>CM032454.1:96924842-97124842 GCA_019049505.1 Pachyrhynchus sulphureomaculatus | reverse complement strand
CACACTATTCCCATATTGCAGTCAAAGATGCCCGATGTTTTCTTCAGACAGCGTATCATAAAGCCTATTTTAATGAAGCTAGACACTAAAAAGGCTTCTGGCGCTGATGGAATACCTGCCATAGTTCTCAAAAACTATGCAAGGGAACTAACACCAGTTTTCTGTAGACTTTTCAACCCATCCTACAGAAAAGGAATATTTCCGTCCTGCTGGAAATGTGCCACGGTTCAGCCGATACCTAAAAAAGGCAAGAAGACCTTGCCAAATAACTACCGACCAGTCGCACTGCTTTCAATAATATCGAAAGTCATGGAAAAGGTTATCAATCAGCAGCTTCTAAAATATCTTGAACGATTCAATATTATTAGCGATCACCAGTATGGGTTTCGTAAACATAGATCAACAGGAGATCTTCTGACTTATGTAATACATGTTTGGAACGACACAATTGAACACTCTGGAGAATCTCGAGCGGTTGCTCTTGACATATCTTAGGCATTCGACCTCCCTTCTGGTATGTCTGAAAAGTTCTGTTTGTGGCTCTCATGTTTCCTCAGAGAGCGTTCTTTACGAGTGGCAGTCGACGGATTTCTTTCTGACACCTTCACTATCAACGCCGGTGTGCCCCAAAGCTCCATACGGTCTCGTACTCTCTTTCTCATTTACAGTAACGATCTGCTGGAAAAGACCGGGAATCCAATCTACAGCTTTGCAGACGACAGTACGTTTGTCTCTTCATTCACTTTGAACGCTCGGACATCGGTTGCTCAGGCAAATATCCGCAGACAGCAGGAGGTCGTTCAACTTAACAAAGACCTGGGCGAACTTCTATCTTGGGGTGACAGTAACCAAGTGGAATTTAACGCTACAAAAACCCAGGCAGCAGTTTTTTTCTAAAAAAGTTAACGTTGCTGAACCCTACATAGTTATGTCGGGGCACATTCCAGCATCGTCGCTCAACTTATTGGGCGTTAGTTTGGGAGCAAATATGTCCTGGCATGAACATTTTACAGGCATAGCAAGGAGAGCTTCTCAACAGTTAGGAATATTATTTTGAACGAGAAAGCTTTACACTCCACAACAACTGTTAATTCTTTACAAAGCTCAAATTCGACCAACTATGGAATACTGCTCCCATGTTTGGGGCTCCGCTCCCAAACACACACTGTATTTCTTGGATTCTGTTCAGAGAAGAGCTGTTCGTCTGATTAGAGAGCCGGAACTGACCGACTTGAGTCTGTTCTACAAGTAGTTTCATGGAAAGTGTTCGAAGGATATAGCCCGCTTAATTCCTCCCAAAGCGGTGCATGTTAGAAATACACGTCACGCTGGTGCTTCACGTCCGTATGAGGTTCAGCTTGTTACTCCGCGTACAACGCTTTTGAAGCAGTCTTTTATATGGAGAACATCATCCCTTTGGAATAATTTGCCAAGCGCTGTATTTCCCACCGAGTACAATTCACAGCGATTCACACATGCCGCTCCTGGAGCCCTTTAGGGACCTCCCTGCAGCATGTGTGCTAGACCCATAAAAAAAAAAAAACAAATCTATGCAAAAAAAACTGAATTTTTGAAAATCTCCGGGTTATGTAATCCCTTAAATAGACAAAAAAAAACTTTAAAAAAAGTTTTTAAAAATCAATAGAAACAATTGAAAAAAATAATGTGAACTTTAAAACTACATTTAAAGACAGTCTCAACTCCGTTAAACACAAAGAGGTTTTTTTGAAAACATGTTTATAAATATGGACCTTCAGTACCCAAAATATGAAATTACAAATAGTTTAGGAATTTTTTTCTCGGAATCTTTGCATTTAAGTGAAAAATTATAAGATGCCCTTTTTATGAAAAATGCATGTAGAATACAATTGAATTTTTTTTCAAAATTGTCAGTTTTTTTGGGTCGACGTCTGCATATTGAATCCGACATCTTGATTTTTTAAAATCTAACTTTAGATTCGTGATCAGTAACCATCGGCAACCTTTGAACTATAAACAATTTCATATCAGATTTACTCAAAATCTCCAACCTGAAAAAGGGTTAACGCTTACCTCACTTGCAGCCGCCATATTGAGTCAGCCTTTTTAGGAAATGAGGTATTACCATTCAAAAGTTAAACATATTTTAAAAATATAAGTTTATAATTGCACTTTAGAGGCCTCAAGGATACGTAATATATCAAGTTCTATGAGAATCAGAGATCATATCGATTTTGAAGTCCGCCATCTTGGATCTGCCATTTTAAATTTCTCAACAGTGTTGCAAACACACGAAGGTGGATAGGTAGCATTTATAAATAGCAATCTGAATACTTTTTCGAATATTTTATAGTTGTTTTTATAGTTTAAATAACTTTTTTCGATGCATACTTTACTTGTAACCGCCATATTCGACTCGCCATTTTGAGTGATCAGATTTTGCCACTCAGCGTTCGAAAATGCTTTGTATTCCGAATAATTTGAGCCATCAAACATTATTTTCCGTCGTCTACAATTTTGGGCAGAGCTTTGTCCCGATTGACGTGAAATATATAATAAAACCTGAGTATCCTCATAGAACGGATAAAAACCGTTAATGAGTATAAAGATCGGCACTTGACCCTAAACACTAAATTAACATGGACCAAATAAATAACGAAAACTTTAATAAGGCAAAAATATATCTCATGAAACATAGGAACTTGCTTGGTAAAACCTGGGGTTTAAACCAAAGACAGTGCTTTGGTTATACATCACGGTCATAAGGCTCATGGTTACATATGGACCTGCAGTATGGTAGACAAAAACAGAGCAGCGAACGATAACCACGGAGCTAAATCAGCTGCAGATGTTAGGTTGCTTATGTGCCACCGGGGCTATAAGTAGCACCCCCGCCACAGCTACGGAAATAATTCTAGGATAGTCCTAGATGTAAATATGTCAGTAGCGCTTATCGAATAAAGGCAAATAGAGAATGGAAACAACCCGTACAATTTAGGGACGTGAAAGTTATGGATCTAACCAACGACAAACTCTTGGATATGCAATCTGACTATATGACAATGTCGAGTAATTTCGAAAAATGGTATAGAATTGGGTGCGATCCAAATCTATGGAAGGATATGGGGACTCCTAGAAGACCAGGGATCTTGTGTATTACACAGACGGATCAGTAGGCGAATGGAGTAGGCGCTGCAGAAAAGCCCAAGTAGAGCTTTATTATTCCACTAAGAACAAGTGCAACAATATATCAGGCAGAAATTTATGCAATACAAGCATGTACTCATGAGAAAATTAGTCGTAAGTACTGCAACTAAGAAAGATATATTATCTCAGACAGTCAAGCTGCTCTAAAGGCTTTAAACTCCTATCAGGTCAACTCCAATATCACAATGGAGTGTAAACCTGACCCATTAGAACTATTCTCCCGGAACAAGATGGTTGAATTATTATGGGTTCCAGGACATTCGGTGCTAAAAGGTAATGAAAAAGAGGACGAATTAGTAAGATTCGGAACTATAAAATCATCTAGGGCTCCAGAACCAACGTTTGGTATTTCAAAATAGGTGGTAGATGGTCATATCAGCAACATCTAGATCGTTGGCTTGTAACATCTGACCAAAGACATGCCAGGGACGTAATTAGGGACCCGGTGAAGAAACTTACAACTGACGTCCTTTGTTTAACAAAGGTCTCGACCGAGCTAATGGTGGGACTGAGCACCAGTTGCTGTCGCCTGAGGACACATTTAGAGAAAATGGGTATACACAATAGTCACAGGACATGCAGACCACTTAGTGAAGAGAAAGAAATCTCTATGCACATCCTGTATAAATATGCGGCTTTAACTCGGAACAGACATAAACTGATCGAATATCGCGGCAATAATTTATCATAGAAAGGACTTGAAAAGAAGGGAATAAACTTTGTTAAAGAGACCACCCTCATGTAGCCCAGAGGGGAACACAATAAGCCGAGAAGCTCCAGTGCACAAACAGGTAAATTCTCCTCTTCCCACCTATAACCAACGAACCAATCAATCGGAACTAAAATAGAAATAAATGGAAACAGTGCTTTATATGAATTGACAGATACAGAAAGAAAACCAAAAATGAAGAAAAAATTTTAACGGAGAACGGATTACAAGAAGAAATTTCACAACCAAAAAGATATTGAAGCAATTTTCAAATCTTTGAAGGCTGTGGTGTATACATTAATTTCTTTGATGCATATAGGATGATGTGCACCTCATGCGTAACATCTAAATAGCTTGGTTATCGCACTAAGGGATATTTATTTCAGAATACTGACCAAAAGTCGAAATAAAAAATACTTGTCGACCAGGGAATAAATATTTTCAACATGAAATTAGATGTATGTGGCTCTATATGTCCCCAACTATTATTTCGTTGTGTGCCTGCTGGATTATCACTATGAGTGCCACCGTTATCAATAGTCTTCTCTCGATGCGTATCCGTAAAAACATAATTACGTAAAAAGTGTGTATTACAAAAGTGTCAGCAAGTATTGAAAATTTGAAGTTGAAGGTATATACTTTATTTTGAATTAATGCAATAACTTGCAATTGCCATGTTCAATAATACATTTTTTTAGTCTATCTTCAAAGTATAGCTTTAATATTATCGCCACCCCGGTTTTAAGGAAAAATTATTGCACTCAACAATAGACAAGATAGTTGACTGTTTATATCAGAAAAAAGTCACCCACATGTACATTTTATTTTACTGACTTTTATTTTAATTTTTATTTAATCTATTCAAATTCAGAAATTTGAATAGAGTATTTGCTTTGTTATCGAAATTTAGCACAGGGTAAAAAGAAGTAGGAAAATACTTTTTCATTTAACAGGAAAAAAATTGGTAAAATGAGTTACCCAGTACATGCAGTTCTAAAATAAACACGAAATTTGATTATGTCACACCACATTTTATGGTGAAATATTATTGAAAAAAATTAGAAATTTACCGTGTTCAAATAATCAAAAGAAATATTTCATGACTCAAAGACTACAATTCCCTCTTTTAAAATCACATCAAACAAACTGCTAATGTACATTAAGGAATAAAATTCATTTTGTGAATGATACAGATAAAAAAATTGTAAGGTAAGCTTAAAAATCCTGTTAATATGTAAATAAAAATAAACTTTTCTGTGATGTGTGGCCATATTATTATTTATTAGGAAGTTGGAAGTTAAAAAAAATGTATTTCGTCATCTAATAAACCTAAGACCTCACAAAAAAAGAAAATTTTGTTCACGAATACAATACCTCCTGTTAGCACGGATATTAAATACCTGCTGTTTCATAAGAACATTGTCGCCAACGTAACCTTTGGTATTTCTTAACTGGTCGCCCTTTTAGACCAATACCTTATCCGTTTGACCCATATATATTTTACTGTATAAAAATTATTTTATGTTAAATATCCAATGTCCATTCAAAAAGCAGGAAAAAGTCTCATAATACTATTGATAGGGTACAGTGACCCCCTCCATTTGTAATTTATTTCCACATTAACAATGAAAAAAAAAATGTAACATTTCGGTTCTTTGATTGAAAAAACTCCAAAATGAATCTATAACAAGACAAATACGAAATTCCTTCTCCACCCCTTTGGCGTTTTATATGTTCTATTTCAAATAGATTTGCACATTCTCCCATCCAAAAATCCTTGGAAATTTCTCATAATACTATTTAAACTATACAAGATGCTCTCATCTTTTTTACCCCCTTCCTCTATTAAAATTGATAGCAATAAAAAAAATACTTAACTTTTATACTCGTACAGTCTAAGAAACCTGAAAAGGGCATATAGCGAGATAAATATGAAGCAACCTCTCTAACCAAATACCCCACCCCATTAACCCTTATGTATTTGACTATACATGATATACTAATTTTTATTATATATGTCAATTGCAGCAATCAAAAGACCTGGAAAAGTTCCCAAAATACTATTGAAACTATACAATATTTAACCATCCCCATCTCCTTCACCCCTTTTTAAATTCAAAATGAAAAAATAAACTTGATTTCTTCAACTCTAGACACCTTAAAAAGGACATATAACGCTATATATACAAAACAACCCCTCTAATTTTCTTCTCTACTCCTTTCATGTTTTACTGTAAATATTTATACAAAATATTTGTTTATTATCACAACAAAAACCGATACTATAGGTTAAGGTTAAATACCGTAATTTTATCTTGGCGTTTTGGGTACAACACTAGCTTAAGTTACAGTGTTACAGTGATATATACTGAGTAGTTACAGTGTTTCATAAATCCATCTTCTGTCTAATTACACTATATATTTTTCAGTTATATTAAAAAATAATTTTCAATAAGTTATTAATAAATAAATAACTAATTAACTATCTATTTAATAAGCTCTAGCTTAAAAATACACAAATAGAAAAAGCTCATTAAATATATGAATAAAAATTTATCTTATTGCCTGTTCACGTAAACTTGAAAAAAGAAAATTAATCTCACATAAAAATGAAAAAATAAGAATTAGTTTGTTCAATCTTTCAACTTACACTAACCCTACTATATCGACCTTTGAAAAGAAGTAGAAAAACAATAGTTTTACCTTTTTAACTAGATACAGTGGCAGATTCAAAGTCTTTTCTAATTAGTAATATACCTACGAATAAGCCTTTTCACGTAATAATCATATTTTAACTAGATTTAACATAATTTAAGTAATTACTGGTTAAAAATTTCCATCATCAATTGTGAATACAGTAATTATTTATACATGAATCTTATTTAAAACCTAATTTTTAACCAACCAAAGACGTATTTCAGTAACAGATTAGAAAATAATTTAGAAAATGTGCACTTTGGGTAAATATCATAACACATAGTTCTTAATTTAATTGAAAGAAAAAATCTTCTTCATAGTTTTTCAAGGAACTAAATTATATTTTAATCGGATATGAGATTACGATATATCACTGAATGATCAATAAACCATAGATAAATAAGGAAGACATAATCTCAATAACAATATGGTAAATTTTTGAAACGAATTAGGATTTTTACAAAATATTGACTCTTGACCATTCTGAACTGATATATATCGCCAGCTCATTATTTATTTGTTTCTGACTATAATTCTTGATTGCTTTTGTTTGTAATTGCAGTGACGGTGTTGAAAATGTATTGAACTTAATTCAGAAAAACAACATTCTAACCTAAAATTGCTAATTAAATAAAGATGCCTTTGTTTAATTCCAGTATGAACATCAGTTTCACGTAGCGAATTCCGACACGAACCTAAAAAGTGCTGAATAAATCGGGAAACTCAAAGTAAACTGAATACTTGATTTAATTTAGTTTTTATTTTGAAAATATATACAATTAAACTTCGGTCGCCTATGAAACTGTAATATATGTTAAAAAAACAATACAGCTAAGCTATCAGTATTTGTGAAAAAAGATTTTCGTAACAGTTAGTTTAACGGTTCATGTTAGTTCAGGTTGGTTACGACTTATTACGAGACTATAGTTATTTTAAAGCTCTTTACCTTACTGATAGTGACAACTAGAATACTTTAATATTACACTTATATCTACACAATTGGTTTTAGCAGTATCCTGTAATAAAATAAAGATATTCGATACAAATATGGGTTTTCTTAACTCAGTATTAAGATCTTAAAAATACATTAGTAATAATATGTATTAATTACTTTTTTGTCGTCAAACAACCTTGCAAAAATTTGTTTTTTTTTTTATCCTCACCAAAAATTTGGTTTTAAATTACTTATTGTTTGACATGGCGCAGTCCATGTTGTATTGTTTCGGTTTACATATATAACATAATCTACTTATTTTTCTTTCTATAACAGTTTTTTCTACCTTATTATCTTTATTGATACAATAGTAGTTTTGACATAATGACGTTAATTGATAAGCGTCCGCTCCATGTTAATTGGCAAGATTTTTTAGTAAATATCAATATCAAATTTTTCAAGACTATCATATTCACTAACTGGGTTCAAAAGTTAAATCCGGTTTAATTATCCTAGAATCTAAAACGCCTGGCTGGCAGTTAAAATTAATGAAACTTATTTTATAAAAATGTTGTAGTAACGTTCGAGAACTTTAACAACCCAGAAAACTATCCAACTAAAAACTTGATCTTGGCTTTAAATATATATTAAAATGTATATTTTAATTTGATTAAAGACGAACTAAAATCTTGGCAGATTATTTGGGTATCACATTTAAAAGGATCCTGTGGCATTTTAAGAATTTCATTACTTTTATCATAAAAAAAGTTTAATACTAAAAGGTTTTTATTTTATAAAATTTAATGCTTTTATTGTCAGATATAAAAATACAAAAAGCTCCAAAGTCTGTAATGAAAGAAAAATTTCCCACAGAGTTCATACTTATCTATAAAACAGTGGATAGTACTTTCACTTCCAACCTTAATTTAGAAATAACATTCGTAATCCTAAAGCCAGAATAATTTAGACATACTCATGCTTCAAAATAGGAAATACAAATCTTCATTTAAATCCACTTGTTCAATAATTTATGATGCTATACTATCCAATCTAAGCTTTTCCTTCTTCTTCTTCTACCAAAAATAATTTTAAAATTAATTGCTTGGAGTTGAATTGGGAGAATTATTAATTATTAATCAAAATTCGACCTATTTGTACATATAGGTCGAATGTTACTTTTATTTTTGAATTATGGTAAATGTTGTTTGTTAACTTATTTATTATTATTATTAATGGGGAAAATAAAGAACTGTATTATAATTTCTTCCTGCAAACAAATAGCATTTTTGTAATTATTCCACGAATTTATGTTACCGTTTCTTTAATTCAATAAAACTAATAAAAAAATAACGACTAAGTGAGTATTAAACTATTTTCAGCCTCTTCACTATTTTCACTTTTAAAATCCCTCAAAGAAACTTTTTCAAAACCAGAAGCCATTGTTGTCTGACATCGCCATTTCAATAATAAAGAGGATATCAGCGTTTTGAACTGCTCTTGATAATAATATATGAGGTATTTTCTAAGAATTTTAAAGCAGTTTAATAACGATACAAGTCTTGAATCAAAGTTTTGAACGTTTACATTAATAAAGAACTGAGTTTAATTAAATACATTTTCGAACTTGATGCTAAACTTGATGCGAACAAGCCTGGAAAGCTGTGCAAAATCAGTTCCTAATTTAAAAGACATTTTAACTGTTCCCTTGGAAAAAAAAATTATACTTAGACAAAACAGTGTAAAACAACACTAATTTAAGTTACATTAGCTCATAAATCCGCCCTTTGCCTAATTGCACCATATAGTTTTTAGTTATATTAAAAAATAATTTTCAATAAGTTATTAATAAATAAATAATTAATTAAGTATTTATTTAATAAGTTCGAGTTTAAAAATACACAAATAGAAAAAGCCCATTAAAACATAAATAAAAATTTGTCTTGCTGCCTGTTCACGTAAGAAAAAGAAAAGAGAAAATAAATTAATTATTAAATTAAATTAATCTTACATAAAAATGAAAAAATAAGAATTAGTTTGTTCAAACTTTTAACTTAAACCAAACCTACAATATCGACCTTTGAAAAGATACACTTAGAAAATAATGAGTATTGATTTTTCTTATATATTAAATAAAACTGTGCACTTCATTTGATTAGATCTTTAATGATATTGATAGAGCCTGAATCAAGGATTTTTGAAAATTTTTGACACATAACAACACCATAAGTTTAACTGAATAGTTAACAACCGGACATATTACTCTGTGTTCTTCAAGATCCTAGCAATAAAAGATAGGTCTAAGAGAAGACACGTTTAGGAGGCAGTAGTATTAAGAAAATGTTAAGGAATAGAAAAAAATAAAAAAAATAAAAGAGAATATTTGTACAATAGTTAATAAAGTATATATATATATATATATATATATATATATATATATATATATATATATATATATATATATATATATATATATATATATATATATATATATATATATATATATATATATATATACATAATAACATAATAAAGAGAGAGAAAGCAAAAGTTGCCGTATCTAACAAAATCCTAAGATATAAAAATAGTTAGGGAACTCGGCAAATTGGCAACAACAGATGATCACACTATATTCATTTATCCAATATTTCGGTCCTAGGTTGGGACCTTCATCCGGGCACAAAATGAAAAAGAGATAAAGAAGCAACCAATAAGGAAAGTTGGGCATAGAAAATTATTATTGTTAAGTTTAATTTTTAATTTGTAATTTGTAATTTGTAATTTGTAATTTGTAATTTGTAATTTGTAATTTGTAATTTGTAATTTGTAAATTTGTAATTTGTAATTTGTAATTTGTAATTTGTAATTTGTAATTTGTAATTTGTAATTTGTAATTTGTAATTTGTAATTTGTAATTTGTAATTTGTAATTTGTAATTTGTAATTTGTAATTTGTAATTTGTAATTTGTAATTTGTAATTTGTAATTTGTAATTTGTAATTTGTAATTTGTAATTTGTAATTTGTAATTTGTAATTTGTAATTTGTAATTTGTAATTTGTAATTTGTAATTTGTAATTTGTAATTTGTAATTTGTAATTTGTAATTTGTAATTTGTAATTTGTAATTTGTAATTTGTAATTTGTAATTTGTAATTTGTAATTTGTAATTTGTAATTTGTAATTTGTAATTTGTAATTTGTAATTTGTAATTTGTAATTTGTAATTTGTAATTTGTAATTTGTAATTTTTGTAATTTGTAATTTGTAATTTGTAATTTGTAATTTGTAATTTGTAATTTGTAATTTGTAATTTGTAATTTGTAATTTGTAATTTGTAATTTGTAATTTGTAATTTGTAATTTGTAATTTGTAATTTGTAATTTGTAATTTGTAATTTGTAATTTGTAATTTGTAATTTGTAATTTGTAATTTGTAATTTGTAATTTGTAATTTGTAATTTGTAATTTGTAATTTGTAATTTGTAATTTGTAATTTGTAATTTGTAATTTGTAATTTGTAATTTGTAATTTGTAATTTGTAATTTGTAATTTGTAATTTGTAATTTGTAATTTGTAATTTGTAATTTGTAATTTGTAATTTGTAATTTGTAATTTGTAATTTGTAATTTGTAATTTGTAATTTGTAATTTGTAATTTGTAATTTGTAATTTGTAATTTGTAATTTGTAATTTGTAATTTGTAATTTGTAATTTGTAATTTGTAATTTGTAATTTGTAATTTGTAATTTGTAATTTGTAATTTGTAATTTGTAATTTGTAATTTGTAATTTGTAATTTGTAATTTGTAATTTGTAATTTGTAATTTGTAATTTGTAATTTGTAATTTGTAATTTGTAATTTGTAATTTGTAATTTGTAATTTGTAATTTGTAATTTGTAATTTGTAATTTGTAATTTGTAATTTGTAATTTGTAATTTGTAATTTGTAATTTGTAATTTGTAATTTGTAATTTGTAATTTGTAATTTGTAATTTGTAATTTGTAATTTGTAATTTGTAATTTGTAATTTGTAATTTGTAATTTGTAATTTGTAATTTGTAATTTGTAATTTGTAATTTGTAATTTGTAATTTGTAATTTGTAATTTGTAATTTGTAATTTGTAATTTGTAATTTGTAATTTGTAATTTGTAATTTGTAATTTGTAATTTGTAATTTGTAATTTGTAATTTGTAATTTGTAATTTGTAATTTGTAATTTGTAATTTGTAATTTGTAATTTGTAATTTGTAATTTGTAATTTGTAATTTGTAATTTGTAATTTGTAATTTGTAATTTGTAATTTGTAATTTGTAATTTGTAATTTGTAATTTGTAATTTGTAATTTGTAATTTGTAATTTGTAATTTGTAATTTGTAATTTGTAATTTGTAATTTGTAATTTGTAATTTGTAATTTGTAATTTGTAATTTGTAATTTGTAATTTGTAATTTGTAATTTGTAATTTGTAATTTGTAATTTGTAATTTGTAATTTGTAATTTGTAATTTGTAATTTGTAATTTGTAATTTGTAATTTGTAATTTGTAATTTGTAATTTGTAATTTGTATTTGTAATTTGTAATTTGTAATTTGTAATTTGTAATTTGTAATTTGTAATTTGTAATTTGTAATTTGTAATTTGTAATTTGTAATTTGTAATTTGTAATTTGTAATTTGTAATTTGTAATTTGTAATTTGTAATTTGTAATTTGTAATTTGTAATTTGTAATTTGTAATTTGTAATTTGTAATTTGTAATTTGTAATTTGTAATTTGTAATTTGTAATTTGTAATTTGTAATTTGTAATTTGTAATTTGTAATTTGTAATTTGTAATTTGTAATTTGTAATTTGTAATTTGTAATTTTGTAATTTGTAATTTGTAATTTGTAATTTGTAATTTGTAATTTGTAATTTGTAATTTGTAATTTGTAATTTGTAATTTGTAATTTGTAATTTGTAATTTGTAATTTGTAATTTGTAATTTGTAATTTGTAATTTGTAATTTGTAATTTGTAATTTGTAATTTGTAATTTGTAATTTGTAATTTGTAATTTGTAATTTGTAATTTGTAATTTGTAATTTGTAATTTGTAATTTGTAATTTGTAATTTGTAATTTGTAATTTTGTAATTTGTAATTTGTAATTTGTAATTTGTAATTTGTAATTTGTAATTTGTAATTTGTAATTTGTAATTTGTAATTTGTAATTTGTAATTTGTAATTTGTAATTTGTAATTTGTAATTTGTAATTTGTAATTTGTAATTTGTAATTTGTAATTTGTAATTTGTAATTTGTAATTTGTAATTTGTAATTTGTAATTTGTAATTTGTAATTTGTAATTTGTAATTTGTAATTTGTAATTTGTAATTTGTAATTTGTAATTTGTAATTTGTAATTTGTAATTTGTAATTTGTAATTTGTAATTTGTAATTTGTAATTTGTAATTTGTAATTTGTAATTTGTAATTTGTAATTTGTAATTTGTAATTTGTAATTTGTAATTTGTAATTTGTAATTTGTAATTTGTAATTTGTAATTTGTAATTTGTAATTTGTAATTTGTAATTTGTAATTTGTAATTTGTAATTTGTAATTTGTAATTTGTAATTTGTAATTTGTAATTTGTAATTTGTAATTTGTAATTTGTAATTTGTAATTTGTAATTTGTAATTTGTAATTTGTAAATTTGTAATTTGTAATTTGTAATTTGTAATTTGTAATTTGTAATTGGTAATTGGTAATTGGTAATTGGTAATTGGTAATTGGTAATTGGTAATTGGTAATTGGTAATTGGTAATTGGTAATTTGTAATTTGTAACTTGTAATTTGTAACTTGTAATTTGTAATTTTAATTTTAATCTTACAATTATTGATAAATTCTTATTGTTGTTTAAAAGTATTGTTGTTATAAAGAAATGTACATTATTATTATTATTATTATGAAGAAGTCCAAAATTAAAATTGTAAGTGACTCACATGCAGTGTGCAAATTAATCTAACAAGAATGACCATAAATAACAATTGTCACAACAAAGACCAACACTGAAATAAAACAGCCACTATTCACTAACATATTAATTTAAAAATATGGCATTTACAGCAAGGATGCCATTAGAAACCTTGGATGCTGAAAAATCAAAATTAATTAAACACCTACGATCTGAAAAGAGAAATGACAAGTTTGACAAGGCGCTGACAAAGGACAACCATCTGACAGAAGTAAGGGATCACTCAAAATAAAAGGGAAAAAAGGTTGAATAACCAGGAAAGGACCGGTTAAGTACAAATTAGGTACTACGTCATTAGAATGGAATTTTGGTATAAAAGGAAAAGTACCCATTGGGAACGCTATTTTTCAACGGTATGGAAATTAAGTGGAGTAAGGGGGAGAATAGAGGGATTGGAAAAGGAGCTGAAGAGTGAAGAGGGTTTTATTTATTTGGTATATACTAGGCAATTTTAATAAAAATGGGAATGTAATTGTAAAGAATTTCACGGGAACCATGAGAATATGTACCCAAAGAGGGGACACCCAGAAAACAAATACGTAACGGGAAAGAGCTATAGAATACCGAAGGCAAAGAACTATGACGAGAATGACGACCCAGAGATATCATGTGGGGAAGGTAAATCACAAGAGAGGAGAAAACTATATATGTTGCTCAAACTGTCAAGATCAGTTCTTTTATTAATGTTGTGGGGATTTTCGTTGATATAGCACATCTCAAGAAATTCTCTTTTAAGAAGGTTTTTTTTGAAAATGAAGAATCTTTGGTTCGTTGAAATTGAAGGAATGTCCATTATCGACAGAGTGGATCGCCAGTGCACACCTTTGAGGATGACATCTGGTGTCACTTTTATGTAATGCGATGCGGCGATTGAGAGACTGTGACGTCTGTCCGATATACACAGCGGGACAATTAAGACAGGAGATGGAGTAGACAATATCTGACATTGAAAGGATGCGTAGTGAAGATTTCAATTTTCTAAAAATGCGTTTGTTTTTAAAGAAATATTATTTAGCAATCTTAACATTGGGAATAGCACGCAGAATATGAACTAATTTTGAAGTAAGACCGGGTATAAAGGGCAAAGACAGTAACGAAAGACCTGTTTCCGTATGGCTGGCAGGGGGTGAGGGGGGGTAGAGGGAGAGGAGGGGATAAAGGTGTAGGAGGAGGTTCTGGTAAGATGCTATCAGAGAGGAAGAGCTTATCAGCTTCGTCCTTGGTCTTGAGCAGGAGCTTCTTATTGTACCCATTTTCCATGAAGAGGTTCGTGAGTAATGTTTGTGCTTGAGATAGATAATCCGGGTGAGCTATATTTTTGACTCTTCGGTAGGGACCCTTTATAACATCTACTTTCACTTTTCAATCATTGCCGGAGTTGGCATGGATATATCTGCCTGAAGAAGTTGGTTTTCTATACCAATCAAGCCTGATAACACCATCAGCACCTCTGATGACTCATGTGTCCAGGAATGGAACAGCATTATTTGACTCTCATGAATGTTGGTAAAAAGACTGACTACATCGAGAGAAATGAATTCATTGTTAGACGAATGGATTGAAACCCGGAATTTTAATGTAACATTATATATATATATATATATATATATATACATATATATATATATATATATATATATATATATATATATATATATATATATTTTAGAGTGACCGGATCTCATAGAGGGGGAAAAAAAATGTCGGAATCTTGTTCGTCTGGACCCCACAAAACGATTCCCCTTTCCAGATATTGAGATAGCCGAAATTTGAGCTCGATTAAACGACGTTAACCAGTGCCGCTCGTCGCTCAAAGTTTGAAAAAATCCAAATTTTTGGCCAAAAAGCTGACATATGGAGCCATAACTCCAGAACGGTAAATAATAGAAACACGCTTAATATCTCAAAGCTGACATATGGAGCCATAACTCCAGAACGGTAAATAATAGAAACACGCTTAATATCTCAGAAGAAAGCCAATGTTGTTCTTCAAAATTTATATTCTATACATAATTGTTGTTATTTTAAGTCAAACCGAGTTATAACAGCCTTTAGCCCCAAAAACGTGACCTGGTACCACTAGGAGCATACTTCGTATATTTTGTTATTAAGTGATAAATTTTGCTTTTTTTTGGTATATTTTTGAGTTTAAAGTAGAAATATAATAAAAAACAAGTAATACTGGTAAGTCTAATGACATTTTTTATTTTAAAATATAAAAATTAGGTATATAATACATACAAAACAAACACAGAAAAGATACAGACGTAGTACCTACATGAGTTGATAATTTTACATAGTTATCTAATCTATTCTAGAGCTTTTGTTAAAGTAGTTTTTGAAACGTCAGGATATAATGGTCGGCATTTACTTACAACTTGCAGGACATATTGCTTTTGGTCTTCATCTTTTGTCAGAAGGTCGCTAAAGTCGGTTATTAATTTAACACCACGCTCAGCCATATCATTAACTACTTTTAATGTTTTGACAATTTTCAATCCTTCTTGGAAGTCATTATTTTAAGGCCAGGTGTTTGGATGTTGTCTTAGGAAATCTGTTTTTATATTAAATTGGTCAAAGAATGTAAACGTTTCTTTGGTAAGTAAATTTACCAATCCTCCATCAACTACCTCTTTTAAGTTTTCTTTCCTAACTTTTGGATTTAGCGTACTGTGATGGTTCATCTGTGCTACTGAGCAATTTATTAGCCATTAACAACTTTTCATCGTCTGTAATAGTGGGATCAAAAAACGATAATCCCACCAATTTTGCATTCAAATACCACAAATGGTTCGAAAATTTGGTCAGGGCTATTTCTGCAATGTCGTTGTCACATTCTTTATAGTCTAACAGCCTATGCAAGATACCTAAATCTTGCGTTGGTGAAAGATGAGCTTTTGGAGCATTGCTTTACAATAAATTTTAACTAGGAAAACAGAAATGGCACGCACAGAACTTTCTTCTTCTTTAGACATCTTAAATTGACGACGAAAAGTGAACATTTTTAAGCAGTAAATAGCCTTTGCCATCCACCTAGCGTGATGAATGGCTCCTGGAGTTCTAAAACCCACAATATTGCCGTCTAGTGCTCCAACAAATACGAGAACTAACTGCAATAGCTCCTTGTATTCATCTCTGGGGTGGCTCTCAGTTAATTTGGTCTCGAATTCAGCAGTAACATTTGCAATTACTTCTGGAGTTAGCTGCTTTTGTATTAGATTGTCACTGATACCTGTGTCGTATTTTTCTTTGTCTATCTTGGGCCACGCAGTGAGGAATCTCTTGAAAATGTCTGGATGAGGTCCAGTGGTTGATCCCATTTTTGTGTCGAATACGCCTCTTAACAGAATTTCCAAGATATGGTGACGGCAAGCTAGGTATAACAATTCTCTTCCTAACATTTGCTCCAATATGACGCATACTCTTTTGAGTCTTCCCGTGTTGGATGCTGTAGTGTCGAAGCACATCGCCTTGACGGTGTTGAGAAGACCCCATTCATGTAGGCATTCATATACGGCTACGGCTTGCTCCTCTCCAGAGCGGTTTGCTGTTACAGGAACTCCCAGCAGCTGTTCCTTTTCGCCATATGAAATAGCTATAGCTATTCGCTAACATTGTTCATTTTTTTAAAACACCCGGTAAAAGTTTCCGTCCCAATGGACAACCACGGGCTCTTTTTCAGGAATGTTTACTTTATCAAAATTTTTTTTATTATATTGTTCTCTGAATATTTGCCTTCTATCATGTAATGAAGTGTTCGAGACTTTGTACTCAAGAGGGTCAAGGTTTAGTGCTTCTAGAGTAGCTATTAAAATTATCGTGGCATTTCTGTCGGATACCTTACATCGATCTAATAAAATGGACAATTTCATGTTTGAAATCTCTTTAACGTCCCTTGCAAATGAAACTTTCATCCTCTTGCTCTCAGATGGTCCTGGATCTTCTGCAGCTTCTTCAGGGACGTCCATTTCCTCCAAGCTCTCAAGTTCCTTGTAGATGCTGTCCTCTTCAGTGTCTTAAAATATCTTCACTAGATAATTGTTCGATCTAACCAGCTCAAAGGCACTTTAGAAACTAAACTGAATAAATAAAAGGTCGGTTGTACGCTGAAGTAAAATCACCACCCCTAAAATAGAAATTAGATTCACCCTCCTTTTTACCTGTCAAACGGGTCTTTCTTTGGTAAACTAGTCAGGTAATCCCCATATAATAAAAGATTAAATTTGCACAAAAGGCTCTTTATGTTTGAAAATTGAGATCCAAAATACTTTTTAACAAAAAAATGTTAATTCCGAGACACATTATGCAAAAACCCGTAAAATTCTTAGAATACTCCCAAACTGGCTCCTACTGGTACCAGGTCACGTTTTTTGCGGCTAAAGGCTTTTGTAACTCGGTTTGACTTAAAATAACAACAATTATGTATAGAATATAAATTTTGAAGAACAACATTAGCTTTCTTTTGAGATATTAAGCGTTTTTCTATTATTTACCGTTCTGGAGTTATGGCTCCATATGTCAGCTTTTTGGCCAAAAATTTGGATTTTTTAAAACTTTGAGCGACGAGCGGCACGGGTTAACGTCGTTTAATCGAGCTCAAATTTCGGCTATCTCAATATCTGGAAAGGGGAATCGTTTTGTGGGGTCCAGACGAACAAAATTCCGACATCGATTTTTTGCGGTCACCCTAATATATATATATATATATATATATATATATATATATATATATATATATATATATATATATATATATATATATATATATATATATATATATATATATATATATATATATATATATATATATATATTACCGTATAACTGTTGATCTGTGCGTTTTGTTCTTAGTTTAAAACATTCTTTTTTGAATTTCAAAAAGCTTGTTCAGGATAAATACAAATGCCACTAGAGTTATGTGGCAACAATAATGTAACAAATAGTAACATTAATTAAAATTGAAGCAATAAAACTTATTGCAAAACTTCAGGTATTTGTAATAATAGTAATGTCCACCGAGAATTGCTTGATGTAAATGAATATATGAATATTTTTATCTTTTCGTAAAACTAAAGTTTTATTATGATGTTACTAGAAACACCAATAACTTCCACCCTTATGTCCTTCATTTAATCGGTTATAATGAACTTTTGGCAATTCCCATTTTCTTAGTTACAAAACTAAAAATTAGATAGAGATAAATATAACGATACAAGGGCGATTCTTTTAAGTTATCTACCTAGCTAAGAACTTAAAACAAAATTCTTTTAGTGCATAACTAGTATAGCTCCATTAATATATTTACTCCAGGGTCTCTTTAGTTGTTTCTTTGAATGCAAGAAAAAATTGTTCATTGCTTAAAACACTAGCTATAGCGGCTTCCAACTCATCATCTTCAGAATTTTCGGTCTTTAATATCTTTCTCGGGACATTTAAACAAAAGAAGTCGTAAGGTGCTAAATCAGGACATATTGTGTGCGTTGTAACTCAGTGAATCTACAGCTTTCGCTAATAGTTTACTACACTGCTGGACCCATATGAATCTCACATTTGTGACTCAACAGCACAGTTTTCGTTCTCTATGAATTCTGACGTTTTCCCTAATGGCCTGCATCAAGTTTTAGATCATCCTACCGTCAACTTACTCATTAACGGTGGATCATTTTCCCATCGCTACCACAAAAACGGTTGCATTATCAAATTTCTAGAGAGGACTCAATTTTCACCTTGTTTGCAGGTGGAGAACACCCCGTTGCCTGTGATAATTCGAGGGAAATAATTCTCATCGTTCTCTAAAACGGCCATATGTTGTTTCTACTCTAGTATAATGATTTTGAAGATACATCGCGCAGAAGCTTTTTTAGTCCCTTATTATTTTTGAACGATCTTGCAAACTGTAGTTTCGGATTCTCTAACTTCTCTAGCATGCACTGGAATCTTCATTTGTCTATCGGAGAGAAGCAAATCCTCAACAAACCTGATATTTTTCTCATTTCTTGCCTTAACCTACCTTTCTGATCTAAAATTAGCCTGAAATGGATCTTTTCTTCAGATAAATGTTTAATATAGAATTTACTGGAAAAAATATAGGTCACTAATAACGTATTCCTGTGATACTCTTGCGGTAGTAACTTTTGGTCCATTTTCCATTTTAGTGAATAACTTTATTAATAATCTAAATTACTTTTACTCGTTTTTTCGGAAGAAAATATTTGTAAAAATGGTAAACAGCATTAAACTCGTATATAAATTTGTCAAATACACAAATTAGTGAGAGTAATTTGACAAATGAAACAATGCTTCTGTATAACTTCTTACGGATCCGTCGTGCACATGCTTGTTTTAAAGTTATGTAATGTTTTTAAAAAGGGTTTTCAGGTTAGATTCTCTTAACACACTCCCAGTATAGAATTATTGGAGATCCGAAGTGAGTTCCTCTAATTCACCCTGTCGGACAAAGCATAATATGCTAAAATGCTGCAATCAGGACTATTTTTGAACTCATTGCGAGAGAGGTGCTCATTCTGGTATCCCGTAAAGATTTCTAGCACCATCTTTAGATTTTCTTAATCTAAGCAGGGATCTGTGGTATTTCGGGTTAGGTACCGTTATGAAACTTTTTGGCCTTGTGTTATTTTTGACGAACCTACTGTTCGACAGACCTACGATTGCGCTCCGCCTATAATGCAACAGGTTCTTATAAAGGGTACAGGTCCCGTAGAGCTCGTTAAAGCCTTCTATTTAGCTAATGCGAGAGCCATCTTATTCCACTCAACTCCATGTCGCCACGTGCCCAGACTAAAAGTAGGCCATTTCTACACTTTAAGTTGGCCAACTCACTACTTGAGCTTACCATAGCCTGTTTCGACGACATGATGGCGGCTCTACTACTACTACTTACGCCCTTCGCCGTATATATGGAAAAAGTGAAAGTTTTCGGTCATTAATGTAAATTGAACGACTTAGTTATAACAAATAGTTGCTGCAACCTTTTTATCCTTGCATGCCATCAAAACAATGAAAATAATTTCTTACGAAGGACTACTGGTAACAGCAAATGGTACCTTAGGAGTTTTATAGGTGCACATACTTAACACAACAGTTCGCACCTCGAAAATACTCTTAAAATAGTGTAAGTTACGTTAATTTCTCCTGCAGATTTTTATTTTTTTTTAAGTGCCAAACTGGAATTTCTCAGTTGAAGGATAATCAAATTAACAACCGATGAAGTTTTTACATCTTTTTTATAAACAAGTTGTATACAAAATTTTGTATGCAACTCTATTTTAGAATGTTATTCTTTAGAAATTCTACCTCTAAATGCGTCTCCCATATGTAATATCATTAACCCATTCATTAAAAAAGAAATCATTTAGACACTGGTGGAAAACTCGTAATAATTAAGACTATAGTTGTGAATGATAGTAATAAAAAATAAGACAAAATATTATCAGTATGTGTAACTTCATCAAATATATATATATATATATATATATATATATATATATATATATATATATATATATATATATATATATACAGTACAATCCCGATTATCCGAATCGCGATTATCTGAAATCCGACTTATCCGAAACAAACTGTTAAAAAGCAAATTGTATACCCATTAAACGAAAAAAATCCCCGTTATTCGAAACAGACGATGAGTGGTTTCCTTAACACGCCGGGGACCCCCCGACGTCTAGAATTTCACCGTGTATATTTTGGTTCGTCGACGAGTGTTATAAGTTACTCATTACGTCTATTATTATCGCAGAAGTAATAGTTTCGTTTTAGTAGATATTTTACAAAATGGAGCGTCATAATAATAAGCGTAAACGTGTTGTTATTACCTTAAAAGAGAAACTTGAAGCAATTCATTGTTTAGATAATGGTGAACTTCTTAAAAATATAGCGACGGATTTAGGTGTAGCCGTGAGTACTGTTTCAGAGCAGAGAAAAAATCACGAAAAACTTGAAAAATAGTGTAGTGTTTTGTCATCGCCCACCCAGGCACGAAAAAGTATGAAAAGCGGTGAATACCAAAAAGTGGATGATTCTTTATTCTTATGGTTTACACAGAATCGAGAACGTGGAATACTAATTTCAGGAACAATTTTAAAACATAAGGTAGTGAGTTTAAGCGAAGAGTTGCCGGTTATTGAAGCGCCTGTAAATTTTTCTGCAAGTGATGGATGGCTAGACAGGTGGCAAAAAGACTGGTGTACGTCAAGTGAAAGTTTGTGGAGAAAGATTGTCTGCTGATGTATCAGCTGCAGAAAATTTTAAGAAGCTTATGAAAGAACATGGTTTACAACCATACCAAATCTGTAATTGTGATGAAACAGGCTTGAACTACAAAATGTTGCCGTCAAATACCTTAGCTTCAAAAACGGAAGCTGGAGCACCTATTTACAAACGTAAGAAAGGACGTATTACTGTTCTTGCATGCAGTAATGCTTCTGGAAGACACAAACTCCCATTATTATATATTGGTAAGTCAGCAAATACACGAACTGTTAAGAATATTCGTCGCAATACTTTTCCTGTTTTGTATAAAAATCAAAACAATGCCTAGATAAACGCGACTGTTAACACAACTCTAAGACTTTTTTTAAAAGAACATGGATATCCTAGAAAATGTATTCTGTTACTAGATAACGCCCCCACTCACCCAAGTGCGGAGCAACTTGAAAGTGGGGAAATAAAAGCAATGTTTTTGCCTCCTGCAGTAACTTCTCTCATTCAGCCTATGGATCAGGGTGTACTGGAAAATTTAAAACGCAATTACAGGCGTTTGTTATTGGAACATATTAAGTAGATGAAGGTGGTAATCTTACTGATTGTGTAAAAAAGATAAATTTGAAAAATGTTATATATTGGATAGCTTCAGCCTGGAATCAAGTAAAGAGTAGTACTCTGAAAAAATCTTGGTCAAAATTGATTCCACAAGAGGAGAGACATTACTCAGAGGCAGAAACAGAAGATAATGAAAGTTTAGATCAATTTATTACAAGAATATCAGGATGTGAAAATGTTACGGAAACCGATGTTTGTGAATGGTTAAACAGTGATAGTGTGGAAGATGAAATGACTGGCCAAGAATTAATTTAAAGTGTATGCAAAAATGCTAATAAAATAGTCAGTGATGAAGATGATGATAACGAAGTAGAAGCCACTGATAATATTCCAGTAAAAATGTCACATTCAGAAGGACTAGAGGCCATAGAAAAAGCATTAACTTATGTAGAACAACATTGCAGCCAAAAACAGAACTAACGCAAAACGAGTGCAGTTAAAAATTACCTCATTTTTAAGACATTAAAGTTAAAAATGAAACTGTTTTATTTACGATTTTCCGTACATATACATAAAATAAGTAAACTAATTGTTCTATTCTTTGTTTTAATAAATACCTATGTACGCTTTGAAGTCAATCTGCAATGTTATATTCATCATAAACTTCTATTTTATAAAAAAAATCGGATTAACCGAAATTTCGATTATCTGAAATCACTTTGGTCCATATTATTTCGGATAATCGAGATTCTACTGTATATGTACATATATGTATATATATATATATATATATATATATATATATATATATATATATATATGTACATATATATATATATATATATATATATATATATATATATATATATATATATATATATATATATGTACATATATATATATATATATATATATATATATATATATATATATATATATATATATATATATATATATATGTATATACACAGGTGAGCAAAAAAGTCGACTCAAACGATTTTACTTCATTTAACACCGATCGTTGAATTTAATTTTCAAACAGTGTCATTGCCCTATTGCAAGCCAAGCCAAATCGCTGCGCAACTACACCTGAGCCAGTTGTCTACAGACGTTACCAAGAGACTGACGCCTTTAGACGGAGACCAACATCAGGAAGAAGAAAGTGTACCTCGGAGCAAGACGACCGCATCACTGTTAACACAACTCTAAGAAATCGTCACTTGACCAGCGCTGAGGTCCAGCAAGAGCTCCGACAAGTTCGTAATCAATAAATTTAATTGTTAAACTTAAAATTTATTGTTTGACTATGAAAAAGCATTTTATTCGGTAGAGATTTGTCAGTCTTTAACGTCTTAAGTCGATTAAACATACACAACTCTTCTTAAATACATATATAAAAATGCCACATCAAAAATAATGTTTAAAGAAAAAACAAATAAAATCAAAATTAAAAGAAGAATTGGAAAATGGGACTCGACATCCTCAAAGATGTTCACGTTGCCTCCAGAAGACATGTTCAAATCGCTACAGTGGAAAAATAAAGGAATACTAACGGAGGGTGTATGATTACATTACTTAAGGTTCGCAGATGATATCACTCTGGTCACCAACACAAAGGAAGAATTACAAGAAATCCTGTTGGAATTAAACAAGGCTCGAGTAATAGGTCTAAAACTAAACTTCACCAAAACCAAATACACTCCTGGACAAAATTAACACAACAATATATTAAATCATGCAAATCTCTATAATGAATTAATTTTAATAATTTTTTTTTGGTTACATTAAAAGTTAAAAAAAAACTTATTCGGATACTTTAAAAGTGAATTAGCTACCAAATTTCTCTATAAGATTCGAATTAAAATTATTCTTAAGACCTAATAACAAAATCGTTGAAACTATGTAATAATGAAAAAAATAAACTGGGACACTAGTAGCAAAATTAATGGTGTAACTGGGACACTAGTAGCGTCTGTTGCCTCCTCTACTTTGGATGACAGCGTTTATGCGCCTAGGCATGCTTCTAATTAAATTTTGGATAAAATCTTGAGGAATTTGCTCCCATTCTGTGATAATTGCATTTTCAAGTTCCCTCAGGTTTCTAGGTGCAGGTATATGACGTTTCACATTTTTCTTAAGGTGATCCCATACATGTTCTATCGGATTCAGATCCGGGGTTTTTGGTGGCCATTGCATAATCGGTATATCAACTTGATTAAGATAATCGAGTACCTCCCTAGCCACGTGAGGTCGAGCGTTGTCTTGTATAAACAGGAAATTGGGCCCCACAAAATGACCGAAAGGCATCATATGTTCTATTACAATATTCTCAAGATAGTAGTCAGCATTCATGGATCTCGTACGGACAGGAACTAACTCTGTGCGAGCATCAAAGCAGATGCCACCCCAGAACATAACAGAGCCACCGCCGAATGGAATCCTTGCCGAGATATTGCAAGGAACAAACCTCTCTCCTGGTCTTCGCCATACTCACTCACGACCATCTGGATGTTTTAGACTAACCCTAGTTTCATCTGTGAAGAAAACTTGTTTCCAATCATCCACAGACCAGTTTTCGTGATTTCGAGCAAAACGTAACCTGTTCTCTCTAGTAAGCAAGGGCGCAGTGGCTGGTCTCCTACTGTTTAATCCAGCTTCATTTAACCGTCTTCTAACTGTTTTAGAAGAAATTGTGACATTGCGAACAGCTTCGAGTTAGTTTCTTATTATAGAACTAGTAAGAGTCCTGTTTCTTAAAGCATATTGTCTTATAAAACGTTCATCTAGGTCGCTAGTGCATCGTTTTCGCTCTTGCCCTAGCCTTCTAGAATAAGTTCCTACTTCATTCGAGCGTCTTACCATACGACTTATTGTGTAACGATGTTTGCCTAACAAATTGGCAACATAACTGTGACAATATCCCTCGTCCAATAAAACTGAGGCTCGCAATACCTCGTGTTCAGTTAAATTCCTTGTTCGATTCATTTTTCTAATTCGTCGGAGTCAAAAATAAAACAGTCTACCACAAAAACGTATTACTTTGAAAAAGGGAACAATTTATAAGCTTACTTTTAAAGAAAATCTATCGCATTATTACAGAAAATTGTTTATCTTCTAAAAAATTCTTTAAAACTGTAAATCTAAACGAATTGTTTTGATTTCTGTCATGAACAACGAAACAAAATATTCATAGCCTACTATTCAAATACTCGATAAACTTTAAAACTGACATAAGAAAAAGATAAATTAATTTTCAGATTGTTGCGTTAATTTTGTTCAGGAGTTTATTTGAACAACGAAAGTGACTATAAAAGCGAGGAACTATTAATAGAAGGTGAAAGAATAGGAAAGATACAAAATATTTAGAACAAAAAAAAAATATCAAAAAATAATTTAAAGAATACATTTAAATTCGACATTCCAAATATAGTAAAAGCAAGAGTATTCAATCAATATGTACTGCCAGTATTAACATATGACACTGAAATGTGGGCTTTAAATAAAAGTATAATAAATAAACTCCAGGTAATCCAAAGAGCAATGGAGAGGAGAATGCTAAATATTAGACTCCATGACCATATCCCCAACATCCAGATTCGAAGAAGATCAATAGTGACAGATGTAATAAAACGAATATGTATATTAAGGTGAAATTTAGCCGGACATGTCGCAAGGATGAATGATAACAGATGTACATGCCGTATAATTGAATGGAGGCCTAGAGAACACAAAAGATGCAGAGGTAGACCACAGACAAGATTGGCGGACGACATAAAAAGATTAGCAGGACACGATTAGATGCAAAAACCAAACAATACAGCTCATTGGAGGCAACTTGGGTAGGCTTACATCGAACTATGGATGGAATAAGCTAATAATGATGATGATATGTATGTATGTATATATATATATATATATATATATATATATATATATATATATATATATATATATATATATATATATATATATATATATATATATATATATATATATATATATATATATATATATATATATACATATATATATATATATATAATATATATATATATATATATATATATATATATATATATATATATATATATATATATATATATATATATATACATATATATATATATATATATATATATATATATATATATATATATATATATATATATATATATATATATATATATATATATATATATATATATATATATATATATATATATATATATATATATATATATATATATATATATATATATATATATATATATATATATATATATATATATATATATATATATATATATATATATATATATATATATATATATGTATATATATATATATATATATATATATATATATATATGTATATATATATATATATATATATATATATATATATATATATATATATATATATGACAATAAAATTCCGGATTTTAATCCGTTCGTCTAAAAAATGAATTTGCACGACGTTTCGCCAAAATTTCCTTTGACATTTTCAAGTGCTCCCGCTGCTGCTGCTACTCGATACTGTGATCTTGCAGCAGCAGAGGGAGCACTTGAAAATGCTAAATGAGATTTTAGCGAAACGTTCTGCAAATTCATTGTTAGATGAACGGATTGAAACCCGAAATTTTAATGTATTACATTTCACCATCCGCGAAAACCTCTATTGTAACATGCACTAACGGACAGACAGATGGACAGAGAGATGTTGCATTTTATATATATTAGATTCTTTGCTACATGATATTGTTCCATAGTTAATTGTTTAGGCAGTGTATTGCAAGAGAGCGCGCTAACGGCAAACTTTTTTCCGACTTGATTCATATTATTATCGTCACTGCTTATTCCTTATGTTGCCTAAAGTAATAAAATATATCGTAAATCGGATAAGTGGTTCTCGAGTGATAAGCGCACTAACGGACAGATAGAGAGACGTTGCATTTTAAATATAATATAATATATATATATATATATATATATATATATATATATATATATATATATATATATATATATATATATATACTACCTCTATTATTTTAATCTTGTTTTAATGATAATTAAATGACAATTAATTATCTGTATTATAATTATTAACCAATGTTATTATCTACAAATATCGATTACTTTATATCAGTGACGGTAGCCGTATTTCGCTAAATTTTATAAATTTAAAGGAGGTAAATCCTTCCTTTAGTACAACTTTAAGTCTTCTAAGATTCTAAGGTGTTTGTATATTAAAATAGCAAATATGGTTCATATTAATATTTCAGACGTCTCGGAACTGCCGGACCTCCCAGGCCCAGAAAATGAATACATTAGTAAGTATTTAGATATTTCAGATGTTTTTGTTAGTTTACTCATCAAAATGATGGAGTTACCTCTAAAAAGTTTACAATAATATATTTTGCATGTGTAGTTAAAAGTACAAGAAATATTTTAGCAATTTTTAAAATACGTAAACTACCGAAACTCTTAAGTTTTAGATTAAGTTACCTTACTGTTTATGCAACAAACGTTGTTCCTTAATTAGTACTACATAAATTAAAAATTAGTAAAATATGTTATTTATTCACTCTTAAAATCCCCCTAAAAATTACTTATTATTATCACATAACACATAATACGATTTACCAAATATGTATGGTCCTGTTTATTAGTACTTTAGCTAAAAATATGTAAATAAAAATTTTACTGAGATTTTCTTTCCTCTGTTCATTATAATAAAGTTTCTATTTATAAATAATGGCTGCAGTAGGTAGTATTAAACTATTACTTCACTTTATTCACATAATGATTAAATGACAGATAAGTATACCCAAGACAAAAAACATTTAAATACCTAAAAAATAACAAATACGTAATTTAGGCTTCTACATAAATTGTCATAATAAAAAATGACGTCTTCTATTTCCTTGATCTATAGATTCCAAATGAATAAGTATGGTGATATGATTATATTTAAGCAAAAATAACAATAATAATAATACTAATAACATATTTTTGTAGTTTTTTTATTAGTAGCAAAAAGTAATTAATATCTAGATTTTTATGTATATTCTTACATCAATACGAGGTTTCTTGAAAGTTGAAAAATATTTTGCATCTTCGCTACTTCTTGTGAAGGACAAAATGACTAGTTATTAAAATACCGTTTATATAACAGTGCTCCACAAAATTTTCCATTAGATGAAAAATTTTTTGGAAGTCTGGCTATCAATTCCGTATTATACTTGTTACTAAACACCTATGTGTTTATTTAAAAGTTGATAGATCGTTTCTTTGACATAAAAAGAAGACTGTAAATTAAAAACAAAATCTTTTTTTGTATGTACTTATCTTCCCTTATTACGCGGATCATAAAATAAATTTAAATTAAAATATATGAGATCTAGAAAGTTTATAGAAAGATAGAAGACTATTACCGTGACAAGTTTCCATAGATTTAGTTTCCGTTAACAGACAGTACATTAAAAAAATATTTTTCACATTAAAATCATAAACTGATGTTCGAAAAAGAGAATTTGAAGTTGTAAAGTTACAAAACTTCAAGTAAACAAAGTTTAATGAGTTGAAAGAATATATATTAGTGAAACTAAGATGAGAATTGAAAAAAGTTACTAAGATTAAAATTCATAACCGGCTTTCAGCTTTCTAAGTTTAATAAACCAGCCGCTCATACATACTTATTCCAATTTTGGTGTTGATATGAGAACTGTAAATTCAGTCCAATATATGATAAATAAATGATTTTACTCATACCATATTTTTTCATTTTTAAAAATTCGCCTACATAACAATTAACAAATGTTTATTAATTTTAAATAAATAACACGTTTTAAAATCAATTATATAGTAATTTTTTTCTAAAAGAAAATTTTTAAATAAATGAAATCGAAAAATTAGAAAAACTAAAGATTTTAAATGTTTAACCCCAAATATGTACCATAATTCTACGAAAATATATTACAAGATATTTTTGATTTTGTCAGATCACATTTTTTCAGATTTTTTCAGATCATTTAATTTTGTTTGGAGTTTTTTACAGAACTTCTAACATAAGTTAAAGATTTTAAATAAAAATATTTCTTAATTGGTGCAAACTATTTAATTGGCTTATGTATACGAAAACCTTTCATATTTTTGGGAATATTTAACTTCCCTATACAAAGGAAAATAGAACTGATGATATAATCGAGATTTTGCTAACACAAAAAGCTTGGCTGCCCTTTTTGACTTGTCGTTCTGTCAGTCGGTTGATCTTTCCGTACTTTAAATTTGACTGCCTAGATGCAGTGGTTCTCGAGTGATAAGCACACTAACGGACAGATAGACAGACAGAGAGACTGTACATTTTATATATATTATAGAAGATTATATATAACCTGGCCAGAGAACAAATCTATCAATTAAAAAAAAACACGTAAATCGGATAAGTGGTTCTCAAGTGATAAACGCACTAACGGACAGACAGACAGACAGAGAGACGTTGCACCTTATATATAGTATATTCTTTGCTACATAATATTGTTCCATATTATATGCTTTAGGCAGTGTATTGCAAGAAAACGCGCTAGCGGCAAACTTTTCTCCGACTTCATTCACTATTATCGTGACTGCTTATTCCTTATGTCACCTAACTTAATAAAATATATCCTATCACCTGGACAGAGAACATATGTGTGTTTAAAAAAAAAGCACGTAAATCGGATAAGTATTTTCCAGTGATAAGCGCACTAACGGACAGACAGACAGACCGAGAGACGTTTCCTTTTATATATATTATAGATATCCTTTGCTACATGATATTGTTCCATATTTAGTGGTTTAGGCAGTGTATTACAAGAGAACGCGCTAGCGGCAAACTTTTTTCCGATTTGATTCACTATTATCATCACTGCTTATTCCTCATGTTACTTAACATAATAAAATATAGCCCTTAACCTGGCCAGAGAACATATGTATGTTTAAAAAAAAAAAGCGCGTAAATCGGATAAGTGCACTAACGGACAGACAGACAGAGAGACGTTGCATTTTATATATATTATAGATATAGATTATTATTATTATATAATCTGGCCAAAGAATATATGTATGAATTTAAAAAAAAACACGTAAATCGGATAAGTGGTTCTCGAGTGATAGACACACTAATGGACAGACAGACAGACAGAAAGACATTGCATTTTATACATATTATAGATTATAGATATTCTCTGCTACATAATTATTCCATATTTAATGGTTTCGGATGTGTATTGCAAGAGAACACACTAGCGGCAAATTTTTTTCCGACTTCATTCACTATTATCGTCACTGCTCATTCCTTATGCTACCTGTCGTAATAAAATATAGCTTATAACCTGGCCAGAGAACATATATATGTTTTTAAAAAAAAAGTACGTAAATCGGATAAGTGGTTCTCCAGTGATAAGCGCACTAACGGACAGACAGATAGACAGAAAGACAGATACGTTGCATTTTATGTATATTATAGATGTAATAAAATATATATCTATAACCTGGTCAGAGAACATATGTATGAATTTAAAAAATCACGTAAATCGGATAAGTGGTTCTCGAGGGATAAGCGCATTAACAGACAGAGAGACGTTGCATTTTATATATATTATAGATATAGATTATTATTATTATATAACCTGGCCAAAGAATATATGTATGAATTTTAAAAAAGACACGTAAATCGGATAAGTGGTTCTCGCGTGATAAACGCACTAATGGACAGACAGACAGATAAAGAGACATTGCATTTTATATATATTATAAACTATAGATATTCTCTGCTACATAATATCGTTCCATATTTAATGGTTTAGGCTGTATAGTGCAAGGGAACGCGCCAGTGGCAAACTTTTTTCCGACTTCATTCACTATTATCGTCACTGCTCATTCCTTATGCTACCTATCGTAATAAAATATAGCCTATAACCTGGCCAGAGAACATATGTATGTTTAAAAAAAAAAGTACATAAATCGGATAAGTGGTTCTCCAGTGATAAGCGCACTAACAGACAGACAGAGAGACGTTGCATTTTATATATATATATAGATTATAGATATATAACTAGCCGTGCCCGCGGTTTGCTCGCGTGGACTTGATTTACTACTATCGTCACTGTTTATTCCTTATGTTACCTAACGTAATAAAATATCTGCCATTATTTCCCCTTATCTCTCATTATTTCTCCTTGTCTCCTATTATCTCACCGTAACCATTATCTAGACTTATCTCTGCTTATCTCCCATTATTTCTCCTTATCTCCCATTATTTATACTTATCTCCCGTTATCTCTACATAATTTCCATTATCTAGACCTATCTCTGCTCATCTCCCATTATTTCTCCTTATCTCCCATTATTTCTCCTTATCTTCCATTATCTCACCATTATTTCTCCTTTTCTCCCACTCCCATTATCTAGGCTTATCTCTGCTTATTTCCCATTATTTCTCCTTATCTCCCATTATTTATACTTATCTCCCATTATCTCACCTTATCTCCCATTATCTAGGCTTATATCGAATTATATAACATATGTATAAATTTTTAAAAATGCGTAAATCGGATAAGTGGTTTCAAGTGATAAGCGCACTAACGGACAGACAGACAGAGAGATGTTGCATTTTATATATATTATAGATAGATAACCCGTCCAGAGAACATATGTATGTTAAAAAAAAAAGCACGTAAATCGGATAAGTGGTTCTCCAGTGATAAGCGCACAGACGGACAGACAGAAAGACAGATAGAGAGACGTTAGATTTTATATATAGTATAGAAAGAAGATTATAGATAACCTGACCAGAGAACATATGTATGAATTAAAAAAAAAAACACGTAAATCGGATAAGTGGTTCTCGAGTGATAAGCGCACTAACGGACAGACAGAGAGACGTTGCATTTTAGTTATATTATATTCTTTGCTACATGATACTGTTCCATATTTAATGCTTTAGGCAGTGTATTGCAAGAGAACACGCTAGCTGCAAACTTTTCTCCGACTTGATTCACTATTATCATCACTGCCTATTCCTTATGTCACCTAACGTAATAAAATATATCCTATAACCTGGCCGATGAACATATGTATGTTTAAAAAAAGTACGTAAATCAGATAAGTCGTTCTCCAGTGATAAGCGCACTAACGGACAGACAGACAGAGAGAGAGACGTTGTATTTTATATATATTATAGATATTCTTAGCTACATGATATTGTTCCATATTTAATGGTTTAGCATGTTTAAAAAAAAACACGTAAGTCGGATAAGTGGTTCTCCAGTGATAAGTGCACAAACGGAGAAACAGACAGAGAGACGTTGCATTTTATAACTATTATAGATGTAATAAAATATATAACTATAACCTGATCAGAGAACATATGTATGAATTTAAAAAATCACGTAAATCGGATAAGTGTTTCTCGAGGGATAAGCGCTCTAACGGACATACAGACAGACAGAGAGACGTTGCATTTTATATATATTATAGATATAGATTATTATTATTATTATATAACCTGGCCAAAGAATATATGTGTGAATTTAAAAAAAGACACATAAATCGGGTAAGTGGTTCTCGCGTGATAAACGCACTAATGGACAGACAGACAGACAGAGAGATATTGCATTGTATATATATTATAGATTATAAATTATAGATATTCTCTGCTATATAATATTGTTCTATATTTAATGGTTTAGGCTGTGTATTGCAAGGGAACGCGCTATCTGCAAAGTTTTTTCCGACTTCATTAACTATTATCGTCACTGCTCATTCCTTATGCTACCTATCGTAATAAAATATAGCCTATAACCTGGCCAGAGAACATATGTATGTTTTAAAAAGAAAGTACCTAAATCGGATATGTGCTTCTCCAGTGATAAGTGCCCTAACGGACAGACAGACAGACAGAGAGACGTTGCATTTTTTTATATATATTATATATATATATATATATATATATATATATATATATATATATATATATATATATATATATATATATATATATATATATATATATATGTTATCGACGGTGCATCATTCAGATATACGTATGATTATCGAGAATCGGTGTAGACCGAACAATCATTCAAAACACTTACGAAAATGCAAGTTTCGGTCTCGAGACCAACACTCGACATCTCGATTTACTACAGCAAACTGAGAGTAAACAGCCTCGGTAGATATGCACTGCAGTGAATTCGAAACGAACGGAAAAAAGCAAAACGTCTTTAATTTACTTTATACTAAAAGGTGGCAAATCTTTAATTGTTATTAATATTGTAATTGTAAGTGATTAATACCTATTGATTATGTTGCAGTAAATAATACTAAGTTGATTCTTGTCCGATTTACAGTTGATTGACTTTGGGTCCCTGTTGATATGGTACATTTCCTTAAAAAGTCTCCCTTTATAATTGTTGTCATGAGCTAAGATTTTAACGTTTGTAGTAAAAATTATGACCCGTTTTCAAATGCACACGAATTCTCTCGGGAGTCATTCCTGTGCTGTGTGGGTCTCTGTTTCAACCACTGAGATGTCTGTCTAATGTAACACGCCTCACATTGCAAACAAGACAACCTATAAACTACAGAGTTATTATATAAAACGTCTATCCTTTATTTTTGAAAACAGTTCAGAACCTCGTATGCTGTTATATTTCGCAATTTTTATGTTTGGAAAATCTCTGAATAAGGCGACAATTGAATTTGTGATTGGCTTTACAAATTGTAGCTTCCTGTATATCCTATGCTGCGCATGGGTCTCAAGAGTAGGGGTGTCAACACTATCCGAATTATAAAATAATTCTCGTAAAATGTGTTTAGGATGGGCATTGTTGATAAAAATGTTATACAGCTCGTCTAGGTTTCTTTTTCGAAACCTATCATCACTAATGAGTATGACCCTCTTTTTCATTGCTATTACGGTGTTAAATTTTTTATTTTTTGGGTGATTAGAGAAATAATTAATGAATCTGCCTGACTGTGGGTTTTTTATACCAGTCAAGTATAATACTGTTATCATTCGTTTTTATTACTTTAGTATCCACAAAAGGAACACTGAGATCCTGTTCTGTTTCGAGAGTGAACTGTATATGGGTGTTGAATGCATTGAAATAGTTTAAAATGATTTGTGTATTATCCTTGGGTACAGCGCAAATCAGATCATCAACATACTTGTACAAAAAGAGTAGGTTGAAGGGTAACTGAGGAACCACCGTTCCAAAAGATGGTCCAACACCACCTTGGCTAAAACTGGACTGATAGGAGACGCCATTGGAGTTCCAAAAATTTGTTTGAAAAATTTTTGGTTGAAACTAAAATACATGTTGTTGAAGATGAATTTAATAAGACTCAAGAAATTATGCTTTGAAATTATGGTTTTTGTTTGAATTAGTTCCCACTTTTTTTCCAGAATAGTCAGGATTAAGTATAGAGATATATTTGTAAACAAGGATACCACATCCAAAGATATTAATACACACTTTTCTGGTAGTGTCATTCCCTTTATTTTGTTGATAAACGAGAAGGTGTCTCTAACATTGTAATCCGTGTCATCTTTAAAAGCAACGCTCAAAATACTAGCTAAGTATTTTAATAGATTGTATGTCGTCGAAGTCACTGAACTTATAATTGGTCTCGGAGGAGAGTTTATTTTGTGAATTTTGGGTAAACAATAGAGTTTGGGAAATATAGAATTGTAACTTACTAACTTCTTTTACAGTTGTTCCTCTAGTTCGCCTTTGTTCTTTAAAAATTTTAACAAATCATTGAAGCTTGTTTGTATAGTACTGGTGGGGTCTTTAGACAGTGAAGTGTTTGTAGTCTCGTCTTGTAGTAACGTTTCAGTCTTACGAATATACTCATTTTTGTCCACTGTAACAGTGCACCCCACTTGTCCGATTGAAGGATGTAAATCTCCGGATGAGATCTTAGAAATTCTCTTGATTTTTTGAACATACGAATAAGCCAATGGGGTTTCTCAAATTTTGATTGATAAAATAAGTTCGTTACTAAATTAGTTGCTCTCGCTCTGAGAATATCCTTAGAATTCTCTGGGATGTCATCAATTATATTTTCAATCTCCGCCAATAGACTGCCAACGTTAATATCTTTATACGTACCCGGTACACCAAATTTGGAAACCAGTGAAAGAAAGTCAGAAACATCTTTAGGGACTTCAACTTTAGATATGTTTTTGAACCACTTCGTGTTGTTTTTAAATAATTGTTGGTCATTAGTGTTGTTTTTCATTAACCTTTCAAATTTCTGTAAATTCTTTTGTTCAAACTTGTTAAACCAGTTGAATTTTTGTTTCACTTCCTTTTTGTACCCATTAAATATATGTGGAGGCAAGTAGCTTTGTAATTTTAATCGAATATCTATCAACCTCCGCTGTGTAATCGAGATGCTGTTACAAGTCAGTTTTACTTCGGAAGACAAAGTTTTTTACTTAAACTATTAATAAAATTATCTACCCTGGTTGTAATGCCGTTTGTAAACAATAGTCTTACTGACTATTCTGGAAAAAAAGTGAGAATTAATTCAAACAAAAACCATGATTTCAAAGCATAATTTCTTGATTCTTATCAAATTCATCTTCAACAACACGTATTTTAGTTTCAACCAAAAATTTTTCAAACAAATTTTTAGAACTCCAATGGGGTCTCCTATCAGTCCAGTTTTAGCCAGAGTGGTGTTGGACTATCTTTTGGAAACGGTGGTTCCTCAATTACCATTCAACCTACCCTTTTTGTACAAGTATGTTGATGATCTGATTTGCGCTCTTCCCAAGGATAATACAGAAATCACTTTAAACTATTTTAATGCTTTCAACACCCACATACAGTTCACTCTCGAAATAGAACAGGACCTCAGTGTTCCTTTTTTGGACACTAGAGCAATAAGAACGAATGACAATAGTATTATACTTGATTGGTATAAAAAAACCCACAGCGTCAGGCAGATTCATTAATTATTTCTCTAATCACCCAAAAAATCAAAAATTTAACACCGTAATTTGTCATACGCATTAGTGATGCTAGGTTTCGAAAAAGAAACCTAGACGAGCTGTATAACATTTTTATCAACAATGCCTATCCTAAACACATTTTACGAAAATTAATTTATAAATCGGATATTGTTGACGCCCCTACTGAGGAGACGCCTACGCAGCATATGATATACAGGAAGCTACAATTTATAAAGCCAGTCACAAATTCAATTGTCGCCTTATTCCGAGATTTTCCAAATATAAAAATTGCGAAATATAACAGCATACGAGGTTCTGAACTGTTTTCAAAAATAAATGAACACCTATTTTATATGTTATAATAACTCTGTAGTTTATAAGTTGTCTTGTTTGCAACGTGAGGCGTGTTACATTGGACAGACGTCTCAGTGGTTGAAACAGAGACTCTCACAGCACAGGAGTGATTGCCGATTGGGAAAGAATTCATGTGCTGTGCTGCAACAACATTTGAAAATGGGTCATAATTTTGACTATAACAACGTTAAAATCTTAGGTCATGACAACAACTATAAAGGAAGACTTTTTAAGGAAATGTACCATATCAACAGGGACCCAAAGTCAATCAACTATAAATCGGACACGAATCAACTTAGTATTATTTACTGCAACATAATCAATAGGTATTAATTATTTATAATTACAGCATTAATGAAAATTATAGATTTGCCACTTCTTAGTATAAAGTAAATTAAAGACGTTTTCTGTTGCTTTTTTCCGTTCGTTTGGAATTCACGGCACTATATATGTACCGAGGCTGTTTACTCTCAGTTTGTTGTAGTAAATCGAGATGTTGAGTGTTGGTTTCAAGAACGAACTCGCATTTTCTTGCGTGTTTTTGAATGATTGTTCGTTTGTTTCATAATTGTATGTATTTTGTATATATATATATATATATATATATATATATATATATATATATATATATATATATGTATATATATATATATATATATATATATATATATATATATATATATATATATATATATATATATATATATATATATATATATATATATATATATATATATATATATACATATATATATATATATATATATATATATATATATATATATATATATATATATATATATATATATTCTATATAGGTAGATATTAAAAAATTGAATCAGAAGCATGCTAAAAGATAAGACATTTTCGTTTTGTACTTTTTGTCAGTAGATACTATAATTTGAAGCTCTCCATCTGTAATTACCGATCCCAATATTAATAACACAGTCACACAAAGATAACTGTTCAAGTGCAAGATGGACTTGCGCAATTGGTGTTCCGTACCTACGTTGATTGCTTTTAAAAAAAAATTTCGTTTCGGAGGTATAAAATGATCAATGACTTCACAAAACACGTCCCGAATGAGTTTTCAACAAAGTTTTTCCGATCTTTACTGAAAACTGATAACCTTAAAATTCTTATTTTTTTTTGTATACCAGATAAATTAATAAAGATAATGCAGTCGTAATAATTTTCGTTAGATCTACACCTTGTGGAGAATATTCCAGATTTTTTTTTAAATTTTTTGTTCAGTACTTCTGGAGATAAAGGACAGCGATTTTTCACAATTTTTTTAAAAATAATACAAAGAAAAGTGTGCGGAAGTATTAAATTTATATATATATATATATATATATATATATATATATATATATATATATATATATATATATATATATGTACATATATATATATATATATATATATATATATATATATATATATATATATATATATATATATATATATATATATATATGTATATACATATATATATATATATATATATATATATATATATATATATATATTATATCTGCACTCGTATTTTTACAAGTTTTCATTTGACTCCCCACTCTATGACCTAGTAAAAAAAAAAATTTTCACTTTCGATTACACCCCACAAATTAACCCCTTAAGTCAAAATTTGACTTTATAAACTACACGGCTCTGATGGGACCATCAATTCCTATGTTAGTGCCAAAGTTCAACTATGTCAAATAGTTTCGGAGAAAATCGGGTGTGACAGACAGACAGACAGACGCACGGACGGACACCGAAGTGATCTTATAAGTGCTCCGTACGGAACACTAAAAAAATTCATTGCCATGAACCAAAATACATGCATCTAGTGTATTTTTTAAAGCTAAATTCGAATCCATACTTAAAAAAAAATTAATTGTGTCATTTTTTTTTGTTCAAGAACATCCTTGAAATGAGATAAAACTATAGTAATATTATAAAGACTGAAAAATGATATATATTTTATAGTCTAGAGAAGAGAATATGCATTCAAACCAATCTATTTCTATTAATTATACCAAAATCCACCCTTATAAGGGGTGAAAAGTACCCCTAAAACTCAAATAACGCTCGTGAGTTTAAAAGTCTTAAACTTTCGTAGTCTCAGATAGAATGGAGAAATACAGTCTGTATTTTTTTCTCAGATGCTAGAACTTCTAACATCCTCCCTCCTCCTAGGGATGATTTTCGACATTATTAGGAAAATAGTCTAGTTGTCTTGAATGTTGAGAATGAGATAAAAGTACTTAACCCTTCTAAATTTCAATAACATCCGTGTGCATCATTAGAGAGTAGGGGTACTTTCTACCACCCTCTAACGGTAATTGATAGTCGTGTATCAATGGTTCAATCGAATCTACTCCATATTTGTTCACCCTGACTAAAACTACAAAAGCCTGATCTTTTTTCGTCGTTATTGAAACTTATAAGATACCGCCGTAGGTGGAGGTAGTTTTTACATCCTCTAGGGATGAGTCTCAACCCTCTCAGAGTAATGTCTGATTGTCACACGAGATTCAAATATTTTGTCCTAAGGGCTACAAGGATTTGTCCTTTGTACATGTTATTTAAACTCACGGGCGTTATTTGAGTTTCAGGGGTACTTTTCACCCCTTATAAGTGTGGATTTTGGTTTAATTAATAGAAATAGCTTGCTGTGATTTGAATGCATATTTACTTCTCTAGACTATAAAATATCTGCCACTTCATAAAGAATCATTACATTATTACTATAGTTTTATCCCATTTCAAGGGATGTTTTTGGCCAAAAAAAAATTGACATTAATTTTTTTTAACTACTGATTCAGGGTAGAAAAATACACTAGATCCATGTATTTCGGTTCGTGGTAATAAACATTTTTTTTGTGTGACTGTGTTATTATTATTTAAATATTTTTCTCTTGCATTTTATAACTATTTAACAACTCAGTTGATAATATTGTTGTTGCCGAATTGCTTTAACTCATCTGATACGCTAAAGAGCACATTAATTGCCTAGTTATTGGCATCAAATAACTTTATACCATATTCTTGGAGAGCTATTCGGTTTTTGATAATTTTTGAAAAATGTGGCACAACTAAGATAAATTTATTATCTGTAGATATGAAGAATTTATCTACATAAGTACCTTGTGCCTATTCGTAACGCTTACTCAATAATAGAAGTAAACTATGTACACTTCATCATTAGTGAGCAGCTACTTCCTTTCTTATACGAATTGAAAATTAATCTGTGTTATTTAAAAACACTAACACTAAACAACAAAGATACATTTTACCAGACCATTGTAACCTCGTTGAAATGGTTAACGAATATAGTATGGATGCTGAATTGACTCTAGGCAGTTCAGTACTACATAGACTGGTAGTAGCAAAATTTTTCACGAAGTTACTACCCTCAGTTAATCTATATAATTTTACTTCAATTTAAGGGTTAAAAATTTCGTTGTCAGTCGTCTCACAAAGTGATAGCAATTTTATTTAAAAAGCAGCAGGTCGTTCTATATATGTTATATTGTCTTAATGACATGAGTAAATTTATAGATCGATTATCTGTTTTTAAGATCATGTGAAGTATGTCATGTTGAGTAAATAAACAATTAGGGGTATCTAGAAAATGCTGTTGTGAAAATTTTGCTACATACTTACTTACGGAATTTAAATTTTCTCTGTACAAAGTGAATCATAATCTCAAAGCTTCTCTGTTTGGTTCCTGCATAAATGATTCTTGATTCTTATATTTTTTTATCAATTCCTGTGTCTTATAAGATTTGTAGCAACAAGTCATGGCGTACGTTATCAAATGCTTTTTGATAGTATATGTAAATGTAAATATCTTTTTTCGATAGTAAGATTTCTCCATCAGCTCTTGCACTAGGAAAAAAAATAGCTTCTCTCATCCTTAACCATTTGTTAACCCAAAACTAAGCTCCCCCTGTTCTCTTTTCGAAATTTTGATATATCATAAATTAGTTTCAGGGATGCTTTTAATACATTACTCTTCATGTTAATAAGTCAATAATCTTTGCATGCTTGTGTTTTACTCATTTTTGGGATAGCAATAAAGATGGACTTTAGCCAGTGACTAGACATACCGTCTGTATTATGTATTAATTTTAACGCTTTTGTGTGCATCTTGTTCTGAACAAATGCTTTGTTTGTTCCGTGTTGGTTTACCGTATGGAACGTATTCGGAATTCTTCTTTTGCTACTCTAACAACATGTTTAAACAGGCTATTGTTTTGAGAATATTGGTGTCCTCACGATAACTTACATTTACATATTATTAAAATGCTATTGTTTTGATAAAAATAAAATAGTACGTGCGTATTATCACATAGGGAGTTGTAAGATTTTGAAATAATGAGGTCGTCAATCAATAATTGCTAAAATATATTGTATTAAAATAATATAAGTGGTCATTATTTAAATTAATTGTTAATTTTAAGAGCATTTGTGTATTTTTCTTAAAATATTTAGAAATAAGTATTCAGCGAAACACTTTAAAAGTTCTGTTAACCAAAATTAATATTTTTCTTTTTAATTTTTGCAGGCATTTACGTATTTAGGGTGAAAAATACTTATCTATTTCCAGTGTGTTAGGAGATTATTAATTTTAATTTTATTTATTTCCCTTTGGGTTATATACAGGAAATCCTACTAAAGTAACCACTTTTTACAAAATTCGTTAAAAGCAGTGTCTTATACATTGTTGTAGTATTAAAAATTGAAACTATAAAATAAAAACAATCTCAGATTACATACTGAGAAACAATCTCTAGAGTCTCTGTTTAAAAATTTCAAGATAAACACAGACAAAGTTTAAGTCTTCATCACACAAAGAGTTTGCACTTCCTTTCCTTGTAGAAAATGAAAAATTCATAGAACTATTCGTTCAATAAACTGGATGCATCAATAAATTTTTATGATGAAAATTCCTCTCAGGAACATCACCAGTGTTAAAATATCAAGCAAATCAATTTCTGAATTAATAATTTGGAGATCCAGTATGTCAATAAGTGACCTTGGATGTTCCAAAGTCATAAATTTAAAATAAAACCGCAGCATGGATTAATCACTACATCGGAGGTTTTTTTTTAATGCTAAATATTTTAAGAACCTGATTTGAGCAGATTCTAGGCGTACTTTGTAAATCTTATACATAGGATTCCAGAGTCCTAATAAAGTGTCATTACCGTATTTAAATGTCTAAGATTTTTATGTTGTTAAATAACAAATATCAGCCTATAAGCAGCACAATATTATCTATGTGGATGTCGAACAATGATTTCATATCAAAAAGAACCCCAATATATTTTGCCTAAGTCTCTCCCTTTTTTAAAAACATCTACCAATATTATAAATATTTAATATTTTATTACGGTACGTGTGAATGTGATTGAAAGATACTTACTTGTGTTTAGTGTATTTAGTTGAATTTAAAAAATATTATAATTTATTTTATTTCTACGAATAAATTAATTAAATTTTAATGATTACTAAGCTATACCTACGTTTTTTTTTTATCTAAAAATAATACAAACTCTTCTGAATAACTAAGTGTATTTTAGAGATTCACACAACTTGTTTTTTTAACTCATTTCCACGCAGCATGTCTAACAACTTTCGAAAATGTGCTGCTTTCATCTAATTTACTGGTAGAATGTTTTAGTGCTTTGCAAAAATTGTTTGTTTTACCTAATTTTCAAAGAGAATGTTCTAGAAACTAGTACAAAATATTGTGTTTTCGTTTTGTTTGTGAATAAAATATGTTAGAGCTTTATAAAACTGTTAAATTGTATGTTCTGCTAATTTTGGTATATAATATTCAATGATTTTTAAAAAATTCGCTTTTTTTACTTTAAACTTTGTGGAAACTAATAGTTTTCTTGGTTTGACAAATAGAATATTCTCAAATTTTGTATAAAATGGTGTATTGCGTATATAAAGTATTCTGTGTCCTAAAATTTTTTCTTTTTTGTGCATAGAATCTAATAAAATCATTCATTTAGATTAATGTCATTGGTTTTTTTTCTGACTATTTTTTACCAAAAGCCTTATAGAAACTAGGTGTTTCATATGATCTCCGAACAGAATATTTTACAACTGGCTAAATTTTATATATTTCGAATAAATTATTCACAAAATTTCCTAAATATTTGTAAAAATAGAATAATTTCATCTGATTTATTATTTATTTTATTTGTTAAAATCTAGAAATAAAGTTTACATCCGATTCGTCTACTTGGTGCCGTAATTAACTTTATTCCAGCTGGATTTTATATTTGATTTTTGGAAACAGAATTTTTACATTAAATACAACGATGTATCACTGTACTCTATATCCCAAAGTTTCGGTGCGAAATGAGACAGAAAGTTTGATATAAATAGGGTATCCCTTTTTTGTTACCAAGCAATAAGTTTTCTAATTTTTTTTAATAAAAATTGAAAATCCTATTTTTTTTTAGATTCAGGGTTAAGTCTTAATTATCTATTGCAATTCTTACTGCAGGTTTCGTAAACCTTTCCTGAAATGGAAAGTTAACAATAGAAAAATTACGTTTTCTAAGTTAGCTTTGAAAATATTGTAACAAACTTCTAATAGTAGATTACTAAATTAGATATTTGACAGAATTCAATGTTTGTTTGAATTTTACACTACATAAATTGTTAAAATGGAATTCACAAATGGTAAAAAATGGACAGGATATTAGATTTTACATGTTGTATGCGTAAATAACATCCATCAATAATTTAGTGAGCTGTATCCGCAGAAGGCAGTGCCAAATAAAAGATACTTTGTAAAGATGGAATCTTTGAGATTTTAGATCATGTAAAAAAGCGCGAAGCAGACACAAAGCTGTAATTTTATGGACGGTATTAACGAGATTAATGTATTAGTTGTTTTTACTTTAAATATTGGTAACAATTTTTAAAGGTACTTCTAGGATAAGTGCAATAATAGCAAGTTTGTTTCAATGCGAAAAATTAAAAAAGAAACAACACGTGTATAAAACTACGTCAAATGACGCATACCATTTCCAGCAGAAGGTTAGCACAAACCCAAAGTTATGCCTAAATAATCATGGTGGGCATTTTCAACAACTAATTAAAAACAGCCTGAATAAACACTAAATGTTATTTGTAGTCTTACGAAGCTCAATATTTTAAAACCTATTTAGTTAACTTTTGCTAAAAAGATTAGTGTAGCAAATGTTCTAACTTGTTCCATTTCTAAAAAATCATAGCCGCCCTTAGAAAATTATGTTTATGATAGATATATTGCACCGAAACGTTGTCCTCTAGGACCGAGCGCTACATCGTTTGTGGTGGTATTTACAGGAATTAAGACGATGGTTGGCCCTAGTGGATGAAATGTTGGATGTAAAATCTCTAGTAAGAAAGATAAGAAAGAATTATGAGCTTTTTGTATTTAAAGTTTTTCTTTACCCTTACAGTTTTTGATTTCTTTTGAAAATTAGATTTTGTCGATTTTTAAACTTTTTTCAATATCTCAGAAAGTCAAACTTAACACTCTAAACATTTTTTAATTAATTTTTTAATATATAAATGTATATATATATATATATATATATATATATATATATATATATATATATATATATATATATATGTATATATATATATATACATATATATATATATATATATATATATATATATATATATATATATATATATATATATATATATATATATATATATATATATATATATGTATATATATATATATATATATATATATATATATATTATATATGTGTATATATATATATATATATATATATATATATATATATATATATATATATATACTCGTGTATTAGTACTATACATAACGTAAAAACTTCAATATCTCAGAAAGTCAAACTTAACACTCTAAACATTTTTTAATTAATTTTTTAATATATAAATGTATATATATATATATATACTTCTCGCTTGTCCCGGCAATTCCAGGTCCTTTTGGTCAGTCGCTAAGGCAGTTAGTCAAAATTTCACCAAATCCACCATACCACCACTCACACGGCCAGATAATTCTATTGCAACGACACCTGTTGAGAAAGCGAACTTGTTGGCTGAACTCTTTGCTTCACATTCTACATAAAACGTATTTTGATGAAGCTTGACACCAAAAAGGCTTCAGGCGCTGACGGAATACCTGCCATAGTTCTCAAGAACTGTGCGAGGGAACTAACACCAGTTTTCTGTAGACTTTTCAACCTATCCTACAGAAAGGGAATATTTCCTTCCTGCTGGAAATGTGCCACAGTTCAGCCGATACCTAAAAAAGGCAAGAAGACCTTGCCAAATAACTACCGACCAATCGCACTACTCTCAATAATATCGAAAGTCATGGAAAAGGCTATCAATCAGCATCTTCTAAAATATCTTGAAGGATTCAACATTATTAGTGATCACCAATATGGCTTTCGTAAAAATAGATCAACAGGAGATCTTCTGACTTATGTAACACATGTTTGGAACAACGCAATTGAACACTTTGGAGAATCTTGAGCGGTTGCTCTTGACATATCCAAGGCATTCGACCGTGTTTGGCACGATGGGCTGTTGGCTAAGCTACGTTCTTATGGTATGTCTGAAACGTTCTGTTTGTGGCTCTCATGTTTCCTCAGAGAGCGTTCTTTACGAGTGGCAGTCGACGGATTTCTTTCTAACACCTTCACTATCAACGCCGGTGTGCCCCAAGGTTCCATACTGTCTCCTACTCTCTTCCTCATTTATATTAACGATCTGCTGGAAAAGACCAAGAATCCAATCTACAGCTTTGCAGATGACAGTACACTTATCTCTTCATTCACTTTGAACGCTCGGGCATCGACTACTCAGACGAATATCCGCAGACAGCAGGAAGTCATTCAACTTAACAAAGACCTGGAAGAAATTCTATCTTGGGGGGTGACAGTAACCAAGTGGAATTTAACGCTACAAAAACCCAGGCGGCAGTTTTTTCTAAAAAAGTTAACGTTGCAGAACCCGACATAGTTATGTCGGGGCGCTCCATCTCTCTAACATCGTCACTCAATCTGTTAGGCGTTAATTTGGGAGCAAATATGTCCTGGCATGAACATGTTGCAGGCATAGCAAGAAGAGCTTCTCAAAAGTTGGGAATATTGTTTCGAACCAGAAAGCTTTACACTCCACAACAACTGTTAATTCTTTACAAAGCTCAAATTCGACCAACTATGGAATACTGCTCCCATGTTTGGAGCTCCGCTCCCAAACATACACTGCATTTGTTGGATTCTATCCAGAGAAGAGCTGTTCGTCTGATTGGACACCCGGAACTGACCGACGGCCTTGATTCGCTGAAACATCGAAGAACGGTTGGCGACTTGAGCCTATTCTACAAGTACTTTCATGGAAAGTGTTCGAAGGATGTGGCCCGTTTAATTCCTCCCAGAGCGGTGCATATTAGAGGTACGCGTCGCGCTAATGCTTCACATCCGTATGAGGTTCAGCTTGTTACTCCTCGTACAACACTTTTCAAGCAGTCTTTTATATGGAGAACATCATACCTTTGGAATGGTTTACCCAGGACTGTGTTTCCCATCGAGTACAATCTACAGCGATTCAAGAACAACGTGAATCGCTTTCTCCGCACACGTGTCGCTCCTGTAGCGCTTTAGGGACTTCCCTGTAGCACGTGTGCTAGACCCATCGAAAAAAAAAAAAAAAAAAAAAAAAAAAAAAAATATATATATATATATATATATATATATATATATATATATATATATATATATATATATATGTATATATATATATATATATATATATATATATATATATATATATATGTATATATATATATATATATATATATATATATATATATATATATATATATACTCGTGTATTAGTACTATACATAACGTAAAAACTTCAATATCTCAGAAAGTCAAACTTAACACTCTAAACATTTTTTAATTAATTTTTTAATATATAAATGTATATATATATATATATATATATATATATATATATATATATATATATATATATATATGTATATATATATATATATATATATATATATATATATATATATATATATATATATATATATATACTCGTGTATTAGTACTATACATAACGTAAAAACTTTGTATTTAGAATAATACCACAAATTTTTTCAAGCTCTGTCAAAAGAGATATATTTCACATATAATTTACAGTTTCGTTTATTTTACAAAGATAATATCCTAGAATATTGTAAAGTATTATTTAACTTATCTGCTTACTAACTTTTTATCTTTCTTTAAAGAACTTGTAATGAGATTACCTGCAAATTTTTTCAACTAATGTTGAACATGTGGCGTATCACGAAAAAAATGTCGTGGTATTCTTTATCTATGTCTAAAATCGCTTGGGTCTACATGTCACCTCACATGTCAAAACTATTCTTGTTTTTGCTAACTTTATTTATATTTTTTTAGGAGTTGCTCGACTATCACTAATAGAACAACTTGAAAAGTCTGCTATAGATGAAGTCAGACTAAAGCACGAGAGAGAAAAAGGTCACAAACATGACGAGAAACATCATGGAGTATGGCATAAGCATGCAAGGGATCACAAACATGGTCATGCACTTAGTACTAAGCCAGAACTTTCTAATGAATCTTCTCGTAGTTCTCCTGGAAGTCCTTCACCCTACGAGCTAGCCCAAGAACCTCTACATGGAGATGGTCTTAAACATGGCTCTCCGCTGCATGGATACAAACATGGACCTCATTCACATGGACCCAAACATGGACATGGGCCATCCCCACAGGGACCCAAAAAAGGTAGGTATTTTATAAGCTGTTAAAAACAATAAGTAGAGTAATGGAATAGTTCTATATTCTCTTATGAAAATACTTAAGAATACTCAGTACATTGCACTCAATCATTCTCTTAAGCCTCTTAGTTATTAGTACTCTTCATGTGTTGCTATAAAAGCACGAAAACAAAAATTTGAAAAGTCATGGTAACATTTTTGATTTGATTTTAATACACGCAGAGTAATTTTAAATAATTGATTGATAAAGATATCTAAGTAAAGCCCAAAAAATTTCAGTTTGGATAAAAGTGATTCTGTAAACCGTGTCCTAAGCGTGTGACTTGTTGAGAGGGGCGCGAGGAAAACAACAAACAAAATAAAGTTTATTGTTTCGATTTGTTGCTAGAGTCGACTCTGGCAACACAAAGTACTTAGCTTGCGTTCATAAAACAGAAACTTTGTTTTCGCAAATTTGGGAATTATTAAAAATATTTTTTCCTAAAATCTTTTAGAAACAAGTTATTAATTTCTTTCTAATTAATAAATGAAATTTGTATCAAAATTTAAAATAATACATAAAAAAATTTAAAAATACAACAGTTAAACGTTCTTTTTATTTATTTATACTTTAGGATGGATGACAAAGATTTTTAGGTGATATTACACTGGCCGATTCAAACGACCAACACTACTTTATCGCTATTAGATCCTCTTAATTTATAGTCATTTTTATTCAACACTGATCAATCACAATAAATCTAACAATAATAATAATAATGGACATAATCATAATAAAATAATATGTTATTTTTTACTTTATAATATTATGACTGGTGCGTTCTTCTTTCTTATATTTGACAATGGGTTCCATGTTTGGCTGCCGGGCTTAAGCTAAGACAGCATAAACCCTATTGCCATTATGTATTAAGGAATGACCTGACAATATTACATGTTTTCAAACTGACTTCTGAATGTTTTTGTGTATGTTTGTGTTGAGTCCTAATTATACTAAGTGTGGTGTGAATGTTGTTGGTGTGAGGCCCGTGGCTGATATGACGAAAGGTACAATGATGACCTTTCCTTGTTTCCATAGCCTTTTAATTTCTGTTGCAAGGTCTGTGTATTTGGAGATTTTTTCTGTATATTTCGTTTGGACGTTTGTATCGTTGGGTACAGCTATGTCAATTAGATAGGTGACTTTTCCTTTTTTGCACTGAAAAGTAATATCGGGTCTATTGGCAGAGACTGTTTTATCTGTATGGATACTCATGTCCCAGTAGAGCTTGTAATCTTTAATTTCAAGTATGGATGTTGGTGTGTATTTGTAGTAGGTATCTGTGCTTTCTATGAGTTTGTTTGTTGTGGCTAGTGCTTGGTGAACTACTTTTGCCGCTGAGTCATGTCTGGCTGTGTATTCCGTTCCGGCTAATATTTTACATCTGCTTGTTATGTGCTCGATCGTTTTTTTTTTTTGCTGGTGGCATTACCTGCATCTAGATGGACATAATCATAAATAAAAAATAATATGTTATTTTTACTTTATAATATTATGACTGGTACGTTCTTCTTTCTCATATTTGACAATGGGTTTCATGTTTGGCTGCCGGGCTTAAGCTAAGACAGCATAAACCCTATTGCCATTATGTATTAAGGAATGACCTGACAATATTACATGTTTTCAAAATCACTGACTTCTGAATGTTTTTTGTGTATGTTTGTGTTGAGTCATAATTGTACTAAGTGCGGTGTGAATATTGTTGGTGTGAGGCCCGTGGCTGATATGACGAAAGGTACAATGATGACCTTTCCTTGTTTCCATAGCCTTTTAATTTCTGTTGCAAGGTCTGTGTATTTGGAGATTTTTTCTGTATATTTCGTTTGGACGTTTGTATCGTTGGGTACAGCTATGTCAATTAGATAGGTGACTTTTTCCTTTTTTGCACTGAAAAGTAATATCGGGTCTATTGGCAGAGACTGTTTTATCTGTATGGATACTCATGTCCCAGTAGAGCTTGTAATCTTTAATTTCAAGTATGGATGTTGGTGTGTATTTGTAGTAGGTATCTGTGCTTTCTATGAGTTTGTTTGTTGTGGCTAGTGCTTGGTGAACTACTTTTGCCGCTGAGTCATGTCTGGCTGTGTATTCCGTTCCGGCTAATATTTTACATCTGCTTGTTATGTGCTCGATCGTTTTTTTTTTTTTTGCTGGTGGCATTACCTGCATCTAGATGGACATAATCATAACAAAATAATATGTTATTTTTACTTTATAATATTATGACTGGTACGTTCTTCTTTCTCATATTTGACAATGGGTTTCATGTTTGGCTGCCGGGCTTAAGCTAAAACAGCATAAACCCTATTGCCATTATGTATTAAGGAATGACCTGACAATATTACATGTTTTCAAAATCACTGACTTCTGAATGTTTTTGTGTATGTTTGTGTTGAGTCATAATTGTACTAAGTGCGGTGTGAATATTGTTGGTGTGAGGCCCGTGGCTGATATGACGAAAAGTACAATGATGACCTTTCCTTGTTTCCATAGCCTTTTAATTTCTGTTGCAAGGTCTGTGTATTTGGAGATTTTTTCTGTATATTTCGTTTGGACGTTTGTATCGTTGGGTACAGCTATGTCAATTAGATAGGTGACTTTTCCTTTTTTGCACTGAAAAGTAATATCGGGTCTATTGGCAGAGACTGTTTTATCTGTGTGGATACTCATGTCCCAGTAGAGCTTGTAATCTTTAATTTCAAGTATGGATGTTGGTGTGTATTTGTAGTAGGTATCTGTGCTTTCTATGAGTTTGTTTGTTGTGGCTAGTGCTTGGTGAACTACTTTTGCCGCTGAGTCATGTCTGGCTGTGTATTCCGTTCCGGCTAATATTTTACATCTGCTTGTTATGTGCTCGATCGTTTTTTTTTTGCTGGTGGCATTACCTTCATCTAGATGGACATAATCATAACAAAATAATATGTTATTTTTACTTTATAATATTATATTGACAAAAAAGTTCTTCTTTCTCACATTTAGTCAATGTGGTTCCCTGTTTGGCTAATGGGCCCAAGCGAAGTCAGCACAAACGCTATTTATTACCATTGTATATTAAGGATTGACCTGATAATGTTACATGTTTTCAAAATCAATGACTTCTGAATGTTTCTGTGTATGTTTGTGTAGACCCCTAATTGTATCAAGTGTGGCGTGAATGTTATTGGTGTAAGGCCTGTGGCTGATATGATAAGGGGACAATGATGACTTTCTCTTGCTTCCATAGCCATTTTATTTCTATTGCAAGGTCTGTGTATTTGGAGATTTTTTCTGTGTACTTCGTTTGGATGTTTGTGTCGTTAGGGACAGCTATGTCAATTAGACAGGTAAACTTTCCTTTTTTGCATTGAAAAGTAATATCGGGTCTATTGCTGGAGACTGTTTTATCTGTATGGATACTGATATCCCAGTAGAGCTTGCAATCTTAATTTTCAAGTATGGATGTTGGTGTGTATTTGTAGAAGGGATCTGTGTTTTCTATGAGTTTGTATGTTGTGGCTAATGCTTGGTGAACCACTTTTGCCGCTGAGTCATGTCTGGCTGTGTATTCTGTTCCGGATATTTTACGTCCGCTTGTTATATGTTATTATATGTATGTGTTATTATATTATTATTATTATTGGTATCTAAAATGCAAAATTTTATGTGACAAATTCTATGACTTTGACCCCACATAGGCTGCTACGCGCTATAACCAGTTAAAGACGATCAAGAGTCACGTTCGTTCGTTTAATCATTTTCGCCCAAATTCGCGTACCTTGCCAACCTGAAAAAATTAAGGATAACCACTGTCTTCATTTTAGGTGACTCAATTAATATACAGTAAATTATTGTCCCTGTCTTGTTTTTTAGAAATGTAGTCTTAATTCCTCCTAAAACTTCAATAAAAATGATAGTCATTGTTTATGTTACAAACGTTTTTCCTTCTTCTCGTTTGGTATTTTGGTCTCAGCAAATGTGCAGAAGTTAATTATGAAAAGCTTTTTGATATCTTATCTAGATTTGGCTTCAGATGTATTCTAATCCCAAAGGCAGAATTTCAATATATACCGTACCTGTAGTTTTCTACATTTGACTTAATCTATCCTGGAAGATATCGCAACGAGTTCATCAATATCACAGGAATATCTGAAGTGGTAATACTAGCGATTGTAATTTTTTACTTTTTAGAGAATTATAGACAAAGAACACAGAGAGGATAATTGTAACAACCAGAATTTGACGGGATTGATGTTCTGTTTTGATTAGTATTGTTAACCTCGTCAAATTCTGGCTGCTATAGACATCTTTACTGGGCTCTTTTATTTGCAATGTGGTAAAATTAGTAGGAAACCAAAATCGGTACTGGGTCGATGAATGTACGACGATAGGAAATGAATTAAGCAGGCTAAAGTACATATGTGATCTCGCTCTCTGCTGCTTGCACTACACTGCGTGTCCGCCGGTTATTTTATTTTATTATATCGTCTTAAGAAACACGTCGATATCCCGCCGCCTGCGGTTTAAGATTGTCTAACTATAGGAAAATCACTGTAAACATTTTTTGCACAGCTGCAGTGGGGTTTCTATAGAATGCCCACATATAAAATTATTGTTTTCTTGCATTTGTTATAATTTAAGTCCTAAGCGGTTCTACTCTAGAATGATAGTCCTGTCATTTTATTGTTCGAGGGCGTTACCGTATACGTCAGAAAATATCACACATCTCTGTCTATAGTCAAAAGTGATCTCCAGAAGAGGGTCCAATCTCCTTGTAATATTACAATACAGCATTCTAACATTGGATGAAGCAGTGGAAACTAGGCAGATTGAAAGCAGGCGCCCTCTGTTGCATACCCTACAAGTAAGTTCCTCCAGGTCAGTAAACTTAACAAGCTTGTAAATATTGCTCGTCTTTTGAGTCTTAGAGCTTTCAGTTCTAAAATATTTGGCCATTATTACTGAAATATAAAATTTTAGGAATGATAATCTTGATACCATCACTTGAATAATATGTGGATTATTATGGTCATGATTATTTATTCAAATGAAATTATGAGTAATATTAACGGTAAACTCTTTGCTAGTTTCCATGACGCCGATTGTATGTAACTTCGCTTATTTTTGTTATTATCAGTTTTATACTCTAAAGCAACATTTATTTTAGGGAAACGAAAATGGAGACCACCACCTTTTATAAAAGATCCAAATGCACCAGACGACAAAGGATATTTTGTTTTAGCTACAATAGGTATTTTTGGATTGGTACATACGATACCTCTTATGTTCTTTTTTACCGCCAACGAGGTAAGGATTGCGAAGCATTCATGTTTCAAACCTAGTTTGTGACCTCAATTTAACAAATTACGATATACGTTGTATTCGATCCACATAATAAAATTAATAAAATAAATGCAAGAATTTAATATCAGTGTTCTGTACGGAACATTTATAAGATCGCTTCGGTGTCTGGCCGTCGGTCTGTCTGTCTGTCACACCAGATTTTCCCAGAAAATTTTTGACATAGAAAGTTGAAATTTGGTAACAGTATAGGAATTGATGGCCTCATCAGAGCCGTGTAGTTTCGAAAGTTCAATTTTGACTCGAGGAGTTACTAGATTATCGAATGAAAGCTTACAAAAACAGTTCAAAAATATATGTAATGTAATACTTGCGCACACTTTGTCTTTGTATTATTTTTAAAAAATCGCGAAAAATCGCCTTATCTCAAAGAGTACTGATAAAAAAAAATTTGAAAAAATTTTAGAATATTCTACATAGGGTGTAGAATAAATAAAAATTATCAAGAGTGCATTACCTTTAATAATTTTTCTGGTACATAAAAAAAAAATTCAACGTCATCAGTTTTCGGTAAAGATCGGAAACAAACTTTGTTGAAAACTCCTTTGGGGTGTGTTTTGTGAAGTCACTGATCATTTTATACCTCCGTAATAAAAATTTTTAATTTAAAAGCAACCAACGTACAGAACACTAATTGCGCAAGTTCAACTTGCACTTGACAGGTTATTATTTTTTAAAACCGGACCATTTAGTATTGCTAAGTTAAGTTAAAGATATCCTTTTTGAAATTCCTTTATCTCTAAAATTATTAATTCTCTACAAATTCTACGCACAGTTTTTATGCAGAAAATATTTCCAATTCTGAAAGTTGGAGTAAATTCCTTAAAGCCAGCGACACATAAATTGTTGTTTATTATAATACAAAGTAAGGGCAAGATTTGGTCAAAAAATATTTTTGAAGGGGTCATACGTTACTTACCCTATTGGTGGCTCAGAAAATTGGCTATCAAAAAGTAAAATAATCAAGAAAAATATACAAAACTAGACAAACAAAACACCTCACTTTTCACATACTTATTAATACACTCTCGTTCATTAGACTGAAATAGCAGCAATATTTTCTAGTACATATTTACTGCTTCATTTAAGATTTATTTACGATTTTCAATCAAAGTGAGGGCAAGATTTGGTCAAAAAATATTTTTGAAGGGGTCATACGTTACTTACCCTATTGGTGGCTCAGAAAATTGGCTATCAAAAATTAAAATAATCAAGAAAAATATACAAAACTAGACAAACAAAACACCTCACTTTTCACATACTTATTAACACACTCTGGTTCATTAGACTGAAATAGCAGCAATATTTTCTAGTGCATATTTACTGCTTCATGCTGGTTTAAGATTTATTTACGATTTTCAATCATAAATAACGGTTAAAAATATTTCACTTAAAACAATGGTTTCCGTGTTGATATAGTTGTTTATTTGAAACCTAAAAAAAGATCTCTAACACTTTCGGTTAAAACAATGGTTTCCAACCGCAACCGCAAAAATAAAAACATAGAACATATATGTTAATATACAATAGCACTAATCTTTAACATATTGACGGAACATAGGTTCAGAATTGCTACGTCAAGGATTACCCATTAATCTCATATATTTCCCTTTTTGGGGGATATTGAAAAAATAAAAGAATAGTCTTTTAGAATATCGACCTAATCTAACCGTTAAAATTGATGTAAGAGAAAGTTAGCAAATTAACATTATATTACAGTAGTAAGACAAAGCGGGTTTCACAGCCCAGCATTTGGGCGTGACTCTGACGTCATAGAAATTTGAGCCAATGAAAGCGCAGATCGTTGTATGAAGTGGCAACGTTGTGTGTGTGTGTGTGTGTCTGTGTGTATTTGTTAGGTGTGGCAACACTGTATGATAGCTTACAGGTGATAGATGTGAAGGATCCGCGGGCATCTGTCAAGAGGGTGTGCGTTGTTGCCATGTGTAATATTCCAGGGTGGGCTGCAGGAGGCGGGTTGCAGGAGGCGGGGCGGGGGGCCCTCCCTTCAGCATCCTTCTTGAGGGATTTGTGCGCAATGTGTGTGATGTTGGTTGCATAAACAGAAATAGGGGGCGGAGTTCGACCTGTAGGAACTGGTGCTCCATTTGTGTGTGGTTGTTGTTATATGCGCTGGTGCATGGGGGTGGGGCTCATGGGGCTCCCTGAGCCCCGCCCCAATGTACTCAGCGACGGGGGCCCCATTTGGGTGTGGTTGTTGTCATATGCGCTGGTGCATGGGGGTGAGGCTCAGAGAGCCCCATCGGAGTCCTACCTGTAGGAACTGGTGTCCCATTTCTGTAACTGATTCATTAGTCGGTTAAATTGTCGACATAATGGTGAATGTATTTTTTTTGTAAAAATAGGTTAGATTGCGAACCTAACCTATATACTGAAATATTTATTTTACGTCACGTTCGAATCATCTAAGTGAAGGAAAATAAAAGACACATAAATTTTCAAAATACATATATTTATTTTAAAAATAAAATAATGTTGTTTTTACAAACTTATCTGAATTTATATTTCAAGTTTCTGCCGCTTCTTTGAAATTTTGGTGTGTCGCCTGACATATTTTCTTTTTATTTAAGTATTCGTCACTGGCAGTTTCATATTTAACCTGGATAATTCTTTTAATAAACCCAACACATATATTAGAAATGAATCGTCTTTCGTTTCGAGATAATTTTCACAATCTTGCACCACTTTTTCAATCGCCTCTGTGAGTTCATGAAGCCATTCTGGACAATTTTCGACTTTTTCTTTCTTAACATAGGCTACATACCTATGTTATCACATCACAAGCACAAAAGTCACGTAGTCGTATTATTAGTGGTTCCATGATGTTGTTGGCACACTGAGAAGCACAATCTGTTAATAAACGTCAGTATTGTCATATTTTGAGTGTGGTGGCTGTTACTTGCGCGTACGGGCAATTTGAATGTAGCTCCCCTTAGCGCATTCGCCCATTTTTGTGATTGATTGATTAGTCGGTTAAATTATCGACATAATGGTGAAAGTAAAATATTTTTTTCTCTAATTAGGCTATGGTTCGCAGCGCGCAAACCTAACCTGTCATATATATATATATATATATATATATATATATATATATATATATATATATATATATATATATATATATATATATATATATATATATATATATATATATATATATATATATATATATATATATATATATATATATATATATATATATATATATATATATATATATATATATATATATATATATATATATATATATATATATATATATATATATATATATATATATATATATATATATATATATATATATATATATATATATATATATATATATATATATATATATATATATATATATATATATATATATATATATATATATATATATATATATATATATATATATATATATATATATATATATATATATATATATATATATATATATATATATATATATATATATATATATATATATATATATATATATATATATATATATATAAGAAAGAGGAAGGACAGTAACAGGGCACTGGCAACAAACAATCCTAAGTTTAACTGCTGGGAAACGCCCTTATAAGGAGAAGAGTCAGATCACAGAGTACAATATAACAACAGCTTCATTCTGGATGTTGAGACCAATTATTTCAGAAGAAGTTTCTTGGAAATGTGTTACATAAAAACCTGTAAAAATAATCTCAACCACAAAAAAGACATAGAAGGATTGAGCTCCATGTATACCTATTTGCTAACACAAAACTATACCAAACCAATAAAAAAGAACGATCTCTATGAAAAAATTATGTTCTAGTAAAGTTGACGTTTCTGATCTCTTTGTCATTTTTTGCTATTTATTACCAGTTTTCTATATTTTCTTGTTAAAATTACATAATAAAAATTAAATATGACTAATAATAAATAACGTCCAGTATTAATTTTCGATTTCAAATTTTTAAATTTTTAAATTAGCCTATGAATCTCTTGATTATAAAATTAAAGAATTAATATAATTAATAATGAATAACTCGTCAATTTCATCAAATTTAAGTCCCCCCTTTTTTATAAAATTAAAACTAAAAAATAGATATTAATAATAAATAATTTGTCGAAAATTCGCATCTACCGAAAATAATTTACCACATTCCTAATTTTAATCCCCTTTTTTGTCGACCTGATGACGACAAGACTACCAACAATATCCGGCTCGGACTCAAATATCACTAAATAGTTACTAAACTCGACGTCAAAAAAATTTTAAAATGGAGTACCGTTTCAACATCTGTTTCTGTCTTTATAAGTGTTTTTAACTGATGTTTATTGACCAAGTTTTTATTTTTAATATTTGTGTAACTCTCTAAGTGTCTTTTAATCATGTTTTGTGTAATCATGCATACCACCTGGCCAACAAAAATGCAAATTTCATTGTCTTCACCAGAGATGAACTAACTGCTAATTTTTGTAAGTAATTTCACATTCAGTCGTACAATTTATTTAATCACGTTTTAAAAAACGAACGTTTTAGTTTATTTTCTGTACTTGGTTTGCATTTTTAGAATCCAGAAGAAGCTACCATTAGGCAGCGAAAGCTCGATAATAAAAATAAAAAGCAGATACTAGAGCCTTTAGATCTTTGATTGCTCATCTCTTCTCCTTATAAGGGCGTTTTCCCAGCAGTTAAACTTAGGATTATATATATATATATATATATATATATATATATATATATATATATATATATATATATATATGTTATATATATATATATATATATATATATATATATATATATATATATATATATATATATATATATATATATATATATATATATATATATATATATATATACATATATATATATATACATATATATATATATATATATATATATATATATATATATATATATATATATATATATATATATATATATATATATACTATAATGGTTTATGTTATGCTTTTTCATTAACGCCTTGAACTTTTCATTATGGAATTCTAAACCCCGATCTGAGGATAAATTCTTAGGATGTCCTTCTTGTAATATGGAACTGAATGCATTAGTCGTTTCGGTCGCATGTTTAGATTTTAGCGTTCTAGCCCAAACAAACTTTGAAAAACAGTCAATAACAACCAAAATATACTTGAAATTTCTGTTTGATTTGGCGTACATGTCCATCTGCACAAGATCCATTTGCCAGTACTCGTCTAATCCTTTAATGATGGTCCTACGTCTCCTAAATTTTTTTTTAATTGGCTTATGTAGTCCGTTTACAAGCTGAAGTTTTCCTTTGATTCCTGTTTTTGTTGTTTACGCATTATTTACGGTCTTGTTCGTTGTAGTTGCAATATTTTGCGATGGTTCATACGCAGCAAGTGACTTGAATATGCGGGGATCAGTTATCCTTTCCAGCTTTTCTATACGTGACATTAAATTTGTTATGTGAAGTTCTATAGCTTCATTATGTACTTGTTTATGTGCATCAATATATTTCTTTAGTTTATCAATTTTTTGATTAGTGTTAGCAAGCTGCTTGCCATTACTTTTAATTAGCCAAGTAATCCTATGATTTGTGTAAGAAAACCGCTCATCGATTTTTTTGCTCTATCTTAGTAAGATCCTCTTTAATGTTTTGGACTTCGGTGTTGAACTGTGAAATTTCAATGGCTAGGTATTCCTTATTAATAACATTATGTTTTAAAGTAGGTGCTTTAACATTAATAATTTTCATATTTTCCATATTAACATCTCCAGCGATTGTACACTGTAATCCATTTACAGCTATAGAACCGGACTCTGGGCGTGTGAAATGCTTAGCTGAAGAGGTGCCAAATTTATTGATCGTCAATATGAACTGAAGAGATTATGGGTAAACACAGGTTAATATATAATACCAATCTCCTTGAATTCGCTGATTATGGATTATTACCAGCTCGCTGGGAGGCTATAAACAGTCTTAATCTGTCAACCAATTCATTAATGTCATCCCAATAGACATATTCTATAGGTTTGTCTTAATAGTGCAACGAAGCTCCAGTATGTGTATGTGCCCTGAGTCTGTTCCTATCGATTGTTGGCTTCATTATCGATGTATACGTGGGATTTTTAGAACTTCTCAGTTTACCTGTTAAACTAAACCCAGTCTTATGTACATTTGTTAATTTTATTATTTTCCTGTAATATTTTGAATGTTCTAACGTATAGTTGTAAGGATCTTTCATAAAGAGCAATTCATATAGTCCTCTTGTTCCTTTAAAGGTTCTACTTTTAAAGGTAAATTGGTCTTTTAGACGATCAAAGTCTAATTCATCCTTACCAGGTAACCACTTATTTGTTAAATGATCGTGAATTATATCATACGTCGTATCAAACTTATTGTTATCCACATCTCTTATGTATCTATCTATGTAGGAGCGTGCCAACCTAGGATAGTCGTTCAAGTATTCCTCATAGGCCATATAACTAACTTGTTCCTCGGCAGACGTTTTAGTTGTAAATATAGAATCACCATCATCAGCGGTTGTCGTATCAAACTCTCCGATTGATTTGGTCGGTAAAAACGACACTTCGGAACGACTGCGCCAATTTGGTTGTGCAGCTGCTTACTTTGGACTATCCTCTTTCTTCTTCATTAAAATAACTTCTTCCTTCTTTCTTGGCAACGTTGTTTCCTTTTCATCATCACCATCTTCATCATCATTATCATCATCAACGCCCTTTTTCGGCTTTTGTCTAGCAATGTTTTTTAAAGGTTCAGTAATAGATTTAAATATTCTGTTTAGTTCCACATTTTCTTCGTTTTTGTTCAGTTTGGGAGCACGATATTTTTTTCCAAATATTACACAATAGTTCGTTGATTTTTTTATTAATATCCGAATATAATGAGGTCATCATGTTAAATGAATGTATTGTATTGTTATTTACTTATATATTCGACTTTTACGATAGCGAACGTTTTTCACATCAAAGTCCTTTACGATGAGAAAGCAACCATAATATTCACGTCAGCACTAGGAACATAGGTTTTTAAATTGATTGTATGACATATTTGGAGAACAATGTTCATCATAAGAATGTTTCAGGTTTATTTCATCTTGTCTGAATAGCACTATGATGTTACAGTTATCCCTTATAACTTGATTCGGTACTTTCGAATAAGCCTGACACAGGTCCGCTGCGTCTATGTGTTTATGTCTACACATTGAATAGTATTCTCTTATTTTATTTTGGTTTTAACATGTAATATCATCGAAAATAAATATGGAGTTTTTTTTGCTTCATTCAGATCTAAAATTTCATCATTGGACTTAAAAGGGAAATATCCTACACCTTTAACGTTTTTCAACACCTTCTCCAATAATTGATATTTTGATTGATATAGAGACTTTGAAAAAATGTATATATTTTCAAATCTCGCCCCGTTAATACTAAACAATAAACTTAGAAGAGCATTCGTCTTACCGCAACCATTAGGGCCTATAAATATCACTCGGAATAAATTTGGTAGTAATTCACCATGTGTATTTTTACATTTATTGTCGGCATCGAAAAAGTCCAAGTTACCATTAAAAAAGTCCATAGGTAACCTATGTTGCTCTTTATACTGTTGAATGCACCTTGTTTCAGTCGTACATTGTATATATTACTATTTTTTTTAAATAGCAAGATAGGATGGTAACTAGTTCCGATAGCCGATTTAACAGACTATCGATATGTTTATTACAATGAACACTACATCGCGCATTGCAACATTCGTCAGGCAATTCATCGTTGACACATCGTAGCATCATGCTAACTTGGGAGCATTCACACGTATCAGGATCTTCGTTAACCCATACGCATGTTACGTAATGTCTTTCCCCCAAACTTGTTGTTATTTGCTTGCGATCGATATAAGGTGTTAAATATTCCCGATAAGAAATCCATCTAACCTTAGCTTCGCAACAAGAAAATTTAGTAACAAAACTATCGATTTTTCTACAAGTTTCGCGTATATCTTGACTAGTTGAAGTCATGATTAACACTAGAGGTTATGAAGACTTATATATACTAATAAAACACATAAATTTGGATTAACTATTTTTATTAATTACTTTGGTTACAAATTTCTTAAATCTAAGTTTATTATTAAATACATTGTCTTCCCATGATTTCAAAGAAAGCAAACCCCTTATTCGTCTAGACATATTTCTCGTACTCGTAAAAAACTTGTTTTAGTTGTCCCAGCTTACTTAAATGTCGATCGATGCAGGACATTATGGGATGAATACCTTAAGCCAGGTAATTATTTCAAAAAATTTGTTTTACTGCATTAAACCTTGTCGTTGCAACCTATATGATCTAAACATGCAGGTTTCTGATATTTGAATGATGCCTTGTGCCAAACGTTAAGAGTATGTATATCTACAATCTTGAAATGAGAAGTGGTAGCGCTGTCTTGAACGAACCTAACCGAATGTTTTCCTTAATATACAGCACATTGCAGTCGAACAATCCTCTATCCAGAATTTCTTCTATTAGATTATACTCAATGTAACCGGAGGAATACCTCAAACCATGATCCTTTTCAGCTTTAATGACTTCTTTTTTATTGTATCGGGTTAATCTTGAAAATGATATTTTCGGTTTCAGTAAGTAATGACTCATCTGCAAACTGTTTGATATCGTTAGTTCTTTGGCATGGAATTCTACTACTCCATTATCATAAAGTATGTTAATTCCCTGGACACCGAAGACAACCAACTTCATCGTGATACAGTCACTTGACAACTGAACAATTTACAGAAAATTACGTACAATTTTACTAAGAGGTAAATATTCCACTATGACGTCGTGGATGATGATGCAATATGCCTTTGTTTTAGCTGGAAATCCTTTTCTCACTTATGTCTACTTTAACACCGACAGTGCTCATTTTTATAGGAACATTACTTCGTGAGCAATCTACGAGAAATAGAGCGGTGTCTTTAAAGGTAGTATAATCCAGCAGGAGATCTTTATTATGTGAACCCTTAAAACTACTATAAAATTTGGTGTAATTTTAGTGGACTTCAAAGAAATGATTGTGTTCAAAATCGAGACGCATACGCTCTGCGGAGTAATATTCATTTTTTAACATTACCCGGATATCGCTAATATCTATATGATTAAGTTGTGACATGTTTGATGTAACATTACCACGTTCATCAGTTTGAAAAGCCAAAATGACATAGCGTGAGCTTTCCAGAGCTGTAGCTGTTTTAACGCTTCAACCTTCTTTTTGAACATTTTCGGTTAATTGAGGTACTTCGTGAAATTCCCATTTACGAAACGGAATAATTATAGATCCGTCTATCTTTATAGATTCCAACAACTAATATTTTAGAATATCATTTGGATATACTACGGGTACTCTGAGTGATATATTTTTAATGGTCACCTTTCCTTTATGGTTATTAAAATGGCATCATTATCAGTGCGAACTCTCACTAGACGTATAGATTGTTTTCCCAATTGTGCCATCTGATAGTCATTGAATACGTTGAATAAACGATTCAGAGGTACACGCATGAGAAAGGTATTATCTGGTGCATTTATTATCGGGTTACCTAGAAAATTCCATCCTGCTATAACCAAGAATTTTGTATCATTCGCACTGTAACAGAGATATCCCTTAATGGATCTTACAATACTAGGATCACGCACGCTGTCTACTTCTTGACCATCTATGCTATAATGTATCTGCTCAAAGAAGAATGCGGCCGGACTATTCACAAAGCTTACAGCTCTATCACCCTCGATTTTTATTAGCTTTCCTTCGATGACTAGAGCAGCGTTATACATTTGCAGCCATCTTTCTCTTTTATTTGAGTATCTATAAGATCATTATTATTGAATAATTTTATGTAGGGAAGGTAGGTGCAAACTTCTATTTTTTGAATTGTATCACCGAACTGTGTCTTTCGGTATATACTGAATATTTGGTCTGACATTGTATCCTAAACTTTGGAGAAATAGACGATTGGAAGGAGTTAGACTTTGTACACTAGTTGAAAATCTATTAAAGACACAGTGTGACTGGGTTGTTTATATTATTATAATCGAATCTTAAACCCATTTCTTTAACTCTAAGCGAACGATAATGTCTTCGTTGTAAAAATTGACTGGATTAAAGTCTTGATCGAGAATACTTAAAGCAATACTGGAAATTTCATGTTTATTAACGAGTGGTAAATAGGTTAAGTTTCGTGGAATCTCGTTGATAGCGTAGCCATGATCAACGTCGATAGAAAATTCGTAAATTGTATGTGAAGGTAAGATTGTAGAACGCTCCTGTAGTTATGTTGCAATCGAAATGCAGAGTCCTTACATTAAATATATGGACTGGGAGATCAGACTCGTGCAGTTGCCCCTGCTTTAACACTGGCGGGGAGCATCCTAAAACTTTTTCAATGCTATCGGATACCCTAAGGTCCACAAAAAAACATTCGCTTTGAATTTCACACTTTAACGAATTATTGTTAGGCTTTATAGAAATATATCGATCGTAATGTTCCAGCTTAACTTTTTTTGGTATGATCTTCTGCCTTATTTACGTTTCAATGTCAGAAATGTCATAAGACCCTGTGGGTATAGCAACTGTTTTGGTCTCTTCTGTTTTAACATCTGAATAGGTGAACTTGTTTTTATCACTCTCTATATTGGGGATAGTATTGTAAGAATAAAATCCAATCAAAGCAAGTCCGTGGTCGGAAGTTTCGACTAGGAAAAAAGGATTGATGAAATATATAGATAATATATAGTTAGTGCTTTTCAACGTAAACACCTGGGACATTGCACTTCGATGAATGTAATACTTTGCAATTTTTATATAGAAATTCCAGACTTAAGTGCCCACAGTATATTTGATTGTAGGTTTGATAAGCCGTACTATTATAGCAGATATCTGTGTTAGCTAGAAAATGTTTCACCACCCTGCGGCGGTTTCAGGTATCCGAAACTATTAAAGTATTGAACAGAATTTTTACGTTTAATATAAGCTAGTGGGTTCCTTCATTGCACGATAAATCTAGGTTAAGTGTACCGCTTTCATATACTTTCGGACCCTCTGGTAGAGGGTCACGCATAAATACTCCTCTAAAATGGGGGGTTTTAAGCCTTTTCGCATATTTCGGTAATTCTATATCGTATAATGCCCTTTTAGGTAGCTTTATTGGTAGTTTCTTGGTATTTTCTTTAAATGGAGTCCATAACCGCCGCATTTGTTTTTTCGCATAAATAAACCTGATCCTTTCTTACCAAGTTCTTGTTCAACTGCTTTATTATGTCGATTCTGTTGCTCTAAGATCTTTTTGGCATTATTTGCATCTATTATGGTTTTTGCTATGGCTGAAGAGCCGCCGGCTAAGCTGCCTAGTACTCCCAGTGCTTCTAATATTAGAAGAAGTGATAGAATTCCACCTCTATTCGATTCAATTGGTATTATTCGCGGAGCACGAACCCTTGAACGACCATTCACCTTTTTAATAGCCGCTCGCCCTGCCCGTAATGCTATTAAAGATGACTTTTTTAAATTACCTGTATTTACACCTTTCTTCAAAGTTTTATTTACTTTATCGACTTTGTGTCATTTAAATGATACAGTAGGTTTACGCACCCTCATCCCCATTTTACGCTTTACCTTCATGACTGTAGTAACTGTCCAAGCTGCTGTTTTCGTACCAAGCGATGCGTCTTTTGATTTTACTCGTTCCCACGCTTTATTTTCCAACACAAAATCAGCCTTATGACGACCCTTCAACGAGTTGTTTTTAGAATAGGCTATGTCGTGTTCCTTGCACGCAGCGTCCAGAGATTTTATTCCGGGGTCACCACGTTTAAGCCTTTCTTGTAACTTTGTTCCGGGACCGCAATAATTATGCTGTGGCAAATGTAATTCAAAAAGTAATTTATTAATTAGGGTATTTACAAACCCCGCGGTTACGATGTTTACTCTGCGATAATAACATTTAAAATGATCCTTATAGGTTAAGGCTTGTGCTGATATGCCCTTTTTAATATATAATCGATTCACACTGCAACAGCAGTCAGTCAGAAGGATACAAGCAACCATATAACATAAAACTTAGATTTCTTATCTGCTGCTGTGTTGTAGCCAACCTAGCCAAGTGTCAGAGTACTGGTGATGATAATGATGATCAGTTTTTCACGGTACCGAGTAGTACACGAAATGATCATTTGTTTGAGGATTATCATACGCTATTCAACTCGAGTTTGAATCTATATCTAGCATGTTCAAAACGAGCTGATTATTATTCAGATTTATATGAACAAGAGCATGATACGTTTATGGCCAAAATAGAGGAACGTGAAACGGTTTCAAGAAATTTAACTGACTCTTTAAACTATATAAGATTAGCTATTGAGAAACGGGAAAACATCAAGCTGGAATCGGACTTGTTGAATACATGGAAACATTTGGATGCTTGTAACGAAAATCGAAATTTTGGCCTTTCCATAATATCAATTTAACAACTCAGACTAACGAAATATACAGCATTGATAAAGAGCTTAATCAGTGTCGTGATAATCTTAAGATTCAGGAAGAGAAGATGAATTCAAATTTTAATCTAATTGAATCATGTTTACAAAGGAAAGAAGTATACGATATCAAAGAATAGATACGTGATACCTTTAACTACATGTCGAAAGAACAGGGAAAAGTTAATAAAGGCACCTAACACACAATTGTAATTTTGAAGATTATTTCAATTAATAAAGATTATATATATATATATATATATATATATATATATATATATATATATATATATATATATATATATATGCCTTTTTATTTCTTAAAACATGTTTAAACTAATAGTCGTAGTTTGAATAATAATAAGTATTATCAGCAAATGCATTTCCTGTACATGAGGTTACAATTATCTAATTATACAGGAAATTAGCATTTTAGAACTGATAATTGTTTTGTTAAGGTTAACTATCTGCATATAATTGCATTATGCATTCCCAAGAAAAAAATTCTGCCTCTATGTTTTCCTTCTACGGTTGCTTGTGGTCTTAATATATTCGATAACAATCTAAATTTGTGTGTTTTCTGGTTTATGTGTGGTAAACATATTTATATGCATTGCACTTGAAGTGATATTATTTAATTACTAACCCTCATACTGTATTGTAAGGCTGCGTGAGCAATATACTTTGACGTTCTTGTATGTGTATCTGTGGTCTTAGTAAAAATTCTAAAATGTAAGTAACAGTTTTATTTAAAGTAGAGAGACAGAGATGTCAATGACTGATTATTTTTTTATTATTATATTTTAGATTGTATATATCATTAATCAATTCTGCTTGCATAGTTTTTATTTAAAATAGAAAAAAAATGACATTGACTGATTAGTTTTTTATTATATTTTAGATGGATCTATCACTAGTGAATTCTGCTTGCGTTGCAGAGTAAAAGCCTGTGGTGAGTCTAAAGGATCTTCCGGTAAACCAACCCCAACCCATAATTAGTGCGAAGAAGACCGACACCCGTTTTGGTAAGTCTATCTTTTTAAACTTGGGCGAAAAAGTTGTGTTTTTACCAAAACGTGTGACTGACATCATTAGACCAAACCTAGCCCAATTTGTTTGCGGTATATACTCCATAGTTTTCCTGGGTACAGACGACGTTGGAAAACTGAATCCATCACATTATTCAAGATTGAACAATCAGAGTAATATTAAGAGGTGAGTCTAACCCTATATTGTATATTACTGTTATTATGGAAGCCATAACGAAAACTATTAATCTCATTACTTCATTTCAAAATCTGGATTATTTGATAATTTTTCGGATGGGGATGCCACCGTTTGGTGTAATCGGATACAAAGGATTCTTGTCACAGAGCTATTCGCCGTGGAAATATTTCTTTGGATTTGCGTCGCAGACTGCAATTTACAATTCAACATTTAAAATCGTTAAAAACATTAATTAAGCATATATTGTGTACTAACAGAAATTACTATATCAAAAATAGAGTAGTGTTGAATAATATTATATCTTGTTGCAAGGTTTGTGTTAAGTCCGGAGTTATCGTTAATTTAGTTCACAAAGATATACTTTTATTTTTAAACAATGCATTTATTTTATTTCGAAAGAAAATTAAAGCTATCTTGAAGATTTTTCCAACTATAAATGTTAATACGACTTTTTGTAGGGAGTTTATTAAAAAAGGTACCGAATCTGATATTATTGATTTAAAATAATTTAATACAAGGAATGGCGATTTAGGAACGGATTTAGAGCAATGGTTCTTTGAGCATGTCTGTGATAAAGTTCTTAATAAGTTGTCTGAATTACAAGAACGCCATAGCGGTTTCGCTTTACAGCAAATAATTTATCTTGAAATTAATATTAATAACTTTGAAATGGGGAACGGATCATCTTACTACCTAACGAAATAGAGCACAAAAAGGCCTGTATCAATATTAAGAACAACGATCATACCTGTTTCTTTTGGGCAATTGTTAGAGCATTATCCAGCTCACAATAATTATAACCTAACTTCTTCGTATCCGTATTACAGAACAATACTAAACATTGAAAATTTACCATCACCTATGACATTAGACCAAATTCCTAAATTCGAAAAAAATATTTCGGTAAATGTTTATGCTTTAGAACTGGTAGAAACTAAGAGATCTTCTTTTTTTCAATGTGGTTCCAACTCGGTTAACCAAAAATAAATTACCTAGACATGTCAATTTGCTTTTGGTTCAAGATAAATATTTTCCAAAATTAAGTGACTTTGACACCCCTCAGGATCAAATATCATTATTGCTGGATTAAACACTTATCGCGGTTATTGAATTCACAACTAAGTAAACATACCGGTAAACTATATTTTATCTGAAAAAAAATTAACCGAGCACGAAGTTCTCTGTGCTAAGTTCAATGAATCAAAGTAACGTTTCCAAAGTACGAATTTACTGAATTTAAAAATGTTATTTATATTATATAAATGCCTCTTTATCATATATGCTAACTTTGAATGTCAGTTAATTCCTTTAAATGAGTCATCAAGTGAAAATACTCAGATGTTCCAACGGCACGAAGCTTTCAGTGCTGGTTTTTATTTGAAATGTACGTACGACGATTCCTTTTCCCATTTCAAAAGTTATCGCGGCAACAATTGTGTCAAATGGTTCGATAATGAAATGACACAGTTATCTAGTCCGATTTGTAGTCGCTTAAAAAATATAACACCTATGGTTATTGATTCTGCAGAAGATGCTACATATTGTCACATATGTGTGCTTCGATTTAAATCAAAGGATGTTATCGTACACGATCACGATCATTTTACAGGGTGCTTCAGGGGTTTCGCCCACCAGGCTTGCAATTTAAATTTCAAAAAACAATTTATGGACCCGTTGTTTTCCATAACCTCTCAGGCTACGACAGACATTTTTTGATTAAAGAACTTGCTAAACGTGGTAATGTAACTGTTCTACCAGTCAACAAGGAAAAGTTCATTTCATTTACGCATCATTATGAAAACAGTATAAAATTCAGATTTATTGATTCGTTGCGATTTATGGGGGCGTCACTTGATACTCTAATTTCTACCCTAGCCAAAGATGATTTTAAGATTCTACGATTGGAATTTCCCGATTTATGTGATGAATCATTAACTTATTAACTAGGAAAGAGGTGTCTCCTTATGATTGATAATTTGGGAAAACTTAGCGAGGACGTGCTCCCTTCCATTGATCAATTTTTTAATAAATTAGATGATACTAACACATCTGCGGAAAATTATAAGCATGCCCAAAAAGTATGGAATGCATTCAAAATTCAAAATTTAGGTCAATATTCAGAATTATATTTAAAGACCGATATTTTGGGTTTGGTGGACGTGTTTGAAACTTTTGGCGATAGTTCTGTTAAATCACATAAACTAGATCCTACATAGTATTAATCAATACTCGTAGGGCGCTATGCTCTTCTACTCTGGGTGTAAATTAGAGCTATTACGGGATATTGATCAAATAATGTTTATCGAACAGGGTATTCGCGGAGGGCTCTCTGTATGCGTTAATCGACACGCCGAAGCCAATAACAAATATACCACAGATTATGATCCATCCAGGCAGTCAAAATATTTGCTTTATTTAGACGTAAATAATTTGTACGGAAGGCGATGACGGAGCCGTTACCATATGGAGGTTTCGAATGGTATAATGATAACATTGATGTGATGACAGTACCAGACGATTCCCCTGTAGGCTATATTCTGCAATTTAATTTGACATATCCAGAGAGTCTGCATGACTTACACAAAGATTTTCCGTTCTGCCCTGAACATCGTGCACCACCCGGCTCAAAATTACCAAAATTATTAAACACTCTTCACTCCAAACAAAATTACATTTAACATTACCCTAACCTAAAACAAGCTTTAGAATCGGGATTAAACTTAACAAAAATTCATAAAGTCTTAAAATGTAAGCAGTCTCGGCTTAAACAGTATATTGAACTAAATAATCGATTAAGAACCCAGGCTACCCTGTAGATAATGTTTATAATATGCCTAGTTTAACAAAAAGTTATTAGGTTTAATGAAGGATGAAGCCAATAGTAACATCATTTTAAGGTCCAAAATGTATACTTTTGCTAAAGGTATTAAATATGATATAATCAAAAATAAATTAACTTTCCGATATTATTTCGATTGTTTGAAAGGCGGAATCTAGTCTCGTGTCACTCAAAGGACCATACGCTCCTATTCACACAACATTTTCAGCATAGAGCAAACTAAGATAGCTTTGAGCCCCCACGATGATAATCGCCATCTATTACCAAATTCCTTTGACACTCTACCATTTGGTCATTACAAAATTAAGTAAATAGAATTAAAACGAAAATAAATAGGCGTTTTTCTTTTGCAGATGTCATCACCGATCCCACCATCCAATAATCTCTATAATGCATACCATCTAACGCAAATTCGTATTATTAGAATTTGTAATTTTGTTAAAAATTTATCCAAATTAGTCGTTTCTTCACCTCCTCAATTACCATGGTCCTTAATTTTGCAAATTTTATTGCTATATCCGGCTACAAGATGGGCATTTATTAATAGAATTGCTAAGCATGATTATGAATCGAGATGTAATTCTTATCTAGGTTTCAAGCATTTAAGTAAGACTTTTTCTATGCTTCCAGAAATTCAGTACTTACAACTACAAATTGGTTAGATCACTTCGTTGATATGACATATTGTATATGGGTTAATGTATATTTAGTTAAGAACTTTTAATTTAAAATATGTAAGAAATGTAACGATAATTTTAAACAATATACTAAAAACTTTAATATTATAAACGATCGTTATCGTATTATATGCGATAAACTACAGTTACCTATACTTTATTATCACAACATGGAGTTTTGGTGTCAGAGTTGCTTTTCTGAAGTCCCGTTTGAAGTATATGAACAGAATCACCTCGCCTTGAGAAACTACATGCTAACCATTCATATGGAGTGAAGAGACGTTTTAAAGATCCCTACAAGAGCGACTCTGATGATTCTCGAATTTGATTCATATGAATTTTACTCTCTCTTTCATTTAAATAAGTTTGTAACAGCATTGGGTAATAATAAATATATTTATCTTGAAAATTTGTTTTTTATTTTACCTTCACCTTTACGTCGACAATTTAACCGACTAATCAATCACAAAAATGGGTGAATGTCTAGGTGGAACTACATTCAAAGTTCCCACGCGCGCAAATGACAACAACCACACCCAAATGAGGTACCAGTTCCTACAGGTAGGGTTCCGCTCCTATTTGAGGTTATGCAACCAACATCACACCCAAATGGGGCACCAGTTCCTGCAGGTAGGACTCCGATGGGCCCCCTGACCCTACGCCCATGCACCGTCGCATATGACAACAACCACACCCAAATGGGGCATCAGTTCCTACAGGTAGGACTACGCTCCCCTATTTCAGGTTATGTAACCAACATCGCACACACTGCGCACAAATCCCTCACCCAGGATGCCGAAGGGGGGCCCCCGCCCCACCTCCTGCAGCCCACTCTGAAACATTACACATGGCAACAAAGCCCATCCCCCTTGACAGATGCGCGTGCATCCTTCACATCTGTCACCTGTCAGCTATTATACAGTGTTGCCACAGCTAACACACACACAAAACGTTGCCACTTTATACAACAACGATCTGCGCTCTCATTGGCCCAAATTTCTATGACGTCAGAGCCACGCCCAAATGCTGGGCTGTGATTGATCTTTAATGTGGGACCCGCTTTGTCTTACTACTTATTATTACTATTATATTATGGAATGTTTAGCTTTAGCAAATAAACAAAATTTAAGCTTCTGCGTACACTTATACTACACAGACAATTATATAATCTTCCTATTCTCATAAATGTATAAAGCTGTACACTACTATTTAGAGATATGATGTTTACCAGCACTTACTGTAACGCTTAAGCTGCCACAATCAGAAATTTGTAGCTTTTATGCAATTGAAATTTGCTTTATAAATTATATGTATTTTATAAAGCCGCTTATTACATATCTATTTATTTATATTTACCCTGCGTTATTAATATTTGATAATAGTTTTTGTACAATTTATAGAAAATCAGTATTACTTTAGCGCTTTTTAAAATAGAGATGTTTTTTAAAGATTTATGTTTGATATATACTTTCAGAGGTGTGTTGGACAAGAAATATTTAAGTGATTTTAATATTTTTTCATATCTAAAAATCCTGTTTTTTAGAGTATTCGAAAAGTAAATATAGTTGACTTTTAAAAAACTTACATTATAAGCACACCGAGAAAAACAATATCGCACCGACAAATCAGAAAGCCGCCTTGGGGTTAATCTCTATCGAGAGGGGTAGGTGAAGGATGAAGAAAATATTTTTTTTAAGTATTTATAATTAATGTACGAGGATACAATAACTAAAGACTGTATCCTTAAATGATTTAGTTTAAATATTATGTTAGCAAAATAAGTCTAAACACATGTGGAAACCGTAAATAAAAAAAAGTTAAAAAAAAAAATTAATGATAAAAATGTTGCCAGCATGTGATAAACTTTATGCCGGACTCTAGAGAATAATCAGTCTAAGAAATGTAAGATTTTTAAATATAATTAGTTAAGAGATGAATTGTTATGCAAAAAAAAAAATAAATATTATAATCTATATTTTGTTGTAGTACTGGATGTACAAATTTAGAAACACAACTTCCGAAAGCACGGATGCCAATGACAGAACCTATTTGCAAACTAATTTCGCATCTCTTACTAGATTAACGGTTACTGCTTCTGGAGTAATTTGTAATTTTATTGCTGCAGTTGGGGGACATAAAATTGGGGTGCAGATCAGAATTTTTAGTGTACTAACTATACACTCTTTAATCCTTATTGGTAATGCTATTCTTGCAAATATTAATACAGATGATTGTAAGTATTTGTCTCGATTAATATTTTTATATAGAAATAACAACCACTTGATTTGTTTTAACTGAATAGCTAACAAATTTATATATCTAGCTCAGGCAGCAAAAAGTATTTTAAAACAAAGATTCGTTAGACAAGGGTTTGATATAATTTATTATTGTACTGAGATGAGTACCAGCAATAATCACTAATATTTTCTATTACTTTTAGGGCAGATGCTATTTTTTGTCGTCACTATGTTACTACAATTGATAATGTCATGTAAGTACATATTAGGCAATATTATAACAAACTTAATTATAACTTTGAAATCTGGGTTTTTAGTTAAGAAGGTTTGTAAAACTGAAACTTTCTGCTTTTCTAATAAACCTTTGTATATAAATATTTACGAGTAAAAAATTGCTTAATATCTTAACATTTCTAAATCTTAAATTTATTGCATGATAATTATTGAATAAATAAATAAATTCATATATGGCGGGAGGAAAAAGGTGGAAATATTTACTGCAACCTTGAACCATGAAAATTTATTTCTTATGAAGCATTTTACTGGAGCGGGACGTGCCTCTCTATCACAGGGCGAGAATTTCGCGTAAATATCATTTACACGATTCAGATGAAGTTTCAAGTTTTTAACTGAATAAGAATGTATGTGGAAGCTTGAAGAAACTAGTTTTACTGTAAACAATCCTAGGGTAGGGAAACCAAGAACATCAAGAAGCGATGCAAGCTTGAAGTCGTTCAAAAGTCAGATTAACTACCATAAATGTGCCCAGGAGTTGGTTACAACGAATCCTCTGTAAATATTTATGTCTGCACCTTTAGAAGAAGCAACTAGGACAACAATTAAAGCCAACTCGTACTACTCAAAGGCCAGGGACCGCACAACTATTAGTTTGAAGCGATTTATAAATAACTTGTTCACACATGCTCTAAAAAAATTTGACATGATTTTGATAGGGAGACATCACAAAATTTATTTGCCAGTTATTAGAGAAATTTTACCGAATAATTTAATTTTTAAGTGAGTTGCCATAAGTTAACCCTCACGTAATTCTAATCTGATATCGATAGATTTTTTGTTTTGATTATATCCCAAAACTAATGGCTATAACACTTATTATATAGGCCCCTGTATTGCTGCAATCCTAATTATGTATTCTAGCAAAGCCCGTATGAAAAACTCAGCACGTGTAAATACATATTTATATGCCTTAATCGGTTTTTTACGATGGATCTCAGGATAAGTATGCACTAGCCAAAGGCCTTGTCAATAAACTTCTTCAAATTATGGAACATGATCGGTTTTTATCCGACCACAGATTCTCAAACTTAGAGTCCCTTACTATGCTTGATTTTCCCGTTGAGCTTCCAACAGACAGTGGTGTTTTGCCCCAGAATTCCCCAAAAAATACTCGCTTTTTTGAAAATTGATGAAGCAACGTCATGTTCACTCATTGTGTGCTCCGAAATTCCATATTAAAAACAATAATCAGTGTTATGTACAGATAAGCCAAACTAGTTTTTTTAGAAGGGTCCATAAGATATAAATAATGCAAAAGTACTTTATTATAGTGCGAGTAACAAAGTAAGCAGAGTCCTAACGGTATACATATTCTGCTAAAACATTTTATCCGAACGTGACGCGTACAAAGTTTTTGTACATATTTGTAAATTAATATGAAGTTTTATATACAAATATATTTCTATTTATCACAGTTTAAATGACAGATATACTGTCCAGCCTAATCCAGAAAATACTATTTCTCGAACAAAGAATATTTCAGAACGTAGTAATATACTACATATATATATATATATATATATATATATATATATATATATATATATATATATATATATATATATATACATACTACATCCTAAGCCAAATTACAACATTGTTATTGCATAGGCAATCATGGTTTAGTTTTTTAGGGTACTCGATACATATTGACATTGTTACTCGATGTATTAATGAAATTAAATGTTTTGAAAAAGATCACTAGGTTGATCGAAACGTTAACATACATGTAAAATGAAGTTTTAATTCACATAACCTTAAAGCCAAGAAAAAATCATTACCATATATATATATATATATATATATATATATATATATATATATATATATATATATATATATATATATATACATATGGTAATGATGTATATATGTGTATATATATATATATATATATATATATATATATATATATATATATATATATATATATATATATATATATATATATCCTCCCCTCAGTCCTGTTACTCTAGCGAGAGATCAGTATTGCTATGTTTCGATTGCAAGGATCGTGCCCTTCTATGAATCACGGTCCTGAGAGGCATGAATGGCTTCGTGCACTGAATGTCCGCATGAGCCGAGCGGCATCCCCTGATCTGCCCATCGAATAGGAGATCTTCTTCTTGGACGTTTTTCTTTATTTTTCCCTCCACTATAAGTGTTTCTAGATCGTTTCTTCTAGACATATGATCAAAATGTCGTCGGTACGATTAGTTTACTATAGTGAATAGACGATTCTTTATACTCAGCTAGTTTAGAAGTTAGACATTAGTTCGTTGCTGTGTCCAGGATATCCTCAACATTCTTCTGTATACTCATGTTTCAAAGGCGTCATTTTTTTTCGACCCACCACATTTATTGTCCAACCCTCTCTGTTTGTAATTCATGATCCAAGATATGCAACTTTATTAACTATTTCAAAACCCACTATTTCCTTGGTGTTCATTGGGGTTCGATCTATGACCATTTTAGTTTTATTCTTGAAAAGTAATAGGCGATATTCCTCGCTTACTACATTTAATCTATTCATTATATATTCCAATTCAATGTCGTTAGATGCTATAATGAGCGTATCATAAATACCTTCATCGTATTCCTCCAAAACTCATCTCATAATGTATTTACAGTAGGCGTTAAAAAGTAACGTAGATAAGATGCATCCCTGTATATTTTGAATCAGTCTGATAGAGTTTGATTGATTTTCTCTCTGGCATTAGTATTTTCATATACGAATCTTATGAGCTGGATAAGGTGTAAGGGAACCCACATACTCTTAAGTATTGACCATAACTTGTGCCATTTTACAAAATCAAATCTATGCATTGATCTTTTTGATGATCTGTCGTACGTTAAGAATGTTTTCTCCTGTGCCTTTCCATGGAATGACAACTGTCTGTTCCTTTGATACTTCTGTTAGTACAAATGATTCATCCGGTTGTTAATTATCTGCAGCATTGCTTTACTAGCGTGGCTTATTAGAGAAATTGTCCTGTAATTGTTGAATTTTGTAGGCGATCATTTTTTAAAAAGTCTGATTAACACTGATTTGGTCCATTCATTAGGCTATTTGCCAGACTCCCAGGTACCGATTCTAAAAAAAAAACATGTACTCCCAGATCTCCAGTAGCCTTTAGTAGTTCTGAAGTTCTTGGGCTTAGTGATTTTTTCATGTATTAACGGCTTTTTCCACCTCTGATCTCAGTATATGGAGTTTCTTTTCAGAAGAAGAGTTATTTAGATCATTGGGTTCTTCCCCGTTCTTTTCTGTATATAAATAGATACAGTATTTCTTCTACACTTCGGCTATTCCTGCTTTTTTGTGTAACGATTTGGTTTTGGTTTCTTAGTAGCTGTGAGCGTCGTTTAGACTCTCTGGCCAGGTACTTAACTTTTTTGTAGAGTTCGTGGGTTCCGCCTTTATTTGCATGATGTTCTATCTCTTGAGAAATTTTACTAATGTGCTTGTTTTTGTCTCTCCTATATGCTATTTTTTGTCTCTTTGTCTGGTTTTTGATTTCTTGCGTTTTTGTGGGGGAATCATATATATATATATATATATATATATTATATATATATATATATATATATATATATATATATATATATATATATATATATATATATATATATATATATATCTATTGTTTTGGTTTCTAAAGTACGCTTAGCATATTGGTACATTGATTTAGAATAATGTTCAATGTTCATACTAAAACTGTATGTTGAACTATAATCCATAGTCATACATTTTATAAACAACTCCCTAAAATCCCCAATAAACACACTTTAAGTGACAATTTTATTTTTAGGTGCTATGTCATTGGGAGGATCTGGTTCAATGGGTCTGATCTCCAAACTTCCTCCTCGTTATATGAAAGCCCAATTAATGGGAGAGGGAGGCGCAGCAGTTTTCTCAGCTGTACTTAGATTAATATCAATCTTTTCAACTCCTTCAACGGTTTCCTCGGCTTTAATGTATTTCGTAACTGGAAGTGTTCTTATGGTTGGGACTACCATTTTATTTTACTGTGCAACCCAAACCAAGTTTTTTAAGTAAGTTAGCATTAACAATAAGGTTTGAAATTTATTTGTTTTCATTGCTCTTCCACTGTATATAACTAATATTAACAACACCACTGAAATGTCAAAAAATCTACCAAAGTGTGGGAAGCGTCGTTGCGCGGTACCTCCCTAACAGGTCGATTGCCACAACAGTTAGCGAGTAATGCTTAGCATCTCAACGATTTCTATGAATTTCATATTAATACATTAGCTAAGAGTATGTGACTATAGAAGAAGCCTATCTTTCTCAAAGAAATGAACAAAGTTATGAAAGTTAGAAAATGATTTATCTAAAAACATTAAGAATTAGGAGATAGTTAGTAGTTATGATATGTAGTAGTTAGTAGTTATGATATGTTGGTAGTGGCGAAAAAGAATTTCTACTTTTACATCAAGTAATATTCTTAATTACCCTTTAAAAATTTGGTGTTTAACTTTGCTGCAAAACTCTGGGAACAAACCTTAGTTTTATTATGAACTTTCAACCGTTTTTAAAGGCTTTAGAGTAAAATAACTTCACAAATCTACTTTTCCTTTTGTTTTTAAATGCACTCATTTGTGGTTTTTATATATAAATGACATAGTTAAGCAATAATATAAAAACAAACTTCTTTGCATATGCCTCCAGGTTCGCAGCCGTGGCGTTGTGCTGGTAGCTCGTTTATACATAATATTATTTTTAATTTATGAATTTTATCAATTGTTTGATCTGTAAAATATTTTGCAGATATTACACTGGACGTTCAAAAGAAGAAGAACAAAAAAAAAATATATGGAACGTTGGAGATTTTAAAGGTGTTTTAAAATTACTGTGGCCTTTCATTTTACTATCTTCTGTTACCATGTTAGTGCCAGCTAAATCCATTAATCAATTAGTAGTATCTGAATACTATGGTACAGATAATGTATGGGGAAGTAAGTATGATAGTTTCACTTTTAGAGTCAGTATTGTAAAATATGTAGTAATGAAACAAATTAATTAGGTTTTGCCATTTGCGTGCTTTTTGATAATCTCCTTTCACAGTGTAACTATCTCGTTTGTTAATCATTCATTACAATATTGTGAGAAGCTAAGGTTAATGTCATTAGAACGTGTGATTTATCACAACGGGAAATTTATAAACATTACATAACCAAAAATCATATATCAGGGCCATTTCTTTTAAGTACATGACTAGATTTACACTTTTCCTATTTGTTATTTTAAAAAATCTTTCACAAGTGTGAACTAGGTAAATATAATATAGCAATAATTAAAAATTAAATTAACTCAGATTTATTAAATAATAAACTCTATAATATGAAGGAGGTTTTTCTGTCAGTTCGAGATAGGAAGCTCCAAAACTATTCTGAAAATAGGTTCTTTGCTACATGATGACAGAATTTCTTTAAAGACATACAGATTTTTTGTAAAGGAATTAAATACATCCTGGTAACTTGTCATATTTGAAGGATTTCAGAGTCATTTAGGTTTTCTAAATATTAACTCCTATCGACAACTCGTTTTCAGATCATTTTTAATATAATTCAATATAAAATTTTTGAATTTTGAGTTCAGCCATTTTGCTCTGAAGCAGTTTGTGCCTTTAATCTTTTAGAGTAGCCAAAATTTCTAATTTTGCGTACATTGTTTTCTAATATATATTTTTTGTAATTTTCAGCTAAATATTTTGTTACTGTTTGCTCGTACATAATACCTTCCGTAGCAGGATTGGTCGGCAGAGGATTATTTAATTTCATAGATTATGTAAGTATCAATGAGACAACTTAGGAAAATATTTATTATACAAAAATCCAAGTAACTTTAGAATAGCTACTGTTAATGACTAGTTTGCCCAATTTAAGGTTCATAACTAGCTTTGTTTCTCTATCAAATGGAATTTGTATTAATAATTATAATTGCTATGTATATCTATCATTGATCTCAACTTTAGGAAATTAATATCACAAGGTCAGTAATACGCTGGAAAGACATAAATGTTGATCAGAATTATAACAAACAATAATATGATGACCTAAAATATAGCCCAATTTAGTTTGCTTGAAATTATGAACCAGTCATAAACAAGTAACGTTGAACAATAAAACCAATAAACGTATCTGGTAAACACTACTACAAAGTGTACAAAAAATGTGGAGTTTCATGGCATACTCAGGCTATTAGTGTTGCCTAACCAGTTCCAGAAATCAAGAATTAAATTACTCGGAATAAACTTACATAATTAGAAGTTACTCGATAACTCCAGACACGAACAATAAATTAAATATCCATACATTGACGTTACTCAAAAAAGACTGCGGTAGCAGTTCAATTGCTGAAGGTGCTGGTCCTACATATTATTCTCACTCCTATAATTGTCTACTCTTTTTCTTTTGATCTAAGCCTAATATTCTTGACTAATTCTAAATTTACTTTTAGGATTGTCCTCTACCAGTTCTTTATTTGATTATTCTTCTTCAAGAAATAATATTTGGTACTTTAATTTTCCTAACTAACGCGAAACCAAGACACAATTTGCCAGTGCTTCTTAAACATGATTGGCAGTATGGGCTAATGATGGCAGGAAATGCAATGTCACAGGGTTTTACGATGAATCTAATGATGATGAAAACAATGAGGTAAGTAAAAAAGTCCAAAGATTTGTAGATATATTCAGCTAGTAATAGTTAACGTAACAGACTGTCGAAATATTGCTTTAATTTTCTCCAGTGTTCAGTTTATGTATACATTTACGAGATGGGGGGAATATTCAAATCTCTAAAAGAAAATTTCATTGCTACCGAATTAGAATAAACATAAATAGCTACCCTTGCTCATATTCCATACAACAAAACCGATAAGGAGTATACGAAAGAAAATCTACTGAATTATTAATCGTAATTATCTTGTATCATAATTTAACATTTCCTTTCACAAACCTAACAGAATAAATGCGGCGTGATATTTCATAATTCAACTACAAATTTTCTTTGTGCCTTCGTAAGTAAATTCGGCCCTTCGATAGTTCTACACCATACACACAGAAGTTTGTCTAAAATTCTGCTCAAAGTACTAAGAGATTTTTTAACACAGTTTGCAGCAATCAGGATCCATAATAATTTAAAAGAATCGTATTCAGTGTTGCCTTTAAAGATATAGCTGAGGAGAGATGATTGCAGAGCACCTTTAGTTTCTCAGCCATATGTTTGAACAAAAAATTTTCTACCAGAACTATATCAGTCTAAATTTATAAATTTTACTTCAAAAGAGATTTTTATTTCTCCATTAGAGAAAATTTCCTCTAGGCTACACACTTTTAAAACTTTAATTAAGTTAGCTTTAACTTGAATAAAACAGATAGTTGAGGTATCACAATAGTCAAGTATATAGGGACTGCATTTCTAAAGACTATGAGACAACAGCAATAATCTAAGTTAGTTATATGTTTATTTTTAGGACGATGCCAAAAGATCGCATAGAGCTGGGAATGATGGTGAATATGTTCTTTATGAGTTTCTCGTCGGCAGCCACGTCTCCACTTGCAGTACTTGCTGTTGGTCTTCTTTAACGTAGTAAACTAAATTATAATTTATAAATTTAGACATTATAATAAATACATACCCATGTAATCGTTGTAAAGATTTTATTAAGGCACTCTAACAAAATTTCCAATTCCACTATTTTTTTTTCTACGTCAAATTATCAGATCAAGAATTTTTAAATTAAAATTCCGTATTATATTCGGAGGTACTTTTTTGATGATCGTAAAAATTTCCTAATTAATTGGGTCCACAATACACCTTATAAAAATAAATTTTGAATATTTAGTTTGGAGAAATTCGTCGATTAAGAGCCGAGAGAGTTAAATTTCATAAAGCAAAGATTTTATTTATGTTTTATTTATGGTTAATAACATTTTTGTGCTCACTGAACGTTTCTTAGTTACTTAATAATTTAATATGTAGTTTATTACAGAGACATAATATTGATATATCTCTGAGAGACGTAAGAAGCGTACAAAGTATAATTTTATTAGAGACCTACTTTCTACCCTAAATAAAAACAGTTTTTTATTGGTCTGGTAACATAAATAATGTTATTACTGGATTTAAACTTCAACACTAAATAAATATAAATTTAAATAAATAAACGATTTAAACTAATGTATGTTATGTAGTTGAAAATTGATTTTGTTTTCCTCATTTACTCTCTTTCTACAGCTTCGAACGGTCAAACATATTTATGGATATTTATTTTCTATTTTTTTCCTTACAGTATTAAATAATGTAAATGCTAGTTTATAAGTAGATGCAATGGAACTATATCTACATATTTACACAGTTCAGCTGTTGGATCTAAAAGGTATGTTCAAATTTAAGGAGATAAAACATCTTTAATTCAACCAAAATTATTTTTAAGAGTTGCCTTAAGAATAAATACTGCTTAACCAGAAGATATTCAATATTACTTATATGTATACAGGTTAACATTATATATAAAAATTAGCAGTTAGATTATAGCTTTAGACCTAAGGATATCACGATTTAATATTTCTCGCTCCCAGTGTTTCACTTATTTTAATATTATAATGATGAGATTATAAGACGGCACAAGGCTGTGATAAAATACCAAAGTTATACAGCTAGAAAAAAAAAAATTCAAAGGAATTTTCAAAATTTAAACCATATTTAGTTGACATGAAATTAAAAAGTAGTAGTTGATCACTTATTTATCTATCACAATCATATTGTAACAAAAATCAATACTTGAGGCTGGGACTGGATATTCAAGATAATAGTTTTCCAAATTTTACAATAATTGAAATTTTTTATCAGTTTACTTATAAATAAATAAAATTGTCCTTTGTTTTCTAGTTCAAAAGTTAGTTAGTTTACTAAAATTATCACAACTTAAATGCCCGTTAACCTATAAAACTACTTTCAAAAATACAAGGAGGTTTATGCCCCTTAAACTAATCTGTTCTACTGACTAAATAAATTTGACATTATCTTTTGGCAAATCACTCAAAGGCTTCATTCTAACTAAAAAATTGTGATTGTATTTTTTCTTTTTCACTTCTACGGGAGACAATTGCATACTCTAAAATTAAAAAACTAAAAAATGCAATTTTAACTCACCCAATAAGTTAACCAATAAGTTACCCAATAAGTTAAATAAAAAGCAATATGTTCTCGGTAATTTTTGAAAACTTTCTCAATTTTCAAGATGATATGATATCGATATGATACATTTGAAGTTAGTAAGAAGTTGAGAATGAAATATATAGAGGTTTTTTATTCAAAAATATTAAATAAGTGATAATATTGGTTGTGGATAATTAAATAGGATTAATATTTATTTTATTATAATAGATCTAAAGGGCAATCTGGAACAACTCGTCCAACTGATAGCCTCTAGGTTAGATGAGCAGTATAAAGCAAAGTACATTTAATTAAACATGGAATACAAAATTAATAACAAAATTTTTATAAAAATTAATTATTGTATCTTCAGGATATTGATATGTAGTCAGATATAATAAGAGTATATTATTCAATAAGCAATATAGCAGCTATTCTATGTAAAATATCTAGTTCATACTGACAATTACTGCGAGCTGGAGACGATGTCCTGAGAAAATTAAAAAAATATATATAATTGTAAAATCAGAGACCAACTGAAATTATCTATATTATTATTCCATAGCTTTCTAATTTTTTAACCTTTAAAATTAAGATTCGAAAATCTAAATTAGAGATAATCTTGATAGCAACTGACGGACATTAATTTTAGACCATCCTACAAACTTAATATTTAATAAAATATTTAAATAAAAGTTACTAATGTTATGTTTTAACAAAAATGCTTTGCTGAAATGACAAAGTAGCTCACGCTAAAACAATTAGATGACAAAAAGATGAAGAGTTTTCACAACTGCAGTTTTACAGGGCCAATTTAATGACGTTGTTCTCTGTTCGTTCGTTATTATATTCATAAAATTAAAGAAATTTCCTTTCAACTGGTTAGAAATTGCTGAGTAATGTATCATTTATTCACATCTTTTAAATATAAGTTATAAATTTAGAAAAATTACGTAATAATTATTACATTATTAGCTATTAGCAGAAAATTATTATAATAATAAATAATATTTAGTAATGCATTAAATTAAACACAATAAAGTAAATATTTTAATTTAGCAGTATTTTCGTTAAGAATGATTATCAGAGAAAATGCTTATGCGTATTGAAGAGCTTAAATTGAATTAATTAAATTAAAATAATCATGATTACCACCGATAGTAGTAAGAGTTTGAAAATTATATATTCTAATAACAGAATAATCTCCAAATTTATAAAATTCCACAAAACAATTCTATTATGGCATATAATAGTACCGGTATTGTGACTTTTAGAAACGCCGCAAAAGATTAAAATCATCTCCAAGATCTAAATTATACACCCTGAATATTCTATCAGCAAATGTATTTTCAAAAATTATCAATAAGCACTCTGCGATCCAATTTTCCGTTGTCTTCTCTTTCAATTAGTACGTCTAGTAAAGCGATTTGTTTGTCTTTTTCCTTTTCCACGGTGAATTGGATTCTATTGTTAATTGAATTCAGGTGTCTCAAGAACTCGTCCAGATCTTGTTCCCCATGGCTCCATATAACAAATGTTTCATAAACATAGCGTGATGGCCGCTTGCTAGCTATTTCAAGTGCATGTTGCTTGAATTTTTCCATAAAGAAATTGGCTACAACTGGACTTAGTAGGCTTCCCATTGCCAGTCCCTCAGTCTGCTTGCAGAAATTCTGGTTCTACTGGAAATAAGTATTTCTTAAGCAGTGCTTAAACAATGCCCTAATATCCTCTGGAAAGTGATAGCCGATGTGCTGTAAAGTCCCGCCAACAGGTACCATCGTAAAAAGTGAAACCACGTCAAAGCTTACCAGTATATCAAGTGATTTTAGTGTGATTCTTGAGCTGCGGAATCAATTTTTTTGTAATACTTCTTTGTACGAGTGATCGTTTATTATTTTAAATTGCCTCATTATTCATTAATTTGACGAAGTAAAAGTCGTACAGACGCTATCCAGTGCCCTTGCCGCTGATGACTGACCAAATCATCACTTTGGCCAATGGGATGTTTAAACCGTCGGGACGACACAATCAGGATGTAAACTTTTCTCCATTGACGACGACGCACATACTGAGCTTTATTCTCAAAATTTCGAATGTGCTTTCGCAAAACTGAAGCGACTGAAGCTGACCTGTCAAAAATAGGAAAAATATATAAACTTCCATGTTTATTTGCTTTATTTAACTGAAAATGATAATAATGTATCAATTATTGATTAAATTGCTGTATCTTACCGATCTCCAGAAGTCCACATCTTTGTCTTGCCGTTGTTTGGCCCACTTCAGGCGCTTTGCTTTCATTGCAGCTGTTAACTTGGGCTTCCTGGCGGCGGGCGAGAGGCCTTAAAATCTAATTCTTTCAATTTTCTTCGAACAGTGCGCTCAGAAGCATTTACGCTAGCATCCTGGAGTTGTGATTTTATTACCTTTGTGGTAGCAAATCTGTTTTCTACACAAATTTTCTTCAAACATCTTTGACGTAGGTGTCTAGATCTTTTCTTTCTTTTGGCCGATGAAAGTACACTTGCTATCCAAGTGTTTTCAAATATTTCGCGATATCATAGCTTTTTTGTGGTGAAAGTGCGAAAATAGTCCCAATTGCACTGACTAGTCCATGGTCCGGACCTCAGCGGACACGTTGTGTTTGTGGATTTTTGGTAGTCCAGACAGCAGCTTCAGTTTTGGCATAATGTTGATTGCAGTGTTTTCAAATATTTGGTTCAATCGATGATTTGGTTTAATTAATTGGGATGTTTTTGCAGGATGCTCGATGTTTTTGCAGGATGCTCGATGTTAGATTTTCTATAAGTGGCTGGATCTAAGAGATTTATTATTTTATTCGTCTGTATTTAAAATCACTGTCGCATTTCCCTTGTAAACTGGCAAAACTACTATGCTTGTGTCTGAATTCAAGTTCTTAATGGCTCATTTTTCATTTCTCCTTATGTTGCTTTTTAGTGTTTTAGCATGATTTAGAATCCTCGACGTCTCTAAGCAGATTTCTTTCGCAATTTCCTACGGTAATGTTCTTATTCCTGATTCTATATTAACTATTACATCTTCAACAGGTATCGTCGTAGGTTTTATCGCAAAATTTCCACCTCTGGAAAGAACTGTTATTTCTTCTTGTGATAGTTGGGACAGGTTTCGTTTGTCGTAATTTGGACGTCCATTGTTAAGAAACAGGGAAATGTCGCTGGCGCCTAATTGACCGAGAGTGCAAATGACCACGCCTACTTTCGAATACACAAAACTAAACAGCGCTACGTCGTTGAACAGAGTCGACAGTGAACAGTAAAGAAGAAACCTTCGACCACTGCCACATCGCCTTTGAAAATGTTGACCGCGGTGTCATCGAAACGTTAGAAAGTTATTACCTGGAGAACACGGCCTCAACTCTCAAAGAAAACTCGAATTAATTCAAATATATTATACATACATGTAACACCTGAAGTAGATATGAAACCCATTATTTTTTAGCAATACCGCTTTAGGGGAAGGGAGCGAAAGCAGTAAGTGTCATCAAATTGTATGATTTAATAGTATTATAGTAATTTTTTTCTGTTTTTTTTTGTCGAGGTTTTATACATAATTATTAATCGTAAAACGTCTAATGGGTTAAATGATTGAAGGAAATATTACTTATGTATCATGTTGTGGGGTTATGAGAGTAGAGGAACTTAAAAAAAAAGTGCGAAAGGGGGTAGAAATCGATAAAAATTGTTTAGTTTCAATTGTATTGTGATAATTTTATCAGATTATTAGTTGGGAGAGTGGACAAATTTTAAGCGGAAATGTTTATACCACACATAAAAGGAGTTAAAGATGTAGAAAAGGTGGTTATAAGGGTGGTTTGAGATGTAGTTTGTTTTAGATCTTTTTCGGATTTCTGGGCTTCAAGAAATTTAAACATTATATTAGACTATATTACATTACATCGGTCCCAACTTTAACAGCGAAAAACAAACAGAGGTGGAGATCGATAAGTACTAAATACTTCATATAGTATTTTAAAATTTTTTTTTTGAGTTTCGGCGGAAATAATGAATAAATTTAAAGCATAAAATATTGTATAATATAAAGTGATAAATGATAATTAGGGATTAAAATGGTGGGAGAAAAGATTAGGAGAGTACACAGTATTTTGTGATGAACTTTATTACAGGTTTTTCCAATGTTAGCATACGAAGGTGGATTAAAAAGTCTGGAAAAAAAGAAGTTTAATAATATATTTTTTGCAAAAAAAAACAAATGCTTGTTGTTATTTAATCAATAAACAAATGTAAAAAAGACGGTTAAAATTTCTCTAAAAAATCTTCTTTAATGACATCGAAAAACTGGCGTCGAGACCTAAATATTGAAAAAATAAGGATCCATTTTGGACCAAATGGCATAAAATGGCGGGCAATTCAAATTTTAAATAATAAATTCAATTGTTCGTGCTGGGTATATTTTTGTACAAAAAGTCAGGGTATTTTTGTTATAACAAAGGGCATATTTTCTGAAAGTTTCGAGCCGATCGGTTCATTTAGTCGACCTGTACAATAAAATGAAAAAAAAAACAGTTTTTTGCCAGTTTTTTCAATTTTATAGTTTATGTACGCACTTGAGCGAGTTAAAACTAACGAAAATTCATGGAAAATTTCATTACGAAGAGTTTGGTTTATTTTCTGTTTCGATCCGGCTTATATAACCGAAGTTATTCACATTTTAAATTCAAAAAACCCATTTTGAAAACTTCAGTTGTTTATAAACAAAACAGCACAAGTTTTTCGAGGTCCAAAACTCAGAACAATATTCCTGGTAATACCCCAGAGAGGATAAAATCATAATATTGTTGAATCTAGACTGTACAATTTTAAATGCTTTTTTTAATGCACTATCAAGCGAGATTCCAATTTTTTTATTCCCTCAGAAAAGGAAATTGTTTAGAATCGTGTATAATACTCGTTTACAGATCGAACGAAAATACTCTCTCTTTTCGTTCGACGACAATTTCTTCCTTCCAAGCTAATTTTTTGAGGTTGGGAAACAAAAGCTCCGCTATGCCCCCAAGTTGAATCCTTTCATCTTTTCCTTTTTAATTTATATGCGGAAAAAAGTATTTAATGAGTCCCTGAACGAAATAGAAGTTGGTGTAGTAATTAACGGAGTCAATATTAATAACTTGAGATACGCTGATGATACAGTTTTATTGGCTATTAGTTTAGAAGATTTGCAAGCAATAACTAATATGTTTGCATAAAAAAGCGCTCAGAGGTACGGATTGAGTGCCACCTCACGTTTTAAAACTGCTGCCGATAGAGTATAGTATCATCCATATCCAAGGTTCAGTGTTCACGAAGAAGAAGTAATGATTGCGCAAGGCAAGGAAGAGATAGAATATATGACAAGAAAGCTGTTCGATAAAGCGGGAGACTGACAGTCAACTACTAAAAACTAAATATCTGTGTATTGGAGGAGAATCGGAAAAACTTACCTTAAACAAAGTCAAATGATTGATACCTGTAATGACTACATCTATTTAGGAACAAGAATTCATAGAGCCGATAAAATATCGATTGAAAAGAAACACTACATCTATAATGCAATCTTTAAAGGTATTGTACTCTACGGCTGCAAAGCTTGACAATTGAACAAAAATTTAGAACAAAAACTTCTTGCTCTAGAGATGTACTACTGGCAAAGCCAACTGGAAAATCAGAAATGAAAGCATACGATAAGTGATGAAGATAGAAAGAACAATAATGGACCATACCCAACAGAGACAGCTGGTCTGGTATGGATACGCAGAAAAAATGGCAGGGCAATGAATTTCAACACAACATAGATCCATGACATTTAAAAAGCCACGTCGGAAAGAAATTTACTACCATAAGATTGGGAATACAGAGGAGGCTGGTGACAGGGAACCGGAAGGCACAGGACGCTATAAAGCCTGATATATATAGACAGAAAACAAAAAAATGTCACTTGGAGTACAATCTGGGGAATAGGGTGGGTGGAAAATTATTCTGAAGCTTAGCTAGTGTACTTTTGCTATGGTAACGACTGATGTATGAGCAGGCGTATTGTCTTGTGAAAGATGTATTTTTAGGCGCTAATCTTGGTTGTTTTTGGTTTAACTCACTATGCAAACGGTCCAATAACGTCGCGTAATGAAAACCAGTCACTGTTTTACCCTTTCCCAAATAGTCAATCTTGATGATATCCTGTTGCCAACATTTCATCCTCCTATAAAACTATTTTGGTTTTTTGGGTTCACTTTTACCTTCGTCAGCTCTACGTTTTGACTACCACTTTATCTCCGGTGGTTCCACATTTCGTCTAGAGTCTCAAAACAATGCCAGGATTCTTTCTGATTACGACGAAACTTCTCCAAACACGATTTTGAAATGTCCTTCCTTGTGCACAGAAAATATAGCTATCGCTACATAAAGATAGATACGTAGAACAAAACGTCGCCGCAAAATAAACCCGGTTAGCTACCTTCAGATCGTGAAAATATACCCCGTCAAGTTTCTTCCATTTTTTTTATTATTTTCATTGTTAACATGGCAAGAGAATCAAAGGGGTGAAGTAATCGTATTTTTTGAATAGTAATATGAGGAATTTTCGTAGTTCTCAATTTTGATATTAGATATTTATTATAAAAAAAATTATTGTAAAATATATAAGGGGTAAAAGAGACAAGAGCTGACAAATGACCATAACCCTCAAGACATAAGGATAGACAACGAAATACTTGGTTATGTAGAAGGATATATATATATATATATATATATATATATATATATATATATATATATATATATATATATATATATATATATATATATATATATATATATATATATATATATATATATATATATATATATAGTATATATATATATATATATATATATATATATATATATATATATATATATATATATATATATATCTGGGACAAATGATACAATGCATTAACCCCAATCAAACCGCAAAAAGAGAAAGAAGAATCAAACTGGCATGGGCAACTTTTGGTAAACAAAGATACATCCTCAATAACTAGAAAATTCCTCTAAGACTAAGAAGAACTCTATATAACCAGTGTGTCTTACCAGTTCTCACTTACGCAGCACAAACTTGGACACTGACTAGGAATATAATGCTAAGTTGGGAATGTGGAATCTTTGGCACAATGATACTACTCAGTATATATTACCACTACCCCAAACACTTTATTTTTGCACTCGACGCGCATTTCGCTAACCATGTTAGCTTCATCAGGAGCGATGATTGACTCAACCACCGCTCTTGGTGAAGCTAACATGGTTAGCGAAACGCGCGTCGAGTGCAAAAATAAAGTGTTTAGTGAAGTGGTCATATATACTGAGTAGGAATATAATGGATAGATTGGCCAAAACATATAAGGATAAAGAATAAGATACGGAACGAATATATTAGGGAAAAAACTAAACTAATAGATGTAAAAGAACATAGGAAGCCTAAAATGGAGATGGGCTGGACATACAATGCGACAACCAAACCATCGTTGGAATGAGAAGATGCAGGATCGGAGACCCTGGTTGGGAAAGAGATCAAGGAGCAGATCTCAGACTAGGTAGAAAGACGATCTAAAACTTACAGCCGTCCTTGCGTGGACAAGAGAAGCACAGGACTGAGATAAGTGGAGAACAAAAGGGGAGGCCTGTATCCGACACTGGATGTAAGAAGGCTAAGAAGAAGAAGAAGAAGAAAAGAGATAAGTTAGGAGGTTGAAAAGGTGATTTTGTATATATTGTGATACCCCTCTATATCAGTGTTTTTATTTTTTCATTATTTCCAATTACAGAAATACTGTATAGAAGGAATTGAGATCTTATGACGGAGTAACTTAAAAAAATATTGAATATAGAACAAGTTTTAGAAATACAAAAGGTCAAGGTGGAGAAAACGTACTTATAGACCTTGCTAACGGGAATGTATTCTTCAGAAAACGACCATCCGAAATTTTTGCTTTTCTTCACATCTTAGGGTTTTTAGATAACAAGGAAACATATTTTCCCATTGTCGTCGATCTCTCGATGTGACTGTCGACCTGTCGATCTATTGGCACGATAACTCTCGAACGAGATGGTAATATATTACTTGAAGTTTGGATAAAACCCGTAGTTCTTAATTGATATCGTTTCAGGGGAAGGGACGAAATTTATTACTTATTTTAGAACTACGTGTTTGCAAGACAAGTAATAGCACTTTACCGATTTTTAACAACATGTAGTTGGTCTCTGTTTTAATTGCTTTTGTATAAAATTTTTGTGATGTACCCAGACCTTAGACCATGATTTTATGTTATTATTTTCATGCCCACTTATTACTACGCCACTGATTAAAAGAGAATAAAAAAGACATTTACTTTGCGTCGTTAAATTTGTACTGATGCTCTGTCCGATGAAAGAATTGATATTATCATATTTCAATATTAATTAGTTTTTAACAATAATTTGAAAATGCAATGTTATATTGTTAGAGCTCTGATAGCACTAACACCTTATCGCTGAACACAACACTAGAAATAAGCCTAAAATAAATTATAATGATAAATATTCATCCACAACGAAAATAATGTTTGTTTCATTTTCAACCACATACTTTTCGCACTGGACACTTCCTCGAGCTGATCTGTGTCTGCAATAATTTTTTCTACAACACCTAGATTTTCAGCTCTTTTTAGGACTGATTTTTAGTGTTTCGTATGGAACACTTATAAAATCACTTCAGTGTCTGTCTGTCGGTCCGTCACGCCGAAACTATTTGACATAGAAAGTTGAAATTTGACACTAATATAGGAATTGATGATCCCATCAGGGCAGTGAAGTTTTGAAAGTTAAATTTTGGTTTAAAGGGTTAGTTTAGGGGAGTGAAGTCGGAAATGAAAAAAAAATACCAGGTCATCGAGCGGGCTGTCAAATGAAAGCCTGTGAAAACAAAAGTTCAAAAATATATATAATATAATACTTGTGCACACTTCCCTTTGTATTATTTTAAAAAAATTGCGAAAAATCGCTGCCCCCTCCTTTTCTTGAAAAGTACTGATCAAAAATATTCTCCACAGGACGTAGATTAAACGAAAATTATCACGAGTTTTCACCTTTAATAATTATTCTATTATATTAGAAAAATCAAGGTCATCAGTTTTCAACAACTTATTTGGGGTGTGTTTTGTAAAGTCATTGATCATTTTATACCTGCGTAACAATAATTTTTATTTTAAAAGTAATCAACGTACGGAACACTAATTGCGGAAGTCCGACTTGCCCTTGTCGATTATTTTTGTTTCCAAATGGCTTTAAAATTACGGAGCAGAAGTATTCATTACTGATATTCCAACTACTTCCCTGAAAACTGCGGATATCTATTTATTTTATCGTTGCCTTTATGAATATGATATGATACCACCAACATTTAATCACTGTTAAGTGTTTTTTACTTTCCATGTTGACATATGGCACATGCTTATATTTACAATGTTTATGTTAAAAAATATGTCTAACCAAAATCAAGAAAAAATCTCAATATAATCGGGGTTTTCATGTAATAAATTTCTATACAATTATAAAAATCCCGAATTGATTTTTAAATCCAAAACAAACCTACTTCGTTATAAATTTGCGAAGCATATGGAATTAAATTTTAATACCCTTAGAAAATATACAACATATATTAAAGAACAGAACAGATATAATTTCTCAGTAGTCCTGTATGTATTGTTGCACCAGTCATACGAAGTGTATTTAAGTTAAACTCTTAAAATAGGAATTTTCAATATTTTTTTAGTTTAGTCAAATGGTACATCAAATTAGTTTTCAGGAATTTTCTCCTTTCCGACAATCCTTCCTACCGGAGTTGCTCATATACATTTTTTGGTGTGTAACATGCATCCGCAATGGAGCTGCTCCAGATAAAGCCCGTTATATTTTATATTTCATCTCAAGTGTTTTTGAATATCGTAATTATCTTATTGCGTATTTAAAATTTTAATGATTAACTAGAAAGTTGTTTCAAAAAACAAAATCAGTAAAATAGTTATTAAAATTTATAATAGTAATACTAGATAACACTTACGTTGTCGTTTTGAACCAAATTGTTCAAAAACTTTATATTTTTACTTATGGTAAAAATATTTTAACAATAATCCTGAATAGGTCCTTGTTCAACAAGGCGCTGTATATGTTATGTTTTTGACTGCAATACAAATATGATCTGGTTATGGTTTTTGTAATAACTCTATTTTTTAGAATTTTTTGTTATGATAATCGTTTTGAGACATCAACCAACAAAATCAAATTTTAATAAATACAAATATCAAATTACTAAAGACTGTGCAGACTAGAAAACTGTCCCCTGATGAATAAAAAATGTATTATATTTTAATTAAAAACGATGTAAAAGCTAAGCAATTTACTTTGGTTATCACTTTTAAAATTGGTAGATATATTTTTTATGTTTTATTTTATATTTCTCATGAGCATATTAAGATATTTAAAAATAAATCTTGAAACATATGTATATTTCCTGCAAAAAAACATTGGGGTATGTAAAATTGTTTTTTTTTTTCTTTATTTCTAATATTATTGTATTATTCCTTTATACAAGGTGACGTAAAAAAATTTAACATAAGTCCACATTATTGTTTAAAACAGTACTATATACTCATATGTTCTATCTTCAGTTGATACAGCTTTTCGAAGCAAATTTAATAATATCAGCTTCAATGTTTCTGACTTTAACAATTCTCTTTGGATTAAACAAAGGCTATACTATAAGAATATGAACTAAAATTAGCTCAATTAAAGCTATATAGTTTTGAAAGTTAAATTTTGACTTAAGGGGTTCGTTTTGAAGAGTGAAATCGGAAGTGAAAAAAAATTACCAAGACATCTAGTGGGGTGTCAAATGAAAACTTATGAAAACACGAGTTCAAAAATATATATGACTAGCCGGGCCCGCGGCTCCGTTCGCGTGGATTTGATTCACCACTATCGTCACTGCTTATTCCTTAATTTACCCAATATAATAAAATATCTCCCATTATTCCCCTTATCTCTCCATATTTCTCCTTATCTCCCATTATCTCTACATAATTTCGATTATCTAGGCTTAACTCTGTTCATCTCCCATTATTTCCCCTTATCTCCCATTATTTCTCCTTATCTCCCATTAACTTCTCTTTCCCTAAATCACGGAAAACTTAGCTACCCATTTTGTCTTGTCGGTCTATTGGTCTGTCGGTCGGTCGGTCTTTCCGTACTCTCGAATTGAACAAAATATCAATTTCAAATTTGGCATATACAATTTTTTTTAAGTAGAAATAACCGGCCAAGTGCAAGTCGGACGTGCGCAATTAGTGTTTCGTACGTGGATTGCTTTTTAAAATAAAAATTTTAGTTGCGAAGGAATAAAACGATCAATGACTTGACACCCCAAATCAGTTTCTAACAAAGTTTGTTTTCGATCTTTGTTGAAAACTGATGATTTTCGTTCAGTCTACACCCTGTGGAGAAAATTCCAAAATTTTTTCAAAATTTTTTGATCAGTCTTTTTCGAGAAAAAGGAGGGGGATTACGATTTTTCGCAGTTGGTTCAAAATAACACAAGGAAAAATGTGCGCAGGTTTTATTTTATATATATTTTTGAACTCGTGTTTTCACAAGCTTTCATTTAAGACACCACTCGATGACCTGGTAATTTTTCGCTTCCGATTTCATCCCCCAAAACTAACCCTTTAGGTCAAAATTTAACTCTCAGAGCTATACGGCTCTGAAGGGGCCATCAATTCTTATGTTAGTCCCAAATTTAAACTTTCTATGTCAAATAGTTTCGGAGAAAATTGGGAGTGACAGGCAGACACCGAAGTGATCTTATTAGTGTTCCGTACGGAACACTAAAAAAGAGCATATAGTTACACAAAAGAACTTGAGATAAGATTATTATGTTTATGTGTTTTAAATTTCGCTGCGTAGATACTCAATTGAACGATACATATTTTAAGTAGCTGTTAACGATACTTAAGATAACAATGGAACTAACATGTTTTTTAAATCGTCCCATTAATTAGCTACCTGTTTTTTATTATTTATTATCTCTATTTGAGTCAGCAATGAACTTGAGCTTTAATTCAATTTAAAAAATCTAAACCAAAAAAAACAAATTTTATTAATTTACTGTACCTTCATGAAGTTCAATAGAAATTACGATAGTCTTAGTTAAGAAAATTACAATTAATATGTCTACTCGATATAATTATATCGGAAAGTCATGAAAGTACTCTCATAGATAAATAAATCAGGGATTCGTTTTCTTGTTTACAGAACAATCCACTGTGTCATATCGAAACCAGGTCTAAGTAGCAAAATTAGATTTGGAACAATGTTGGTCAGCGGCAGCCCAGAAAATTTGTTGAAGTTAATATATTCATAAAGTTGAATTATTATCACATCAAACTAAAGTTTAAAAAGTCCATTTTAAGCATTTCACTGTCCGGATATCTTGTCATTTGGTAATTTTGCCAGTCAAACTAATTTGGTCTTAAAAAAATTGCTCTTCTTACGAAAATAAATCTCTGGAGTGGGCATTTACCTTAACAGATAAGAATCAAATTTTTGATACATGTATGTTGGGTCAATATTTCATTTCAAAATGGCTATAGTCAAAAATTTTTAGAAATTGTTTAAAAAAATAATACAATAAATACTCTAGATATTCAATTACTACATCCATATAATATAAATATGCAGTAACGTTGAAGAAAAATATAAGAACCAACATCATATTTCCATACCCTAACTGGAAAAACCCTAATCGGGAATTATAACCCGACATATATAACTTACCTCTTCCGTTGCACCTTATTGCGCCTCCTCTTGTCTTTACACCAGATCATAAAACATACTTATATTTATCAAATTCTCCACGTCAAATATAAGTTGGTCTTAGATACTGATGAAAGCATATAAACATTTAATAAAATTATCTGTAACTTAAGTAATTTGAAACAGAAGCTTCTCTCTTTTATTATATATTTTTTTTCAATATATTGCGAAATATCTTGAACCAAAATAATTATTTATATGTTCAGACATTCTCATATCGTTGTATATTATTGTCATTTTTAGATTTATTTATGCCTATTCTAATTAAATTACGTTATACACAATTATATACATATGTAAATATTAAATAATTGAATCAAAAACATTCTAAAAGATTGATTCATTCAAAGACCATTTTCTTTTGGTGCGTTTTGTCAGTAGATATGATGAAGCTCTCCATCTGCATTACCTATCCCAATATTAAATTATTATTTAAATATTTTTCTCTTGTATTTTAGGATTATTTATATTGTCGTTTGGATAAAAATTACCGTTAAATTGCTTTAAATCATCTGATACGCTAAAGAGCACATTAATTGCACAGTTATTGGCTTCAAACAAGTTTATGCCATATTCTTGGAGAGCCAGTCGGTTTTTGATAGTTTTTAAAAGTATGGTACAACTAAGATAAATTTATTTTCTTTAGATATGAATAATTTATCTACATAAGTACCTTTTTTTTATGGGACTGGCACACGTGGTGCAGGGAAGTCCCTAAAACGCTCCAGGCGCGGCATGTGTGCGGAAAAAGCGATTCACGTTGTTCTTGAATCGCTGTAAATTGTACTCGGTGGGAAACACAGCATTAGGCAAATTATACCAAAGGGATGAGTTCTCCATATAAAAGACTGTTTGAAAAGTGTTGTACGCGGAGTAACAAGCTGTACCTCATACGGATGTGAAGCACTAGCGCGACGTGTATTTCTTACATGCACCGCTTTGGGAGGAATTAAGCGAGCTACAACCTTCGAACACTTTCCATGAAAATACTTGTAGAACAGACTCAAGTCGCCAACCGTTCTTCGATGTTCCAGCGAATCAAGGCCGCCGGTCAGTTCCGGGTCTCCAATCAGACGGGCAGCTCTTCTCTGAACAGAATCCAACAAATGCAGTGTATGTTTGGGAGCGGAGCCCCAAACATTGGAGCAGTATTCCATAGTTGGTCGAATTTGGGCTTTGTAAAGAATTAACAGATGTTGTGGGGTGTAAAGCGTTCTGGTTCGAAATAATATTCCCAACTTTCGAGAAGACCTCCCTGCTATGCCTGCAACTTGTTCATGCCAGGACATATTTGCTCCCAAACTAACGCCCAACAAATTGAGCGACGATGCTAGGGGAATGAAGTGCCCCGACATAGCTATGTCGGGTTCAGCAACGTTAACTTTTTAGAAAAAACTGCCGCCTGGGTTTTTGTAGCGTTAAATTCCACTTGGTTACTGTCACCCCAAGATAGAATTTTTTCCAGGCCTTTGTTAAGTTGAACGACCTTCTGCTGTCTGCGGATATTCGCCTGAACAGCCGATCTCCGAGCGTTCAAGGTGAATGAAGAGACAAGCGTACTGTCATCTGCAAAGTTGTAGATTGGATTCCCGGTCTTTTCCAGCAAATCGTTAATGTAAATGAGAAAGAGAGTAGGAGACAGTATGGAGCCCTGGGGCACACCGGTGTTGATAGTGAAGATGTTAGAAAGAAATGCGTTGACCGCCACTCGTAAAGAACGCTCTCTGAGGAAACATGAGAGCCACAAACAGAACCTTTCAGACATACCACAAGAGCGTAGCTTAGCCAACAGTACATCGTGCCAAACACGGTCGAATGCCTGGGATATGTCAAGAGCAAACCGCTCGAGATTCTCCAAAGTGTTCAATTGCGTTGTTCCAAACATGTGTTACATAAGTCAGAAGATCTTCTGTTGATCTATGTTTACGAAAGCGATATTGGTGATCGCTAATAATATTGAATCGTTCAAGATATTTTAGAAGATGCTGATTGATAACCTTTTCCATGACTTTCGATATTATTGAAAGCAGTGCGACTGGTCGGTAGTTATTTGGCAAGGTCTTCTTGCCTTTTTTAGGTATCGGCTGAACCGTGGCACATTTCCAGTAGGACGGAAATATTCCCTTTCTGTAGGATAGGTTAAAAAGTCTACAGAAAACTGGTATTAGTTTCCTTGCACAGTTTTTGAGAACTATGGCAGGTATTCCGTCAGCGCTAAAAGCCTTTTTGGTGTCTAGCTTCATTAAAATAAGCTTTATGATACGCTGTCTGAAGACAACATCGGGCATCTTTGACTGCAATATGGGAATAGTAGGTGGTGTCCTTCCTTGGAAATCGACAGTAGAATGTGAAGCAAAGAGTTCAGCTAACAGTTCGCTCTCTCAACAGGTGTGGTTGCAATGGAATTATCTGGCCGTCTGAGTGGTGGTATGGTGGATTTGGAGAAATTTTGACTAACTGCCTTAGCGACTGTCCAAAAGGACCTGGAATTGTTGGAACCAGCGAAAAGTTTGTTTCCAATTCGTTGATTGTGTGTCTCCTTGGTTTCGTCGATAATTCCTTTGCATCTGTTCCGGGCACGAACAAAGGTGTTACGATTTATGGTGTTAGGATTTTCACGCCATTGTCGGTAGGCAATATGTTTAGAAGCAACAGCTTCTCTGCATTTTCGGTCAAACCAAGGCTTGCCGTTGGAGGGGCATTTCTTCGAAAAAGGGATGTAAGCTTCTATACCAGCCAAAATAATATCGGAGACCTCCGCAGTCAGATGGGTTATCGGATCGAAAACAAACGTCCATCCAAGGGAAAGTTCGAAAATATTCCATGAGATCTTTCCATTTAGCAGATTTGTAGTGCCAAATCTTGCGTAGCCTAGTCGCCGCTCTGTCACTGATTGGGAGGATATTCGATGTCGAAAGCAGTTTATGGTCGAAAGAACCTAACGGCGGATTTACGGTAACCGTGTAAATCTCCGGATTGGTGGTTAAAAACAGATCAAGAAGACTGGCGAACTCCCCGACTCGAGCAGGGATCCGTGTTGGTTCGTCAATAAGCTGAGTTAAGCCACAACTAATTGAGAATGATTCAGCTTCACGACCTTGTTTGTCGCCCAGGATGGCAATTTCTGCACTTGGATAGTTAATTTGTAAATGATCGATGGTGTCTGCAAGAGAAGCGAAAAGTGTTCGAAAATTGATATCACTTGCTGGTCGATGCAGGATACAGATGAACCTTGTGGTTGTTGAGTCGTTATTTTTAACCACATAACATCAAAGTTTGGGATCTCCAGAGCCTCTTCTCGTTGACAAGAGAGGTCGCTTCTGACAAAAAGACAGATTCCAAAGTTACGCCTAAATCGGGAATAGAAGTCGTACCCAGGATAAAGATAGTTGACCGTGCTGGTCGATAGACTGACCCTGGTTTCACATATAGCGAGTGCATGAGGTTTATTTGATTGCAGGTGTTGATGAACTGAATTTATGTTCGAGTTTGTGACTATTCATAACGCCTACTCAATAATAGAAGTAAACTACATCTCATCATTAGTGAGCAGCTACTTACTTTTTTATATGAATTGAAAATTAATCTGTGTTATTTAAAAACACTAACACTAAACAACAAAGATATATTTTATCAGACCATTGTAACCTCGTTAAAATAGTTAACGAATATAGCATGGATGTTGAATTGACTCTAGGCAGTTTAATACTACATAGACCGGTGATAGAAAAATTTTTCACGAAGTTACTACCTTCGTTTGATCTATATAATTTTACTTCAAGTTAAGGCTTAAAAATTTCGTTATCGGTCATCTCACAAAGTGATAATTGTGCCGATCCGAGCAACTTCATTTAAAAAGCAACATCGTTCGTTCCATATGTATTGTCTTAACGACATGAGTAAATTTATAGATTGACTTTCTCATTTCAAAATCATGTGAAGTATGTCTTGTTCAGTAAATAAACTATTAGAAGTATCTAGAAAGTAACAAACACAATTATGAAAATTTTGCTGCATACTTTACTGCATAAGGAATTTTTTCTGTACAAAGTGAATCATAATCTCAAAGCTACACTGATTCTTGATTCTTGTATTTTTTTATCAATTCCTGTGTTTTGTAAGATTAGCAGCAACATGTCATGGCGTACATGGTCGAATGCTTTTTGTTAATATATATAAATATGAATATCTAGAAAATGAAAAATTCATAGACCTATTCGTTCAATAAACTGGATGCATCAATAAATTTTTATGATGAAAATTCCTCTGAAAAACACGACGGAACATTAGCCAGAGTCAAAAGATCAAGCAAATCAATTTCTGAATTAATAATTTGGGAGATTCAGTATGTCAACAAGTGACATTCGATGTTCCAAAGTCATAATGTTAAAATAAGACCGCAGTATGGATTAATCACTATATCGAAAGTTTTCTTTAAATGCTAAATACTTTAAGACCCTAAGAGAGATTCTAGGCGTATTTTGTAAATATTATACATAGGAATGCAGTGTGGTTGCAAAGGCCTAAGAAAGTGTCATTGCCGTATTTAAATATCTAAGATTTTTTACGTTGTCGAATAACAAATTCCAGCCTATAAGCAGTACAACATTATCTATCTGGATGTCGAACAATAATTTCATATCAAAAAGAACCCCAAGATCTTTCGCCTAACTCTCTCCCTTTAAAAAACATTCACCAATATAGATATTTGATATTTCAATACGATACGATTGAATCTGATTGAAAAATACTTACCTATGTTTAGTGTATTTAGTTGAACATCAAAAATATTATAATTTATTTTATTTCTCGGAATAATCTAATTAAATTTTAATGATTGCTAAGCTGTGCCTACGTGTTTTTATTTAAAAACAATACACACTCTTCTGAATAATTAGTCGTATTTTTTCGACATTCATACAACTTGTTTGTTTTAACTCATTTCCACGCAGGATGTCAAAAAACTTTTGAAATGTGCTGCTTTCATCTGATTTACTAGTAGAATGTTTTAGGGCCTTGCAAAAATTGTTTATTTTACCTAATATTCCAACAGAATATTCTAGAAACTAGTACAAAATATTTTTTTTGCGTCGTTTTGTTTGAGAGTAAAATGTGCTAGGACTTTATAAAATTGTTATATTATGGATTCTACTAATTTTGATATATAATATTCAATGTTGAAATCCCTTTTTTTACATTATATTTTGTGGAAACTAATTATTTTCTCGGTTCGATAAATAGAATATTCTAAAATTTTGTAATAAAATCGTTTATTTAGTATATAGAATATTCTGTGTTAGGAGAAGGTCCTATAATTTTACAAAAATGGTAATTAGACTAAATATCATACAAAATCTTTTATACATCGTGGAAAATAAATCTTTTTTCTTTTTTTATGCATATAATCTACTAAAAATCATTTAATTTGACTGGTTCTTCTGACTATTTTTCACCAAAAGCCTTATAGAAACTAAGTGTTCCAGATGATTTCCGAATAAAATATTTTACAGCGGGATAAAATTTGTATATTTGGACTAAATTCTACACAGGATGTTCTAAAAATTTGCAAAAATGTAATAATTTCACCTGATTTATTGTTTATTTTATTCCTTTAATTCTATAAATAAAGTTTACATCCGACCTTTCGTCTACTTGGTGCTGTCACTACTTTTTTCAAGCTCGATTTTTTATTTCATTTTTTGAATGAATTTTTACATTGAATACAATGATGTATCACTGTACTCCATATCTCAAAGTGTCGGTGCGAATTGGCCAGAAGGTTTTATGTAAATAGGCTGTGCCTTTTTTGTTACCAAACAATAAATTTTCTAATTTTTTTATAATAAAAATTATATATATATTTTTATATATATATATATATTATATATATATATATATATATATATATATATATATATATATATATATATATATATTTATATATCTTTATATATATATATATATATATATATATATATATATATATATATATATTAAATTTAGAGTTAAATCTTAACTCCATTTTACTATTCTTACTGCAGGTTTTGTAAAAAAAAGGTAACAACAATTAAAAAGCATGCACGTTACGTTTTCTAAGTTAGCTTTGAAAAGATTGTAACAAACTTCTAACAGTAAATTAATGAATTAGATATATGACAGAATTCAATGTTTGTTTGAATTTTTACCCTACATAAATTGTTAAAATGGAATGGAAAATGGTAAAAAATGGACATGATATTAGATTTTTACACGTTGTATACGTAAATAACATCCGTCGATAATTTAGTGAACTGTATCCGCAAAGGGCAGTGCCAAATAAAAGATACTTTGTAAAGATGGAAAGGAATCTCTGAGATTTTGGGTCAGTTAAAAAAGCGCGAAGCAGACAAAAAGCTGTAACTTTATAGGCGGTGTTGACGAGATTATTGTATTAGCTGTTTTTTCTTTAAATATTAGTAATAATTTTTAAAGACGTTTCTAGGGTAATTGCAATCATAGCCAGTTTGTTTCAGTCTGCGAAATTAAAGAAGAAACAACACGTGTACAAAACTACGGCAAATGACGTATACCATCTCCAAGTTTCCAGCAAAAGGTCATCACAAACCCAGGTTATGGGCATTTTCAACAACTAATTAAGAACAGCCAGAATAAACACTAAAGGTTATTTGTATTCTTATGAAGCTCAGTATTTTAAAACATAACATATATTTAGTTAACTTTTGCTAAAAAGCATAGTGTAGCAAAAGTTTTAACTTATTCCATTTCCAAAAAATCAGAGCCGCCCTTAGAAAATTATGTTTATGATATAAATTTTCCACCGAAATGTTGTCCTCTAGGACCGAGCACTGCATCGTTCTATTTGGGAAAAAAGAGGCTTTAAAAAAAATTAGTGAAAAATCCAGGCCGATATTTACAAGAACTAAGTCGATTGTTGGTCCTAGTAGATGAAAAGTTGGATGTAAAATCCGTAGTTAGGAAGACAAGAAAGAATTACGAACTTTTTGTATTTAAAGTTTTTCTTTACCCTTACAATTTTTAATCTCTTTTGGAAATTAAATTGTTTTGATTTTTAAACTTTCTTAATATCTTAGAAAGTCAAAAATTTCAACATTGTAAACATTAATTTTTTTAAAATATATATATATATATATATATATATATATATATATATATATATATATATATATATATATATATATATATATATATATATATATATATATATATATATATATATATATATATATATATATATATTATATATATATATATATATATATATATATATATATATATATATATATATATATATATATTATATATATATATATATATATATATATATATATATATATATATGCACTACACATATTAGCACTACAGAAATGTAGAAATATAAATAAAATAATTTTTACCACAAATTTTCTCAAGCTCTGTAAAAAGTGTCCGCTCAAAATGTATTTCACATATAACTTACAATTTCGTTTATTTTACAAAGATAATATCCTAGGATATTGTAAGGAATTATTTGACTTGACGTTTTCCACTAATGTTGAGTATATTGCGTACCACTAAAAAAATGTCATGGTAGTCTTTATCTACGTCTAAATTAACCTGGATCTACATGTCACCTCGCTATATACATGAAAAAATTTTGGAATTCTAGTACTTTTGAGTCAATACCTTCTACAAAACTATTCTTGCTTTTGCTTGCTTGCTTGCTTCATTTATATTTTTTAGGAGTTGCTCGACTATAACAACTCGAAAAGTCTACTATAGATGAAGTCAGACTAAAGCACTAGTGGGAAAAAAGTTACAAACATGATCACAAACATCATGGAGCGTGGCATAAAAATGCAAGGGATCACAAACATGGTCATGAAATTGTTAACCCAAAAATTCATAATAAACTTGCACATAATGCTAAGCCCGAAGATTCCAATGTGAATCTTCTTCTAGTTTTCCTGGAAGTCCTCCAAACTATGAGTTATCCCAAGAACCCCTCGATGGATATAAACATGAATCTCCACCACAGGGCCTCATTCGGATGGACCCAAACATGGGCATGGGCCACCCCCACATGGACCCAAAAAAGGCAGGTATTGTATAGGCTGTTACCTACAATAAGTAGAGTAATGGAGTACTTTTATATTCTCTTATGAAAATAGTAAGAATACTCAGTAATTATCAGTACGCTCTATGTGCTATAAAAGCACGAAAACAAAAATTTGAAAAGTTATGGTAACATTTTAATTTTAGTTTTAATACAGGCTAAGTAATTTTAAATTATTTGTTAGGTATTAAGATATCTAAGTAATGACCAAAAAATTTCAGTTTAGATAGAAGTGATTAAAGCGGGTATTTCTGTAAACCGGGTCTTAATCGGGTTACTTGCTGAGAGGGACGCTGGGAAACCAATAAATTAAAGTGTGTTGTTTCGATTTGTCGCTAGAGTCGACTCTGGCAACACAGTTTAAGTTACCTAGCTTGTGTGCATGAGACAGAAACTCTGTTTTCCTACATTTAGGAATTATCAAAAATATTTTCTCCTAAAATTAGCATTAAAAACCAATTATTAATTTCTTTCTAATTAATGAATGAAATTTATATCAAAATTTAAAATAATACATAAAAAAAAAATAAAAATGTAACATTTAAATTTTCTTTTTATTTACACTTCAAAAATGGAAAACAAGAATTTTCAGGTGATATAACAGTAGCCGATTCAAATGACAAACACTACTTTATCGCTGCTAGATCCTCTTAATTTATAGTATTTTTATTCAACTCTGATCAATCATAATAAACGTAACAATAATAATAATAATGGACATATTCATAAAAAAAAATACGTTATTTTTTCTTTTAATAATATTATTATTATTATTAATGGTATCCAAAAAGCAAAATTTAAAGTGACAAATTCTAGGGCTTTGACCCCACATAGACTCCTACGCGGTATAATCAGTTGAAGTCGATCAAGGGTCACGTTTGTTCCATTATTTTCGCCCAAATTTGTGTACCTGGTCAACCTGAAAAAACTAGAGATACCCACAGTCTTCATTTTAGGTAACTCAATTAATATACAGTAAATTACTGTCCCTGTCTGGTTTTCTAGAAATGTAATCTTAATTCCCCCTAAAACTTCAATAAAAATAATAGTCATTATTGCTAAATCTTATGAGAGTCGAGCGCGCGCATTATGTTACAAATCTTTGTAAATTGAACGTTTTTCGTCTTCCCGATTGCTATGTTGGTCTCAGCAAATTTGCAGATTTATTACGAAAAACTTTTGGATGTCCTATCTAGATTTAGCTTTAGACGTATTCTAATCCCAAAGGCAAATTTTCAGTATATACGGTACCTGTAGTTTTCTACATTTGTCTTGATCTATCTCGGAAGATATCGCAACATCTTCATCAATATCGCACCAATATCTGAAATGGTAATATTGACGATTGTAATTTTTTACCTTTCACAGCATTGTAGACAAAGAACACAGAGAAGATATTTATAGCAACCAGAATTTGGCAGGAATAATGTTCTGTTTACATTAGTATTGTTAAGCCCGTCAAATTCTGGCTGCTATAGACATCTTTACTATGCTCTTTTATTTGCAATGCTGTAAAATTACAAATGCTAATAAGAAACCAAAAGCAGTACTGGGTCGATGAATGTACGACCATAGAAAATAAATTGAGCAGGTTGAAATACCTATGCGATTCTGGCTCTCTGCTGCTTGCACTACACTACTTGTCTGCCGGTTATTTTATTTTATTACATCATCTTAAGAAACACGTCGATATTTCGCCGATGCAGGTTTAAAATTGTCCGACTGTAGGAAAGTAACTGTAAAAGTTTTTTGCACAGCTGCAGTGGTGGTTCTGTATAATACCCACATATAAAATTATTGTTTTCTTGCTTGCGTTACAAATTAAGCCCTAAGCGGTTCTACTTTAGAATGATAGTCCTGTCATTTTACTGTTCGATGGCGTTACCGTATACCTCCAGAAAATATCTCACATATCTATCTATAGTCGAAGGTGATCTCCAGAAGAGGGTTCAAACTCCTTGTAATAATTACAATACCGCATTTTAACATTGGATGGTGCAGTATGAACTAGGCAGACTGAAAGCAGGCACTCTACAGTTAAGTTCCTCTAGGTCAGTAAACTTTCTACGGTACGTTAAGATACTAATTACGCTCTTTTAACAAGCTCATAAATATTGCTCGTCTCTTGAGTCTAAGTGCTTTTAATTCTAAAATATTTGGCCATTATTACTAAAATATAAAATTTTAGGAATGATAGTCTTAATCCCTACACTCGAACAATATGTAAATTATTATGGTCATGATTATTTATTAAAATGTAGTTATGAGTAATACTAACAGTAAACTCCTTGCTAATTTCCTAAACGCTGATTGTATGTAACTTCGCTTATTTTAAATACTTGTTATTATCAATTTTTTGCTCTAAATCAACATTTATTTTAGGAAAACGAAAATGGGGGCCACCACCTTTTATAAAAGATCCAAATGCACCAAACGATAAAGGATTTTTTTGTTTTAGCTACAATACGTATATTTGGATTGGTACATATGATGCCCTTTACGTTCTTTTTTACCGCCAACGAGGTAAGAATTGCAAAGCATTCATGTTTCAATTCTGGTTTGTGTCCTTAACTTAACGAATTACAACATACGTTGTAATTGATCCACATAATAAAAACAATAAAATAGAAATGCAGGAATTTAATATTATTTTTTTAACACCGGACCATTCAGTATTGCTAAGTTAATATTAGAAAAGTTATTCTTTTTGAAATTCCTTTATCTCTAAAATTATTAATTTTCTACAAATTCTTTAGCACAGTTTTCATGCAGAAAATATTTCCAATTCCGAAAGTTCCGCATACTGCAAAAAATGTCTGGGGAGTAAATCCCTCAAAGCTAACGAAACATAAATTCTTATTTATTAAAATAAAAAGTGAGGGCAAGATTTGGTCAAAAAATATTTTTGAAGGTTTCATATGTTACCTACCCTATTGGTAGCTCAAAAAATTGACTGTCGAAAATTAAAATAATCAAGAAAAATATGCAAAACTAGATAAATACAGCACATCACTTTTCACATACTTATTAACACACTCTCGTTCATTAGATGGAAATAGGCTAATATTAAGAATTATGACCTAATAACGAACAGTATTTTCTAGTACATATTTACTACTTCATTTCTTAATAAATTTTTTACAATAACTTATTTTTCTAAAATTTTTTAAAAATTTTCCCTCTCAATATGCCGGTATCTGTCGACGCTGGCTTTACACTTCGAATATTAAGGTTAATCTTTGAACAATTTTATAAAAAAAAATAAATCATGCCACTACCATAAAACACCTTACCACTCCATGTTTGAAACTTTTTAAAAATATTTCATTTAATTTTTCTTAGGTTTCATCAGCGGAAATAAAAAAAAACTTTCTTTCAAACAATCTGTCAACGGATTCCTAGTCGCTTATTTAAATACTAATTATTTTATCGAATTTTAACATGATTAACGCTTTTTTCTAAAAAAACAATTAATATTATTTACATGTACTAAGCTACTATCAGTGGTTTTTGAATAGCGGTTAAAACAATGGTTTCCGTGATGATATAACCCTAAAAAGATCTCTAATACTTCCTCCAAACGCAAAAATAAAAACCCAAAACACATGTGTTGGTATACAACAGCACTAATCTTTAACATATTGGCGGAACATACCAGGTGTACAAGTATGAAATGCGGATTTTTTTCTAAAAAAAACATGTTAAATTCGGAAGAATGATAAAAAGTGTTTTATTCAAAGAATGCTCCATAGCTTGTTATACATTTTTCCCATCTTTCGGGCAATTTGTGAATACCACGCCAGTAAAAATCTTCCCCTTTTGCTGCGAACCATTCATCGAGACATTTTTTCACATCTTCGTACGAACCAAAGCGCTGCTCAGCAAGTGCGTGACCCATCGATGCAAACAAGTCTGGTTAGTAAGCCGCATGGGGTAGAACTTCCCAGCTGAGTGCTTCCAACGTATCGCGAACTGGTTTTGCCGTATGTGATGGAGCATTGTCATGATGAAAAATGACTTTGTGTTGCCTCTTTCGGTATTCTGGCCTTTTTTTCAAGCAGCGAACGGTTCAAATCGGTAAATTGTTGTTGGTAACGTTTTAGTATTAACCGTTTCCCCAGGTTTTAACAGCTCATAATAGACCCGTCTGGTTCCACCAAACATAGAGCATCTGCCAAAGCTATTCGGTCTTGAGGTCGATGTGGTTGGAGCGCCTGGGTCTACCGACGATTTTTTGCGCTTAGGATTCTCAAAATAAATCCACTTCTCATCCCCTGTACCTATACGATGCAAAAACGACTTCCTTTTGTACCGAGCGAGCAAAATGTCATACGTGTTTTCCGCTTTTCCATTTTCCTGTGTTCTGAATCTTTCCCATCTCTCGTAGCCGATTGGAAACAGCTTGTTGACTAACGCCCAATTGCTCGGCGAGTTGTTTTTGTGTTTGCGAATTATCTTTGTCCAACAATGCTTGCAATTCCACATCTTCGTATTTTTTTGGCGGTTTTCCACGTTCCTGGTCTGCAACATAGAATTCAAAACTTTTGAAACGCCGAAACCATCGTTCATACGTATCTTGCGATAGCGCATGTTCATCATAAGCTTCTCGAAGTAATCGGTATGATTCAACAGCAATTTTCTTCAAATGAAAACAAAAAATTAATGCTGTCGGCGAATGTTCTTTGTTCGGTAGAAATTTCGACATATTTGACACAACAACACAACACTATGCACACACTTTTCCAATTTATCACTCGTGCGCGTCTGACACTTGTTGATGACACAACAAAATGGCGCAGTGTCAAATCTTTATAGCACAAACTGCATTGATGCACCATCTGTTGTCTGAAATCCGCATTTCATACTTGTACACCTGGTAGATTCAGAATTGCTACTTCAAGGATTACCCATTAAACTCATATATGGTATTTTCCTTTTTGGAGGATATTGAAAAAATAAAAGTTTAGTCTTTAAGAATACTGATCTAATCTAACCGTCAAAATGGATGAGAAAAAAAGTTAGCAAACTGACATATTATTATTATTATATTATGGAATGGAATTTAGCTTTAGCAAATAAACAAAATTTAGACTTCTGCATACACTTATACTGTATAGACAATTATATAATCTTCCTGTTCTCATAAATGTATAAAGCTGTAAACTAATACTTACAGATATTATTTTTACCAGCACTTAATTAGTTACTGTAACCTTAAAGTTGCCACAATCAGCATTTGCAAATTGAGTTATTTACCGGATCGATCCAACAAAGCAAAATATTTCCCCTATCCGCCTCCTACAAAGAGGGTACCTATGGAAAATCCTTAAGTCGTGTAAAACAACAATTTATATTATTTTATATTTTTGGTTTACATTCTTGAAAAGATAGGGAATAGCTGAAAAGTAAAGTATATTCATATATTCACTAGAAAAACTCGAAAAGTGTTGACAAATGTCCAAATTTGGTAAATTTTTTAAGGTCCAACCATTTTATGGTTTATTTATGATAGAGTAGGTACATTTCAACTGTAAGTAATTTTCAAACATATCAAATACAATGTTTATTCTCATAGCCACTAAACAATCTTGAAAAAGGCGAAAAATGGCGAAAATTGGTAAATACTTACCCCTCCTCCACAAGAAAATTACGCTATAAATACTGGTTTATTTCTCCCGATTTTAAACCATGTTAATGTTAGATTTTAAAAAAACAAAATTACTATTAGCTTTCTGCTACAAGATTCTGGTTGTTCCATGAAGTTGACTAAATGTAGCAAAAATAGCTATTCTTAATAACGAATTTCAGATTTAGGTTAAAAAATAACACCTTGGTACCCCAATAAAAAATTCTATAAGAAAGAAAAATATGTTAGCGTATAAATATTTAATATTACATTAGAAGAAAATTTTGAACTTAGTTTACTTTTCAGTTCACAATATCAAACTACCACAATCCAATTTAAGATTAAAAAAAAAACTTCAAAGTTTTTAAAACTTGATTCCCGTACAGAACTTAGTTTACTTTTCAGTTCACAATATCAAACTACCTCAATACAATTTAAGATTTAAAAAAAAAAAACTTCAAAGTTTTTTAAAACTTGATTCCCGTACAGGTTAATTATCATATAATTCAAAAATATTTTCTGAGACCATTTTAGTACCACTCTTCGTTACAAAACTTCAAAAAAAGAAGTTTGCAGTACTGGTTTCCATTTTAAACTAGACTTCAATTCGGCGGCAGAATAAGCAACTTTAACATTCGTGGTTGCCTAACTCTCAATATTTTTATAAGAATTGCACTTAGCTCATCAGGTTAGCCGGAACTTTGCCTTTATTGAAATATTTTTTACTTCCCTTGTTTATGGGAAGTAATATTTTTTAGTTCTCATGCTAAGGGAAGTATTGTTTTCGTAAAAAAATTGCTCTCCGAGATTATTGCATTTATTCAAGTTTCAGGATCCCTAGATCACCAAAAACATGGTCTTGCCCTCTGCTTGTCAGTCATTAGATACACTATCTCCCGAACGAGTATCAATTTTAAAGATGTGGAGGTCAATAAATTTTGTTTATTTTCACAATCATTATAAGAATTTTTCTTGTTTGTTGGTTCATATAATAAACAAATTTTAAACATAACTATTTATTCTAAAACATTTAATGGAATAAAAGTGTAGAAATGGGTATTAAGGAAGTTATCTTAAATATGTCATGTTACACGTCATTCTCAGGGTTTTTGAATTCGAGAATTCTAAAGATTGTGTTATTTTTTTGTTATTTTCAATTATTTTAAGACCTTTTTATATATATCAGGTTACACGTCCATTTCGGAGTTCTTGGAGCAGAACTTTTTAAAACTGTTATATTTTTTCGTTATTTTCAATCCGTCGAACATAGATTAATAAGGTGAAAAAAGTGGACATGATAGTTGCTCAGAATTTGCCGTGCTGTAAGTTATTTTCAGATTAGACAAGAAATCTAAAAATTGGTATTCTTTTCAAAAATTTCGATTGATCGAACATATATTGGATTAATGAAGTAGGATCGGGGTTAGCGCGGTTGTTTCGAATATAGTGTATTATAGATCCATTTCAGTTTTCTTGAAGTCGGCTAATTTGAAAATTTTTTTATTTTTTCATCGTTTCTAATTGGTCAAACTTATATGGGGTTAACATGGTAAAGGAGAGGGTTTAAGGCGTTGCTTTATATTTATACTATTATACGTCCTTTTCAGTATTCTTGAAGTCCAGGAATTAGTATAAATAATTGTTCAAATCTGTAAGGAGCTAACGACGTTAAGGAGCGGATTAAAGGGGTTTCCTCATATATGTCATGCTATAGTCATTTTCCTTTTTTTGAGTCAAGAAACCAGAAAAATGTGTTATCTCCTTAATATTCTAAATTTTAATAGAAATAGTATGTCAAGGAAAATGTCAGGTTTTAGTTGTAAACATCTCTGAAGCTTTTCCAGTTTTCAACTTTTTTGTGACTAATATCATTTCATAAAATGGTGTCGGTTTGCAGATTAGGTTTAAATTTTTAAGCTTTTTTGTGTATCTGGGCAATATAGTATTTTATAACGATGTAGACACAAAAAAATGTAAAATGAACATGTAACCAAAACAGCTTGAGCACAGCTTACAGGCATATGTTCATACATGACAGACGTGATATTTATTTTGTGTTATAGACCATGTATGTACATTAATATTTCTTATATTCCTCAACTCATGGTATTTATTACAAAACCTCGTCTCTAGTCCCAACAAATGTTTGTTTGAAAAACAGGTCACCTTATTTCAATTGGTTAATGTTTAAACCGTTTCTTTTTTTCAAAATTACTCTAATTTTTGTTTAGAAAAAAAGAAGCTTTTAGGACAAATTTGTTGCTTGTGTTAATAATTTTGCCTTCTTGTTTTATAATTTATCTACCTCTAAAATGTTCCTGATGAACATCAATATAAATAATTTATTTCAGATTAAAATGTGTTATTTACATTTTTCTTGTATTTTTATTTTCGTAATTTCGTACTCTGTCTTAAGACGAAGAATTTCGTGTCACAGAATTTAAGGTGTGGCTAAAATAACTTACTTAAAAGATATTGGGAAAATGAAACTGTATTATTTTTAAGGAAGAAAAAAATATAATCTTGTTTATCTTTTGAAAGTTATGAAAAATTAGTATTAAGGATCCACTCAGAAAAGCACTTTTAGCTTAATTAATAATGCAAGAAAAAACTTTTATTGCAGCTTTGTCATATTTTATTATCATTTTATTTTTTGTTGAACTTCTAACACCTACTTAAACTTCTAAATAATAACCAGATTTTTATATAACTTGTAAAATAAACAATAAATTTAGTAAAAAATCAATAATTTAATTTAAAGATAAAATTAAAAAGTTTTTCTTGCTTTTAAAAGAATTTTCTCCTAGCAGTATATATGTTGTGAAATAATAATATTCATTAGTTTCTTGAATTTTTCTTAGTTTCTTTTCTCTGGATAGATTTTTAAATAAGCTATTATAAAATTGTGGTAATCATAAATCTAGTAACGGACTAAAAACAGTTTTAAAGCATACTTAGATGGTCTAATTGAAAAATAAAAACAACTACAGCATTATTTCTTCCTTTTGATAGATACGTATATATCTTAACGGAACACATGAAGCATTATTCCAAGCAAAAAATGTCTCGTGGATGGTAATTTCAGGAATGATAATCCTACACTCAAATTTAATTCGATAAAAATTTGATTTTGTTCCTCTGGAGGATCGTCCGTCGTCATCAAAGCTTACAAAATTCTATAGGGCCATCTGGAGATAGATGTATTTTGACGGCAATTGAAGTGTGTTTTCAACCGACATTCTACTTTATAACACAGAGGAGCCCAATCGTATATGTATTTGACACTTTCAAGACTATTTATTTACTAATATTTTTTAATTTATTAATATCCTGTTGCCGCCATTATTAATTTAGTATGTGATGAGCTGTAAATCATGTATCATAAAATTCCAGCTTGCGAGCTCATAAGAAACCAGCAGATCACCGGAGATGTCAAGACAGTTGTCTAGTGGAAACAACTTACTAAGGAAGAGGCAACTGCTGCAGTGAAGAGGAATTGGATGTTCCAAGGCCGAGTGAGAACTAATTTTTTAAACGAACTTCGTTTTTAAGTTTATTTGCCAATTTTTTCAGAACTGAGCTGATCCATTTTTTCTAAAACTATGGAATATAGTATAATAATAAAGGATAAAATTTAGATTTTCATTTTATGGAATATTGTCTTTCTAACAAATTTTAATTTTATATTCGAAATTTAAAAAAAAAAAATTCAGTCTACCCTGAATTATATTTATGACGATTATAAATCCGACATTTCTTGTTTTAAACTGACTCTCATGCAAAAAGTTTTTGCCAATAACCTCATCATGTATCTTTGGCAATGGTCTCGAAAAGTTGTTGCTTCTACCGTGATGCTGGATCTAAATCTATTAATTATTTTTTTTTTGTAAATGAAATAAATAAACTTATCTTAAAATTTTCTTTTTAGATAGTCGAATGAATGATATTTAAAAACCTAAAGACAGTCCTACTAATGAGTTAAAATAATATATAAGTTATTTCGAGCATATTCTTAATAAACAATCCTACATGTTTTAGATAACAAAAATATTATAATATCATGTTTCTTTGAGTGTCTAGAAAATCCTCAGTTTCATACCCTAGATATTTTAACAGTACTGTACTATTCTACGTTGGTTAACTGGTCTCACTGACAATCAATTAGAAATTGCTGCGTTATTTGAATCCAGAATCCTTAAAATGTTGAACAAACTATTATTTAACTCAACTACATCTATCTCTCAACAAGAAAATAATTTTACTCCGGATATCAGTGCCTTTCTTTCTGAAAATCGAATCATTTATCACTACTCCTTTCCTTATATAATAGAAATTTTCACCAAAATTACTAAACTCTTTAATAATCAGCCTAATCTACAAATTGTATTCAAACATAAAAAAACAATCAATAATATTTTTACTTCTTCAAAAGACAAAGATGAAACTACGAAACTCTCAGAGGTAGTAAACAGCATCCCTCGCTCTCAGTGTAAAAAAGTCTACATAGGACAAACATCAAGAATCCTAAAAGACAGAATCACATCTCACAAAAATGACTGCAGACTTAAAAAAACTCTTGTGCACTTGCTTTACATAGTGACCAATTGTCGCATGAACTTAATTTTGTTGAGGCCAGAATCTTGTGCAGGGAGAAGAATCTCGGCAGAAGAATCTTTAGGGAAATGATATAGATCAACCTTGAACCCAATTCTGTTAATAAAATAACTGACATTGAAGATTTGAGCTTAATTTTTTCCAATATATTATACATATATATATATATATATATATATATATATATATATATATATATATATATATATATATATATATATATATGAGTTTTCAAAATAAAAACTCACAGAACATCTCTGACACATCTCTATAACTTAATGTTGATATCTATAAACCCAATAAACTTGGAAACAAAGTAAACGAAATGTCAACATCACTCTCTTTTCTAGTATAAATTAATCCCGACCTAACCAAAAGATAGAAAGACGCTGGCATTTAATAGAATAAAAGAAAAATATATTATTAAAAAAAAAAATTAAAAATAAAATCACCTTAGAGGCACACAAGAGTTTCGTACCATATATACCAAAATGAAGTAAAACGATTTTTATATCCCTTAAGGGTATTTTTGTCGAAATTTTCTCGTGTTTCCTCAATAAGTATATATAATAATTGCGTTCATTGTTGAATGGAATTATCCGAAACTTAACAGTAAGTAGTTAATAATTTTGAGTTTCTATCTGTCATAAATTTCACAATACCGATAATCTACTATAATTGTAGCCCTGAAGAAGAAAATGAAATATTTTCGAAAGCTTGGCATAGCTGAAAAGGTATCACAAAATCTTTAGAACTATCCCAATGACCGCTTACCCCAAGAACCTAAACGTTTGCTATATATATTTTATTTTCAATAAGTTTTTTACATTTCATTACAATACATAAAGTTGGCGCATTGGTATAAGAATTAAAAATAAACGAAAAAAAAAATCGTAATTCTTAGAAGTTACCAAAGTGTTGTGTTCTTCGCATTTGCTGAACCATCCCAGGACGCGTTTCTCGCCGTATCACAGCTCATCAGCTGGGCTAGGTTCAGCAAATACGAGAACACACTTTTAGTCCTTTATCCAAGTAACTAACGGAAAACTATAACAAATAGATGCTTTTACTGCACTCTACCGGCGACTTACTAAGTCATTCAAGCAGAGCTGCCAACACTGCTGGCAATATATTTGCAGAAGCGCACCTTTCTCAAGCTTACTGCTCGAAGGCATAGATGACGCATTGGTATAACAATTAAAAATAAACGAAAAAATCGTAATTCTTAGAAGTTACCAAAGTGTTGTGTTCTTCGCATTTGCTGAACCATCGCAGGACGCGTTTCGTGTGTTCTCGTAAAAGCATCTATTTGTTATAGTTTTCCGTTAGTTACTTGGATAAAGGACTAAAAGTGTGTTCTCGTATTTGCTGAACCTAGCCCAGCTGATGAGCCGTGATACGGCGAAACGCGTCCTGGGATGGTTCAGCAAATGCGAAGAATGCAACACTTTGGTAACTTCTAAGAATTACGATTTTTTTCGTTTATTTTTAATTGTTATACCAATGCGCCATCTATGCCTTCGAGCAGTAAGCTTGAGAAAGGTGTGCTTCTGCAAAATAAATTGCCAGCAGTGTTGGCAGCTCTGCTTGAATGACTTAGTAAGTCGCCGGTAGAGTGCAGTAAAAGCATCTATTTGTTATAGTTTTCCGTTAATACATAAAGTTAATATAATTCAGGTGTTTACGCATCATATCCTTATTGTCTACTACGGAATAAAAAAACTTCACTAGGCCATTCATTGGCCTGTATTCAAAGTCTTTCATTCCTTGACCTGTATGGTAGTAAAGTTATTTTTCCAGTTCCAGAAATTAAATATTCGTTTTAATACATATTTTACATATAACATATATATATATATATATATATATATATATATATATATATATATATATATATATATATATATATATATATATATATAAATATATATATATATATATATATATATATATATATATATTATATATATATATATAAGAATAGAAAAGAAAATACAATATGACATATAAGAATAGAAAATAGGTTGAGTTTTAATAAATAATGTTAATTTGTCTACGCAATATGCACATGCATTCAATTTTTCCCTTTTCTACGGTTTCATTACCTTTTTAAAACTGTCATAGTTGTGAATGATAAAATTTCTAAATTTAACGGCCCATTGTAATCATTTTTTTCAATTTTTGCCCTAAGGCTTAAAGGTAGCATTCCTAAAAACTTGGGAAGTAAAAAAAAGTATGTTTTTTTGCAATTGTGATTTGTTGAAAAAGTGTGACGGTAAATTATAATTTATTTTAGAGCGGGTGTTGTAGTGATGGTCTAGTTCTCCAAAGGTGTGTTTAATTTGTTTATAGAAAAAAAAGGCTTGTACTTACAAATAGTCCTCTAAAATTTAAGACATTAAGTTGAGAATAAAGGTCAACTGTAGGATATTGATTGTTTTTGTTTAAAATAATTTTGAGAATTTTGTTTTGGCATACTGTTAAAACCTGCACTGCATTATCATTAAGACCTCCCCAAACCACTACACAACACCTTAAAATTGACTCGACTAGTGAGTTGTATACTATTTTTATTCAGATAAGACATTCCGTAGTTGATAAAATTTATAATAGAGTTTTCTGAGTTCTTTGAAGTTTCGATAGCATGTTCATTCCAACGAAGATGTTAATCAATGTATAAGCCTACATATTTAATTTTATTAGTTTTCTGAATATGTGGACAGGTGCAATTATTATTTAGTAATTTACATGATAAGTCATGAATTTTAATTTTTTTTTTGGTTGATCGGCAGCTGTCAAAGAAAATGTGAAAAATTTTGTTTTTAATATATTTAGACTAATTTTATTATCACATATCCGATTATATATAACATTAAGACCCTGTTCTGCCTTCGAGTATGCGCCCTCCCAAATATCGTCCATAAATATCACTGCAGTATCATCGGCGTAGCAAATAATTGACCCATTCTTTATTATGGTTCCAAATTCATTTATATAAATCAAAAATAGAATAGGTCCCAAGACTGTCCCTTGAGGAACTCCAGAACTTACACTCATTGCAGTACTTAATGGTCTCTTACCCCAACGCTTTCCAATTTTCTTAGCATCAGGGAATGGGAAACTGTGTCAAATGCTTTTGCAAAGTCCATATAGACTGTAAGACATTTTTTATTTTGTAGCATTTTTGATATAATCTCATAAAACCAAAAGAATATCGCATCCTCCGTACTTCTGTTTCGTCTAAAACCAAATTGTTCATTGAAAAGGACATTCTGTGAATCGAGAAAATCAACCAGACGCGCTTTTAAACATTTTTTCCCATAATTTTGAAAAGTTACTTAAAAGGGATATTGGTCTATAATTTGTCATTTGGTATGGGTCTCCACTTTTAAAAACAGGCACAACTATGGCGGTATATATACATATATATATATATATATATATATATATATATATATATATATATATATATATACATATATATATATATATATATATGTATATATACATATATATATGTATATATATATATATATATATATATATATATATATATATATATATATATATATATATATATAATATATATATATATTTATATATATATATATATATATATATATATATATATATATATATATATATATGTATACATATATATACATACAAGTACATAATAAACAGGGCGTTAAGCAACAATTAAGATGCCAAACTCGTTGTTGAAAAAGACTCACTCGCACAGCAACTTGCAACTAGTAAACTAAAAATTAATGGCCAGTGGAAAGAGCATATAATTCATATACAGGTAGAACAACGAGTGTTTTCTACTTGTCCGTATAATCTCTGTTCATGTCATTTGATTAATATATTGAAAAAATTACTTAATTTGTGACATATTAACTTGATAACGTCATATAGTAGCACTAGATTTTACCCGCGACTTCGTACGCGTAGATGATGAGGTGATATAAATACTCATTTTTATTGGAAGAAAGTCATGATGCTGTATTTTTTTTGCAAAAGGGACAACTTGATTGGGTGGAAACAGTGTACTTAAATGATGATGTTTCTTAGTGTAAAATTTCCTACTAAAGCTATGGAATTATACAAATAAACCTAATCAAGAAATGTTTAAGGTAAGTTCGGTGCGACGGAGTGACAGGGTTGACCCATTATGGATCGCGTCACTATACTTCGGTTTTTGCGTTTTAACGTTGATGGGGGACGGACATGTCATCAAGTAGGACTATATACAAAATTTAGATCTCGATTGTAACTTCAGGAAAGTGATATTAGAATAATTATGAAAAACGTGTCTAATTATTCTTATTTAATAGTATTTATACAAAGTTGTAAGTTAAAAAAAAAATACTATAGAGGGTGGAAATTTAATAGGATACCAGTATTTAAATATTTTTGAAAAGCCGTTTGTCTGAGCCGGGAATCGAACCGGCATAAATGAGAAATACATAAATGAAACATTCTTTTCAGAAATTTTTTTTCTTAAATTAGAAGAAAAACCATGAAATGTGACTTTTCTCTAATTTAAGGCATAATATTTCTCAAAAGTATTCGATCTTCATTATTGTGTCTATCCATTAGTGCCATAAAAGGCAAGGTCACTTATTTGTTGTCATGTAGGCCTGTTTGATTCCCTGTTCAAGCAAGCGGTTTTTTAAAGATGCATTTTTAGTGATGTTTAAAAATAATAAAATGTCTCCTTCGCATAAAATTTGCTCAATATTTCAAGTACTTCCCCTCCACCAACCTCCACCCTGTAATTATATAAACTTTGCAACTTAATTTTAACCTTTAAGAGGCTGATTTTTTTTAAAAAAAAACACGTTTAATTATTTCTGGAATAAGAATATTTATTCAAAGTTTGAACATAAATATTTCTTTCTTATATACAAACGCCGTCAGTTTCTATGCGTGTTTTGTATTTTTTTCAGGTAGATCCGTGAAAATTATATACGTTTTGATAAATCAACCATTAAATCAGTCAAAACGTATTTTTGTATTATCTACTTTCGAATAGTATACAAAAAAGTTTCAAAATCGTACCTTGAAAAAATAATTAATTTGTCTCCATACAAACTTTGCCACACCCGTTCGCCCCCTTAGGAGATGAATTTTTAGAAATAATGAGACATGTGTTATTTTATTTCTTTTGAAGAGTATATTCACAAAATGTCATCATTGTAACTTTTAAAAAAAAATGTTTCTTCATACAAACTTTACCACCACTTTTTACCCTTTTAGGAATGGAATTTCAAAAAATCCCACCTTAGTGTACCCCTAGGGTACTCAAAGAATATTTCCTCCAAATTTCAACTCTATTGGTTCACCGGTTTAGGCTGTGCGTTGTCTGTCAGTCAGTCACTGTACTATTTTATAGGTTATAGATTAAAACCTATTTTTTTTAATCCACGTTGCGGAGCATCGGGCTTTCACGATAACTTGTTTAGTGACTTCTGGTTTAAAAACTTTAAAATCCAATTAAAGATAATATTAAGTATAAGACTTATTAGTGATTAATGTGTCAATTTTATGCGTAACCTTGATCATTCGAAAAATCATTGAGAACGAGAAATCCAGGAGCCTAAAGAGAAGAGATGATGCCCTTAACCTCTCAACAGCATGAACATATTTAGTGTAGTAGAAGGGAGTATTTAAAAGGAAAACCTCTTTCCCAATAGAAGATTAGTTACGACCCTTTCCAATATAAGAAAAGAAAAACATTAATGTTTATGAGACAGGGTGGGTATAGAATCCCCTGACCCAGTAAAAACTAAAAAAAAAACGTTTACAGTTTACTTTTTAGTGTTCCGTACGGAACACTTATAAGATCATTTCGGTGTCTGTCCGTCTGTCTGTCCGTCTATCTGTCCGTCTGTCTGTCCGTCTGTCTGTCCGTCTGTCTGTCCGCCTGTCTGTCCGTCTGTCTGTCCGTCTGTCACACCCGATTTTCTCCGAAACTATTTGTCATAGAAAGTTGAAATTTGGTAGTAATATAGGAATTTATGGCCTCATCAGAGCCATGTAGTTTTGAAAGTTAAATTTTGACAAGGGGTTAATTTTGGGGGGTGAAATCGGAAGTGAAAAAAAAAATTTTTTACTAGGTAATCGAGTGTGGTGTCAAATGAAAGCTTGTGAAAACACGAGTTAAAAGTATATATATAATGTAATACTTGCGCGCACTTTTTTTTGTATTATTTTTAAAAAATCGCGAAAAATCGCTGTCCACCCGTCTTATCTCGGAAAGTACTTATCAAAAAATTTTGAAAAAATTCTGGAATATTCTCCACGGGGTGTAGATTGAACGAAAATTATCACGAGTGCATTACCTGGAATAATTTATCTGGTATATAAAAAAACAGAAATTTCAAGGTCATCAATTTTCAGTAAAGATTGGAAATAAACTTTGTTGAAAACTTATTTGGGGTGTGTTTTGTGAAGTCACTGATCATTTTATATCACCGTAACATAAATTTTGACTCAAGGGATTCGTTTTGAGGGGTGAAATCGGAAGTGAAAAAAAAAATTTTTTACTAGGTCATCGAGTGTGGTGTCAAATGAAAGCTTGTGAAAACACGAGTAAAAAATATATATATATAACGTAATACTTGCGCTCACTTTTCTTCGTATTACTTTTAAAAAATCTTGAAAAATCGCTGTTCCCTACTTTATCTCGAAAAGTACTGATCAAAAAATTTTGAAAAAATCCTGGAATATTCTCCACGGGGTATAGATTGAACGAAAATTGTCATTACCTTTAATAATTTAACTGGTATAGAAAAAAACCAAAATTTCAAGGTCACCAGTTTTCAGTAAAGATTGGAAACAAACTTTGCTGAAAACTCATTTGGGGTGTGTTTTGTGAAGTCACTGATCATTTTATACCACCCTAACAAAATTTTTTATTTTAAAAACAATCAACGTACGGAACACTAATTGTGCAAGTTCAACTTGCACTTGACCGGTTTTTTATTAATATATACTACCCTTTAATCATTGTACTTTTTATGATTAAAAAATGAGCTAATCGACAGAGTAGGCGCTGGCATATAGATAGAAAGGCCCAAATGGAAGTTTAGCATTCCACTAGAGATAAGTACAACAATATTCCAGACAGAAATACTAGCATATGTTTACGAGAATATTAGACTAGACTACCAAGACATATGTACATATTCTCTTAGACAGTCAAGATGCTCTAAATGCTTAGATGCCATTAGAATATAAATGTGTCTTATTAGAACTATTTTTCAGAAACAACAGGGTGGAACCACATGAAGGACTTAGAAAGAAGCTAATAAACTTTTTAGAAGGGCGATGTTCATGTAACTAAGAGAGAAGAGTAGAATAAGAAAACCGGCTGCATCGCACAAAACAGACACAATCACATATTTCGCCTACAGTCGACCAACCAACGTCATTTTAATTTATAGGAATAGTGAAAATTTCAACATAAATTTTTAGTTAAAAATTAACGAATAATAAATAAAGTGTAACTTGCTGCATTATCTGGTGACAAGCATCAGGGATTTAAATGACGTTAGTCAGCTCATATGTATATATATATAATATATATATATATATATATATATATATATATACTATATATATATATATATATATATATATATATATACATGTACATATATATATATATATATATATATATATATATATATATATATATATACATATATATATATATATACATATATATATATATATATATATATATATATATATATATATATATATATATATATATATATATATATATATATATATATATATATATATATATATATATATATATATATATATAAATATATAAATATATATATATATATATATATATATATATATATATATATATATATATATATATAATACAATGCTTAAATGACGTTAGTCAGCTCATATATATATATATATATATATATATATATATATATATATATATATATATATATATATATATATATATATATATATATATATATATATATATATATATATATATATATATATATATATATATATATATATATATATACATATATATATATATATATATATATATATATATATATATATATATATATATATATATATATATATATATATGTATATATGTATATATATATATAAGTATATATATATACATATATATATATATATATATATATATATATATATATATATATTATATATATATATATATACATATATATATATATATATATATATATATATATATATATATATATATATATACATATATATATATATATATATATATATATATATATATATATATATATGTATATATATATATATATATATATATATATATATATATATATATATATATATATATATATATATAAATAATATATATATATATATATTATATATATATATATATATATATATATATATACATGTATATATATTATATATATATATATATATATATATATATATATATATATATGTATATATATATATATATATATATATATATATATATATATATATATATATATATATATATATATATATATATATATATATATATATACATATATATATTTATATGTATATATATAGATATATATATATATATATATATATATATTATATATATATATATATATATATATAAACATATATATAGATTTGATTTCTTGAACCTTTATGTAAATAAATCTTTTTGATGTATCTTGGGTTTTGGTTCATCAAATGAATATCTTTGAGTTCTTTTGAATTTTTTTTTATTGTTTTGACGTTTCGCCCCTGGTTTTGGGCATTTTCAAAAAACAGTCTTATTTTGCCATGTCTGGAATTAAAATTAAAAATACATCACAGTCTTGCTTTAAATTATAAAAATAACATTGGTTCACAAACATAACACGTATCATTATATAAATACAAGGGACAACAACTGTTTTAAAATTTTACAAACTTAGTTTAAATTTAACTTTTATTTACAAATTTTTAGTACCTCCAAAATAAGCGACCGTGATTGATTTATTTCAGTCGATAGTTAGTGTTAAGACTGGCGAAAAATATGTGTGTGTATGCTGGTGGACGAACTATTTTTTTGTATGATACCATTTTTGATGGTTTTTTATATTAATTTTTAAGTGTTTTTATTTGCTTTTTTTTTATTTATTTAATTTTCTATTTTTACTATTATTATTAAGTTTAAAGAGATTGGCACTAATTAGGTAAGATGCTATTGTAAATTAAACTTAGGTCTTTGATATCAGTTCTGTCATTTACAGCGTTTTTTTCAATCCTTATTTCTATCATTTCTTTAATTATCAGTTTATGATAATTGTGGTCCTTATTTAGGATCTTGATTTCTTTGTAATTAAAGCTGTGATTTGTTTCGTTTTCGTGTTTGTTGAGTGCATTTGTAGCGTTTTTTTGTGTATTTGTGGCCGTTTAATCTATTTTTTAGCAGTTGGCTTGTGATGCCTATGTACTTTTTTGGACAATTTTCGCATGGGATAGTATATACTACGTTGGAGTCTTTTGTTATGGGTGTTCTATCTTTCAGCTTTGTGAATATGGAATTTAATTTGTTGTATGATTTGTGGCAGACAGATATGTCGTTTTTGTTTAATGTGTATTTTAATTTTTCGCATAAGTCTCTTATATATGGTAGTGATATGTATTCTTTTTGTGTTTGGTTGTTGGAGTTCGGTTTTGTGTTGTTATCTTTTGTATTGTTATATAGTCGGTATGTGCGTTTTTTTATTATTTGATTTATGACATAAATTTTCTGACTCTCATACGCGGCAAAAAGAACAACAAAATCCTAACTAGGTGGTACACTAAACCAACGTGGTCAGGTAGATATCTGAACTACCACTCAAACCACTCAAAATCTCAAAAAATAAGTGTAATAGTGGGATTGACCGATCGTGCCATCACATTGACCTCTTCGCAATTTAGACCGGTTATCCTCAAAAAAGTAAAAGAAACTCTATTATCAAACGGCTTCGAAATAAATGTCATAAATCAAATAATAAAAAAACGCCCATACCGACTATATAACAATACAAAAGATAACAACACCAAACTGAACCCCAACAACCAAACACAAAAAAAATACATATCACTACCATATATAAAAGACCTATCCGAAAAATTAAAATACACATTAAACAAATACGACATATATGCCTGCCACAAATCCTACAACAAATTAAATTCCCTATTCACTAAGCTGAAAGATACAACACCCATAACAAAAGACTCCAACGTAGTATATACTATCCCATGCGAAAATTGTCCAAAAAAGTACATAGGCATGACAAGTCAACTGCTAAAAGATAGATTAAACGGCCACAAATACACAAAAAACGCTACAAGCTACAATTGCACTCAACAAACACGAAAACGAAATAAATCACAGCTTTTATAACAAAGAAACCAAGATCCACAATTATCATAAACTGTTAATTAAAGAAATGATAGAAATAAGGAGGGAAAAAACGCGGTAAACGACAGAACATCTTACCTAATTAGTGCCAATCTCTTTAAACTTAATAATAATAGTAAAAATAAAAAATTAGATAAATAAAAAAAAGCAAAAAAAAAAACACTTCAAAATTAATATAAAAACCATCAAAAATGGTATCATATAAAAAAATAGTTCGTCCGCCAGCATACACACACATATTTTTCGCCAGTCTTAACACTAACCATCGACTGAAATAAATCAATCACGGTCGTTTATTTTCAAGGTACCAAAAATTTGTGAATAAAAGTTAAATTTAAACTAAGTTTGTAAAATTTTAAAACATTTGTCCCTTGTATTTATATAATTATACGTGTTATGTTTGTGAACCAATGTTATTGTTATAATCTAAAGCAAGACTGTGATGTATTTTTTAATTTTAATTCCAGATATAGCAAGATAAGACTGTTTTTTGAAAATGTCCAAAACCAGGGGCGAAACGTCAAAACAATAAAAAAAATTCAAAAGAACTCAAAGATATTCATTTGATGAACCAAAACCCAAGATACATCAGAAAGATTTATATATATATATATATATATATATATATATATATATATATATATATATATATATATATATATATAAATATATAGCCCCATTTAGCACTCCGTAAAGTATCATATTAGAACTACCACTATTGGTGGAAACTTAGTATAGAACCATTTACCTTAATACAACATATACCCAGTTACATAGAAGAGCGGATATACAAATGAAATCATAAAAGTTCAACGAAAATCTCATCTTTAATTTTTAATTATCTAATATAGTCGTGCTACATAAAGACCATACTAACTTATCAATAAAATACCGTTTCACCCTACTTCAAAGGTTCGAAATTTGAACATGTATTTTTTACACACTTTGTTCCTGAACTAACCAATTTTGAACTGGTGGTGATTAGAAACTATAGGTATGTGAGGAAGTTCAACATCATGACTATCTTAAAGTTTTTAGCACCTTACTATATAGTGGCGACATAAAATTATCAATAAAAATGTCGTTACAGCTTGTTACCAAAAACCTGTAATTCCAATTGAAATATCCTTTACAAGGTCCTGTATACAAAATAAACCTAAAATTTAGAGTATTATGAAGTTGTGTAAGGATTAGTAATCAACAGTATAATTTTACCAACCGTAATAATTTTTAAAAAATTTTTCATTTAACACCATGGCGACAGGTCCACGCGATGCTTATTGTGAAGTTTTTATATTCTATTATAATCCTACTATATTATGACAACATAAAATTGCCATTACAATGCATTTTGAACTTAGTAACATGGTATAAAATTTCAACAATGAATACTTCTTGAAAGCTCCCGAGTACATAATAGAGTTGAAATTTGAATTATATGTGTTATGTTTAAGTTTTCCATAAATTACTTGGCCTCTCCTGGTGAGATTCTCATAAAAATATTGTCTCAGCCAGTCCATTCTAGTTTCATTTGGGTTGCTAAACACTTTTTGACCCGAAATACCTGAGGATGAGCAGCATATTTCAGGAAAGGAAAAAGGCCTTAAACTTGAGAGCTAGAAACCGTTACTGCACTACTACATCACTGAGAAAAAAAAACACTTTGGCGTGCTGGAGAAAAAAGCCACTACGGCATTCTGGCGGAACAAAGCCGTTACTGCTTCATGGTGCAAAAGCCCTTAAAAATTCCATCTGTCCGCTTAAATATCTTTGTCCCTTTTCCCAGAGTGTTTTTTTTCTCAGTGATGTAGTAGTGTAGTAACGGTTTCTAGCTCTCAAGTTTAAGGCCTTTTTCCTTTCTTGAAATATCCTGCTCATCTTCAGTCATTTCGGGTCAAAAGTGTTTTGCAACCCAAATGAAACTAGGATGATAATGGCTGAGACAATATTTTTATGAGAATCTTACCAGGAGAGGCCAAGTAACTTATGAAAAACCTACGAGGAGAAACCAATCAGTAAGTCATAAGCACACCAGTCTAAATATCTCACTTCCTGCCTACAAGTGCGTTTCCAACGACTTCTCAGCACAGGTAACTCGCGAAGTTAATTTCACAAACTTTTAATATCGTGTTTTATCAAGCCTTTTATTAAAAACTTAGTAATCCTGATTTCAAAACTCTATGTAATAGTGTACACTCTTCTATGCTTAAGGGGTTTTTATTTAGTAGAAGTAATATTTAAAAGTGTAACAAAGATAGGAATTTTTATTTTGTTATATATATATATATATATATATATATATATATATATATATATATATATATATATATATATATATATACCCTTCTACATTGAACTCCTACCTCTTTCTTTCAGGACGCAACGGCTGTCCGTAAATTAATTTTATTTCAACAACTGAATAACTCTTCAGTATTTTTTAATTTTTTGAGCTGAAGTTATATAATAAACGGTTATTCCTCGAGATGTGCCATATTATTAGGGATGATAAGATAATTAATTGTAAAACGGATATTAATAACATAAGCAATATATATTGTAACATTTTAAGTTTGTAGATTTAGAGTACAATCTGATAGGCTATTAAGAATTAGGCATACTACTCACACAGTCAAACCACTGTTGAAATAAATTACCTTCATAATTATCAGTTAAATTATAGTGATCGAGAGAGAAGGTTTTATATTGTTCCTTGTCTTGTTGTTTGTGTTTTTAATTGTTAGTAGTGTGTGGCGAGTGTTAACATCACCTTTGATTTTGTAATACTCTGTGTTGGTGAATCTCCTTTGTTTATTCTTGTTTAGTACATACAGTTTCTTTTCTTCTACTTTCAGTTTTTACATTCCTGATGAAGTTGGAAATTACCAACGAAATATAGAATTTAACAACAAATGAGTTTCCTCTTATTGACCGATTTCCCGAAAATAAAAAGATAAAACTTTAACTATTTTTTACAATAACTACGGTCGTTATCAACAAGAATTAAAATAAATTGTATTGATGGGTTTTTATCAAGACATAAAAAATGTATATGATGTACATACCACACTTTTAATGAAGTAGTGGGCAAGAATAAATGTGAGATTAGCCAAATTTTTCAATAGACGAAATTTTTTGCTCCAATGTAGAACATCTAGAATATTGCCTATTCACATATCTAACATAACGTTAAGATGCATGGCCTACTACTGATGGTTAACAGTACGAATTATAATCAAATAGATAATTTTATATCCAACCTTAGTTTTAAGATCTTATCTATGGAAATTAAAATAACTTGTGAAACTATCTCAAGGACTAATTACCGGTTAAAATTAATACAAAATAGATTGAAAGGTCTTATTCCTGCTAATGTTTTTGGTAGCTATTGTCAGAGACAGGGGAAAAATTATAATAAAGTGATTGATATGGTTAAACATAATAATATTGTTAAATTTTAAAAAACTTTTAACTAAATCAACTAATCCCGTGATGTTTCTGGATAAGCAGGGCTGGATTAGAAATCTTTCCAACACGGTTTTTCCCAAAAAAATATCGGACTTTCTCTCCCTTGGTCCCAAATTTAGTATAGAAACTGAAAAGAACGAATTTAAATCTGATCACTTCTTAGCAGAGCTAGAAAATATCAACGAACTTGTACCTAATGAAGAGAGAGATTTACTCAGATCAAAGACAGCTAATATTTTAACTAATTACCTACATGGCACAACACGAATAAAGATGCGTCAACTTAATTATAATTTTAAAAAAACTAAAACATTTTTAAGGAACCATCCAGAAGTATACATATTACAAGCGGATAAAGGAGGATGTACAGTGGCGATGGACAGAACGGAATATATTGAAAAAACTCAAATTCTGTTAAGTGATGAAACTACTTATGTCCAACTACACCGTGACCCTACTACCACTGTACGCGGTAATTACAACTCTCTGATTAAAACCACACTAAACTGCAACCAACTGACTGAACAAGAAGCCAGGAATCTTACTATTTATAATTCAACTTGTCCAAAGTTGTACTGTTTGCCTAAGGTGCATAAACCAAGTAACCCACTTAGACCTATTGTTAGTTCTGTCAATGCCAATACATACAATATCTCTAAATTTCTATCCAATATTTTGAGCCGCGCATTTAAAGATAACACAGTTTTTAATATCAAGGACATCCTTTCTTTTGTAAATGCAATACATGGCTTACAGCTACCAACTATGTTCTTGTATCGCTGGATGTTGTGTCCTTATTTACTAACATACCCTTATATATATATATATATATATATATATATATATATATATATATATATATATATATATATATATATATATATATATATATATATATATGTATATATATATATATATATATATATATATATATATATATATGTATATATATATGTATATATATATATATATATATATATATATATATATATATATATATATATATATATATATATAAATATATATATATATGTATATATATGTATATATATATATATATATATATATATATATATATATATATATATATATATATATGTATGTATATATATATATATATATATATATATATATATATATATATATATATATATATATATATATATATATATATATATATATATATATATATATATATATATATATATATATATGACATTTCAATGTCTTGGGGAAAGTTCGATGTTATGCTCGAAGATTTTATTATTTATTATATTTATAGTACACAAACACAATTCAAATTTACCAATAAAAAAGTGTTTCTGCTTATTACCATGTTCCAAATGTCAACGATGGGTATTTTTGAAAGACCCTCTTTATATAGTACAGTTGACAGTTTAAATTATTTATTTTTTATAATCTTTGCCTAATTTTTCTAATATTATTACCAATGTTGTAACATTTTTTTTTTTAATTTCGGTAAAAGAATTTTACATTTGGATGTTAACTAAATAATTGTCAGAAAAAAAATAATTAAAAAGCAAGATAAAAATAAGCAACAATTATTGTCCTAAAAACAATTATTTGATAATAAAGTCTTTGCCATAATTGTGTTTCGGATTCGAAAATAAAAACTATTTAGTTATGTTTCTACGACATTTCAATAACATACTCGTTTTTATATAAGTTTTAAAGAACAACCTAGAATATTACTTGAAAGTGTTAAAACCTTCCGTTACTCAAAAGAATTCAATCAATCAATTCAATCAACAAGTTTCCTTTATTCAGCAATTTCACAACCTGAAAAAAAATGCTATGAAATTTGACCTATCTAACTGCTGTTGCCACAAATTTCTTATATTGTTACCTCTAAATTTTATACTCTGTCATCTCTTCATATTAAATATATATATATATATATATATATATATATATATATATATATATATATATATATATATATATATATATATATATTTACAGTATTTTACTAAAATCGCCTGACATATTCAAACCGGTAAATTGCTAATAAAGGCAGGATTGGAAAAGAATAACCAAACGGTACTTAGTAGTAATACCATAGTCTGAATATTCGGAACAGCTTTTTTAACTCAGCATTACTGGTGAACTTACTACAAAAATTGGTATTAAGTGAGACATGTTTGTCCATAATCTAACATATTAAAATATAGAATCAATAAATAAGACGATGTGGAAAGAATAAAGTCAAGGTGAATGCTGAACGAAACCTCCAATTTTTTTGCCGTATGCCGCATGTCGCGGTTTACTATCCAAAATATTGTTCATTTCAGCGCGAAATTTAGAATTCTGCAGCGACTCTTTCGAAATTTCATCTAGCGAGAAAACCAATAGTAAAAATATATATGTATCATAAAGTATAGTTTATACATATCTAAGGATTTTGAATTATATACAGTGATTTATGTTACGCAATAAGAAAATTAGGAAAAAATAACGCAGTTTTAAATTTCTTGAATTCCTAAAGAGGACATATAACCCTATAGGAAGGGAAGTAACGAGCACTTCACTTAACTGTTTCAAAATTTCATAGCTTCTTAATTTTTAGATTTTTGAAAGTTTGAATTACAGATAGCTTGGTGGCAGCTGAAGAATTTTAGGCAATCCCAGAAAAGTTGCACTCTCAATTTATATTAAATTGCCTATTTTCTTGTTATCAGAAAGCAAATCGCTGAACGATTAAAGTAGCTAACGGTAAAACAATTTAGAGGTAACAATATAAGAAATTTGTGGCAACAGCAGTTAGATATGTCAAATTTCATAGCATTTTTTTTATTTCTTTCTTTTTCAGATTGTGAAATTGCTGAATAAAGGAAACTTGTTGATTGAATTGATTGATTGAATTCTTTTGAGTAACGGAATGTTTTAACACTTTCAAGTAATATTCAATGTTATTCTTTAAAACTTATGTAAAAACGGGTTTGTTATTGAAATGTCGTAGAAACATAACTAATATATGATGTTTTGTGTTCGTTCATATGAGATGCCTGTAGTGTCTCCAATCTCCTTGATAGTTAATCTACTGTCTTTCAATATGAGATCACACACTTTGCCGATGTTTTCTTCAGTCGTAGACGGCGTGGGCCGGCCGGAGCGGAGGTCATCTTCGATGCCCTCTCGTCCACGTTTAAATTCCGCAACCTAATTTTTCACAGTGGTATATGACGGAGCAGATTCCCCTTTGTTGTTAATCTTTTTTAAACAGGTACTTGACCGCACGTTGTTCAGTTTTTTCCATTTTCCCAAAAACGCTGCACTTGGTCTCACCATATATATATATATATATATATATATATATATATATATATATATATATATATATATATATATATATATATATATATATATATATGTATATATATATATATATATATATATATATATATATATATATATATATATATATTTTATATAATAAATATATATATATATATATTATATATATATATATATATATATATATATGTATATATATATATATATATATATATATATATATATATATATATATATATATATATATATATATATATATATATATATATATATATAAAACATGAAGATATGACAAAGTACAAATTTATATAAATGAAAAGTAACATTTCAAAAATTTAAAAACATTTCAGTTCGTAACACTAAAAGAATTAGTGTTACGAACTGTTTAACTTAAACTAATTTTTAGTCTAACAAAATCGTCAATATTCATTTTGAGATTTTAAACATTTACCGCTTTTATCCTTTCCAATTTTATAATAAAAATATTCGATATTTCAAGAAATGTTCAAATGCACAAAACTAAACATAATCCCAATGAATTTTAAAACGTTTCGTTGAAGAATTGTTCTTATAATTATTTTAAAAATTTCTTTAAAATAAATCAAGTTCAAATCAGACTTTTCAACAAAAATAATAACGAAATAGGAAAATTGTTTCGTACTGCACTGACTTTGCCGTTACTTGATGGAGATCCATAATAACTCGGAATAACAATTTTTAGACTACTATTGTTTATTGTACTTATGTTTATTATATTATTGCTGACAATTGTTTCGACACACTCTGTCTTCTTCTGGAGCACGATGTAAATTAACTTACAAAGTATGTTACAGAATATATAATTTACCTAATTACAAGTACTAAATTCATTTACCTTAATACCTAGAACAAGTTCAATAAAGGAGATCCTCCCCCATCTAACTGATCGTTGAGTAATAAACCTGAGGATTTTTTCTGGTTAATTTCTACCTGTTCTAAACAATTCAGTAATTTTCCTTTTTTACCATTACGCAAAATTTTGAAATCTTCATTGAACGTATGATTTTCATCTGTTTAAGAAAAATTTCATGCACTCACTTATACCGGAAAATTGACTAATAAAATTCAATATATATATATATATATATATATATATATATATATATATATATATATATATATATACATATATATATATATATATATATATATATATATATATATATATATATATATATATATTAAAAATAATAAAAGTAAAACAAAAAAAAAATAAAACGGGGGGGTTTACGAATTATGCTATGGCACTTGCAATAAAACGTATATAGGACAAACAGGCAGATCTTTTTATAAAAGAATAAAGGAACATAAACAAAGCTATAGAATGAAAAATAACAAATCTCATTACGCTAAACATTTAACAGCAATTGTCAGCAATAATATAATAAACATAAGTGGTGATTTTAAACAATTGTTTAAAAAATTTTATTCCTAGTTAAAATTGTTTCAGTTTAACCATATGAGATTTAAATTTATTAAATTTTAATAGAATTGAAAGGCAATCTGGAACAACTCCTCGATTCTATATTTCGGAAACAACAAACAGTTGTAACATATGTAAACATGAATAATATAAACTTAATACAAAAATTACTATTTTTCCTTTCCCGCTGGATATTACTATGTAAATATATAGTATTACATATTGTTCACTGGGTAGCATAGTAGTTATTAGTTCGCAATTCGAGAAAGTTAAAATAATGCGAATTTGATACTATTCGTTTCCTACAACTACTTAATTAAAAACAACAATTTCAACTAATTAACCAAAAGATATCAAACGAAAATTTCTAAAAGCAATTTCTTTTATCAAAAGCAATTTTGCTGAATACCGAAACCAAGACAGTTAGATGACAAAAAAATCATTAGGTTTTCTCTACGACAGCAGTTTTACATGAGAAAATCGATGATAGGCTTTTAATTTTAAATGTTTGATTAAATAGTGGCAATTATGTTAATAATGGAAATTCGATGCAGTAATTATCTAGAAGAAAAACATCATAAAAAATACATTATTAAACAGTGTTAGAAAAATATCTCTACATCCGTGATGTTAAAGAAGAGTTACATAGTATTCTGCTATTTTCATATGATATATTAGCAAAATAGAGCGAATATTTCGAATTTCTGGATATTTTTATTAAGAGTTACTATTATTATAGAAAATATTTGATTCCTTTACTATTTAGTATTTATAATATTTATAAGTAATTAACATCAAAAGGTTATTATTACTGTAGCGTCATAATTATTAGCAAACAGTGAACTTTTGAAAATAACGGTCAACATTTATTGAAAGAGAAAATCTCTAAAATTGTTTATGTATAAGTGCAATGTTTTCACTATTGTATAAGAAGTAAATAAAAATTATTTCCCAAAAATATGCATTAGATCGTCTGTGATACAAGCTAGTTATCATATTTTGTTTCAAAAAATAGCGTCAGAGCGGAAAATCACTTGCATTATCTCATTTATATCTTTAAAAATATGTGTTAAAAAAGTCTAAGCTAATTTTCATTAAAACTATCTGATTGCATTCATGTATTTTTTTTCCATTATCTTTTTCTTTATATCGTAATGTACGGTCGTGAACACTATAACTTTACAAACTTTAATATAAAATCTTGAAAGTTCGTGAAAATTTTTAAAGCATACTTGTTAATTACAATTACTAAATCCACCGGAAAGAAAAACAATAATTTGTTGCTTTTATTAAAAAAGTGCTTTTATACCATTTTCCTGTTAAAGAATATTTCTCCTGAGTAAAGAAGTAATTAGTTATATACGTGGTTTATATTATCGATGATAATTAAAATAGTTTTTAAGCACCTAACAAAGTAGACAAGAAAGCGTGATTTGATTTTGTAACATTTCTTCGCCTGTCACATCCAAAATACTTTAAGACGTTTTGCATAAGTAGAGAGAGAGATTATTAAGTCTATTTATTAGACACTTGCTGACACATAAAATTTGGGATCTAATACTTTTTTATGGGATGAAATTATCTAAAAATACTTAGTGTATGTATTTAATAAGTAAGTCGTAAAGTTTATTTCTCCGTCTCTAACTGAATCTCTCTCTTCAGTAACTATTCACATGAAACCATTTAAAAATTAGACATTTAAGAACTTTTGAAGTTTGTGCTCATTCATATGCTAAATGATCTATCAATTCTCACTGTATAATACATTCACAAAATTACTTTAATATATATTTCAAAAGATATAATTCCAGAACTTCTTGAGATATATATATAAAGGGTGATTCATTTAGAGGTACTTTTTGTGATGGGGATTTAATTGCAGATTGCGCATGCGTCGTGTCAACTGAAGTGGCATTCCTGTTCAGTAGTGTTTGACAATTCATAATGGAAAGATTTAGCCCGGCACAGCGTCTACAAATTGTTCAACTTTATTACGAAAATGGACGTTCTACGAGGAATGTGTATCGGGCGCTTAGAGCAACTTATGGTCCACATAATCGGCCTACCGAACGCACAATTCGCTCTACCATCAATAAGTTTGAGACCCAATTTTCATTATTGGATAATGCTCGACCGAATAGACCACATCCAGAAGAAAATATAGGGGCGGTAGCGGAGAGTGTACGCGAAGACCGTGAAGTGTCGATTCGTCGCCGTTCTCAACAGCTTGGCCTGTCATATTCAACAACTTGGCGTATTTTACGTAAGGATCTTTCTTTAAAAGCATACAAAATTCAACTAGTGCAACAACTGAAGCCGACCGACCTTCCGAATCGTTTCCGTTTTAGTCGTTGGGCTCTTGACAAGCTTGCAGAAGATCCACTGTTTTCGAGAAAAATTGACTTGACTTTTTCCTTTGGGGCTATGTAAAGTCCAAAGTCTACATGGATAAGCCAGCTACAATTGAGGCATTGGAGGCCAATATTACTCGAGTCATTGGCCAAATACCACTCGAAATACTCACACGCGTCATTGAAAATTGGAACTTCAGAATGGACGTTGTTAACCGTAGTCGCGGACAACATTTGAAAGAAATTATCTTTAAGAAATAATTGTAAAGAATGGTTCTTTGATATGATAATAAAGATTATAAAATAAAATTGTTTTTATTCATTTTTTTTTTATTTAAAAAAAAGTACCTCTAAATGAATCACCCTTTATAATACATTAATATTCCGGGTTTCAATCCGTTCGTCTAACAATGAATTTGCACGATGTTTCGATAAAATCTCATTTGGCATTTTCAAGTGCTCTTGCTGCTGCTGCTGCAAAATATATTTATATATTTATACATACATATACATATATGTATATATATATATATATATATATATATATATATATATATATATATATATATATATACATATATGTATATATATATATATATATATATATATATATATATATATATATATATATATGTCAGCCTTTTGTCTTCGATAGTGCTCCTCACTCAGGTTCTCACTCTATGCAGCATACGAAAGAAATAAAATTGCGAATGCTCCCTTCTTGGCTGGGAAAAAAAACATCAGTTTCGTTTAAAATATCAATTACCTCCAAATCCTGTAGTTTATTCTCGGTGAAGTCTTCCTTTTCATAAAACATTCTACAATATTTTTTAACTCACTAGCACTCTTTTTAGCATATATAGAGGGTGAACTTTTGTGTGAGTGTATGTTCTTGTGAGAAGCGTATATTTAACAATTGTAAGCCAACCAAGTATAATTAGTGATCGCCTCCACTCCACTCCATCTGGTGGCGGATTGCTTCAGCGGCTTTGCTTGTGAGCAAGCCATGGAACAGAAATCTCTATCTTAGATTCCATTGCAATGTCTTGTGCCTTTTAAAGTAACTTATCAGCCACTCTACCTAACTCTTTACGGTCATTTGTTAGTACGTCAATAATTCTATTATTGTGCTCTCCCACCTTAATAAAGCGACCTTCCCTTTGATTGTAAGGCATTAACCACTGGTTCCAATACTGCCGAGTAATTTGTTATTGTAGTTAAGGCAACAATGAACCAAGATTTGGTAAGCGCTGAATGCATTTGGTACCCTGATTTTCTTGTAGCGTAATTTTCCTCGAGGGATAGTTTTTCCAGTGCATTGACCAGCCTGGCGACATTGTGTGCAAATATTGGAATGTTTTGTAAATCATCTAGTTTCGTACATTGCGAAAATTGGGTACTAAATTAGTACAAGCGGTCGATTCCATTAAGAAGTTTATAGTATCCTTTACAGGGGTAATGGTGTTTCTACTTTCGTGTGCATTGTTTGCATCGTTGATTACCAGATTTATTTTCTAGTTTAAGCAATGAAAAAATAATACTTGAGAATATTTTCCCCTTAAAATTGCTTGTACGCCAAACTCTGCCTGACATTGTAGAACAACTGTCAAACCCAAGCTTTATACAAGTAAAAAAAATATAGCTAACCAAAAAACTGCTCCACAAAACCAGAGAATTCTTCTCGGACTTTCCCTTCGCTATATGTTGACTATTTTATCAGCTAAGACCGCGTAGACCATGGCTTTCTTAGCATCAATTGTTACATTTTCATTAATAGCTTCACCACACAAATTTATTAGTTCGTTACATATTTTTGGCAGAGACACTTTTCTAAGTGACCTTTCAATTTCTTATCACTAGATCGGTAGATCGAAGAAAACTCATTCATCTGCTTATTTTCTTCTAATAGGCATGTGTGCCACAGAATACTATATATTTGCTTATTTTTTCAGATTATAGGTATTTCGTTAAAATTTTGCACTTGAACATCTTCGAGAAAACCTTTTCCAGCAGCTCTTGCAATTGTGTGATAGTAGGTGGCGGCATAATATCTGCAGTCTGCGTGAATATCTGTAAACTTTCTGAATGACCTAATTATACGCAATTCTAAAATCCCTCTAGCAGTTCCAGTGACAGGAGAATATAAAAAATAGTGCGTGGAGAAGGTACCTTTCCATCGTTTGGAGTACCTTAAGTATGGTGCGTATTGATCTTACCAGGCATAATTAAATTTTAACAATAAAATTACTTAATTACTTTGTTAACTGACACTAGATATATTTTTGTAAAGATTTACAACTGCATTATTGCGATTTCGTAATACAACTATATTTTCAAAGTCCTAGTTACGCGTTTGAAAATGTAGTTGTACTACGAAATCGCGATAACGCACTTATCGCGATATCGTAGTACAACAATGCAGTTAAAATGTACTGTCATAAAGTAACCACCAGTCAATCAACTCTATAATTATATTTTCTTGGCAAATGGCATGCCTGCAAAATTCCTGTCCAGAGCTCAGGAATTTTTTAACAAGTTTTTTTCTTCTTTACTGTTAACTGGAAAGGTTATTCTCCATAACGGTCCAGATCATTTTCGTAACAGCCATCATTTTCAAGATGGATTATAGGGGCAAAAACTTATACAGATATTGATGGAGAAGAGACTCAATCCTAGAGGTAGTTGCTTCTACCCATTCTCAAGAATTTGAGAGTTGTCCGGTGTTAGCTATAAACGAGCTTGGCAATCCAATTTCATCATTATTGTCATCCCTTCTACTGTTATTATCACTACCTTTTTAGTGTTCCGTACGGAACACTTATAAGATCACTTCGGTGTCTGTCTGTCTGTCTGTCTGTCTGTCTGTCTGTCTGTCTGTCTGTCTGTCTGTCTGTCTGTCTGTCTGTCTGTCTGTCACACCCGATTTTCTGTTAAACTATTTGACATAGAAAGGTGAAATTTGGTAATAATATAGGAATTGATGGCCTCATCAGAGCCATGTAGTTTTGAGAATTAAATTTTGACTTAAGGGGTTAGTTTTGGGGGGTGAAGTCGGAAGCGAAAAAAAAATTTTTTTACTAGGTCATCGAATGTGGTGTCAAATGAAAGCTTGTGAAAACACGAGTAAAAAATATATATATAGTATTATACTTGCGCGCACTTTTCTTTGTATTATTTTTAAAAATTCGCGAAAAAATCGCTGTCCCGGGCCTTATCTCGAAAAGTACTTATCAAAAATTCTGGAATATTCTCCACGGGGTGTAGATTGAACGAAAATTATCACGAGTGCATTACCTTTAATAATTTATATGGTATATAAAAAAAACAAAAATTTCAAGGTCATCAGATTTCAGTAAAGATTGGAAACAAACTTTGTTGAAAACTCATTTGGCGTGTGTTTTGTGAAGTCACTGATCATTTTATACCACCGTAACATAAATTTTGACTTAAGGGGTTCGTTTTGAGGGGTGAAATCGGAAGTGAAAAAAATTTTTTTTTACTAGGTCATCGAGTGTGATGTCCAATGAAAGCTTGTGAAAACACGAATAATATATATATATATATATATATATATATATATATATATATATATATATATATATATATATATATATATATATATATATATATGTATATATATATATATATATATATATATATATATATATATATATATATATATATATATATATGTATATATATATATATATATATATATATATATATATATATATATATATATATATATGTATATACATATATATATATATACTCGTATATAATGTAATACTTGCTCACACTTTTCTTCGTCTTACTTTTAAAAATCGCTGTCCCCTACCTTATCTCGAAAAGTACTGATCAAAAAATTTTGAAAAAATTCTGGAATATTCTCCACGGGGTATAGACTGAACGAAAATTATCACGAGTGCATTACCTTTAATAATTTATTTGGTATATAAAAAAAAACAAAATTTCAAGGTCACCAGTTTTCAATAAAGATTGGAAACAACCTTTGTTGAAAACTCCTTTGAGGTGTGTTTTGTGAAGTCACTGATCATTCTATACCACCCTAACAAAATTTTTTATTTTAAAAACAATCAACGTACGGAACACTAATTGTGCAAGTTCAACTTGCACTTGACCGGTTTTATTTCCTTTTAAGGTTTGTAGTCGACGCAAAATATTGGTACACTTAGTATTAGTAATTTTAAATACCTAACTTGAATTTATATTTTTACAAAATATAATCCCATAATTTACTCTACAGAATTTTTTGCCAATTTCAAGGCATGCAAATTGGGAATGACGAAATCCTTGGAAGTTTCCACAAATGAACCATCAAACGTACACAGTTGCTATTCAGCAACATGTTAAACACTTTCAATATGTTATAAAGTGTAATTTTTACTAGTGTATATAAGCGTGGCATTTAACCAGTGTTAAGTGTTTCTTTTGATAAAATTAACTGCAACTTACAAGAAATACAAAGTTATTTTGTAGGTATTAATCGTTTTCTAGGGTACTAATATGTATCAGGATTAAGTAAATTTATATATTATTTTTTCAAATACTTATTATTTATTGTATCATAGGTAGGTTTAGTGTTTAACAGTAAGATTTACAAAAAAGGTCTAAATGTTATACTCGGCTTAGTTGCAAGAGAATCTAAAATCTTTTGGGTGAGACCAGAATCAGTTGGGAATCTTGTCTTTGATAATGTAATATTTTATATTTTAAATTTCACCAAAGAAATGTTGTTATGAGAAAATTTGATATTGAGATCTAGGAACAAACAAGGAATATAACGTTTTTTAGATTTTTTTTTTTCATTTACATCAGTTTAGTCATAGTAAAAACGAACTTTTCTGGTCTTATATGGCACAGCCTCATAACTTTAAATGGATTCCTGTATATTTTTCAGATTAGATAAAAGTTAGATCTTAGATTAGATAGTAAGTGTTGTATATTTTAATAATTTTTAAAATATTCCCAAATATATTTTTTAAAATTGTTATTTTGGATCAAATACTCTAAGTTTATAAAAATAAGTGGCATTCAAAACTACTTTATATATTTTTTTAACCAGAAATATTTTCCTATTCAAACTATTCGTATTTAACACTTTTTTTGGGGACACAAAAACTTTTGAGATCAATATTTAAATATTTAAAAGTAATCTGATCATTTCACCATTACCAGTTCTTGTTATTGTTATAATCTCTTAAAATATAATTAATAAACCTTCAGCATTCTTGAAGTATGTTTTGAAATACTAAATTTGATTATCTCACACGAGAGAATACTTTATGGTGAAATATTATTGAAAAAAAATTAGAAATTTATCTTGTTCAAATAATCAAAATTCTCTCTTTCAAAATCACATCAAACAAACTGCTAACGTACATTAAGGAATAAAATTCATTTGTGAATGATATATATAAAAAATTGTAAGATAAGCCCAAAAATCCTGTTAATATGTAAATCAAAATAAACCTTTTTGTGATGTATGGCTAGATTATTATTTATTAGGAAGTTAAAAAAATGTGTTTCGTCATCTAAAAACCCCAAGATCTCACAAAAAAGGTAAATTTTGGGGGGATTATTTATTCACGAATACAATACCTCCTATTAGCATAGATATTAAATACCTACTATTTCATAAATACATTTCCGCCAACTTAACCGTTAGTATTTCTACACTGGTCAAACTCAACATCTTTTTAGATTACTGTATAATCCGATCTTAATACCTTCTGTACAGTATTAAAATTGGAAATAATAGAAAAACAAGAACACTGAAATAGAATACCTTATCCGTTTGACCCGTATATATTTTACTGTATAAAAATTATTTAATGTTAAATATCCAATATCCCATTCAAAAACCATGAAAAAGTCTCATAATACTATTGAAAAGGTACAATGACCCCCACCAATTTCAATTTATTTCCACATTAGCAATGAAAAAATGAAAAAAAAAATGTAACATTTCGATTCCTTGATTGAAAAAACTCCAAAAAGAATCTATAACAATACAAATACGAAATTCCTGGTCTATCTCCTTTCTCCACCCCTTTGGATCTTTATATGTTTTATTTCAAATGATTATTCTTAAGATTTATTCATTCTCTCATCAAAAATCCTGGTAATTTTATCATAATACTATTGAAACTATACTCTCTAATCTTTTTTAGCCCCTTCCTCTATTAAAATTGATAGCAAAAAAAAATACCTAATTTTTATATTCCTACAGTCTAAGGAACCGATAAATATGAAGCAACCTCTCTAACCAAATACCCCAACCCATTAACACCTTATATATTTGACTATACACAATAAACTCATTTTTATTATATTTGTTAATTACACGACTCAAAAACTTATTATACTTAACCATCCTCACCTCCTTCATCCCTTTTTAAATTCAAAATGAAAAAATAACCTTTAATTTCTCAAAACACACACCTTAAAAAGGACATATAACGCTATATATACAAAACAACCACCCTAATTTTCTTCTCCACTCCTTTCATGTTTTATTGTAAATATTTATACAATATATTTGTCTATTATCACAACAAAAACTCGTAATTACCATATTACTATTAAAACCATAAAAAATTTATCGACCTCCATCCCTTTTATTTCCTTCGCCTTAAGCGATATCGCTCAATAACTATAGATATTGTCCCCTCCTGAAACAATATATATATATATATATATATATATATATATATATATATATATATATATATATATATATATATATATATATATATATACCAAGTATGAAATTTATATCTCATTTCGTTCGAAAGTTACCATTCCAAGAGACCGACAAACCGACATATCGACAGACCGATGGAGATGAGTAACTATGATTTTCATGATCTAGAAACTCTGAAACGTGAAAAAAAGCAATAATATCGGAATGTGATTTTTTCACGAATACAATACTTTCCTTTAACGAGAAAAATAACAAAAACAATGAAATGGAAGTATATTACGGCCTACAAGCAATCACATATTTAGCCTCCTAACTCATCCCTTTCATTTCGTAAATATTTTACTAAATATAGATATATATGTTAATTATCCAGTATCCCAGTCAAAATCCAGGAAAAATTCTCGCAGTACTACTGAAAGGATACGATGACCCCCATCCCTGTTAACAATGGAAATAATGAAAAACAGTAATGTTTCGATTTCTTGACTAAGATCCCAGAAAAAGACCATCAACAAGACAATTTCGAAGTGTCTCTTTTACTTCCCTTCTACAACCCTTTAGTACCTAATATATTTCATTATAAATGCTTAAAATTTGCCCTTTCTCCCATCCCAAGAAAAACTATAACTATATATGTATACATCCTTCACCCCTTACCGTATTAAAATTGAAACTAATAAAAAATAACTTAATTTTCATATTTCTACAGTCCAAGAATCCTGAAAGGGATATATAGCATGATATATATGTAGCAAACCTTCTAACCTTCCACCCTACCCCATTAACCCCTTATATATCTTACTGTAAATAACATGCTTAAAATTTGTCAATTATATCAATCAAAAAACCTGGAAAAATTTTTAAATGACTATTAAAACTGTATAATATTTAACGATCCCCTACCCCTTGGGTTAAAATTAAAAATGATGACAAAACTAACCTAATTTTTTAATTCCTCGACTCCAAAAACTTCAAAAAGGACATATAACACTGTGTATACGAAACAACCCCTCTAGCCTCCTCCCCCATCCCTGTCGCCCCTTTTATGTTATACTATAAATATTTATATTTGTTTATTATCTCAACAAGAAAATAGAAAAATTACCATATTACTATTAAAACCAAAATGTATTGACCCCCAGCCCTTTCACCCCTTTAGCCTTAAGCGAAATAACCCAAAAACTATACAGTCCATCCTGTGTGTTATATACATACCAAGTTTGAAATTAATATCTCATTTTGATAGAGAGTTATCATGCCAACAGATCGACAGAAATGAATGAACTATGCTTTTCATGTGATGTTTTTACTAATACTACACTTTCCTTTAACAAGGAAAGTAAAAAAAAACGGCATCTCTGGAGGGCAATTGAGTTGATTTTTTTAAAATTTTTTCAAAAAGTGTAGTATGTTAGAAAACTGCACCATCATTGAGTCTAGCTTGACTACTACAGTCAGCAAATATGAAGCGGTATTCAGCATCCACTAAGGCCATTAGCACAATGCTGAAGTTTTGTTTGTAGTTGTAAAAGTCAGATCCACTATTCACTGGTGACTACATAGTAACGTGCTTACCATCAATGGCCCCCAGACAATTAGGAAAATTCCAAGTTCTATTGAACCCCTGTAATACTATTTTCCACTCGTCCAAATTTTTTGGCATCTAAATATAAATAATGATTACATATTGCAATGAGAAAATATTCTTATAACATATTGTTACATGGTGCAGGACATTTTGTAGCAATTAGAAGCAAAAAATGAAATTAAAGATGAAGGCATTTCTGTAGTATTTTAATCAAAGCTGTGCATATTTCTGGTATAATGTTAGAAATAACTTCGGATAAAAATTTGAATAAGTAATGAAGGCTTTGGTAGCTGTCGCCCGTCGCAAGGAATCTTAGAGTTACAGCTAAACGTTCAGCTGCTGGAATTGCCTTTCTCCATTTCGTGTCTGCTCTAGCAATAAACGGTTCAACATTTTCCAGAAGGTAAGAGAAGTCTGATGATGACCTACAAGAATTTTCAAACTTTCCACTTGGTTCTCTCAACAAGTCTCTCATTAAGTTTGTTCCATTATATCTAAAAATAAAATAGTTTTTTTATACTCAAACCACATAGCTAAATTCAAACTAGCCAAAAATAGTAATAAAAAAATGTACCTACATTTCTCTACTTTTGTTAACAGACACCATCCACCAACTTCCATTTCTTCTTTTTCTCGTTTTCTTTTTCAGTAACATAGCGCCACCTATATATACAAACGCAGCCAAATTTTGTATGTCAGAACGGCCCATAGTATTATTATTTAAAAAGTAAATAAATTTATATTTACTTTTATATGTAATAAACCTTATAAACTATAAATAAATATATATATATATATATATATAAATAAATAAATTAAAAAACAAATAAGTATAAATATAAACCTACAGTTTATAATATTTATTTATATACATGCGACTTCACTTGTTTACAAACTACTTGAGAGTAGGTCGTGTATGTTCCGTGATTGGCGAACATACGTCAAATGAATCTTGTTGCACAAGTATGCTCATCATTTCGCAAATATCATAAGCCAAGCACTATATGCTCAGCACGAACTAGTGCTCGTGCTCGGTATTTGACAAACACCGCATGTGTGGAGCCACCTTTATGGTTTGATATATACAGGGTACCTTAAAATCTATCGTAGAGCAGTTTCATTTTTATAAGTTGTATATTTTTAAATAATAACATAACGTATATATTCGGAAATATTGATATGTGGAAATAGCATAATAGCATTCAAAGAGAGTAATTTAAAATAAAATTGCTTTTATATCTCTCATATAGTTTTTCATTCTTAGCCGAACAATATAATTTTGCGGTTTGCCATAAAATTCTCTATTTGGATATTATATCTTGTAAAGTGAGAAAGGCATCATTGTTGAGACATCAATACTTTGAAAATTAATTTAGAACAGGTCATACTGACCGCAAAAGCCAAATATCCAAAATTATACAGGATATTTTACCTAAAAAATACAGTTTTTTTACTGTTACTGATATTTTTGGGACACTTTATATATACATATTTTATTAACTTCAACTTTAACACTAAATATGTTTAATACATCTCATGGCAAAGATAATGTTCAATGTAGATGGTTGGTTCTTCCAACACCTACTTTCTTCACTGATTTGGATTGGAAAAGTTAACTTATAAAAATATATTTATTATCTATATTTACATATATTAAAATTTACATTTGATTACAATACACACATTCTTTAATTATTACATTTTTAACAGAATTTAAATATCTGGACTTGTAATAAATAAAAGGAAACATCAAGAGATTTTATTTAAAAAAATAATGAAAACTGATATATATATATATATATATATATATATATATATATATATATATATATATATATATATATATATATATATATATATATTATATAATATGCCGGTTCACATCACAAACTTTATGGCATATTTGCTGGGTACATATCTGCTAAAGAACGCTGTCAATATAACTAATGAATTTACAAAGCATATTAGATATATCTATGAAATCTTAAATCGTATTTCTGGCGATTGCGCAAATGGCCTATTTTCTAAAAAAAAAAATTAATTCTCATTATTTTATTTTTAAAAGTACTTTGCTTGGTAACAGAAAAATCATTTACCGGTTTCAAATCTATCTTAATTTTATTTTTAAGGTATAATTAAAATTTAAGGTTATTAAAATAAACTGGTCAACAAGAATTTTTACTAGTAAAAAAATCTTTAAGAATTAAACCTGTTTTTTTTCATCGGTTATTATATTTTACTTAATACCGATACTATAGGTTAAGGTTAAATACCGGAATTTTACCTAGGCGTTTTGGGTACCAACAAAAAAACAACCCCAACTTTAGTTACAGTGTTTCACAAATCGGTCTTCTTTCTAATTGCACTATATATTTTTCAGTTATATTAAAAAATAGTTTTCAATAAGTTATCAATAAATAAGTAACTAAGTATTTATTTAATAAGTTCGGGCTTAAAAATACACAAATAGAAAAAGCTCATTAAAACTACAAATAAAAATTTGTCTTGTTGCCTGTGCACGTAACTTGCAAAGAGAAGATTAATCTCGTATAAAAATAAAGAAATAAAAATTAGTTTGTTCTTTCTACTTAAACTAACCCTACAATATCGACCTTTGAAAAGAAGTACAAAAACAATAGTTTTTCCTTTTTAACTAGACACAGTGGCAGATTCAAAGTCTTTTCTAATTAGTAATATAACTACGAATAAGCTTTTTCACGTAACAATCATATTTTAACTAGATTTAACATAATTTAAGTAATTATTGGTTAAAAATTTCCATCAGTTGTAAATACAGTAATTATTTATATATGAATCTTATTTAAAACCATTTTTAACCAACCAAAAGACCTATTTCAATAACAGATTAGAACATAATTTAGAAAACATTCACTTTAGGTAAATACCATAGTTCTTAATTTAACTGAAAGAAAAAAATCTTCTTCATAGTTTTTCAAGAAATTAAATTATATTTTAATTGGATATGAGATTGCGATATATCACTGAATGGTCAATAAACCATAGATAAATAAGGAAGACATATTCTTAATAATATGATCGTAAATTTTCGAAACGAATTAAGATTTATACAAAATATTGACTCTTGACAATTCTGAACTGATTTTTTTTACGTAGCGAATTCCGATGCGATCCTAGAAAATGCTGAAACTCAAAGTAAACTGAATACTTGATTTAATTTAGTTTTTAATTTGCAAAATATATACAAACGAACTTCGGCCACTATGGAACTGTAATATATACTAAAGAAACAATATAGCTGAGCTATCCGTATTTGTGAAAAAAGATTTTCAAAACAGTTAGTTCAGCGGTTCAGGTTAGTTCAGGTTGGTTACGACTTATTAAGAGACTATCGTCATTTTAGAGCTATTTATCTTACTGATAATGATCATTGGAATACTGTAATATTACACTTATATCTACACAATTGGTTTTAGCAGTATCCTGTATTAAAATAAAGATATTCAAGACAAATATGGGTTTTCTTAACTCAATATTAAGATCTTAAAAAGACATTAGTAATAATATGTATTAATTACTTTTTTTGTCGTAAAGCAATCTTTGCAAAAATTTGTTTTTTTTATCCTAACCAAAAATTTGGTTCTAAATTACTTATTGTTCGATATGGCATAATCCATGTTATATCGTTTCGGGTTACATATATAACATAATCTACTTATTTTTCTTTCTATAAGAGTTTTTTCTACCATATTATCTTTATTGATACAATAATAGTTTTGACATAATAACATTAATTGACAAGCGTCCGCTCCATGTTAATTGGCAAGATTTTTTAGTAAGTATCAATATCAAATTTTTCAAGACTGCCAGATTCACTAACTGGGTTCAAAAGTTAAACTCGGTTAAATTATTTTAGAAAATTGACTTTGGTTTTTGACAAAATTATATTTCATAGTGCAAATTTTACTAAATAAACAGCGTTACAAGAAAATTTGATGGAAGAACCGATAGCTAAGAATTTGGAACAGGTAAGAAATATAAAACATTAAAAATAACTTTCTTTGTTGGATTCAACAGTAGGAACGAAAAGTACCTCTAGTTTTATGTGTGCACATGCGAAAAAACTGCCAATTGCAACATTGTGCACTCGAAAGATACTCCAGTGACATTGCGTAACTAGTTAAAATTAATGAAACTTATCGTATAAAAAAGTTGTAGTAACGTCCGAGAACTTTAGTAAACCAGAAAACTATCCTACTAAAGACTTTATCTTGGCTTTGAAAATATTAAAATGTATATTCTAATTTGATTAAAAACGAACTAAAATCTTGGCAGATTATTTCGATTATCATATTTAAAAGCATCCTGTGGCATTTTAAGAATTTCATTACTTTTACCATAAAAAGAGTAACAAGGAGTTTTAACACTGAAAAGTTTTTATTTTATAAAATTTGATGTTTTTATTGTCGGAAATAAAAATACAAAAAAATCTAAACTGTGAAATGAAAGATAATTTTCACACAGAGTTCACACTTATCTACACAACAGTGGGTGGTGCTTCCACATCCAACCTTAATTTAGAAATAACATGTGTAATTCTAAAGCCAGAATAATATAGAAATACTTATGCATCAAAATAGAAAAGACAAATCTTCATTTAAATCCACTTGTTCAATAATTTATTATGCTCTACTATTTAATCTAAGCTTTTCTTTCTTCTTCTTTCAAAAATAATTTTAAAATTATCTGTTCGGAGTTGAATTGGGAGAATTATTAATTATTAATCAAAATTCGACCTATTTGTATCAAATAGCATGTTACTTTTATTTTTGGATTGTAATAAAAATGTTGCTTGTTAACTTATTTATTATTATTATGAATGGGGCAAACAAAAAACTGTATTATAATTTCCATGAATTGCTTTGTTTGTATTTGATTAAGAGTTTTAAATTTATGTTACCGTTTCTTTAATTCAGTAAAACTAGTAAACAAACAAAGTAATGACTAAATGAGTATTAAACTATTTTCAGCCCCTTCACTATTTTCTCTTTTAAAATCCTTCAAAGAAACTTTTTCAAAACCAGAAGACATTGTTGTCTGTTTGACATCGCCATTTCAATAATAAAGAGAATATCACGGTTTCGAACTTCTCTTGATTATAATAGACGATATGTGTTATTTTCTAAGAATTCTAAAGCATTTTAATAACAATGCAAGTCTTAAGTCAATGTTTTAAATGTTTGCATTAATAAAAACTAGTTTAATTAAATGCATTTTCGAACTTGATGCAAACAAACCTGGAACGCATTGCAAACTCAGATCTTAATTTAAAAGACTCTTTAACTCTTCCTTTGGAAAACAATATTCAATTTACGCAAAACAGTGTAAAACAATCCTAACTTAAGTTACAAACAGTGTTTCATAAATTCGTCTTCTTCCTAATTGCATTATATATTTTTAGTTATATTAAAAATAAATAATTAATTAAGTATTTATTTAATAAGTTCGAGTTTCAAAATAAACAATTAGAAAAAATCAAGTAAAACCACGAATAAAAATTTGTCTTGTCACGTAAACTTGAAAAGAGAAAATTAGTCTCACATAAAAATGAAAAAATAAGAATTAGTTTGTTCAAACTTTTAACTTAAACCAAACCTACATTATCGACCTTTGAAAAGAAGTACAAAAATAATTTTTTAACTAGGTACAATGGCAAATCCAAAGCCTGTTCTAATTAGTAATATACCTACTAATAAGCTTTTTCACGTAATAATCATATTTTAACTAGATTTAACGTAATTTAAATAATTATTGGTTAAAAATTTCCATCCTCAATTGCGAATACAATAACTAATTTTATATCTGAGTATATGAAATTGCGAATACGATAACTAATTTTATGTCTGAGTATACGAAAAAACAAATTTTTCACAAACCAAAAGATATATTTCAATAACAACCACCACTTTAGAACACTTTTCGCTTCTCTTGCAGACACCATCGTCCGTTTACAAATTAACTATCCAAATGCCGAAATTGCCATCCTGGGTGACTTTAATGTCCACAACATCAACTGGCTTAAATATTCAAATACTACCGACGAGCAAGGTCGTGAAGCCGAATCATTTTCAATCAGTTATGGCTTAACTCAGCTTATTGACGAACCAACACGGATCCCTGATCGAGACGGGGAGTTTGCCAGTCTTCTTGATCTGTTTTTAACCACCAATCCGGAGATATACACGGTCAGCGTAAATTCGCCGTTAGGTTCTTCTGACCATAAACTACTTTCGACATCTTGTATCCTATCAATCAGTGACAGAGAGGCGCCTAAACCGCGCAAAATTTGGAACTACAAATCTGCTAAATGGGAAGATCTCATGAAATATTTTCGAACTTTCCCTTGGTTAGACGTTTGTTTTCGATCCGACGACCCATCTGACTGCGCCAGGGAGGTTTCCAATGTTATTTTGGCCGGTATGGAGGCTTACATCCCTTTTTCGAAGAAATGCTCTTCCAACGGCAAGCCTTGGTTTGACCGAAAATGCAAAGAAGTTGTTGCTTCTAAACATATTGCCTACCGACAATGGCGTGAAAATCCTAACACCATAAACCGTAACACCTTTGTTCGTGCCAGGAACAGATGCAAAGAAATTATCGACGAAACCAAGGAGGCACACAATCAACGAATTAGAAACAAACTACTCGCTTGTCCCAACAATTCCAGGTCCTTTTGGCCAGTCGCTAAGGCAGTTAGTCAAAATTTCACCAAATCCACCATACCACCACTCACACGGCCAAATAATTCTATTGCAACGACACTTGTTGAGAAAGCGAACTTGTTGGCTGAACTCTTTGCTTCACATTCTACTGTCGATTTCCAAGGAAAAAAAAAAACTCTATCTTGGGGTAACAGTAACCGAGTGGAATTTAACGCTACAAAAACCCAGGCGGCAGTTTTTTCTAAAAAAGTTAACGTTGCTGAATCCGACATAGATATGTCGGGGCACTCCATTCCTCTAACATCGCCACTCAATTTGTTGGGCGTTAATTTGGGAGCAAATATGTCCTGGCATGAACATGTTACAGGTATAGCAAGAAGAGCTTCTTAAAAGTTGGGAATATTATTTCGAACCAGAAAGCTTTATACTCCACAACTTTTAATTCTTTACAAAGCTCAAGTTCGACCAACTATGGAATACTGCTCCCATGTTTGGGGCTCCGCTCCCAAACATCTGTATTTGTTGGATTCTATTCAGAGAAGAGCTGTTCGTCTGATTGGAGACCCAGAACTGACCGGCAGCCTTGATTCGCTGGAACATCGAAAAACGGTTGGCGACTTGAGCCTATTCTACAAGTATTTTCATGGAAAGTGTTTGAAGGATGTGGCCCGCTTAATTCCTCCCAGATCGGTGCATGTTAGAAGTACACGTCGTGCTAATACTTCACATCCGTATGAGGTACAGCTTGTTACTCCTCGTACAACGCTTTTCAAGCAGTCTTTTATATGGAGAACATCATCCCTTTGGAATAATTTGCCCAGGACTGTGTTTCCCACCGAGTATAATTTACAGCAATTCAAGAACAACGTGAATCGCTTTCTCCGCACACGTGTCGTTCCTGTATCGCTTTAGGGTCTTCCCTGCAGCACGCGTGCTAGACTCATGAAAAAAAACAGAGTAAAACATAATTTAGAAAATGTGCACTTTGAGTAAATATCATAATTCGCAATTTAATTAAAAGGAAAAGTCTTCTTCACTGAATAGTAATATTTGCACTTCTAAAATCTCTCAAAGAAGTTTTTTCAAAACCAGAAAACATCATTGTCAATTTGACGTCGCCATTTTAATAATGAAAAGGATAAACTAATAGTGTTTCGAACTGCTCCTGATAATAGTAGACGATATGAGTTATTTTCGAAGAATTTTAAAGCAGTTTAATACCGATGCAACTCCTGAGTCAAACTTTGAATGTTGGCATTAAAAAAAATGAGTTTAATTAAATGCATTTTCGAACTTGATGCTAAACTTGATGCAAACAAATCTGGAACGCGGTGCAAAATCAGATCCTAATTTAAAAGACTTTTTAACTGTTCCTTTGGAAAAAATATTCAATTTACACAAAACGGTGTAATAAAGGAAAATAAAATTGACCCTAACTGAAGAGATCACGTCAACCCATAAAAGCATACTTCAGAGTTTACACGTATTTGTTTTACGACACCTGTTTGCCTGTGTTTTATTCTCTTTCACTCCATCTTCCTTCGCGAATTACTTTTAGGGCCTATCATTTTGCAGAAAATTGGAAAACAAGGGTCAAATTTTATTATGATTAGAAGATATTTGTTTCAGAATGTCCTGGATTATGTTTGATAGAAAATATTGATAATTTTTTCTAATAGCCCAAGAAATCTTTTGCACAAAAATAGAACAAAGCATTTTGATATTATTAGTATTATTCTTTCAAAAAAAAAATACTAGGATATCAAAATCAAAGCTATATTATTTTGATAAAAGAAAAAGTTCGCCTGATTTTTACTGATGTCGAACTATTTGAATGAGATTACCGTACATCGTAATTAATAATTGTTAGGTCGTCCAATTTACGCACGAGGAAAGCAAATAATTTTTTTTATCAAAGAAAAGTGGGCAAAATAGGCCGTACAGGGTGGTCCAAATTGGACGCTTTTAAAGGTAAACCCCTTAAAGGAGATAGACGAAAACTGATATCGGTGTCTGAGGCTCAATTTTTATGATTAACTCAATGGCGAAAACCGCATTTCGATATCTAGTACCGTTTTAGATATACAGTTTTTCAAAAATCTGCATTCTGGTAAAATGTTTGTAATTCTTTTCCTACTTTTCACGTGGATTTCAACAGTGTAAGTTACATTTTTTTACAACTTATATTTTAATAGTTATTAACGCAAAAATATATTTTTTAAATGGAATACCCTGTATATTTTTCGTTATCCGAATAGAGCTTTAAATTACCATTCTAAAAATATAGTACACTTTATATTTTGCTTAAATCTACTTCAAAATATAAAGGTTTTTAGTTTTTACGCGAGTTTTAAATGCATATTTTGTGAAGTAGGTTTTGGACAGAGCGGCCATATGGTTTAATTCAGTTGTTTACTCGTAGTTGTCAAATTGAATGAAGTGGAATATGATAGTGTGTTTCATACAAACCGGAGAAAATTCCGAAACGGCAAGTAATTTGTACCACGAACGGTATTCAGAGTGGCGTCAGCCCTTTAAGGATATATTCGCTCTATTGCGACATAACCTAGTTAATAGTGGCCAGTTTGAAAAGAAACGACCAAAAATTATACATCAAATAAGGATAAGGGATAAGAAATAGTAGTTTTAGGAACTATCGGAAATAATCCCAACACTTCAACCCGACAGTTAAAAGAATCCACTGGACTACCACGAACTAACATAAGTCGTACTTTGAAGAAGCACAAATTCAGGCTATATAAAACCAGACAAGTTCATAATTTTAGAGACGGAGATTTTCAATGGCGTATGGACTTTTGCTAATGGTTTCTGGAGAATTGTAACCATGTTCCGAATTTTTCATTACATTGCATTTGGACAGACGAAGCTTATGTAAGCAATGCAGGTATTTTTAACCGTTACAATATGTGGGAATAAGAAAATCCTCATTTAGTTGTGGAGCAAAGAAATCAAGGCCGATTTGGATTTAATGTGTGGGCAGGAATTTTTAGAGCCAGGGTTATAGGTCCATTTATTTACGAAGGAACACTCACCTCTCAGAGATATTTAGAAATTTTAAGGCACCAAATAGCACTTCTTGTTGATAAACTGCCGTTAATGGACCTTAGAAATATATTTTTTTAACACGACGAGGCACCCCCTCATAACGCTGCAAATATCAGTAATTTTTTATCGGCCAATTTCGACAATAACTGGACAGCCATCCAAGGTCCCAACCGTTGGCCGACCAGGTCACCGGATTTAACAGGACTTTTATCTCTGGGGAAGATTGAAAGACCTAATTTTTAAATGACCGACAAACACCAGGCAAGAGTTAGAAGTCGCAGTGATACAAAGTTTTGCAGCTCTCACTCCTCTTGAACTAATCAACTCGGTAAGCAGTGTCCAGAAAAGGTGTCGCCTATGTGTAAATGAAACTGGTCGACATTTCGAACATCTCTTATAGAAATTTTTTTTTGTTTTAGTTTGCTCTACTCGGAATAAATTATTTTATTGTTGTTTTGTTTTATTTTCTACATAGTTTAAAGTACTATAGCATTTAGTAAATTTCATTGTAGTTATGACTCTTAGAGTTACTTGTGGGAATTTTTTTTTACGATTTGACTGCTATCGGTAAACAAGTGATATTGCCAAGCCTACTTCACAAAATGTGCGTTTAAAACTCGCGTAAAAACTGAAAACCTTTATATTTTGAAGTAAATTTAAGCAAAATATAAAGTGTGCTATATTTTTAGAATGGTAATTTAAAGCTCTATTCGGATAACGAAAAATATATAGGGTATCCCATTTAAAAAATATATTTTTGCGTTAATAACTATTAAAATATAAGTTGTAAAAAAATGTAACTTACACTGTTGAAATCCACGTGAAAAAGTGCTTTGAGAATATTTTTACAGAAATTAAAAATTTTCAATAGGAAAAGAATTACAAACATTTTTCCAAAATGCAGATTTTTGAAAAACACCCTGTATATCTAAAACGGTACTAGATATCCAAATGGGGTTTTCACCATTGCGTTTATCATAAAAATTGAGCCTCAGACACCGACAACAGTTTTCGTCTATCTCCTTTAGATAAAGGGGCCTACCTTTAAAAGTGTCCTGTACATAATATGTTTATATTTTTCTTGTTTTTTCCAATATTTAGATAATATTAATTAAAGTACGTACTCAGAACCAACTTATAGCCTAGACTAAGTTGGGAATGTGAAATCTACTCACTACTACTACTACTACTCAGTATAAATCACCACTAGACCAAACACTTTATTTTTGAACTCGACGCTCGTTTCGTTAACCATGTTAGCTACATCAGGAGCGATGATTGACTGATGTCAATCATCGCTCCTGATGAAGCTAACATGATTAGCGAAACTCTCGTCGAGTGCAAAAATAAAGAGTTTGGTGTAGTGGTGATATATACTGAGTAGTATTATAGCCTATACTAACGATTCACGATCTTCATAATCATCTAAGGGACTTTGTCTAAATTTTCCTAAATTAAAAATGCCCTATGCACGTATATGGAAAAGCAGTAACATTGCATTATCATATGTTGGAAAAGCCAACATTTGAGTCGAATTCTTTTCATTACATATCAGTCTAAAATGCCCGATTTCTTTAGTAAACAGTGTACGCTTAAATGTATCTTGGAGTTAACTTAGTTAACACTAATTTTTTAGGTTTTTGAACCTACCGCAGAGAAAAATAGTATTTTATTCGTGTTAGAAATGCTACGAGTTTAGGGGATAACTAATAGGCAAAACAACCATATCAAAAAATTACTGACCAGTCACGCTAGATTCGGCAATATCGAGGGTTGTGGAAATTCTTTAAATTAACATCTAATAAACTAGCTAAAGTTAATAGTATTTGCAGTCACCAGTGTAAACCTCGTAAACAAGGATCAACTGGAATTCCTAATTTATGCCACACATATTTAGAACAACACTGCTGTACCATATGGTTATATCAAGCGGTTACTCTTAATATATTCGAGGTATTCGATAATGCTAATGTAAATTTAGGGCTTCATATTATCTCATTTTTTGGTTCACCTCTATATTAAGGATTTGTTAATCACTTCTTTCACTCACACATTGCTAACATGAACTTGCGTACCATTGCATAAAACATAAAAATAAATTATTCAGAAAATAATTTAAATATTAAACACATTTTTCCAAAATCAATCGTAAAAGAGTTAACAACAAAAAAAAAACTTGTGCATTAAAGCGATTACATTATATTTATTATTATTATCCATATATATTCCTAAAGTGCAGATAGTGGAAATATCACGATCCACATTGCATATCCAGAGTTCATTAAGCAGTGTAGCAAACGTCATATCATACTCTCAATAATTACTGGAAACTCCCGAATTCAGAACCCCTGACTAAAGACCGCTTTGACATGGCATAATTATACCAGTTTCTTTACTATACGATTACATTTCTATCTTAAATAACTAAGAAAGGAGCGCAATACAATTTATTTTAAACAAAATAATAATCGATGTTGAGATATTTTATAGCTATTCATTGTCTTCAAAGTTCGAAAGTTTTAATCACTGGTTGTTTCTAATGTACACTGATGAGCAAAAAAATCGACTCCAACTTCATTAATACCGATCCTTGAATTCAATTTTCAAACAGTGGTATTATTTTTGGTATCATTAAAATGCTGATTTTCTACTCTTTCCAACAATACCAAAAACGTTTTTGCTCGCTTAGCAACGTACTCATTGCGCGCTAGTCTTTCCTATAAAAACATATGCAACTGCATTTTCCTATCATTGATCGGAACTTGAGCCGTCAACATATGCTATATCTGTTCACTAATTACGTCATCGGAAAATGGATACCCCCGGAAGAAACGGCACAAGTCATTGCGCTATTGCAAGAAGGGCATAGCAAATGTGTAGTCGCTGAGCAACTGCAGCTGAGCCAGCCAGCTGTCTCCAGAGTCTACAGACGTTACCAAGAGACTAGCGTCTTTACCTCGAAGTGAGACGACCGCTTCATTGCCACATGCGTTGAAGTCCAGCAGGTGCTCCGACAAGTTCGTGGCCGAGCTAGCAGTCATTGGACAGTTAGAAGAAGACTTAGAGAAGCTAACCTAATTCCGAAGAGACCTGCTAATGAACCCAAATTGACAGCAGCCCATCGACAAACGCGACTCAGATTTGCCCGAGAACATGTCGACTGGACCTTAGAGCAATAGCGCTCTGTCTTATTCTCCAATAGTTCCCGCATGTGCCTACGTGGCAAATGGAAGAAGACGAGTCTATAGGAGGCCTGGGAAATGCTATGCTCAGTACTGCATTACTGAAACGGTCGCCTACGGAGGAGGTTCCGTTATGGTGTGGAAAAGCATCTCACTGGATCCGAAAACTGATTTGATTTTCGTGACTGATGAGACTCGTAGCGGTGGATTAACTGCTCACTGGTACATCGAGGAGATCTTGCAGGAACACGTCATTCTTTACGCTGGGTTTTTTGGCGATAGCTTCGCGCTAAGGCATGACAATGCGAGGCCACATGTTGCTGCGTCGGTGCAACAATACCTGACGGAAGTGAGAATAGTCACATTAGACTGTCCTGCGCTCAATCCAATCGAGCACATATGTGATGAGCTGAAAAGACTTCCACTTAAAGGTTGCGATGACGGAAGAGTGGGGAAAAATTCCATAGAGAGTGGTAAAAAAGCTCACCCACTCCACGAAAAACCGGCTGGAGGCAGTAATAAGGGCTAGGGGGGTAATACAAAATATTAAATTTGGTTTTTATTAATAAATTTAATTGTTAAACTTAAGATTTGTTTAATTTTTCCTTTCTCTCACCCCTATTTTCAATCCTTGTTCTCCTTGTTTCCCTTTTCAATCATTTTAATTAGCAAAAAGCATGAAGCATCCTATGGAATTTGGTATGGCTTTCAAGTGATACTAAAATCCGTAAAAATATATGAACACTAATTTCTAGGATCCGTGTTAAATGAAGCCAAATAGTTTGAGTCGCTTTTTTTGCTCACCAGTGTAGTATAAAATTGTATGTGAGTAGTTAGATAAAACTATTAAAACACATTCCCTGAAAACACTAAATTTTTAGTATCATTATCTTTTCCTCTGGATAAGATATTATCATTTTTATTTTTTTCTTCCAAGAAAATTCTGAAAAGTTTATTTTATTTTGGTACATAGTCCTAAGAAACTGCTATTTAGTTAAATATCAGTCATTATTTCCATTTCTATTCCTTTTTAAAATAACCTTTCCAAAATGTTTGTATTCAAAACTGAAATGTATATTTCTTATATCTCAAATTAACTGAAGCCCGACACAATAGGTTGAAGGTAACATCTTGAGTTCAATAAGAAACGGGAAGAATAGAGAAAAGATTTTTATATACCAGGTGCATAATAAAAAAAAATTCAGTCTCAAAGTCATTATAAAATTACGACAAAATTTAAAGCATTCATATTAATTAATAAACCTACCTATATTTTAAATTTACCTTTTGCTTTAAAGTCAAACCTTTGTAAAAATTTGCTCGTAACTGTCATTAAACTTGAACATTACAATAATAGCACGCTATTTTTAATGTTCCCAAAATATAAACAATTTAACTTCATGGAGCTTGATATTAAACTACAAATAACTAGCTTCAGTAATAACTATTGTTATCGAATCTTCTAATTAACCATAATACATGTTATTACAGCATTGAACTGAGTGGATATTTAATCAGACACAAATTATTTTATTAGGCAAATTTGAAATTAATATTCCACTCAATTTCACAAAGGTAATATCTATTGGGTATATACAATTTCTAAAATCGGATTGTTCTAATAACGAAATGCATTTTAAATGTTCTAAAATTATTAATTATTAAACCGCTTATAAATGTTTTCTTGAGATTCACATAGCTGGAGTTTTAAAAATAGGTAGTAATCAGCGCTTCTTTGTGAGGCTAAATACTCCACCCTTCAGTTTTAGTAGTGGAATCTACTACTTTTTAAATAGATACCTCTCATATGTGAAATGGATGTACATTCTTCTTAATCAATCGCCCTCTTCGATAAAAGAGTTGGCCATCATCAGGGTTATATGCATTCTCAAAAGTGCCGATTTAAATAGTTAGTTTATTGTGCTGTTTATCAGTCTCGTAAATTGCTCAATCAAGTACGACTTTCTACAGTTACCCATCTTTTTATTTTCCCCTGTATTAAATAGTTCTCTACCCTCATAACGTGCCCCAAGAATTGTAGTTTTTGTTTCTTCACTGTAAATATAATTCCCTTTTCTTGTTTCATTCAACAAGACTTCTTTCTGCACTTGTTATTTTCTCTACCCATTAAATTTTCAGTAATTTACAGTACAACCATAGCCCAAATACCTCCAATTTTTGAGTATACGTCAGTGCCTTCACACCACCAAAGAACACTGAGAGCACATAGCACCCCATCAACTAAATTTTCAGTACTAGACTGATATCGGCGTTACAGAATATTCGTTTTACTCTCATGAAACTTGTTCGTGTTGTTTATAATTGTAGAAATATAGTTATATCTGCCAACCTTTTATACAGGATAGTTGCTTACGTCGATATTCTCACTATTTTATATTGATTTTGTAATTAATACGTGTTTCGTCTTCTTTACTTTTTGTGACAATCCATATTCTGCACTGGATGTGACTTTATTAATTAGAATTTGAAGGTAGCTATTAGAATTGTATTGTCCGCATATCTTGTGATATTGATGGACGTTCCATTACCTTTTAAAGGTCAGTCAATCAGTTTTAAAAGTGACACCTATGGAGCATCACTTAAACCAGATATTGACCACAATTTTGACGCTTCATCTGTCATATAAACATATCCTAAATTTCAAGTCGATCTGTCAAGTCATTCATTGTTTATTAGCTGGTTAAAGTAGATAAAGAGTATTTTTTAAAAATGGGAAAAATCGAATATCGTACAGCAAAATATTCTTTGTTTTGGAAGGTTTGTCGGCAACTGAAATACATGCAAAGTTAGTGAAAGTATTAAAGGAATCTGCATCTTCATTTTCAACTGTTCATAGATGGACTCAATAGTTTAAACATGGCGTCAATGATGATCCACGTTCAGAACGTCCAGAAACTGCCAGAACTAAAGAAACTGTTGTGCATGTTAAAGATATGGTAATGGAAGACCGTCGATTAATCATGGATGATTTAGCTGAGGCTCACATGGATTTATTATATGATAACAACTAATGTTTCGGGTATGAGAAAGTTATTCACAAGATGGGTGTCGCATTTGCTAACATCGAAACAATATACGGCACGTTTCACAAAGAATGAAACTGTTTTTGTTCGTCGATTTGTAACTATGAATAAGACTTGGGTTTACCAGTATGATCCTGAACTGCGACAACAAACCACACAGTGGACTAAGTCCGATTGTTTAGCGCCAAAGCAGCCGAAGTGATCAAACTTCTCCAAAAAAATAATGGCATCAATTTTCTGGGATGCAAAAGGAATTTTGATAATTGGTTACCTTCAGACTGGTAAAAGAATCACAGGAGAGTATTATTGCAACCTTTTCGACAAGCTGGATGAGAAAAAAATAGTTGGATGATAATGATAATCAGTGAAGTAGCCAATAAAGGACCAGGGGCATATGCCACCCTCGTCACTATACATGTATAAGATGAAGCGCTCTTAGAAACAGAAACATTCTCCGCTAATTCATTTTTAAAATGGGTTTAAGCTCTATACGAAATATTCTTTTTGTGAAAATTCTCCACTACTTCGGTGCCAGTGCTAAATTGTCGTTGCCCTACCCTACATCAGCGCATCACCTTTAGGGTTCTCTTTTTTCCTTTAAAGAAAAGTCATTTGTATCTATCTGCTCCTTTTACCTTTTGAACCTAGTGGCAAACTCAGTTAGAAACATATTTATAAAATATGTATAATTTGAGATAACTTAAAAGGCATGTTCTCGATACTACATTAAATTAATCAAGATATAAGTGGGACTATGTTATTTTGTATATTTTTTACTCCTCAAATAAGCAAGGCAAAATATTATCAAGACTTTTAATTAAAGTCGCTTGACACGGTTTATCGTCCAAAAACATTTAATTTGTCATTTAATTAAAATGATAGAGATTTTAACCCTTAATACCTAAAATAAATACAAAGCTTTTAATAAATAATTAAGTAAAGTAAATAAAGACATTTATCAAATTACTTTATTAGCAGTGGAAGATAAAGTGAAGAAGAAATAATTTATTTATTTATGGACCTTCACGCTGTTTATTGGGTTTAGTTTGTATTTACGTGTTTACCTTTCTTACTTTTTATTAAGTTAGTTTTTTTTTTGGATCGTCTCCAAAGACTTTCATTTCATCTCGATTTTTTACTGAAAATAAATAGGTTTTTCATCTAACTGTATATAATTTATCAATACCTTAAGTATTAATTAAAGGGGCAAAAAAATATATAGAAATCAATTTTTTTTTCTAAAACATGTAAGAACCCAATAGAAGTTGACGGAGTTAAATACTTTAAGATTTAACTTTATTGACGTAGAGAACATGGCTCGGCTCTCAAACATACATTGCATTTGTTGGATTCTATTCATAGATGAGCTGTTCGTCTGACTGGAGACCCGGACTGACCGGCGGCCTTGATTCGTTGGAACATCGAAGTACGGTTTACCACTTGAGTCTATTCTACAAGTATTTTCATGGAACGTGTTCGAAGGATGTCGCTCGCTTAATTCCTACTAGGGCGTTGCATGTTAGAAATACACGTTGCGCTAATACTTCACATCCGTATGAAGTTCAGCTTGTTACTCCTGGTACAACACTTTACAAGCAGTGTTTTATATGGAGAACATCATCCCTTTGGAATAATTTGCCCACGACAATGTTTCCCACCGAGTACAATTCAAGACCAACGTGAACCGCTTTTTCCGTACACATGTCACTTCTGTAGCGCTTTAAGGATTTCCCTGCAGCACGTGTGCTAGACGCATAAAAAATAACCGGTCAAGTGCAAGTTGAACTTGCACAATTAGTGTTCCGTACTTTGATTGTTTTTAAAATAAAAATTTTTGTTAGAATGGTATATAATGATCAGTGACTTCACAAAACACACCCCAAATGAGTTTTCAACAAAGTTTGTTTCCAATGTTTACTGAAAACTGGTGACCTTGAATTTTTTTTTTATATACCAAATAAATTATTAAAGGTAATGCACTCGTGATAATTTTCGTTCAATCTATACCCCGTGGAGGATATTACAGAATTTTTTCAAAATTTTTTGATCAGTACTTTTCGAGATAAGGTAGGGGACAGCGATTTTTTAAAAGTAATACGAAGAAAAGTGTGCGCAAGTATTACATTATATATATATATATTTTTTACTCGTGTTTTCACAAGCTTTCATTTGACACCAAACTCGATGACCTAGTAAAAAAAAAATTTTTTCACTTCCGATTTAACCCTCAAAACGAACCCCTTAAGTCAAAATTAATGTTACGGTGGTATAAAATGATTAGTGACTTCACAAAACACACCCCAATGAGTTTTCAACAAAGTTTGTTTCCAATCTTTACTGAAATCTGATGACCTTGAAATTTTTGTTTTTTTTATATACAATATAAAATTATTAAAGGTAATGCACTCGTGATACTTTTCGTTCAATCTACACCCCGTGGAGAATATTCCAGAATTTTTTCGAAATTTTTTGATAAGTACTTTTCGAGATAAGGCCCGGGACAGCGATTTTTCGCGAATTTTTAAAAATAATACAAAGAAAAGTGCGCGCAAGTATAATATTATATATATATTTTTTACTCGTGTTTTCACAAGCTTTCATTTGACACCACACTCGATGACCTAGTAAAATTTTTTTTTTTTCACTTCCGACTTCACACCCCCCAAAACTAAATCCTTAAGTCAAAATTTAATTCTCAAAACTACATGGCTCTAATGAGGTCATTAATTCCTATATTATTACCAAATTTCACCTTTCTATGTCAAATAGTTTCGGAGAAAATCGGGGTGTGACAGACAGACAGACAGACAGACAGACAGACAGACAGCCAGACACCGAAGTGATCTTATAAGTGTTCCGTACGGAACACTAAAAAGTGTTTCTTGTATGTATCGGCTCTGTTGTCTGCGCATTATTCAGATTAACGACTGTCTCGATTTCCCTAAGTTCTGTGAATTTGTAGCTTTTTCAGAATGAAAGAGGATTAAATCGGATATAACTGGCAGACATTATCTAATATGTTTATATCTGGCATATATATATATATATATATATATATATATATATATATATATATATATATATATATATATATAGGGTCTGTCCAGAAAGTAATGTTACCGATTTTATTATGAAACACCGGGAATCAATGGTGGGGGAAGTCAGCTACCGAGCGAGTGCTTGCTCAGTTGTCTCCGAGCTCTCGGAGAGTAAGGATGGGCGATTTCGTGAACCTCTGTTTTGTCTCTTGTACAAGTCGCGATGCATCGCTCACTGAAGCAAAGATACGCGATAAAGTTTGTGTGAAACTCTTCCCATGGTTCAGCAGGCCTTCGGGGATGAGTGTTTATCACAAAAGCAAATCTACAGATGGCACAAGGCGTTTTTAGAAGGCGAAGATCAAGACCATGCTCATTGTGTTTTTTGACATCAGGAGGATCGTCCACCATGAGTTTGTACCTTCCGGGACAATCATCAATTTTTACGTGAAATTGCTCAGGAAACTGAAAACAAGGATCCGGCGTGTCAGGCCAGACATCAGCAGCGATTGGAAACTTTACCATGAAAATGCGCCAGCCCACACCGCCTTCGTTGTGACCACCTACCTAGTCAGATCTAATATGGCAACGCTGACCCAGCCACCTTACAGTCCCAATGTGGCTCCCCCAGACTTCTTTTTCTTTTCTTTCTCCGCTTGCAATCCCCCCTGAAGGGACATCTTTTCAGAACAATTGAAAACGTGAAAGCAGCTTGTACAACGGCTTTAAAAGCAATTCCTGAACAGGTCTTCCAAGACGGCTTCGCAGCGTGGAAATCGCACTGGTAAAAATGTATCGACGCAGGAGGAGACTATTTTGAAGAATTTTAATATATTATATCGATCTGGTCTATAATTTTTTTAAAATCGCTTTGGTGACATTACTTTCCGGACAGACCATTTATATATAACTAATAATTATAAAATAAAAAAATAAAAATTCGGAACAATCTATTCACCTGTACGTGACACAGAGTTACATAAACATGCATTTCCCCTCCATAGTTTTAGAACAAATGCAACTGAAAATTCACTAAACTTTATTCTTATCAGTAAGACCCTTACGTAATGAGATCCTTTAGTACAATCGCAGTTCATAGTTCAAGCACTAATGCTTTAAAATAGGGATCAATTAAACAAGAAAACTTCAACGACCCTAATATTTACTGCTTAATAGCTATAATTAACTGTTCTGCTACAGTTTTCTTCTAATACTGCTAAATAGTTTTCTGCTTTGGGCGGGAAGGCTATATGTGAGCTTTAGTTTGGTTTGCGGCTGCATTGACAATATTTGTCGACACTCTATAATTCAAATATGCGTAAGTCTCAAAAAAATTCTTGGAGCATTGGTGGATCTTAAGAGAGCCCTTGACTATTTTTTGCTTTGACAAAGGTGCTTTAATTTAAACGCCAGCTCCAATTTAACGATTATCTAAAATCTGTATAGTGGAGTCAATACACGAATGAAATTTTTCTATGGTTATCCAGTAATTTGACATTTCTTGTGATATTTGATGCATTTCACACATTTTTAAAGGAATAACACACCAGCTGTTAGCAATGACAGTACGAACGAAATGACGTAATTATCATATGCCCATGACTCAGCTGTAGTAGCCCTGCCAGTGGTTGATTGGCCTAAGAAATTCCAATATTTTAGAGCATGATACAAATTAAAACTCTTGAAAACAAAAGTCATGCACTTCAGAGTGGTCATGTTCAAACGTAAATGTCAGTTAAACGAAATTAGGTTAAAGACTGCGAATAGATACAGATACGTAAGAGTTGGTCTCATTTCACCTCCTGTGTTAAGAGAGACGGTCGGAGTTTCTCTTACTAGTGCAAGCCAGGCTACTGACGCAATATTAATATTTATAGCCAAATTTAGAATGTGCTTTTAGAGCACACTAAACAAATAATTTAAATCCATTGTCATTAGCACATTTATGGATTGTTTACCGATTTATTGTGTTAGATATACTTGCCAAAATTCAAATGCATTTTACCGAGTATAAAATAAAGTTATTTATAAACTCTATATTATTTTTAACTTATGCTACATTTTGTTGAAAAATTGCCGTTAAAAGCTTGCAATGTTGTCCAAATTTTGCTTTTCTAATCTGCTTCAATCATCTACCACAGACCAGCAGCACAACGGGGTGTTGAAAATTATATCTTGGTTCTATGAGATTAACTGCAGAACTATTCTCCCTTCTACACAAACTTTTCAATCTCACTTAACCTAGTTTCAAATACGGCTATCTCTCTATCTATATATTATAAGTAAACGATGTACACCTTGTGTGCAATTTGCAGGAATAGGAGAGTTTTCACCTGATCTTAACATGTCAGAGAAATACTTATTTATGGTCAAGCATATTAGGCTGAGGAGGGCTGGGAGTCGATAAATTTTGTACTCTACTTTAAACAGTATTATTTACAACCAAACACCAAAGGATTTACAAGGGTGAAAGAGAGGATTATATATTTTGAATATATCGTGTTATACATTCTTTTCAGAGTTCTTGAGATAGAGGAATCTAATAATGATTGGTTTATTTTTTTCAATCTTAACAAAAACACTAGATAAGAGGATATAATTATAGAGTGACCTGAAAAAAATATTGGTTTATTTAATATTTCTTTACTGATTTTTAACATGGTTAATGAGTTACCAAATGTTAAAGTAAGTTCGTAGCCTTTTTTATAATTTTACCATCAGAACGTACATTTTTGTGGCACATGTCAATGGTTTTTCCCTGATATGATAGAATACTGGTAAGTTATGTGGGTGCGGAGTGACGCCAGACTAGTTTTACCAATATCAATAATAAAAACTTTTAACTATTACCGATCTAAAATTTCAACAACTAAGAAACTTTGTTTCTTTGCTGTGGTAGGGCATAACTGCTCGTCATCGTAACGCACCGCTGTTAATAGAGAACACAGGTTAATGTAAAAGAAAATCCTAAAATACATATCTACGAGGGCATTTTCTATTATATCTGACTATAAATATTTTTGTTTACAACTACCATCTACGTTAATACACGTAGTTCAGGGTTTCTCGAGTTGTTTGATTACATCCAAAAAAAAAAATCTCTCTTCTTCGTCTTTCGCCTCAAATAACGACGCTATAGGGGCTTTGATTCTTAAGAAAATTTTCGGCCTACAAATGTTTGAACAGCAGGAAATCGCAGAGTGCTAAATTAAGTCTATAAGGAGGATGTCGCACCTTGGTAAATCTACGGCTTTCGGTAATGGCTTGAATTACTTGAGCCTCGCAACAATAAAGCTTTGGTTCCCTGTAAATTTGAATGTTTTACTCTAATGGTGTACTTTAGGTTTAGGATCGTCCTTCTCTAAACTTCTTCAGTAATTATGGGCTCTTTTTCCATATATTTAATAAGCAAAATTTCTTTATAGTCCCAGTAAATAGTTATCGGCAACTTTCAGTTTTTGCCTGCGCATTGAATCAACTTTACTTCGTACAGGGATCCCAACCAGTCTTTCTGATTTGAGGTTATCCTGAATTAAGTCTCAGCCACATCGAAAAGGCTTAGACCAAAATTGTATTTGAAAATAAAATGAGCAACATTTTTTCATGAATAACTTTTGTTTTTTAGCGTTAGACTATATCGTCGAGCGATGCTCCAAATTACAAAGGGAAAAAATCATAAAAATTGCAAAATGCAATGAAATCCTACACAATTTTGTCAAAATAATGATTACGTACAAGGTACGACGAAACATTTTTTTGCATAATTCCATTTTCGTTCCTCGGTAGGTAAAAACACCTTCCCATTAATAATTAATAAATTTAAATGTAATATCCAATGTCCTTCAAATCATAAATTGCTTGAAAATTGAAATAGCATTCAAAACAGATAAATTTACACCCTTATAACAGTCATTCCATAATCTTGCCTTTTTTGCTAAATATAGTAGTAGAATTCTCCCTTTAAGAGTATCCTTCCCTTTATACGCCTGCCAAGATATTTTATAGATCATCTGTCGCTAGGTTAAAGAATAACCATATTTTCCTTACTGATCCGAAAATTTGCTATATTTCTCAAAATATCTTGAAAAACATATGACCTAATATAACACATTACCTACATTAATTTATTGATAGATTTGTTCGTTACTTCATGATAGAACATTATAATTATTATCACCTATTATTTACTTTCTGCGGGACTGCACTTTTGTAGATTTACTACATTTTTAAACGCAATTGCATTTAAAAATGTATGTAAATTCACGAAACTGCAGTCACATAGACACTAAATAATAAATGTTAACAAAGTAAATTCTTCATATTTAATATCTCTGTTAATACTTTTGCAAGCAGTTTGACCTAATGATAAAAATAGATTAATAAAAATTTAGTATTTGACAGCTAAGGCAAGCTCTTATGACATGTAAACTGGTTTCGTATCTATTGAAAACAAAATAAATTAAATGATTATTAATTTCAAAATCTTTGTGTAATGTTATTTAAATTTAGTTGATATTATAGATTATTTACATATATCATTTAGATCGACCACTTTGACTTATGTAATCAAAATTTTTACTGGAACTTCTAACAAATATTGTTTGTTACTCTTTAAACAAAAACTGTTTTTATTAATACTGTTATATATATATATATATATATATATATATATATATATATATATATATATATGTATATATATATATATATGTATATATATATATATATATATATATATATATATATATATATATATATATGTATATATATATATATATATATATATATATATATATATATATATATATATATATATATATATATATATATGTATATGTATATATATATATATATATATATATATATATATATATATATATATATATATATATATATATATATATATATATGTATATATATATATATATATATATATATATATATATATATGTATATATATATATATATATATATATATATATATATATATATATATATATATATATATATATATATATATATATATCTTTATATGTATATATATATATATATATATATATATATATATATATATATATATATATATATATATATATATATATGTATGTATATATATATATATATATATATATATATATATATGTATATATATATATATATATATATATATATATATACATGTATATATATATATATATATATATATATATATATATATATATATATATATATATATATATATATATATATATGAGGCATTATTTGTCAAGGAGGACACCCTTCTCTCCATAACAGATTTTAAGATGTGGGGATCTGTAGGGGCTCAAAATTTTCGTTAAGACGTGTACTTTAAAATTCCGTTTGGCGATTTTTGAAATTCAATATGACGTCGCAACATGGCGGCCATAAACAACCAAAAGGTGACTTTTAACAAAAAAAATTTGCTTAAATTTGTGATAAACATTTAGTTTAAAATGTAAAATGGAAAAACCAGTTGTTTTTGCATATTTTGGGTGTGCCGATTATAAATTCAATTACAAAAATGCAATTTGACATCTGTAAACCCAAAATAACATCAACCCGTGTTTTACGTTAAATACGGAGTTTATCGATATTATTATATTTTCGGGTTACTGATTACGAATATGATCTGAGAATTACAAAATTGACAGCTACCAACTGCCAAATCCACTGTCAAAACTGACATAATAACTTGAAAACCGAGTTTTACGTTTAATACCGATTTTGTTCACAATTATCATGTTTTTGAGGTAATTTATTATAAATTGATTGTAATTTGAGAAAATAAAATAAATTGACAGCTACCAACTGCCAAATTAACTGTCAAACCTGACATAATAACTTAAAAACCGGGTTTTACGTTTAACCCATTAACGCCCAAATTAAGGGTATTCACATGGTCATATTTGATCGATTGCCAATAATGCTAGGGTAATGTAAACCTTACAAAAATTTATACCCGACTATTTTCGAGGATGCTCTTTCGAATTTGGTCACTTAAAGATGATGAAAAATTGATTTTCACGTTTTTTTCACTTTTTCGTCCAATTTTTAAATCCGCCATTTTGAATTGGGAGATCTAACCTCAAATTTTGTATTGGAGTCACTCATGAATGATTGCACACAAAGTTTAACACTTTATTCAACGATTCGCTCCAATAAACAAGAGAAAACCTTCACAATCCGTGTTTTCAATGATACACATAATTTTATAATTTTCCAGCCGCCATTTTGAAAATATTGATGAAAATTGATTTTTTCAAAAAACAGGGATTTAAAGTACATATAAAAATTGCACGACTTCTGTTGAAAATAGGTCGATTTGAGTGGAATGAAGATTTCAAAAAAATTACTTTTTCCAAAAAACTACCCTGGAATTTTTCAAAATTTTCTTTTAAATTCGAAAATTTTTTGGGAAAATCAATTTTTCATCCTCTCTAAGTGACCAAATCTGAAAGAGCATCCTCGAAAATGGTCGGGTATAAGTTTTTGTAAGGTTTCCATTACCTTAGCATTATGGGCAATCGATCAAATATGACCATGTGAATACCCTTAATTTGGGCGTTAATGGGTTAAACGTAAAACCCGGTTTTTAAGTTATTATGTCAGGTTTGACAGTTAATTTGGCAGTTGGTAGCTGTCAATTTATTTTATTTTCTCAAATTACAATCAATTTATAATAAATGACCTCAAAAAACATGATAATTGTGAACAAAATCGGTATTAAACGTAAAACTCGGTTTTCAAGTTATTATGTCAGTTTTGACAGTGGATTTGGCAGTTGGTAGCTGTCAATTTTGTAATTCTCAGATCATATTCGTAATCAGTAACCCGAAAATATAATAATATCGGTAAACTCCGTATTTAACGTAAAACACATGATGTTATTTTGGGTGTTTTGACAGTGGATTTGGCAATTTACGGATGTCAAATTGCATTTTTGTAATTGAATTTACAACTGGTTTTTCCATTTTACACTTTAAACTAAATGTTTATCATAAATTTAAGCAACTTTTTTTTGTTGATTATGGCCGCCATGTTGCCACGCCATATTGAATTTAAAAAATCGCCAAACGGAATTTTAAAGTACACGTCTTAACGAAAATTTTGAGCCCCTACAGATCCTCCCATCTTAAAATCTGTTATGGAGAGAAGGGTGTCCCGCTGGACAAATCATGCCTCATATAGATATATATATTATATATATATATATATATATATATATATATATATATATATATATACATATATATATATGTATATATATATATATATATATATATATATATATATATATATATATATATATATACACATAGATTCAAAAGTTTTGCATCACCTTGTTCGGATGCGAAGGAATTTTTTTTGCGCTAACAATTTTTTGTGGGCTTGTTTATCAATGTTTATCATTCCAATACGTCCCATATTTTTTGCAATATACACATGTTTACAGTTTTTTTTTGTAAGATCACATTTTTAGTGCGATCATTCTTACATTCAAGTCATTTGAATTTTACGATTTTAAGCGCAAACATGAATCGTCAAGTCATAAGAGAGATAAACCGTGCAAGAATAGTGGCTTTAATTGAAGAAGGTCATTCTCAAAGGTTCGTGGCTAACAGAGTTGGCGTTTGGCAAAGTGATGTGTCTCGGGTATGCATCCGGTATCTCCAGACCAATTCTCTTCGTGATAGACCTAGGAGCAGTAGAAGGCGTGTTACTAATCAGCGGCAGAACCGCTATATCCACTTAACTATCCGAAAGAAACCCGACCGTGGCAATACCAGCACTCCAAAGAGATATGAGACATGCGTTGGGAGTTCAAGTATCGATCTCGACGTTACGAAGACGAATACTTGCGACAGGTTTGAGGTGTCGCCGACCAATAAGAGTGCCCAGACTACAACCTGAGCACAGAGTTCGCCGACTACAGTGGGCTCAAGAGCACGCGGCCTTGCCTGCAGAATTTTGGAATTCGGTGTTTTTTTCCGACGAGACAAGGATTTGTTTGGTACAAGATAGCCATCGAATACGTGTGTGGCGGGATCCAACGAGAGTGGCTCAGCTTGCGCATGCTCGCCCCGTGCCGCCCTTCAGAGGAGGAATTGCTATGTTTTGGGCTGGTATCATGTCAAATGATTGCACAGAATTAATTCATGTTGAGGGAACAATGACTGGTGATAGATATCTCAGAGAGATTCTACATCCTCATGTGAGACTATGGCGAGCAGCTGTTGGCGATTCCTTCGTTTTTATGGACGATAACGCCCGACCTCATCGGACCAGAGCTATAAATGAGTATCTTGAAACTGAAGGGATCAATCGTTTGAACTGGGCTGCCCTATCTCCGGACATGAATCCCATAGAACATGCCTGGGACATGCTTGCGAGGGCAGTGGCAGCACGCAGAAATTCACCCAGGAGTGTACAAGAGCTTGTTCATGCGGCCCAGGAAGAATGGCGAAATATCCCTCAACCGAATATTAGTAATTTGGTAAACAGCATGGGTAGGCGACTTCAAGCTTGCATAAATTCTAGAGGTGGAAATACTCTTTATTAAAAGTTCTCACTTTAAAAGAACATCAGTTTGTATTTATTAATTATTTTTTTAAGAATACTTATTATGTTTAAAGCAAGTTTATTAATGGATAATAAAAAAATGTTGTCAAAAATATATATTTTTTTAATTGAAACTAATCAATTGATTAATCACTGATCCATTTATAATGAACAAAATTTTTTTTTTCGGAAATTTAGGGTGATGCAAAACTTTTGAATCTATGTATATATATATATATATATATATATATATATATATATATATATATATATATATATATATATATACATATATATATATATATATATATATATATATATATATATATATATATATATATATATATATATATATATATATATATATGTATATATATATATATATATATATATATATATATATATATATATATATATATATATATATATATATATATATCTATATGAGGCATTATTTGTCCAGCGGGACACCCTTCTCTCCATAACAGACTTTAAGATGGGAGGATCTGTAGGGGCTCAAAATTTTCGTTAAGACGTGTACTTTAAAATTCCGTTTGGCGATTTTTTAAATTCAATATGGCGTCGCAACATGGCGGCCATAATCAACAAAAAAAAGTTGCTTAAATTTATGATAAACATTTAGTTTAAAGTGTAAAATGGAAAAACCAGTTGTTTTTTCATATTTTGGTGTGCCGATTATAAATTCAATTACAAAAATGCAATTTGACATCCGTAAACTGCCAAATCCACTGTCAAAACACCCAAAATAACATCATGTGTTTTACGTTAAATACGGAGTTTACCGCTATTATTATATTTTCGGATTACTGATTACGAATATGATCTGAGAATTACAAAATTGACAGCTACCAACTGCCAAATCCACTGCCAAAACTAACATAATAACTTGAAAACCGGGTTTTACCTTTAATACCGATTCTATTCACATTTATCATGTTTTTGGGGTCATTTATTGTAAATTGATTGTAATTTGAGAAAACAAGACAATTGACAGCTACCAACTGTCATAACTGACATAATAACTTAAAAACCGAGTTTTACGTTTAAAACCCATTAACGCCCAAATTAAGGGTATTCACATGGTCATATTTGATCGATTGCCCATAATGCTAAGGTAATGGAAACCTTACAAAAATTTATACCCGACTATTTTCGAGGATGCTCTTTCAGATTTGGTCACTTAGAGAGGATGAAAAATTGATTTTCCCAAAAAATTTTCGAATTTAAAAGAAAATTCTGAAAAATTCCAGGGTAGTTTTTTGGAAAAAGTAATTTTTTTGAAATCCTCATTCCACTCAAATCGACCTATTTTCAACAGAAGTCGTGCAATTTTTATATGTACTTTAAATCCCTGTTTTTTGAAAAAATCAATTTTCATCAATATTTTCAAAATGGCGGCTGGAAAATTATAAAATTATGTGTATCATTGAAAAAACGGATTGTGAAGGTTTTCTCTTGTTTATTGGAGCGAATCGTTGAATAAAGTGTTAAACTTTGTGTGCAATCATTCATAAGTGACTCCAATACAAAATTTGAGGTTAGATCTCCCGATTCAAAATGGCGGATTCAAAAATTGGACGAAAAAGTGAAAAAAAAACGTGAAAATCAATTTTTCATCATCTTTAAGTGACCAAATTCGAAAGAGCATCCTCGAAAATAGTCGGGTATAAATTTTTGTAAGGTTTACATTACCCTAGCATTATTGGCAATCGATCAAATATGACCATGTGAATACCCTTAATTTGGGCGTTAATGGGTTAAACGTAAAACCCGGTTTTTAAGTTATTATGTCAGGTTTGACAGTTGATTTGGCAGTTGGTAGCTGTCAATTTATTTTATTTTCTCAAATTACAATCAATTTATAATAAATGACCTCAAAAACATGATAATTGTGAACAAAATCGGTATTAAACGTAAAACTCGGTTTTCAAGTTATTATGTCAGTTTTGACAGTGGATTTGGCAGTTGGTAACTGTCAGTTTTGTAATTCTCAGATCATATTCGTAATCAGTAACCCGAAAATATAATAATATCGATAAACTCCGTATTTAACGTAAAACACGGGTTGATGTTATTTTGGGTTTACAGATGTCAAATTGCATTTTTGTAATTGAATTTATAATCGGCACACCCAAAATATGCAAAAAACAACTGGTTTTTTCCATTTTACACTTTAAACTAAATGTTTATCACAAATTTAAGCAAATTTTTTTTTTTGTTTAAAAGTCACCTTTTGGTTGTTTATGGCCGCCATGTTGCGACGTCATATTGAATTTCAAAAATCGCCAAACGGAATTTTAAAGTACACGTCTTAACGAAAATTTTGAGCCCCTACAGATCCCCACATCTTAAAATCTGTTATGGAGAGAAGGGTGTCCTCCTTGACAAATAATGCCTCATATATATATATATATATATATATATATATATATATATATATATATATATATATATATATATATACATATATATATATATATATATATATATATATATATATATATATATATATATATATATATATATATCTATATATATATATATATATATATATATATATATATATATATATATATATATATATATATATATATATATATACAGAAATCCTGGATACTCTGAAACAAAAATTATCCGTATATGCCGCAAGACTTCGTAGATACAAAGAACCAAACGAGAGGAAAGATACCAACAACCTCTTCCGAAGAAGCTAAACACAGTTCTACCGGAAAACTATGCACAGCAAACAGACAGCAGTGACCGAACCATCAAACAAACAAGAACTCACAGATCATTGGAAAAGTATCTGGTCAGAACCCAAACTACCCAATAATAACACCCCCTGGATCAAAGCCAAAGAAGGCAAAGATAAACATGTGACAGAACAGAAAAATTCCGCATTAACTACTGTGGGACCAAAGAGCATGATGAGGCGCCTGGATGCAGGAAGTTCCGGAGGTAGAATGGCCCCCCGTTCGGATCTCCGGGTAGGGGCTGGTTCGGAGGCGTCGACTTGCAGACATCATAATTTTAAGATAGATTTTTGCAACATACGAGGTATAAACTCGAACATAAATTCAGTGCATCAACACCTGCAATCAGATAAACCTCATGTACTCGCTCTATGTGAAACCAAGGTCAGTCCATCGACCAGCACGGTCAACTATCTTTATCCTGGGTACGACTTCTATTCCCGATTTAGGCGTAACTTTGGAATCTGTCTTTTTGTCAGAAGCGACCTCTCTTGTCAACGAGAAGAAGCTCTGGAGCCCCCAAACTTTGATGTTATGTGGTTAAAAATAACGACTCAACAAACCACAAGGTTCATCTGTATCCTGTATCGACCACCAAGTGATACCAATTTTCGAACACTTTTCGCTTCTCTTGCAGACACCATCGATTATTTACAAAGTAACTATCCAAGTGCCGAGATTGCCATCCTGGGCGACTTTAATGTCCACAATATCAACTGGCTCAAATATTCAAATACTACCGACGAACAAGGTCGTGAAGCTGAATCATTCTCAATCAGTTATGGCTTAACTCAGCTTATTGACGAACCAACACGGATCCCTGATCGAGACGGGGAGTTCGCCAGTCTTCTTGATCTGTTTTTAACCACCAATCCGGAGATTTACACGGTCACCGTAAATCCGCCGTTAGGTTCTTCCGACCATAAACTGCTTTCGACATCGAGTATCCTGCCAATCAGTGACAGACAGGCGCCTAGGCCGCGCAAGATTTGGCACTACAAATCTGCTAAATGGGAAGATCTCATGGAATACTTTCGAACTTTCCCTTGGATGGACGTTTGTTTTCGATCCGATAACCCATCTGACTGCGCCAGGGAGGTCTCCGATGTTATTTTGGCTGGTATGGAAGCTTACATCCCTTTTTCGAAGAAATGCTCCTCCAACGGCAAACCTTGGTTCGACCGAAAATGCAAAGAAGCTGTTGCTTCTAAACATATTGCCTACCGACAATGGCGTGAAAATCCTAACACCTTAAATCGAAATATCTTTGTTCATGCCCGGAACAGATGCAAGGGAATTATCGACGAAACCAAGGAGGCACACATTCAACGAATTAGAAACAAACTTCTCGCTTGTCCCAACAATTCCAGGTCCTTTTGGGCAGTCGCTAAGGCAGTTAGTCAAAACTTTACCAAATCCACCATACCACCACTCACACGGCCAGATAATTCCATTGCAACCACACCTGTTGAGAGAGCGAACTTGTTGGCTGAACTCTTTGCTTCACATTCTACTGTCGATTTCCAAGGAAAAACACCCCCTACTATTCCCATATTGCAGTCAAGGATGCCCGATGTTGTCTTCAGACAGCGCATCATAAAGCGTATTTTAATGAAGCTAGACACCAAGAAGGCTTCTGGCGCTGACGGAATACCTGCCATAGTTCTCAAAAACTGTGCAAGGGAACTAACACCAGTTTTCTGTAGGCTTTTTAACCTATCCTACAGAAAGGGAATATTTCCGTCCTGCTGGAAATGTGCCACGGTTCAGCCGATACCTAAAAAAGGTAAGAAGACCTTGCCAAATAACTACCGACCAGTTGCACTGCTTTCAATAATATCGAAAGTCATGGAAAAGGTTATCAATGAGCATCTTCTAAAATATCTTGAACGATTCAATATTATTAGCGATCACCAATATGGTTTTCGTAAACATAGATCAACAGGAGATCTTCTGACTTATGTAACACATGTTTGGAACAACGCAATTGAACACTTTGGAGAATCTCGAGCGGTTGCTCTTGACATATCCAAGGCATTCGACCGTGTTTGGCACGATGGACTGTTGGCTAAGTTGCGCTCTTATGGTATGTCTGAAAGGTTCTGTTTGTGGCTCTCATGTTTCCTCAGAGAGCGTTCTTTACGAGTGGCGGTCGACGGATTTCTTTCTAACACCCTCACTATCAACGCCGGTGTGCCCCAGGGCTCCATACTGTCTCCTACTCTCTTTCTCATTTACATTAACGATCTGCTGGGAAAAGACCGGGAATCCAATCTATAGCTTTGCAGATGGCAGTACGCTTGTCTCTTCATTCCCTTGAACGCTCGGACATCGGCTACTCAGGCGAATATCCGCAGACAGCAGGAGGTCGTTCAACTTAACAAAGACCTGGAAGAAATTCTATCTTGGGGTGACAGTAACCAAGTGGAATTTAACGCTAAAAAAACCCAAGCGGCAGTTTTTTCTAAAAAAGTTAACGTTGCTGAACCCGACATAGTTATGTCGGGGCACTCCATTCCCCTAGCATCGTCGCTCAATTTGTTGGGCGTTAGTTTGGGAGCAAATATGTCTTGGCATGAACATGTTGCAGGCATAGCAAGGAGAGCTTCTCAAAAGTTGGGAATATTATTTAGAACCAGAAAGCTTTACGCTCCACAACAACTGTTAATTCTTTACAAAGCCCAAATTCGACCAACTATGGAATACTGCTCCCACGTTTGGGGTTCCGCTCCCAAATATACACTGCATTTGTTGGATTCTGTTCAGAGAAGAGCGGTCCGTCTGATTGGGGACCCGGAATTGACCGGCGGCCTTGATTCGCTGGAACATCGAAGAACGGTTGGCGGCTTGAGTCTGTTCTATAAGTATTTTCATGGAAAGTGTTCGAAGGATGTAGCCCGCTTAATTCCTCCCAAAGCAGTGCATGTTAGAAATACACGTCGCGCTGGTGCTTCGCATCCGTATGAGGTTCAGCTTGTTACTCCGCGTACGACGCTTTTCAAGCAATCTTTTATATGGAGAACGTCATCCCTTTGGAATAATTTGCCCAGCGCTGTGTTTCCCACCGAGTACAATTTACAGCGATTCAAGAACAACGTGAATCGCTTTTTCCGCACTCGTGCCGCTCCTGGAGCGCTTTAGGGACTTCCCTGCAGCACGTGTGCTATACCAATAAAAAAAAAAAAAAATATATATATATATATATATATATATATATATATGTATATCTATGTATATATATGTATATGTATATATATATATATATATATATATATATATATATATATATGTATATATATATATATATATATATATATATATATATATATATATATATATATATATATATATGTTGCGACGCCAAACGGAATTTTAAAGTACATGTCTTAACGAAAATTTTGAGCCCCTACAGATCCTCCCATCTTAAAATCTGTTATGGAGAGAAGGGTGTCCCGCTGGACAAATAATGCCTCATATAGGTATATATATATATATATATATATATATATATATATATATATATATATGTGGATTCTAGTTACTTGAGACACTGTTGAGTACACTTTTTTCAATTCTGAACGCCAGCTGCTTAAGCTTGAGCTCAAACTAGTGAAAAAAACAGGAAACTCTTGGTTCTACCATTGGTATTTATTTTCTGCTATTAGTCAGTTAACACCATAACAATTTGTAGCTAAATTAAACAACTATTTATTCAAATTGAGATAATTCTAGTTTAATGTGTTGATAACATATATACCAAGCCTTTTGCTGATATTTAAAAAAATAAGTTATTTTTTCGAAATGAAAACAAATACTAGCTGATTGCTAAATTTTTATAGTGTTAGCATCTTTATAAATAATAAAGTTATTTCCTGGATGGACGTTCTAGAACTTTTTTGGGAAACAAGTTGTTTCAATTATGATAGATGTAAGATTTTTTACAATTCGGTTATTATTTTATCAAAATAATTGCTTTATAAATTTTACTATTATTAAAATCATTATTATACATACAGCATTAAGCTTTTTTTCCAAATTATATTTATAAAATATATAAATCTTCTCTCTTTCTCAGAATATAAATGGAAAAAATAAAAAAAAAATGTAGAAATGGGAAAAAAAAATGTGAAAATGGGAAAAAACCCTGAAAACAAACTAAATATTTTTACTATTCAAATTGATTTTTTGTTTCTCAAAATAACACCTCAATCGGCTTTCATGAGAACTTAAATACAGAAATAGCTAATAAACACTACGTTATTGCTTACTCTATAAAAAGGGGGGCTAAATTCTACCAGACAGAAAGAAACTGAGATATATCTTTAGAAGCTCATTTATGCCTAATGAATTGATTTCTCTAGCCAGAACATTAAAATCAAACTTAATCCTGAAAGTTTGAATGACTAAAAGACAGCTCAGTTGGACTTGTATCTGATTATATGTCTATTTTCTTAAGCAAAATATATAAAACACAATATTTGTTGGAACTCGAAACATCAAGATATTTAAAGGTAAATTCGTATAATACTTAACGAGAGGATACGTTTATTGGTCATCGTCGAAGTAAAATAAAATAAAAGAATGGATAAGAAAAAAAATATTTATACGAAGACAGATCTAGCAACCACGCTGATTTGCAATTGCAAAATAGAAAAAAAAAAAAGATAAAGAAAAAAATCCGCCAACAATTACATTTTTTCAGTGTAAATACTATGCTATTTATTTTTATTCTTCAGCTAGCAGAAAACGTTATAAATTAAAAGTACATATCTCAAAACTAACCTCGCTAAAACTAAAAAATTTATATTACAGATTTTATTTATAAATAAATTTAAAAAAAATATATAGAAAAATTTAAAATCCAGCTAATAGCTGTAAACTACGGACTCCAATTCCATTAAGGATTTATACACAAGATAACAACGAGCCTGAATGTCATTAAAATTTGCGCTGGAAATTCTACAGAACAAAACTCTCTTTTATATAAATATTTGGATACTATAGTTTGATATTATCTAGACGATAACAACGCAGCATTATGTAAATTATATATATTGTCAACAAAACAATACAACCTTCTATGAAGTTATGCAACTCAGGAAATGTATGCAAGCTGTATGTATGTATCATCTACAGATGGAATAATATTTTGGAGCCGTAAACAAACAGGCTTATTCTTGGGAACTGCCTTCTGTTTTAAAATAAACGAATGTTAATATAAGAATAAGAATAAGAACTCTTGCTTTACTATAAACTATTCTACTACTTTTTTAGACGATCGATTTTTGCAACCACTTCAAACGAGCGATTTAAGAAATTATTTCATATATTAATTTTCAAAGCACATTTTGAATCTATACATCAAATGATGCATGATTTGTACCTTTTAAGTTTTTACAAAAACAATGAAGAAAAAAAGAAATTGTTACAAATCATTTTGTTGTTTCTCAAAATATTCGCTTTTAAGATTTATGCAGTTTTGCAAGCTTTCGAACCAATTCTCGAAACATTTTTTTCTAGTTTAAAGTTGTTCACCTACCTGTAGGTGATGAAAATCTCTGTCCACGCATTTTTTTTTGACATTCGAGAACAACAGGAAGTCGTTAGGTGATAAATCAGGTAAATATGGGCAATAAGACATTAATTCGATGTTTTTCTCCGTCAAATAATCAATTGTTTGACGTGCTGTGTTAAAGCTAGCATTATCATGATGAAGAATGATGTGATGTTTTCGGTTGTTTTTTCTGTTTTCATTGCTGACTTCTGGCAAAGAAATTGTTGTATACCATTGAGCATTAACTGTTCTTCGATATTCTAAAACAGCAATTTTAACATGTCCAGTATAACCAAAGAAACAGGCGATCATTTTCTTGAAAGTGCTTCGCGAACAAACCACTTTTGTTGGATTCGGTTCATCTTGGAACACCAAAATAGCTAATTGTTGCTTAATTTTCGGCTCTTACGAATATATCCAAATTTCGTCTCCTGTTACAATGTTCTATACGGATTTTGCATGTCCTTGGTCAAATTTTTTGAGCCTTTCCTTACATCAATTGACACGAGCCTGTTTTTGAGTTTCGGCCAAATTATGCGGAATACATCGCGAACAGATATTTTGCACAGCTAAATGTTCATATAAAATTGAATGTACTAGAGTCTTCGATATGCCTAAAGATGCCTCTATCTCACGGTAAGTCACATGCCGATACTCTTCAATCATGTTACGAACAGGTTCGATGTTTTTTGAAACAACAACCGATTTTGCAGAAGCACGACCATGACGAAATTCTGCAAATCAATTGTAAACAGTCTTTTCTGATAGTGATTCATTACCAAGAATGTTGTAGAGATAGGTTTTTACCAAAATCTTAAGAAATCATACAACGAAGATCTTTACGTGACATTTCCATTTGTTCGCAAAACTTTTTTTTTACACGCTCACTGTAAACAAACTACTGAGCTGCTATTGTTTTAACAATAACAAATGGCAAATTGAACACCAATGGTAATGCCACATTCCAATAGTGCCATCTAGTGGTCGTTTGTAAAAACTTAAAAGGCGGCCTTCGTATTTTATAGAGTACTTCAATTAGATTACTTTGCGTATATGACTAAAATTGACAGAAACGTTACTTATTTCAAAGATAATTAACGGAAAAGGTGGTTTAAGATCTATCACTCAATAATTTATGGAATACTAAATAAAGCATTTTTAAGCCACTCGTAAAACAGGTATGTCAATTCGTGTCATTAACATATGGAAGCGAAGTATTTCCTGGTGTTAAAACAAAAATCGAGTCCAAAAATCCTTATATATCCTCAATGAAACAGTTCATTACATCTTGGACGCAGCCTGACCCAAAAGATGAAATCTAATCTGGCTATAAAGAGCTTGTCGAACGTATTAATCCACCTGAAAGTTTAGAACGGAGTGATTTTTATTCAGTTCCTAAAATTAAGACATGGGGACTTTAGGTTTCAATAAAAATCAATGATTTAGTTCAGGAATATTTTTTTTATACATTTTTTGTTTTATAAGATGTCATTTCAGTTTAAATTTTAACAAAGGAAGTTTATATTTTCAAGTTAAACTTGTTAAACAAATTCTATTTTCTATCAAAGACAGAACATATATTACTGATGTAGTTATCGAAAAAGATTAATTGAAAGGCTGATTGAAATTAATAAGACCGATTACAGGAAAGATAATGCTATATAGAGTTCTTTCTAAATAAATAACCGTTTTTCTTTTAGACCTATGATATATAACTTAAGAGCCTGTCCAATCTGTAAGTATCCTTTATTGGGGCCTATTACAGTTCAAAGATTTGTACTTTGCACTAATCCATCAACTGATCAAGTTTTAATAGAAAAGAAATTTGATACCAAAGTTCTTTGGAACGCAGGGTAACATTTCTTAAAAACATTTATTAACATAAATATTAAAACATCATCATTAAAATATTGTACTCGAGATAACTAAATAGATTTAATAGCTTATATAAAACTTTTCAAATAAGTGAGTATCGTCACTATATACAACATAAATTAATAATAATAAATGTCAGGAACAGATAAAGTAAATAAATAAAATATATAAAAACTTAAAACATACCATTTGTAAATTTAACGACCATTATAGCATTGTACAGGGTGGTCCAAATTGAACGCTTTTAAAGGTAAACCCCTTTATTTAAAGGAGATAGACGAAAACTGAAGCTCAATTTTTATGATAAACTCAATTGTGAAAACCGCATATCGATATCTAGTACCGTTTCAGATATACAGGGTGTTTTTCAAAAATCTGCATTTTGGAAAAATGTTTGTAATTCTTTTCCTATTGAAAATTTTTGATTTCTGTAAAAACATTCTCAAAGAACTTTTTCACGTGGCTTTTAATAGTCTAAGTTAATTTTTTTACAACTAATACTTTAATAGTTATTAACGCAAAAAATATATTTTTCATATATATTCGAATAGAGCTTTAAATTACCATTCTAAAAATGTAACACACTTTATATTTTGCTTAAATCTACTTCAAAATATAAAGGTTTTCAGTTTTTACGCGTGTTTTAAATGCACATTTTGTAAGTAGGCTGTGGAGGAAGCGGCAATATCAATTATTTACCGATAGCAGTCAAATCGTAAAAAAAAATCCCCAGAAGTAACTCTAAGAGTCATAACTATAATGAAATTTACTAAATGCTATAGTACTTTAAACTATGTAGAAAATAAAACAAAACAACAATTTAAAACAATTTATTCCGAGTAGAGCAAACTAAAACAAAGCAATTTTCTATAAGAGATGTTCGAAATGTCGACCAGTTGCATTTACATATAGGCGGCACCTTTTTCTGGACACTTCTTACCGAGTTGATTAGTTTAAGAGGAGTAAGAGCTGCAAAACTTTGTACCACTGCGACTTCTAACTCTTGCCTAGTATTTGTCGACAATTTAAAATTATCTCTTTCAATCTTCTCCAGAGATAGAAGTCCATGGGTGTTAAATTCGGTGACCTTGCCGGCCAACGATTCGGACCTTGGTTAGCCATCCAGTTATTGTCGAAATTGGCCGATAAAAAATTACTGATGACTGCAGAGTTATGAGGGCCTGCGTGTTGAAAAATTATATTTCTAAGGTCCATTAACGGCAGTTCATTAACAAGAGGTTCTATTTGCTGCCTTAAAATTTCTAAATATCTCTGGGAGGTGAGTGTTCCTTCGTAAATAAATGGACCTATAACCCTGCCTCTAAAAATTCCTGCCCACACATCAAATCCAAATCTGCCTTGATTTCTTTGCTCCGCAACTAAATGAGGATTTTCTTGTGCCCACGTATAAGAATTGTAACAGTTAAAAATACCTGCATTGCTTACATCAGCTTCGTCTGTCCAAATGCAATTTAATGAAAAATTCGGAACGCGGTTACAATTCTCCAGAAACCATCGGCAAAAATCCATAAGCCGTTGAAAATCTCCGTCTCTAAGGTGATGAACTTTTCTTGTACTATATGGCCTGAATTTGTGCTTCTTCAAAGTACGAGTTACGTTAGTTCTTGGTAGTCCAGTGGATTCTTTTAACTGTCGGGTTGAAGTGTTGGGATTAATTCCGATAGTTCCTGAAACTACTATTTCTTCTAACTCCTTATCTCTGTTTGATGCATAATTTATGGGTCGTTTCTTTTCAAAGTGGCCACTATTAACTAGGTTATGTCGCAATCGAGCGAATATATCCTTGAAGGGTTGACGCCTCTCTGGATACCGTTCGTGGTACAAATTACTTGCCGCTTCCGAATTTCCCATTTTTCGTAATTTTCAAACTTCATTGCGATTTATTTGACAATTCAATAACTGATCCGGAAGTAAAATTTGACAACTGCGAGTAAACAATTGAATTAAACCATATAGCCGCACCGTCCAAAGCCTACTTCACAAAATGTGCATTAAAAACTCGCGTAAAAAAACTAAAAACCTTTATATTTTGAAGTAGATTTAAGCAAAATATAAAGTGTGCTATATTTTTAAAATGGCAATTTAAAGCTCTCTATTCTGATAAGGAAAAAATATACAGGGTATCCCTTTTAAAAATATATTTTTGCGTTAATAACTATTAAAATATTAGTTGCAAAAAAATGTAACTTACACTGTTGAAATCCACGTGAAAAAGTGCTTTGAGAATATTTTTATAGAAATCAAAAATTTTCAATAGGAAAAGAATTACTAACATTTTTCCAAAATGCAGATTTTTGAAAAACACCCTGTATATCTGAAACGGTACTAGATATCGATATGCGGTTTTCACTATTGCGTTTATGATAAAAATTGTGCCTCAGACACCGACATCAGTTTTCGTCTATCTCCTTTAGATAAAGGGGTTTACCTTTTAAAAGTGACCAATTTGGACCACCCTCTACATGCCTATGTGATTTTTGTTTTCTACGATATTCTCTCACTCATGTTAAAAAATGGAAATTAGTAAGCAAATCGGTCGGATATTACTATCAAATTACTCTGTTCTCTGTACGGCAAAAAAAAGAAAAGAAATCTGTGCTAGTTTTTAATGCAAAACACCATATTTTAAAAGTAAAGTAACATAACATTATTGCTAAGTAACTTCTAACTAGCTTTTTAATCAATCAATGCTAAAATATATAGCGAATAAAATTTTAAAAATACCTTTAGTTAGCAGTTAGAGGCTTAATTATATGAAAATAACAGACATAGGGGCTTATATTTTCTAGTAACCGTTGTACATTAAACAAATAGTAGATATAATTTAATTAACTATTTAAAATACTTATAATACAATTAATGCTCTCCTAATAGTTTTTCATTAATTATTAAATTGCAGCAGAGTAAATCATTACGACTGCTCATTGCAGTAAATGACTTCTCTCAACTTAAATTATTTAACAGATTTCCCATCAATTTTACTAAAATTTATAGTTCATTACTTCACGTATTTAATTAAGGTGTATTTATGGTCAAAAACCAAATGTCATTTTCTGTTTTAAACAAAATATTAACCGTTCCATTGCGTGCCGATATTGAATTACTGTGGGAATTATCTCATATTTCATTCAATTTCATTTTATATTCAGCGATTTGCCATCATAAATATTGCTATAGATAATCTCATTGTTCTTGATTCAAATGTAAAGACAGAGTAATTTTTTTCCAGAATTTGAATATAGATTAGAATACTACATAAGCACTCAACTACGTAGGTTAAAAAGCTATTCCCCTGCAAACTGGTACAATGTGTATGCAGCAAATTATTGTCATTTAAATCAATAACAGAAAATATCTGACAGTTAAAAAAAGTCTGTTTGTTAACGAGTCTACAATATTATCCCATCTATGAGTGATACAGTACAGCTTGTATAAGTTGTTTTAGCTTAGTTTTATTTATTAGAAACTATGTGATGTTTAACGGTTTTGACGAAAAAATATTTTATTATGTAAAGTAGATATCAAGCAACATCCTACAGAGTATCGCTGAAAGTACCAGCTAAAATTTTCGTTTCATAATTCAACGCCAAAAAGGTGCAGAAAATTTGAAATTTGAATTTTTCCTGGTGAAGTTAAAAACAAAAAAAAACATGAACTGCCTGATTTAACAAAAAGAGCTTAACTTGGAAACTAGTTTAATTTAGCAATTAGAGCTTCAAGCTGACAAGAGCTATAGTAACCAAACTAAAGTTATGGGGCTGTGTAGTAAAAGATCTCAGAATTTATCGTTATTTGTGATTAAACCATTAAAAAAGTGTATTAGAACTCTAAAAACTGTTATATTCTCTACGTGTTTCAAGATCATAACGTTCGATTTTTACCTTAAATCTAACATAGAAATCAACTGGATAGCTAGAGGTTTTATATTCGATGGAAACTAGGTCGAATCTAACTTTTAAACCCCTTTAGTAATTATGTCTCTTTTATCTGTTCTACTAACAAAAAAAAATCAGTTTTGCAGGGTGCGTATTTTATTAAAATTTAATTAAACTTAATTAAAAAAAACCGTCCAAGTGCAAGTCCGACTAGCGCAATTAGTGTTCCATACGTTAATTGCTTTTAAGATAAAAAAATTTGTTACGGAGGCATAAAATGATCAATGACTTCACAAAACGCTCCCCAAATGAGTTTTCAACAAAGTGTTTTTTTTCCGATCTTTACTAAAAACTGATGACCTTGAAATTTTTGTTCTTTTTTATTTACCAGATAAATTATTAAAGGTAATGAACTCGTGATATTTTTTGTTTCAATCTACACCCTATGGAGAATATTGCAAAATTTTTTCAAAATTTTTTGATCAGTACTTTTCGAGATAAGCTGGGGGACAGCGATGTTTTGCAATGTTTTTAAGAATAATACAAAGAAAAATGTGCGCAAGTATTACATTATATATATTTTTGAACTCGTGTTTTTACGATCTTTCATTTGACACCCCACTCGATGACCTGGTAATTTTTTTTTCACTTCCGATTTCACCCCCCCAAAACTAACCTCTTAAGTCACGGCTCTGATAAGGCCATCAGTTCCTATATTAGTGGCAAATTTCAAGTTTCTATGTCAGATAGTTTCGGAGAGAATCAGGTGTGATAGACAGACGGATGGACAGACAGACTGACGGAGACCGAAGTGATCTTATATTAGAAATAATAACTTATGCATTAAAATTCTAAGTAGAATTATTTAAATACTAATGTATTTATTATTATCTATAACATATATAAAATGCAACGACTCTCTGTCTGTCTGTCCGTTAGTGCGCTTATCACTGGTGAACCACTTTATTTACGTTATAGGCTATATTTTATTACGTTAGGTAACCTAAGAAATAAGCAGTGACAATATTAGTGAATCAAGTCGGAAAAAAGTTTGCCACTAGCTCGTTCTCTTGCTTAAATCATCTAATATCGAACAATATCATGTAACAAAAAATATCTATAATATATATAAAATGCAACGTCTCTTTGTCTGTCTGTCTGTCCGTTAGTGCGCTTAGCACTGGAGAACCACTTATCCAATTTACGTGCTTTTTGCTTAAAACATACATATGTTCCCTGGCCAGGTTATAGGATATATTTTATTACGTTGGGTAACATAAGAAATAAGCAGTGACGATAATAGTGAATCAAGTCGGAAAAAAGTTTGCCGCTAGCGCGATCTCTTGTAATACACTGCCTAAATCATTAAATATCGAACAATATCATGTAGCAAAGAATACATATATAAATATATATAAATATATATATATATATATATATATATATATATATATATATATATATATATATATAAACATATATATATATATATATATATATATATATATATATATATATATATATATATATATATATATATATATATATATATATATATATATATATATATATGTGAAATCTTTGGCACAATGACACTACTCAGTATATATAAGCGCTACATCAAACACTTTATTTTTGCACTCGACGCGCGTTTTGCTAACCATGTTAGATTTATCAGGAGCGGTGATGTAGAGAGAGACGATGAGTCAATCATCGCTCCTGATTAAGCTAACATGGTTAGCGAAACGCGCCTCGAGTGCAAAAATAAAGTGTTTGGTGTAGCGGTGATATATACTGAGTAGCATACATTTATTCTCTGGCCAGGTTATCTAAAATCTTCTATAATATATATAAAAAGAAACTACTCTTTGTCTGTCTGTGTGTCTACCTGTCCGTTACTGCGCTTATCATTCACTTATCCCATTTAAGTGATTTTTTTTTTAAAATATACATATGTTCTCTGCCAGGTTATAGGATATATTTTATTACGTTAGGTAACATAAGAAATAAGCAGTGACGATTATAGTGAATCAAGTTGGAAAAAAGTTTGCCGCTAGCGCGTTCTCTTGCAATACGCTGCCTAAACCATTAAATATGGAACAATATCATGTAGCAAAGAATATAATATAAATAAAATGCAACGTCTCTCTGTCTGCCTGTTTGTCCGTTAGTGCGCTTATTACTCAAGAACTACTTATCCGATTTACGTGATTTTTTTTTTTAAAAACATACATGTGTTCTCTGGCCAGGTTATAGGATATATTTTATTACGTTAGGTAACATAAGAAATGAGCAGTGACGATACTAGTGAATGATATCCACGCGAGCGGAGCCGCAGGCACGGCTAGTTTATTATATTTACCAACGATTTGAGTACATAATATTTTAATATTGCTAAACTTTATAATAATAATTAACCTTAAAAAGAGCGTATAGTATCGATTCATTTTCATAGCCAAGCAACAGGCTGCCTAAAAATTTTGATAACTGATATTTGGATTTACTTATAAAGGTTTTCAGTGAGTTTCCGGACACATTATCATGTCATAGTAGCAGGGAAGCTTTAGCGCTGTATTAAGTCCTGGAGCATATTTTATTTCCTACGGATTATTCATAAAATCTTTCAGCATGTTCGAAAATGTGACTGTATCCTTATTCTGTTCAGAAAATTCGAGCACAATATTTAGTAATGAGGCAAGTGCAGTTATTATATGAATGTAGGTTTACCTCGTTTCAAAAAACTTAAGATATGTTTTTTTTATTCTTTTAAATTTGGAATTTTAAACCACTTGGCCAAAATATTTTATTTTTTAACTACTACTCTCGAAATTTTTTGTACAGGTGTTGAGTATAATTAACATCCTTAATTGTTTTTATACTTGGAGACCCCCATTAACAAAATTTATTGGTCGTCTTTCCAAGAAGTAGCATGTTTTGATGGCGCCTAATCGGTCTAGAGAAAAGGAAATACGACTTTTTTCCAAGGAGGGAGATAAAGACTTCTTTTGATGAAGGAATTCTTCGAATCTATTCAAGAAATAATTATTTATTTAGATAGAACTTCTTAGGATAAAATGTAGCATATAACCTGACCCTTTCCTACCTTGTTGTCGTACAAGACCTCTTTCAAATTAACAGATTTTCTTTAATACAGTATTATACAAACATAAATATATACAGACAGATGTACAGTCATATAAACAGAGAAAAAGTATGAACATGCTTGTTCTGGCGTCATAAATCTTCGATTTAATTTTTATTTCGAAAATAACCAGTTAATGCTATATTACTAATTTGCTATCAACTCATTAAAGCATTAAAACTACTCTATACAGTTAATGTCACCTCTCAGTGGTAATTATTTAACAGATTTTCCATCGATTTCGCTCAAATTTATGGTCCACTAAACCACATGAGTATTTAATAAAGGTGTATTTATTGGCGAAAAGCAAATGTCATTTTTTTGTGATCCATAATAAATTATGCTATCCATTGCATGCTATTGTTTACCTACTATAACGTATCTCTCATATTTCATGAAATTGAATTTTAGATATAGTGATTTGCCGCGATATTCATATGGAAAATGGAGAATTCATATTCATATAAATCATGTGGATAAACAGTGTTTTCTTACTGTATAGGAATTCAAAAATTAAATGGATAGATAATAACATGAAAATAAATTATAGATAGTTATTAGTTAGTTGAATTAACGTAGACTTTCGCATATTGTGATTTAAACAGGAGACCGAGAAACATGGCGGTTGTGCAGTCGTATTTTTCCTATATTTTACACGGTGTCCAGAAGCCAATAAAGCAAATGAGAAAAAGTCGGTAAAGTGCTATATCCAATAGTTCCGTCCCAAATGCACATCTCTGAAGTAAAAACCTAATTTTTGAGTTTCGTGCTTTTACCTTAATATTCATTATAACTGAAGTCATTCTTTCTGTTTTGGATCAAATTGGAAATTCCCAATAATAACATAATTTTAAGATTTGTTGAAAATGTTTAAAAATTATGTATACCATAATAACCTAACCTAAAATTTTTTGTGCTAACGCTATATTGCAAGAACGGGAAATAATATCGACTCGCATCAATAGATACTGGTATGTACATCCCTAGTAAAGCTACATAATAAGTATCAACTTACTAGCTCGTTCAGCTGTTCTATATGCATGTTTGCTTTAAGGTGTAATTGTGTTTATGCGATTTTCACTTCAGATAAGAAAAAAAACAGCGCATGTGTGTGAAATTTCGTTTAAACCAAGGAAAAGTACTACTGAAATATTTTAAATGATTTGGAAAACATTTGGGGATGAAGCTCTGAGCCATAGGCAAATTTTTGAGTGGTTTACACGATTCAAGGTGGTCCGAACTTCAATGGAAGACGCACTCTCGAAGAACCTCGACTGCAAAAACGCCTGAAATTATTGCCAACGTCTAATAAATCATGCGTTGTGGGACAATTCCGAGCATTTCTGACTAATGTTCTGTTGGTTATAAAACTTCAGGATTGCACCACGTAGATTTATTTCAAATAACCCTCAAAATTCTTCTTCCTCGCCTCTTTAAATTCTTATACATTTAACTATAAATAATTATGACGAAAATTTATTTGCTATTCCGATCACAAACAAGGACAAAATACTATTTATACGTACAAAATTTATTGCTCCACCCTTTTTATTCCTTCTCCTGAAGCGACATCGCTGACTAGCCACAGGTGCCTATCCTTCTTCAAGTATTATATACCTGTACTAAATTTGAAATAGATACCTTATTGCATTTGAGAATTATGGTACCAAAAGATAAGTACACAGATAGACCGACAAACCAACGACACTTTGAAACTGCGTTTATCGTGATCTAGAGACCCTTAGAACCAAAAAAATGCAAGAATCATGGAGAGTTCAGGAATATAATACTTCCCTTAGGAAAGGTCGTTAAACGAATTATCTAGAAGTCATAAAAACTGAACAAAAAAAGAAGTAGAACATTGTAAATCATGAGTGTTTTCTTTTATTTAACAAGTAATTTTATACATTTTTTCTCCATTCTAGAAATGTAGTTTGCCTAAATTTACATAATTTACTTATTAGGTTACATGCAGCTTGTTTTTTGGTAAAGGCGAGGCAGAAGTAATTCTCGAAAAATTCAGATAAATTAGGGTGTAGGTTAACATTCGAAAGCAGAATGTCAAAAAATTAACTAATTTTTATTTAAAACACACTCGTTATAAAATGTTAATGCCTTCAAAGTTTACTTACTTATTAGATAAACCATTGCGTTATTTACTAAAACATCAAACCAGCGTCTAATTACTATCCAATAAACTATTACCAGTCTGTAGTAGAATAACGAATGGCTGGACACTGTTATCGGTGTCAATAGCTTTTGTTTAAAAGATACAATGTTGAGTCCTATACATGTGTAAGATCTTTTTAATTTAGTATATTATTTTGGTCTAGCTAAGGTACTCAGTAAATAAAGTTACTTCGCCAAATAGATTATATTACTTAAGTTTTCAAACATCACATAATTTCAAAAAACCTTATGGATGGAAGTCGAGGCTCAAAAACTTCAAGCGGAGTAGACGCTGCAATATATGTAGAAAAACCCAAGTGTAGGTTTAACACTGCTAGGGATAAGTGCAACAATATTCAGGCAGAAATTCACGCAATACAAGCATGTGTTCCTGAGAATATTAGACGGGACTACCGCAACCAAGAGATATATTCTCTTAGATAGTCCAGTTGCTCTAAAAGCTTTAGATGCCTAGGCAACCAACTGCAAGATAGCGATGGAGTGTAAACGTAACCTGTAAGAATTATCCTCCAGAAACAAGAGGAATGAATTTAGGACATTCGGGGATAAACAAATAATGAAGAAGCGAAGGAATTAGCTAAATTCAGAGATACAAAACCATATAGGGTTCCAGAACCAAAACAAGTGATAAAAAAAAACGACAATCAACAGATGGTCATATCAACAACATCTAGATCATTGGCTCTTAACGCCTGGCCAAAGACATGCAAGCGACGTTATTGAGGGCCCCTTAAAAGAAACTAATAACTGACGTATTTTGTTTAACAAGAGCCCAGACCAACCTATTGGTGGGACTGATCACCAATCACTATGACCTGAGAAAAGATTTACAGAAAATGGGTATCCACAATGGTCCCACGACATGCAGACTATATAGTAAAGAAGAAGGAATCTCCATGCACATCATGTATGAATGTGCGGCTTTAGCTCGGAACAAACATAAACTGTACGGAGTTATACATCGTTGCGATAAAATACCACATGAAAGGCTTGAAAGGAAGGTAATAACCCTTCTTGAGGGGAGGACGCGTATGTAACGACGAGGAGGACCATAGGCCAAATAACATTTTTTTGCGAAACGAAATTTTATTTTTGCCATTAAGAGCGTGAAAAATTAAAGTTTAACTAACGATTTTTGTGAATACTTATACTATATTCTATTTGGACATTAAAATATCCTACAATAGCCTGCCAACAATCAAGGGCTCCGATTTCCTTTATATAAAGAGCTTCTCTCCGATGAAAAGGTCTGGGTGAAATGTTTTGCCCTGTTAGTTCCGCCAGATGCCAATTCCAAAAGTGTATTTTTAACTTCATGTTATAACTCAAAATTTTTTACAAAGCAGTTCACTGATTAAATTTTTATAGTTTTCTGCCCTATGGTTGCACAAAAATTTTTTAACGGCATTTGCAAAAGCAGCTTTCTTGAAAAGATTTAAAAATTTAATATTTGAAGGCCTTCGAATCCTTCTTTAATTTTTGGGTCACTAATTTTCAAGATTTTTGTGTCAGGTATAAAAATTTATGGCCATTTCTGTACATTGCTTGTACAAAAGACCCTGTTTTATATTACAAGGTGGCAAGAGTACATCGTCAGATTCACTAAAGACGTATTTAAAACATTTATTTCTCCTGCAATATAGTCTAGCCATTCCTTTTTTATATATTCGATTTTCAATCTACCATCCTTCTGGCAAATACAGCAGGAATATAACCAAATCCCAATCGAAAGAAAAGCGCAACGACTTTTAAATCTTCACATATTTTCTAAGAATGTTTAGCATACTCGATTTTTCTAGGAGTCATTTCATATTTTTGTAGGATTCGTTCATGTTGGCTGTATGAGCTACTGATATAGGAGAAAACATATTTCCGCTATACAGTAGTACCCTAGTGTCAGATGAGATATTGAATAAATACCATTTACTTAGTTCGCATTCAAAATTGAAATGAAATGACTCCATAAATGTTGTAAACTAAATGGCCTACCTGAGAGAACTAAAATTTTAATTCATCATCTTGATTTCGAAAATAGCAAACATTCATATCACGTAAATTCTAGCCCTTCAACCGAGATACTAAAAGCTTCGCACATTTTTTTGACAAATTCAAATCAAATAAGATCTGTTTAGTGTCTGCTTGTTTTAATAAATGAGGCTTAGAGGTATTGGGTTCCTAAGATGGATCGCACTCCATTTCATCGTCTTTACCAGAAATGACTAACAATTTTTCACTTTTTATAGATTTAGAAGGAGTTAGTCTTGGTAGCACTGACAATTTAAAACTATGAAGGATTGATCTTTTTGCAAATACTAGATCTAAATATTTAATTGTTTGTTTCGACTTGTTAGTTATGCTCTTCATGTGGGAAGTCCAACACTCGTCTACCAGCAGATATGTGGGACTCCATATTTATCCTGAACAGGAAAACCAAAATAGTTAATGTAACATTTGTTAATTAAAGGTATAAAATTGTACTGTTGATTTTAAAAAAATTACAATGTACGTAACAAATCTATCTGGGTGATCCAATTAATTTATCGACATAATTACGGAGATATGGGATAAAATTACATTATTATTTTTAGCTCAATAGTCATTCAGATACAATAAATTAACGTCATTAACGTAAACACTCGTGTTTTTCGTCACACATTTTATGCTACTGTAAGAAGATAAAAATGAAGATGGCCAAATAAAAACTATTGCAATTTTGTAACGAGGGTACCTAAATATGTTTTAATATCTATATCAATTTCGTGTGACAAAAACCGTCTTGACCGCTGTTACCTATTACAACAAATGTCTCAACTTGCAAATACCTCATATGTGACATCCCGTAGAACAGCAAAGCCTTAGTTAATGTTTCAGTATCATTACTAAGTTCAAGGACAACAGTACACGAAATATTCATTCAATTTGTCCTAAATTATTTTTTTCTCTCCTTGTGTACCCTTTATGGCAAATTTTGCTAGTCCGTAATACAACAATGGGTCAGCATGTTTGTTTCAAGTGATAACCTTGATTTAAAGCCACAAGAACTCCATTACACCAAAAATGATTAAAATTTTCGGTCCTATACACAATATATTAAATTATTTGTACAAGAAGTAACTTTTGTGTCAAAAACTATACCAGAGGAAAGATTCATCCAATTTAACCGAAAATATTAACTCATAGAAATTTCTACAGAATCTATTAGAGAAATATATTATAAATGTGATCAATATAATATCAATTTTGAACAAAAATAAGCTTAACATGAATATAATATATATATATATATATATATATATATATATATATATATATATATATATATATATATATATATATATATATACATATATAAAGAAAAGAATACATAAAAATACAATCATCTGCAACCCAGCATTCGCTCGTAGGCTTATGTAAGAGACCCAGTTTCTAAATTTAACGATCTAAAAGAAAATAAAAGGAAATGCCTCCTAAAGGGACACAGAAACTGAACATAACGCGTTTCAAATTACAACTTATTGTTCAAAAAATACAATTTTTGTTAAGGATGAAACCTTTTTATTTTCTTGAGACTATCAACCATGTTCACACTATACAAGAAAAGATAACGATTTGATAAGCATTTTTGAGTTCTCTCTAACTTTAATACTTAACCAAATTTATTCACTTTTCACGTACATAAAAACATATTTAATTGCTAAACTCAATAATTATTTAATACTAAAAAATTAATTTAAAGAATTTAACTCAACAACAAATTCAACTAGAAAATCCGCTGTTTTTGTCATCCTTAAATTTTTCTTGAGAAAAACTTTGCATTTTTCTAGTTTTTGTTGAGGTTTTTAAATTGTAGGATTTATATGTTCGTTACCAATGAAATACTGACTTCAGTAATTAAATCCGTTTTTAGTATAAAAATTAGGAGCACTAAAACAATTTTTACTATGTTAAGGAAAGCTACTTTATGTATATTTTTGATAATAGATAAAAACTTAAAATTAGAAAGATATGTATACAGCGTATTTAGACAGTTTTGCATCAAATTCTTTAAAACTAAGCAATATGTTTTAAGAACAATATAACCAGGCCTATCAATTCAGTAAGCAAACAATAATTTCAGATATTTCATTTATATATGCAGGTTTATTTCAATCCAGTCTTCCGACTCGAAGCATACTAGGTGCCTCAGATGTGAGTAGCTACCGCCAAGTAGCACAGCCTGAGTTGCAAGAGTACTGAGAGTACGATTTAAATGACTACGAGTGTACATAGTAAGGGTTGGTAAGTTTTACCAGGAGACCTAGTGTTGCCGAAAAGAAAATGCTTTACGCCGGAAGGCCAACCAAAACAAGACATTCCGTTAGCATTTTGGCATATCCGAGCACCTCTCTGCCCTCTGCTATCCACGATTCGCGTCTTCACCTGTTGTAATCGACAGGACCGTCTTCCACCGCTTTGATCACTACATCAAACGCACCACTATCTGTCGTATGAATTCTGCTAGGCCCATGCTCTTAGGTTTAGGGCGGTTTCACATCTGCCGGCAAAGGCATCGATACGACACCGATATGACGCCGGCACCGCCCCAACATGACATCGACAAGGTGATATAAAACCGAGGAAACATTTTTTAGTAGGTCCTCTTCCGTGCCATAACAGCTGTTAACCAGTTACATTTGCGTTATTTGTTATATCTTAAACGTAAAAGGCTAAAATGTAGTCAAAGCCTGCCAACTTTTTTCTCGTAGAATTTTATTTTCATTATTTTCGTTGGTTTTATCCTAAAGACAGGGTTTAGTTTCCACAACTTCAATTAACGTGACAATATAAAACTTGAAGCCCCTCGACGACAGCCGGCGACTGCAACGAGACAGCACCGACATGTCGTTGAGTGCGAAACCACTTCCGTTTATTTAAATGTTATTTCCATAGATACCGAATTGAGGTCCGCCTAATGGCCTTTAGAAGGTTGTAAATATTTTGACTTGTCTTTCGACCGAGTTGTGGTAATCGACAAATCGGCAGGTAGGTAGGGTTAAATTATCAAATATTATTAATTCTTAAATATTATTACATTAAATTAGGATTTGCTCAGATTAGTTCATGTTAGTTCAGGTTAAGGTTTGCAGACTGAAACATACACAAAAATCAACGCTGTACAAACCAGTGCACCAAAGTTTTCGACTAATAGGTACAATTCAGCATTTTTAGAAAATAAGATAATTGAACATGTACATAAAGAAATTGATGCTGTAACGTTTGTCAAATGCATGTCTTACAAATCTAGTAATTACTGAAATATGTCTTTTGCTTTAATTTTCACACATAACTTGCATACTTATAGCTCTATACCTGCCTGTGACTGACCGCAATTCGGCCGTCAATTTTGGGTTCAAAAAAGGTCTGTACCGCAACTCGGAACTTTTTATTGCCTTTTACCCACCCTTACAGCAACTCGGTATCAACCGTTAATTCTAGGCCACTAGCAACGTTGTCTCTGCTGTGTCAGCGTCGTGTCGGCAGATGTGAAAATACCCATACATGCATACGGCCTCCCTCTCCACCTATTTATGCTTTTGTCGAACCGTTTGTTTTACTTCTTTTCCTGTCCCTCGTACCTTTCAGGGCATGTCTATGTTAGGTCACCGTCAGCCGATGTGCGAGTTGACCCCTGGGTTACCGTTTTTCTAATGTAACAAGTTACCAGAGGCTCAGGCTGGCCTCGGGTAACGGGTGACGTCTGAGATTTGACCGTCGGATAACCTATCCGAAAGTCTGTCCATAGACAGATAAATAATAGTTCATGCGCCAATGCAACGAATAAGATTAGAGTATCAATATTTTTTATTAGAACTTTAAATAGGGCAACATACATGGAAACAAGACGGAAAATTGTTGAAACCACATAGTAATAGCGAAATAGTCTGGTAGCAGGATGATGCTTTGCCCCACAGCATTCTGTATGTTCATTTTTAAATGAAACTACGTAATGACAGATTTGGACAGCCACCAAATAGCCCAGATTTAACTTTATTGGACACCTTTTAATGATATTGTTTAAAAGATAAATTAAAAAGTAAGATAATAATGAATCATTTTAGTGTAAAAAGTACACAGGAAATCGCAGTTTTAAAAGATCAGAGCCAAAAAATCAGCAATAGAAAGTCAAAGTAAATTAAACAGAATAGAGACCTAATGAGCATTTAACAAAATCAGTATTCGAGAATTTGCAAGTGCAGAATGACCAACGAATAAAGATCCCATGAATGCTATATTCCATGCCTTTCCTTCTACGACTATAGTTTCTGAGCCTATACTCTTCATCAGGTAGGCTTTAGGCAACGGTATCGATCGTTAAGACCAGAGTACCGTGGAGAGTCAAGTTGGAATGACTCTCGCTGGCTTATAGCAATCATGGTACCTTATGTAAACGAGGTACTACTCGTTGGGCAAGATACAGACTCTTGCGCCATCCGTTGAGAGTTTCGAACATCGAAAACTGCTCAACTCTATAAACCTAATATTGTTAGGAAGGATAAATCAAATCGATATTCCGAAATAAAATTTCGGAATATGGGTTGTTACTTGATTGGGTACTACAACAAAATGTTGAGAATTTGCAAGTGCAGAATGACCAAAAAATAAAGATCACATGAATGCTATATTCCATGCCTATCCTCCTACGACTATAGTTTCTGAGCCTATACTCTTCAGCCTAAGCCTTCATCAGGAAGGCTTGAGGCAACGGTATCGATCGTTAAGACCAGAGTACCTTGGAGAGTCAAGTTGGAATGACTCTCGCTGGCTTATAGCAATCATGGTACCTTATGTAAACGAGGTACTACTCGTTGGGCAAGATACAGACTCTTGCGCCATCTGTTGAGAGTTTCGAACATCGAAAACTGCTTAACTATATAAACCTAACATTGTTAGGAAGGATAAATCAAATCGATATTCCGAAATAAAATTTCGGAATATGGTTTGTTACTTGATTGGTCACTACAGCAAAATGTCGAGAATTTGCAAGTGCAGAATGACCGACAAATAAAGATCCCATGAATGCTATATTCATGACTCTCCACGGTACTCTGGTCTTAAAGATTTTTACCGTTGCCTAAAGCCTACCTGATGAAAAGTATAGGCTCAGAAACTATAGTCTTAGGAGGAAAGGCATGGAATATAGCATTCATGGGATTCTCGCTTTGATTTCCCTTTGTTAAAATTATTTTTAATAAATAATTCGTAAATATCCCATTTTTAACAAACGTTTTTATACCAACACATTTTAGCTTACTGTTATCAAAATTCAGTTAAAAAAATGTTCCTTCTTTATTTTGTACAACACCGTAAGATATACATTAGCGTTTCAATAATTAAAACTGTTATAAAATTGGAAAATAATATACAGGGCGTCTCGTTGAAAAAATAAAAATTTGGATCATATATCACCAGAGCGACAAAGAATTGTTTTCTCTTTAAATACAGGCGAAATTCTTTAAAAATACTACAGCTTCTTTATTTAGCATCTTTACATGCTCAAATGAGAGAGGGGTGGTCCAATTATAATCAATAACCCCGTACTATTTTTCTAGGCGGGAGTAACATTTTGTATTTACTATACAAATTCTCACAAATAAATAAATATTTATTTATTATTTTCTTACACTGATTTATACGAATGCTCAAAAAGTATGTTGTCTTTATTGGGTTAAAAAGTAAGGCTACGTCTCTTACTTACATTAATGAATGAAATAAACAAAAGAATAGGAATGTTTGCTTATACTCCTTAACCTAACCTAGTGGTCCTATACTAACTTAACCTAAGGGATGTGTTTTTGGTACACGATTTTCTTAATTCTAAGACTTAAACTACCTTAGCCTAAGACTTACGGCTAACTTAACATAGAACTTAGTATTAACTTAAACTAGGACTTATTATAACTTAACAGTTTTCTGTCACCGCGGGCGAGGAGGGTCATCCTCTTCATCCGAGAGAGGATCAGACGGTCTAGGGAATTAGCGGCGGGCATGTTGCGGGAGTCGGAAGGCGTCCCTGATGCATGGGTTTGGGTGCTGGGACGCCTTTTCCAGAAACTGCTGAGTTTTCCTCATGTGTGCCTTTATGGTAGGCACACCGAGGTCCCTGTGAATTTGACGATTCCTCATGAGCCATGGAGCGCCCGTGATCATCCTCAGGACCTTGTTCTACACTGTCTGGAGTTAAACTCTCCTTGTCTTGGAGAGCAAGCACCAAGTGGGACAGGCATAAGTGAGGCCTGCCTTTACGACGGTGTTGTAAATCTGCAGCTTGGTTCTTGGCAGCAACTTACTGGAGCGATTTAATATGGGGTACAGCTTGCCCAGCAGTTGCTTCGCCTTCCTGCTGACAGTGCAGACCTGGTCCTTTCAGATGAGTTGTTTGTCATACTGGACGCCCAGGTACTTGATGGAGTTGTCCTATTGGGGGCGCGAGAATTGAAGCTGGAGATGTCCATGAGGAGTGTCCCTGCCCTTGGAGAAGACGTTGGCTTGCGTTTTGAGGGGGTTGAGTTTGATCCTTCAGCGGTCAAACTAGGAGTCCAGGATGTCGAGGCGGCTACTTCTTGAATGTATAATTTGGGAATGTCGGCTGTGAAGATGTTAAAGAGGTGGAGCGAGAGGACGGAGCCTTGCGGGACGCCGGCTCCGATGGCCTTGACATCGGAGATGGCCGTATCGACTCTGACTTGAAAGGTTCTGTCAGAGACGAAGAATTGAATAAGTTTGGTTATGACGAGGGGGTAGCCGTATCGGATCAGTTTCAGGAGTTTCAAGAGTCTGGTTTTTTGATCATGAAGACCTCAGCTTTCTTCTAGTAGGGTGGAAAGTAGCTGAGTCCCAGTTTGCTATTAATGATGTTGGTGGTTTCGGAGATCTGTTTTTTGGGGAGTTTCTTGAGGGCTTTATTTGTGATTTTGCCATGACCTGGGGCTTTACGGATGGAGGTAAGGCGGATGATCTTATTAACAGTGAAATATGTATTGCGAGGAGGTTGGGTGAGATTGAAGGTACGTATAGCAGTAGCGACCCTAAGATCACGGGCTGGATCAGGGGCTCAAAAAGTGATACTATTGTAGTAGAATTCAATAGTTTTATTGACACTTGCTTGCTCCTTCTGTAAAATACCACGTCACGATCTTGACACGTTAATAACGCTATAGACTTCAGTAATCTGTATGTTTGTACAGGTTAAGTTTAAAAGGATGAGGAACGTATAAAGATACAAAGGGCATTTTTTAAGAAAGAAGAACAGTGGGCTACTTATAACAGGGAGGTATCAAAAAATAATTGAGTAACGAAGCTCCTTAATAGAAAAAGACCCTCCCCACTGAAACTCTATAGTAGCTTAGATCCCTTTAAACACAGTAAACTGAAAATGGACAAAAAAAGGGGGGAGGCTTTTCACAAATAAAACCCCTAGCTACAGTGCAACTTTAACAACTTACATCCTCTTTAAAAATCGATGACCGGAGAAGGGGTAGATTTTTAATAAAAAAGTACCACTACATACTATGGAATTCTAAAAACTTACACTCAATTTAAAACCTATGACCGCGAGTAAATATGTTTCCCAATAACCAACCCTGAAAAAAAAAAGTTTCATTCCTAAGGAGCGCATTTGCTACATCCGTAGTGGTGAAGGGGCATATATCCTCATATCTCCCTTTGCTACGCCACCACATAATAAGTTATAACAAAAGAATCCTGATTCTCTTGCATATTGGTTTATTGGACTTTAAATTCCTTCCGCTTCGTTGATGTTGGGTAATAAATTTTCTTATGAGGAAAGCATACTAAAATATGTATAGATATGTAACAAATAGATTTTCTTTCGGCTTTTTTAAGTATTAACTCTTACTTTAAAATTTATAATAAACAATTTGTTATTCTCCACCATAGCCAAATTGTTACATGGTTTACAGAATTTTGCAACCGTGCTGCAATCTTTTTAAAATTGTATGAAGATATTATTTTAGTCCTTTAAGTACATCAGTAACGATAAAGAACTATGCTCGCATGTCCCTGGAGTAGTGTTCTAACAATAGTATGTATCAGAGTAGTTCAAAATATAAACAACTTTGTTACTGCTTTATGTATTTTTTATTTCAAGAAGTGGCTCATTATGTACCACAAAATCTTTTCTAAATCTCATTTTGGTGATACAATGAATATTAATATAAAACATTTAGTGAATCCAACGCTTTTCTAACCTTTCTATACCTTTCTTGTAGAAGACCTTGTCTTTGCCTTCACAACAGGCCTCAGTTTCGGCGACAACTTCTTCATTGGAGCCAAATCTCTTTCCCGCGAGCATTTGGGGCGGTTTCTTTGCGATATCTGCCTTCAAACGCACCAATAATTTTATATAAT
>CM032454.1:96897342-96917342 GCA_019049505.1 Pachyrhynchus sulphureomaculatus | reverse complement strand
TAAATCAAAAAAAAGTGAACTGAAATAAAATATGAACACCCCCCTTAAAATATTTTAAGGATTGTCTGAAAATTTTCTATTTCAGCAAAAGAAATTTATAAAAATTCTTAAATAAAGAAAAAAAATAAAAAAATGATTCTAGTGCAAACACTTACACTAAAAAAGAAAAAGTCTTGTCAGACCATTTAGCACTAGGCCAAAAAAAAATAAATATCTGGATAAATATCCAGACAAACGCTCGGGGTGAAAAAATCGCCATCCATGCTCTAGCTCATCGCTAAGAGAACATTCTAAATCTAGTATCACTACTAGTCGCACTCGGAAAATAATCGCACTCTATTCGCGCAATGTCGACGTCCTAAGACATCTAGACATGCTAAAATCGCTAGGGAAAACGCTCTGGTTGATCGCCAGAAAACACGTCAGCTTATCGCCAACAAAACACTCTGGTATATCGCCAGAAAAAACTAGGCTCCTCGCCAAGAAAACACTCGGTAAATAGTCCTCGACTACACAAAGCCTGCGTTCTAAAAGAACAATCTCGCCATTAACATAGTGAGCAGCTATAAAAGCTAACAATACCACTATAGGCACAGTGAATAGCTATAAAAGCTAAAATTCACTCTAAACACAGTGAATAGCTATAAAAGCTAAAATTCACCAAACTGAATGATCCTGCTTCACAAAGCAATGTTCACTAAGAACAGAATGATTAGTCTGCGCACAACTAACATTCAAGGAAACATTCCCAACATAACTATATGAGACAGCAAGTCTCGAAATAGGACCTCCCTAAAGTCATAATCCTAAATATAGGAGTCCATAAGCAAAACGACTCAAAATCTCGCATTTTGAGCACATGCCCTCAGGCAACCAACATACACCGAAATATATACAGAAATATGTACAGAAATATATACAGGAGTTCAAATCCCAAACTCTTGGTTATGATAACTCCATACTGAGCTTGGTGAAAGCTCTTAGCAAAAGCTAATCAAATCTTCGGCACATCGCACCAAAGTGACAAATCTGCCTAGAAACATGAGCCAAGCCCCCCGGGCCCATAAAAAAAAAAACGCCCTCCGTCATCCTTCAGGGTGGCTACACAGAGATATAAAACTTAACCAGCATTGCGCTTCTTCAAGTTGCATGAAGAACCCTCGTGTACTGGTCTCGCCCTAGAACAACAACGAAAAACATTCAATCCATCCCACATAACAGGAGACAAACACCTCACCACGATATACTGAAAGGTGGAGACAATAAAATACAGAATTGGTGACCCTGGTGTCCACCAACAAAAGGGAGTAGATTATAGCATCCACTAAACTGAAACGGTGTCTACCACACCACCATAAGTCAAAAAAAAATTTAATCAATAGGGTGTTCCGAAACACACTACTGCCAACAGCCTGTCACCACTAATAGGCTAATTGGAGCTGAGGTCGACTACAGTAGCTAGGCTCTCCTTTGGTTCAAATAGAAATAACCATTGGGTAACAAAACCCCTAAAGGTCCCAAAGGTCAAACGTTCACCCCCCATAGACTACCCTTCCAATCAGTCTGTTCCTCAGGAAGACTAACTCCCTGCCAAACGTCGTAACGGCATCTGTTAGCACCCGGTGCATCACAGCCTGTAAAACCAGATAACTCATGGGATACAACCAAAAAGGTTTATAAGGTTAACTTAACCAAGCTTCTAACGGAAATTTCCAAAAAACGAAAATGAGCTTAAAAAGCTACATGAAGCAAAAATTTCTCTATTTTTCGGTGGCAACGCAACAAAACTGTTGAAGACGACAAGAGCTTTTCCAGCTTAATCAGAAACAAGAAGAAAACATCATTGACAGCTAAAATATTCGATCATGGTGTTAATCGTCTTCCTAGACAATAGCCTCTAGAAGAAACTGCTACAGGTATCAGGCATAACCGTTTTCTGTCAGCCCAAACTCCTAGATTACCTCTTGGAAATCTAAAAATTCGGTTAGGAATCTTCCTTCACTGCGCTTAGCCTCTCTTGACAAGGTTCTCATCTCGGTATCAGATTTTGATCATTTCTTTGTGAAACGACTGTCTTAGTCTGCTCTCATCTCTTGTAAATGATCAGCCTTTAGTTCTCCTGCAGAACTCCAATTTTCTATCAATCTGATAGTAAACCGAAAAAACTCAACATACGCCTATGAGTCCATGCAAAAAAATTTTAAAAAATTTTGTCAGGTAACGTTTAAACGGCTCTGAAAAAAAATAGAAAATACCCTCAGTTTGTCAATTCAGGAGAAGATCTAAATCAAAATAATCCAAGTCTTAGACTTACTGGATAAACCAAACTCAATTTACTCTTAATTGCACCCAACATATACCACTAAGGTAATAGAAATACACCCACTCGGGTAACAAACTTTGAAATTGCTCATAGAAATTTTGACTCTACATCACACTACACGAGCTACATCTTGCGCTTGTCCTAACTCAAGACCACCTTGGATTGCCTCTAATCAAAATTATTTTGTAGTGTTTTTATTTGGTTCGCTTTTTTTTTAACTTCAGTTAAAAAAATGAAAATATGCTGAAAGGGGTGTAGTGTTGGTAAATAAAAAAATCAGTTTGGTACAGCCGTTCTTATCCTGAAAAGTAAGATAGGTATTCAGTGAGACACTAGCTTTAATCAACAAAAAGAAAATTTATTCAAGTTTTTAAAAATAAAAAGTTCTAACCTTTGCAGTTTTACAGGATTACCAAAAAATTTTAGCCTAACTGGTAGTTATGACATTTAAATTCTAAACTCTGACTACTCCCGAAGACGAAAAATAGTGCTTTTCACTTCACTTTTTAGTCAGTTCATATTGCTGTTAAGGCACTACTCAGGGATAAGTCTATGGAAGGATGTTTTGGTAACTTACTGTTTTTATTTCGGCTTCGATGGAACACGACCGATTTCACACTTTCTAGTAAACACTTAGAGAGCCCACTACGGCTTTTCGTTAAAAAAAAACTTGTGCTTTATTTAGCTCTCATGATTGTTGTTATGAGCCTTTACTGCAGCTCTGTCGAAGGAAGCCTACTTGGCGGCTCCGATGAAAATTAGCCTGGCTGCGGCTTGATGGTACTCCGCCCCGACCGTAGTTCTTTGGACCCTTAAATAAGTCGTGGCCTTCTCTCGGTAATATCGCGACGCCGGAACCAAAAATCCGGATACACATTTTCAACCAATCCCGGCGTGCCGAAAGATTCGGTCAGAAACCCGCACAGCACACTAATATACCGAACGGCTTGGAATCTTTGATTAATATACCGTTCGATACAAAAATGAAAATAAGTACAATTTGAAGTGAAAAATCAGTAACATTACATGGTCTTAAAATCTAGGAAAAAATGAATGTTACAATATATATATATATATATATATATATATATATATATATATATATATATATATATATATATATATATATATTTACATATATCTACAAAATTCGACTTTATTCATCAATATGGTCTCCTTCAAGAGCGTTACAATCAGTCCAATCCTTTTCTAACATTCTAACATTTCTATACGTTCCTCGTAGAATTTGTCATTGCCTTCAAAATATGCCTCAGTTTCGACGATATCTTCTTCATTGGAGCCAAATCTTTTTCCCGCGACCATTTTTTCGAGGTCTGCGAATAGATAATAGTCGCTGGGGACCAAATCTGGAGAATATGGTGAATGAGGAAGCAATTCGAACTTCAGTTCATGCAATTTTGCAATTGTAACTATTGTGTTGATGAAAGAGCACTTTTTTTTTGTTCATTTGGTGCCGTCTCTTTGCGATTTCTGCCTTCAAACGCACCAATAACTTTATATAATATTCAGTATTCTTGATTTTTCCCTTCTCAGCATAGTCGATGAAAATTATTCCATGCGCATCCCATTAGGTAACAGAAGAAATTAGCAATGACGATAATAGTAAATCAAGGCCACCTGAGTGGAGCCGCGGGCACGGCTAGGTTATATATATATATATATATATATATATATATATATATATATATATATATATATATATATATATATATATATATATATAAATATGTCATTCTTTCTCAACTGTGCCACCTTTACCTCAGTTTCAAATATTGAGATAAAATGGTCTATGACGCTCAAAATTTTCGTCAAAGGGAGTACTTTTAAATGCCATTTGGCCTTTTTTTGAAATTCAATATGGGTCCGCAATATGGCATCTATTATCATTTTAGAATCATTATTAAGCCAAAATTAATTGCTAAAAATTATAATAAGCAGTTACTGTACAATGTAATGTTGTAAAAAACTATCATTTTTAATGTTTTTAGAATAGCTGATTACGCATACGATGTAGAAATTGCAATTTGACAGCTGCAATTTTTAGGAAAATCAAATGTGACTAACACTTCACACTCACCTAGATTTTTTTTTCGTTCTTCTTCGTACTCTACTTGCTGTTTTGACATAAAAAGTGGGGTTTTAGAATTAATAGTTTTTTAGAGAGAAGCTCAACAAAATTTTCCAAGGATCGTATTTCGGTTTTCAATATTAACCTATCAATGTTCGTCCATGTACTAAATTTAACATGTTTAATATGAATATTTTTCATTACTTTTAATAAATTTTCTGAAAACTCATCAGTACCTGGACATTCCTGACATTCATTGAGGTCACAAGCTAGGCATGACAAATTATGTGCCAAAATACTAGGCACATAATTTGTTGTAAACAATCTTTATAATCACTCACTGGCTTCTCCGAGTGCTCCGTGAGTTTTTTTAGATTAACTGTATCCAACATAAGCTTGACATTCTGGTGAATTGTACAAACGTGCACCGTAGGTGTCTCAGAAATTCCAGCAAGTATGCAATGCTTTGGACGAAGCTGTGCAAACTTATTGAGAAAGTCAGGATAACGTTCCTTGTATAGAGAATATGAATATTTCAAATCAAAAAGTAAAAAAAGTAAGCTCACGTTCACCATCAATGTTTACAGAGACACACTTCTTTACTCTTGTTATTTTACCATTAGTATAAAAAAACTCTACAAACTGTTAAAGTAACATGCGGAGTTATTAGAATAAATAAGAACACAAAACAAACAAGATGGTGGAGTTCCTACAATCTAGAACAAAACCAGCACTACAATAACTATAAAGAACAGAGAGTGAAAGTGAAAGAAAGGGTGAACCAAGCGAAACAAAAAGCTTGGGGAGAGTTCGGAGAGAAATTAGAAAGTGATAGACATTGTTCTATAGAATCCTCAAAACAATGAAGAAAGGAAAGAAACATGAAGTTAAGCATATGAAAAATAAAAATGGAAAAATAATTCATGATGCAGAAGAGGTTAGAAAGAGGTGGAAGGAGTATTTTAAGGAAAGTCTAAATACAAACCAAGTATGTCAAGCTGTAGAGAAGTTTGAAGTAGTTGAAATAAATCAAAGGCAAACAGAACAAAATCAAGAAATAACATTAGAGAAAATCATAAAGTCGATAATACACTAAAGAGAGACAAAGCAGCAGGACACGACAACATAACTGCAGAGATGATAAAGAATATTGGCGATATAGGAGAAGAAATCTCAAGGAAACTATTTAATGAAATAATGACAAACCTAAAGATACTAGAAGAATGGGATGTGGAAATAATCATACCACTAAATAAAAAAAGAGACAAGGATTTTCCAACTACAGAGGAATTTCAATACTTAACACAGTAACCAAAATGTATGAGCAAATCTTGGAAAGAAGAGTCCAAAAACTTATAAAGGCTCATTTAGAGGAATCCCAAAGTGCTTTCAGGAAGGGAAGAGAAGTACAGGATAATATCTTTACGATTAAGAATTTAATAGAAAAAAGTAAGAATAACAGAATATACGTTGCCTTTCTAGATCTTGAAAAAGCCTTTGATAGTGTCCCAAGGCAACTTATGTGGAACAGCTTAATAGCAAGAGGAATAAACGCACAGCTATGTAGAATCATTCAGAGTCTACACCAGGTCACAAGATGTTATGTAAGAACGGGAAAATATGTGTCCGAGGAGTTTACAACAAAAGAGGGACTTAGACAAGGTGGAGTTTTAAGCCCAACCTTGTTCAACATAATAATGGACGATATAATAACAGAAGTAAAAATAAAAGTTAAAAAATACAGGGTCGGCTATAGAAACATGATACTGACAGAAATATCTGAAAACGCCTATGCAAAGGATCTAGTAATTTATGCCAAGAACGGGAGAGAGTTACAGTAGAATATAGAAGTATGGAAGGCAGCACTGCACAAAAGAAATCTAAGAATAAATATAGACAAGACCAAGACAATGATAACAGACAGAGACAAAGAAAAGGAATCTAGAAATTAAAATATACAAAACAGGAAAGAACGATGCGGAAATAAACGATAGAATAGAAAATGCACTAAAAGTATTCTTCAGTCTCAACAATACATTCATACGTAAAAAAAGAGGTCTCCATAAATACAAAAATGATGGTCAATAAAACTATATTTAGACCTATCCTAATATATGGCAGCGAGAGCTGGGTACTCACAAAAAGAACGAGCAGTAAACTTCAAGCAATTGAGATGAAATATCTTAGAGCAGTAATAGGCATAACAGAAGAGATAAAATTAGAAACACCGAGGTGAGAAAACAATTGCAGCTAGAACCGCTAACAACAACGATAAAAAGGAACCAACTGAGATGGTTTGGCCACTTAGTGAGAATGAAGGAGTGTCAACAAGCAAAAGTAATATGGGAAAGCCGAACGATACAGAATTGACTAAGGGGTAGACCAGCCAAAACTTGGGAAACTGAAGTTACTGAAAACCTGAAGGAACGGAGAACGACTTTGAGAAAAGGAAAGGAAGGAGCAAAAAACAAGAAGGAATGGGCAATATTTGTATACAATTGTTAGATAGAATGTATTTAACATGAAAATGTACACCTTGACACCTAACTGTGCATCAAGGTATTTGAATAATAAATAAATATAAATAAAAAACCCTTTGATCTTTTCAATTGTAGAACCTGATAATTTTTTCCGGCCTTTGACGTCGTATCTGCTAAAACGCCTTTTAAAGTTTTCAATTTCTTAGCATTACCAGCTATTCGCCTGGAATAGTTAAATTCTTGCGCTATTTTTTTGCCACTCTATGTATCTGGGAGTATAGTAAGAACAAATATTCTTTGTGGGTCATTCGATTTCAAACTTGAGGCTCATCGGTATCAACGATGCATCACTAGGTGATATATCAGACTTAAGTCTGCAAGACGAAAAAATGCTAGCATTTTCAGGAAGATGAGGAATTTTTTTAATAATAGCTTCAGATATAACCCTTAAACGTTTTCCTGTTTGAGCTTTTTCACCTGATACTCTATACGGATTGCAGCACCTGTCATAATGATAAGCTAATTTAGGTATATTTTGATTATTTAAATATAACAAAATAAAAATAATATCAGAAACGAAAATAATATAAAATTTTATGATCAGAAACTACTGATTACAAATTTTCAGAATATTCTAGCACAGATTTCAACGTAATAAATAACCGGTCAAGTGCAAGTTGAACTTGCGCAATTAGTATTCCGTCCGTTGATTGATTTTAAAATAAAAAATTTTGTTACGGAGGTATAAAATGTTTAATGACTTCACAAGACGACTCCAAATGAGTTTTCAATAAAGTTTTTTCCGATTTTTACTGAAAACTGATAACCTTGAAATTTATGTCTTTTTTTATATACCAGATAAATTATTGAAGGTGAAGCACTCGTGATAATTTTCGTTCAATCTGGAGAATATTCCAGAATTTTTTAAGAATTTTTTGATCAGTGCTTTTTGGGATAAGGGAGGAACAGCGGATTTTCGAAATTTTAAAAAAATAATACAAAGAAAAGTGTACGCAAGTATTACATTATATATATTTTTGAACTCGTGTTTTTACAAACTTTCATTTGACACCCCACTCGATGACCTGGTAAATTTTTTTTTTTTACTTCCGATGTCACCCCTCAAAACTTAAGTCAAAATTAAACTTTCAAAACTACATGGCTCTGATGAGGTCATCATTAGTACCAAATTTCAACCTTCTATGTAAAGACAGACAAACGGACGGGCAGACACCGAAGTGATCTTATAAGTGTTCCGTACGAAACACTAAAAAGATAAAATTACTAAGCAGTATTTTAAATTTGTACAATAGTTAGCAAAAATTAAAACATTTTCAATTCCACAAAAACAAAATTATATAAAATGTATAAAATTATAAAAAATATGTAGATAATAGGCAATTATGCAAACTGTTTTAGGAAAAAAAAATCGAGAAATTCTGAAAAGAAGTGTTGGAAGCTAGCTCTGTAAAGAACTGGTTGAAATATAACTATATGACCTCCATAATCCAGTTCATTTGCGAGAACGATTTGAATTAGATTTTGTGTATGGAAAGTATCTATTATAAATATTTGCAATAATCCAATTCAATTGTGAGAAAGATTTTTCTAGTTCTAGACAGTTTGAATAGCTTGCATTTGAACAACAAAATGGGTGGGGTCAGTCTTTGGTTAAAAGCTTGTGATGTGTTCCTTTGTATGGCGTAACATTTTGATTCTTTTAGGATTTGAGAATGTTATATACATTTTTTATCAATTTTCACTCGACGCCTAAAGTTATGTTAGGTTTATTTGTCTTGATACTTGTTTTGTTATTAAGAGTGTAATATCTTTTATCAATGAAGAATTGGAAAACGGACTGTTATCTGGAAAAATGTTTCTAACAAAAGTTGTGTATTTTTGTTTAAGAAACATGTTGCGGTTATAAAAAATATGGGTTCCCATTTAAAAAATCAAAGTTGATCTTGAAATTACCTTGAAAATTGTTTTCAAAACTTAGTAACTTTTCTGTGAAATACTTTTTGCTATCTTGTTTAGTTCTCGAAATATTTGCTTGAGGCATTTAAAATGGAACACCCAGATATTAAAACACTTGAATCTCAGTTTGTGGAAAATCTACAATTCTATTTTTTCATAAGCTTCAGCGCGTCAAAATGCATAGATTAGAAATAATTTTGTTTATAAACCTGTTATTATTAATTTTATTGATAATACTTGAGTCTTTAAAATAATGAACCAAAGAAATTTAACTAACTATTTCTATTATTTATTGTAGTGGACAATAAAATAAAAACATTTTCAATGTGTAATAGTTACGTTGTTATAGAATTATAAAAGATAATAAAGTTAGATATATTTTTTTAGACTAAGTAATAACTTGAGTTTCTACGAGTAACGAATTTTTTCACGTACCCAACTTATTTCTGGTTAAGTTACTTTTCTGTTGTGTCGGTTAGGGTATTTAGGTTTATTAGGATCAGGAATGATAGATTTTAAACAAGAAAATTTGCTGTAATATCTGGTTTAGATGTTATTTTTATGGTTTTGACAGTCGATTTGATAGTTTGCAACTGTCAAATTACAATTTTAACATTATATTCGTAATCAGCGATCCCAAAAACCTGCTCACCGGTACATCAAGGAGATCCTGCAGGAACACGTCCTACCTTACGCTGGGTTTGCTGGCGATAGCTTAGTGCTAATGCACGACAATGCGAGGCCACATGTTGCTGCGTCGGTGCGGTAATACCTGGCAGAAGTGGGAATAGCCACATTAGACTGACCTGTGCGGAGTCCTGGCCTCAATCCAATCGAGCACATAACGGATGAGCTCAAAAGAAGGGTTCGAGCCAGAAATCTATTCCCTGCATCGCTGAGGTACTTAAAGGTTGCAGTGGCGAAAGAGTGGGGAAGAGTCACACAGACAGTGATGAAAAAGCTCAACTGCTCCATGAAAAGCTGGCTGGAAGCAGTAATAAGGGCTAGGGGGTTAATACAAAATATTGATTTAAGTTTTTATCAATAAATTTAATTGTTTAACTTAAACTCTTTTCCTTTCTTTTACCCCTATTTTCAATCCTTGTTCTCTTTGTTTCCTTTTCAATCATATTAATCAATAAAAAGCATGAGGTATGCTATGAAATTTGGTATTATCAGAAACAGAATGATCCGTAAAAATATATGAACACTAAATTTTAGGTTCCGTGTTAAATGAAGCCAAATAGTTTGAGTCGATTTTTTTGCTCACCAGTATATATATATATATATATATATATATATATATATATATATATATATATATATATATATATATATATATATATGTATATATATTATAGACACCGTATATATATATATATATATATATATATATATATATATATATATATATATATATATATATGTATGTATGTATGTATGTATGTATATATATATATATATATATATATATATATATATATATACATATGTTGCGAATTTTTATTTTTACAAGCTTTTTTTGCTGGACACTTCATTTTTCTCCGGCTACCGGCCGCCATATTGGAGCCGCCATATTGGATTTTTCAAAGGCGCACTCAGCATTTGAAAGTAGACGCTCTAAGCTTTAAAATGAGCCCTTGGTCAAGTTTTTTGGTTGCTTCTAATTTTGGTCGTAGCTCTGATCCGGTTGACGCGGATCGTCCCATATGTATATATATATATATATATATATATATATATATATATATATATATATATATATATATATTATATGTTATATATATACATATATATATATATATATATATATATATATATATATATATATATATATATATATATATATATCTAAAATCAAACAATCCTTATTCTCCTTGTTTGCCTTATATATGTTATATATATATATATATATATATATATATATATATATATATATATATATATATATATATATGTATATATATATATATATATATATATATATATATATATATATATATATATATATATATATATATATATATATATATCTAAAATCAAACAATCCCTATTCTCCTTGTTTCCCTTTTAATTATTTTAATTAATAAAAAGCATGAGGTATGCGATGGTAAATGAATCAATGAACAAATGTTCCGTTATAGTTCTCTGTAAGTAGGTACTTTGAAGTAGATATATCCTGACAGATAGTACATCGTAGGGTAAGTGATCTATAATTTTAAACACAAGAATTGTTTCCCTTTTACAAAGTTGAAAATTAGTTAGCAAACTATTCTCTTCACAAGACACTGGATTTGTTACATTACATGTTTTGTAAAAATTTCGAAAGGTATCGTTTATTTTTATGAAACAAGCCATAAGAAAGAACCCTAACTAATTTTAAATATTAAGGAATCCCACTCTTTATATAAACTTTTAAACTCTAAATATAGATACTACCTGTACTACTACTACTGCTACTACTTTCTAACTTATGTAACACATGTTTGGAATAACGCCATTGAACAATTTAGAGAATCTCGAGTAGTTGCTCTTGATATATCCAAAGAATTTAACCGTGTTTTGTACGATGGATTGTTGGCTAAGCTACGCTCTTATTGTATGTCTGAGAAGTTCTGTCTATAGCTCTCCTGTTTCCCCAGAGAGCGTTCTTTACGAGTGGCAATCGACGGATTTCTTCTGGTCAGTCGCTAAAGCCATTAGTTAAAACTTCACTAAATTCACTATACCACCACTTACACAGCCGAATAATACTATCGCAACAAGACCAGTTGAAAAAGTCAACTTGTTAACTGCACTTCTTGCTTCGCATTCCACTGTCGATTTCCAAGGAAAAACACCACCAACTCTATTGCAGATAGTGATATTGCAGGTAGGGATGCTCGATATTATCTTCAGACAGCGTATCATAAAACGTATTTTAATAAACCTAGACAACAAAAAGGTTTCTAGCCCTAAATGCATGCCTGCTATAGTACTCAGAAAATGCGCGAGAGATTTAACACAAAATTTCTATATACTTTTCGACCTATCCTATAGAAAGGGAATATTTCCTTAACGCTAGAAGTGCGCTACAGTTCAGTCGATACCCAAAAAGGGCAAGAAGATCTTGTTAACCGACTACCGACCAGTTGCACTACTTTCAATAATATCGAAAGTGATGGAAAACTCCGACCGATCAATCAGCATTTTCTAAAATATGCTAAAGGATTGAATATTATTAACGATCATCATTATGGTTTTATAAGCAACGATCCACAAGCGATCTTCCAACTTATATAGTGCATATTTAGAACAACGCAATCGAATACTTTGGAGAATCTCTAGTGGTTGTACTAGACATTCGACCGTGCTTGTCATGATAGATTGTTGGCTAAGCTACGCTCTTATTGTATGCCTCAAAAGTTCTCTTTATGACTGTCGTGTTTCCTTAGAGAGAGTTTTTACGACTGACTATTGACGGATTTCTTTCTAATACCTTCACTATGAACGTTGGTATGCCCCAAGGCTCCATACTGTCTCCTACTCTTTATCTGATCTACATAAACGATCTACTAGAAAGGACCAGGAATCCAATCTACAGCTTTGAAGATGATAGTACGATTATTTCTTCATTCACTTTGAATACTCGGACATCGGCTACTCATGCTAATATCCGCAGACAGCCGGAATTCGTTCAACTTAACAACGACCTGGAAGCCAAGTAGCATTTACCACTACAAAAACCCAGGTCGTAGTTTTTTCTAAAAAAGTTAACGTCGCTAAACTCGGTATAGTTAACAAAGACCTGGAAAAAATTCTATTCTGGGGTGACAGTAACGAAGCAGAATTTAACGCTACAGAAACTCAGGCGGCAGTTTTTTCTAAAAAACGTTGCTGAACCCAACAGAAGTACGTCGGGGCACTCCATTCTTCTAGCATCGTCGCTCAATCTGCTGGATGTTAATTCGGGAGCAAATATGTCTGACACGTACATCTTGCAAACATAGCAAAAATAACTTCTCAAAAGCTGGAAATATTATTTCGAAGTAGAAAGCTTTACACTCCACAACAACTGTTAATTCTGTACAAAACTCAAATTCGACAAACGATGGAATCCTGCTCTCATGTTTGGGGCTCTGCTCCCAAACATAGACTGCATTTGCTTGATTCTATTCAGAAGAGAGCTGTTCGCCTGATTGGAGAGCCAAAACTGACTAGCAACCTTGATTTCTTGGAACATCGAAGACCGGTGGGCCACTTGAGTCTATCCCACCAGTATTTTCATGGAACGTCTTCGATGGATGTAGCCCGCTTAATTCCTCTCAAAGCGGTACATGCTAAAAATTCACGTCGCGCTAACACTTCACGTCCATTTAAAGTTCAGCTTGTGACTCCTCGTTAAACACTTTCAAGCGGTCTTTTATATGGAGAACTTCATCTCTTTGGAATGATTTGTCAAGGGAAGTGTTTCCGACCGAGTACAATTTACAGCGATTCAAGACCAACGTGAATCGCTTTTTCCGAACACTTGCCACTCTTGTAATAGGGATTTCCCTTCAGCAGGTATGCTACGTCCATAAAAAAAATTGTTAGATTCTATTCAGAAAAGAGCTGTTCACCTGATTGGAGACCCAAAACTGACCAGCAACCTTGATTCATTAGAACATCGAAGAACGGTGCAATTTTCTTTATGCGATGGTTGGCAATCATAAATGCTATCAGTAGTATAGGAATAGATGTTCGAGACCACATTTAGGTAGGCATTTCACTTGTAAAATTAGGGACCAAAACGGAATGACATTGACCCCTTTCGATACCGTACTTTGACCTCTCAACTACTATTAATGCCCTACCTTGTTACATCAGTTGACCAGTTACAGTTAGCCTATACCTTCACTTTCTTATATATTGAGAGTTTGAAGAATTATATGATTTTCCATCTTTAAAGTAATGAGAAAAATAAACTACTTATATATTTGATTAAGAGATCCATCTATTATACAGTATATTTTCAGTTACACATATATCTTAACCACAGGTGGGCTAGTCACGTTGTGCGCTTGAAGGATAATAGATGGGCGAAAAGAATTGTTGAGCGGAGATCGAGGCAAGACAAAAGGAGCAGAGGCAGACCACCTAGCCGATGGACGGACGACCTAAAAATAATAGCCCAGAACTAGATAGCGAAGGCACAACATCAAATGGAATGGATAGATTTGTAGGATGCTCATGTCCCATAGTGGACAAGAGAGGCTGGATGAGGACGATGACCATAATTTCACATTACATTAAATTTCGAAAGTATACATAAACCTTCACAACAAGGGGTATATCGACATACTAGTGGGTATATCATTTTAGTTTTAATCTGACAGCGGGGAGTAGACCCTTTATTTTTATCTTATACTGCACTCTGTCGGTGACTTATTTAAAATCTGAAAATGGTGTTCTTTATTTTTGCTGAACCTAGCCGATCTGATATATATATATATATATATATATATATATATATATATATATATATATATATATATATATATATATATATATATACATATATATATAATATATATATATATATATAATATATATATATATATATATATATATATATATATATATATATATATATATATATATTATATATATATTTATATATATATATATATATATATATATATATATATATATACATATATATATATATATATATATATATATATATATATATATATATATATATATATATATATATATATAATATATATATATATATATATATATATATATATATATATATATATATATATATATGTTATACGTTGGTGTACTTATACGAGTATGAATGCATGTATTTCTATTTCACGAGTCTTTTAAAAATATGTTTTTAAATTTAGTATGTTAATGCTTATGTATTTAGATACGAAACAATTTTTCCTTCATTAAAGGCAATATCTCTCTTCCTAAGATTGTAAGCCCTAGAGGTACACTCATAAACTTTATGAATCTTACCCCGTATATCTATAAAAATGTCTTTTCAATTTGCAACATAGACATTTCTATCGCCGGTATTATTTCTTCGTCAAAACCGATGTCTAAGTTTATATTTTTATAGCATATTCCTGATATGGGAATATGCCTGTCATAAACTAAGAAAGGTCGAGTAAAACCTGTAACCTTGTGTCTAGACGTATTTACAGCTTCTTGAAGTTTTACAATTTCTTTATTCCAATTGTCGTGAAAATATACCCGGCTTCGAATAGCTGTACCTATAATATTATTATTTCATAGTACGAACTTATATTTTGGAGAATAAACTGTATTAAATCAAATATTTAAACCATATGTATTGCTTAAACTTTTGAAAGTTTTAGAAGCAAACTGAGAGCCATTACTTATAGAAGTGATGGAGGACCCTAGACCAGAAAAACTTTGCTTTCAAGTACATCTTAAATATACTGGGCCTTAGAACTCTTCAAAGGAAACAGCACCGTATATTTTGTGAATCACCAAAAAACTACTAAAAGCCATTTATTTCCATTTTTGATCGTGGATATGGTCCTATGTACTTCACGGCTATGACCTGAAAAGGACAACTACGAGTAACAATTCGTCCTTTTTCCGTAGGTCCCATGGTTAAAGTATTTGGAGATTTTTGAGCTTCACTAACCTCACAAGTTTTAATAAATTTTAGCACCCCCACTGTTGACCAAGAATATTATTCTTGTAGTTTTTTTTTATTTAAACCAAAGTCATCGGAAAAGCACAACGGTCTGAGATACATTTATAAACCAATTCATTTTCCGCTTTCCACTGAAGATAATTCTCAGGAGAGGCTAAGATTTTTTTACAAATAATCGTACCTGAGTGAGTACGATCTATGTTAACTGTACCAATTTCTACTTCCTCATGAAATCTGGAACTGAATTCTTGGGCTTGCTGGTCATGCTGAATACTGGATAATGCGTCAGGGACGACGGACGCGACGATATTACACCAGACGTCGCCTGGTGTGATATTGGCGCAGGCTAATATTTCATGGCTGTGCCGATATCCCTGTGAAAAAATAATAGCATGATGATGCTTCAAGGATCAAAAAATACCGGAAGCAAAATAGCCCACCACTTTCCGGGTGGATACTGATTCGGCAGCCTCACCATGCAGATTTTATAGTAGCTTTTTGCAATATACGAGGTTTAAACTCGAGTGTATATTCAGTACACCAACATCTACAATCAATTCAATCAACCTCAGATACTCGCTCTCTGCCAAACTGAGGTGCATCGAACAGCACAGTTAACTTTCTTTATCCTGGGTACTGATTTTATTGCCGGTGATCTCTCTTATCAACAAGAGGAAGAACGGGAGCCTCGAAACTATGTGTTATGTCGACAAAATTATCAATTCAACAAACCAAAGGTAAAATCTGCTACCTCTATGGACCACCATGTTATACTAACTTTAGAACATTTTTCGCTTCCCTGGCAAAAACCCTCGGTCATTTACAGATTAATTATCTAAGAGCTGAAATTGCCATCCTGGACGACTTTGATGTCCACAACATCATCTGGATTAAGTATTTATATACTACTAGCGAACAAAGCCATAAAGATGAATCTTTCTCAATTAATTGTGGTTTTACTTAGCTTGTCGATGAACACGAATTTCTGACCATAATGGAGAGTTCGCCAGTCTTCTTGGCCTTCTTCTAATCACTAATCCAGAGATTAGTGGATTATGGTCACTGACTATAAACAGAGGAGCACATAAACCGCGCAATATCTTGTACTACAGATCTGCTACATAGTAAAAACTCATAGAATATTTTAGAACTTTCCCTTGGTTATACGTCAACGACTTATTTGACTGCGCTACGCGGGTTTCCGATGTGATCTTATATCTCTCACAATTACCCACAAAGCACCATTTACCATAGTACATACCATGTCTACTGGCATAAAACTAGTTTTGTCGAACGTAATTATTGCGTAGTCAAACAAATATATATATATATATATATATATATATATATATATATATATATATATATATATATATATATACATATATATATATATATAATATATATATATATATATATATATATATATATATATAATAACTAACAAGCTAAAATATTTCGTATTAATAAAATGAAAGTATTATTATCATGATATGTATAATTATACGAGAGTGTAGCCAAAAATAACGAGTACTATTTTCGAACTGGCGGTTTGGATTTCTATCGCTAAGTGCCTTTACTAGAAACTGTTCCAGACCAGTTGAACAAGCATCATTCGTGACACAAATTACTGACAGAAAGTGTAGATTCGTAAGCTCTTCGTTCCGGCCAAAAATTGTTAGTTCTTAAAGAATCCACTTCAGCAGCTAGTGTTCGGCCTCACCTATAAATAATTCTACTCGTATTGTACAGATGGCCCTACAAAGCCATAACTACCCTAAATTTTTAGAGGCGCAGCGTCATTTTCCGACGTTCATTGTGCTCGGTGTTGAAATTTTCTTTATGTGAATTGTGTATGAGAACTTTTTAATATCAATATTTTAATTTCTCTTTGAACTAAAATAAATTAGTTTATTTGACTCCAATTCTTAATGGTACTGTAAATGTAGATAAAGAGGTTGTTTCAAGTCAAGGGAAGTGTTGAGTTCAAAATTGCTGGAACTGATGCTGCAGAAGACATCACTTTTAAAAAATCAATGCCTGGATTGAAAATATAAAACCACACAACTTAATTTTTGGAACATCTAGTAACATAAATTTGAGCTACAAAGTATTTATTATATGTACCACTAAGTAGATAGAAATAAAAAAAATAATGAATAAAAATAAAATCGGATATTTTAAGTTTTACTCTTCTGTTAGGACGTCGTATTATCATCTACTACTACTAAAACAATTCAACGTTTAAAACTTGACGAAAAACTCATTAAAGGGCAGCTAAAGTCTTGGTTATTGAAAAACCTGGAACATCCATTAAGTTTCTCTTGTCTATTTCAAAAAGATCTGAGCAACAAACTGACGCACGGTGGGACGAAGCCCCTCTGTGCAACTCAAAATTCTAGATACCTTTCAATTTTTAAGATTTTGCTTTAATTTTTTTAAAATATTCTTTAGATACAAAGCATCAACTTGTATCTGCAACTTTTTGTTAATTTTTTTTTTTGTAAATTTGGCTGAAAAAAAAAAATTTTTTGGACGACGAACTTTTTATTGTGTACGTTAAAATCTCGATTATTTGCTTATGGTAATATATGCTTCTGAAGTCGCCGATTCCTTTAAGAATAGCCATTTTAGCAAAAATTTTGAGGATTTTAAGTTATTGGCCAATTTTGGTTATTTTCCGCTGTTTTTTTATAGTTATTTTAGTCGATAGAGAAAGGACGGGGAATATCTGGTTTAACAATATTATTTTAAGGTATTTAATAATGAATACTATAATAATTTTGGCAAAAATTAATCCACTTTTTAATAAATGGCCAATTTTCAATTTACTTAAAAATTTTATTTCTTTGTTTTTAACTGAAACTTATCAAGTGGGAATTATTTGAAGATAATAATCTACTTATATAAGGTATATAAAAATGAAAAAAATTATTTTGTCCGAAATAAGTTTTTATTTGTAGTAATTGGCCATTTTTGGACAATTTTTATTCAAATATTCGTATTTTCCGCTTTCTACTGCCTAAAAAAGCTCCCTTGATAAATGTTGCAACAGTTTCTGAGATGATGAGATGTTTGTTTCCATTTCTTAATTCGATTGTCAAATTCGCAAATGCGTTCCTTCACACTTCCTCCAGGCTTAGGATAGGTTCAAAAGAATAGTCTCTGAAATTTGGAGCATGCTTAAAGGCAAATAGGCTAACAATAATAATAATAATATATATATATATATATATATATATATATATATATATATATATATATATATATACATATATATATATATATATTTATATATATATATATATATATATATATATATATATATATATATATATATATATATAATATATATATATATTATATATATATATATATATATATATATATATATATATATATATATATATATATATATATATAAGAAGGAACGCATTTGCGAATTTGACAACGGAATCAAAAAATGGGAAAAAACATCCCACTATCTCAGAAACTGTTCCTCGAAGAGAGCTTTTTTAGACAAGTGAAGGCGGAGAATACGAATATTTAATTGAAAATCTCATACAGAGTTTTGTAAAAAAGCTATGGCGATTTAAACGTATACACAGTGCAGTGGCGCTCCCTACAATCTTGTATAAATAGTATAATTATTAAGAAATCTACTGAAGAAAAACTAAAATGAAAGTATAACATTGACATCCTGTTTCTCAAAGATTAGCAATTTTTGGACTAAGATAAATTGGGTTAAATGGTCATATTTTCACCCTAGAAATCCACTGTAACTCTATATACACGGAATACTGGGACACCCTGTATATATATATATATATATATATATATATATATATATAATATATATATATATATATATATATATATATATGTATATATATATATATATATATGTATATATATATATATATATATATATATATATATATATATATATATGTGTTTTCACAAGCTTTCATTTGACACTACACTCGTTGACCTAGTAAATTTTTTTTTTTCTCTTCCGATTTCACCCCCCAAAACTAACCCCTTAATTCAAAATTTAACTCTCAAAACTACATGGCTATGATGAGGCCATCAGTTCCTATATTATTACCAAATTTCAACTTTCTCTGTCAAATAGTTTCGGAGGAAATCGGGTGTGACAGACAGACGGACACCGAAGTCATCTTATAAGTGTTCCGTACAGAACACTAAAAAGATTTGTGTATTATTTTGGCAAACAGCATGTATTTGATGTAGTGGTGTTATATACTGCGTAGTGTCATTGTGCCAAAGATTCCACATTCCCAAGATAGTAAGAATAGTAGTAATATTTTTATTCTGTTACTATATATGATTTTGAACTGGGCTTTGGCTTTTACTGAATATATGGCGTTTACTATGAGAAGTCATAATATATATCATAAATATATATATATATATATATATATATATATATATATATATATATAT
>CM032454.1:96847342-96894842 GCA_019049505.1 Pachyrhynchus sulphureomaculatus | reverse complement strand
ATTATACATCCCTTAAGCAAGGAGATTGATAAATAATGCATTTCATTCAATGTCATATTTTGTTACCATTTTACTTTTTGTTAATAATTTGATACCCACTAAAATTTCTAAATATTAATATCCATAGAATTCTCACTTCAATAATAGTCGCTAAATTCAGCCAAAAGCCCATAAAAAATAAAACTTTCATGTGAGACACGTGCATTTTTTTAGAAGTTTTGGTATTTTTTCTTACAAAAAAAGTATAGGGCTATTAATTATAAATTGATTACCCCTCGAACCTGCTTATTTAATGAGTTAGGGAAAAATGTTAAATATATAATGTTTTTAATGAATTTCTTTACAAGGTTGAAACAGAAACAATGGTGCTTGTTGTTTTCACATATAAAATATATTTTTAAATAGAATACCCTGCATATCACTTTTTAGTTTTCTAAATGTCTTGTCTTGAAACGACAATATAGTTATAGTGTTATTATGGAAATAGGGTATAATAAATCATTTTTAGTGTTCCGTACGGAACACTTATAAGATCACTTCGGTGTCTGTCTGTCTGTCTGTCTGTCACACCCGATTTTCTCCGAAACTATTTGACATAGAAAGTTGAAATTTGGTACTAATATAGGAATTGATGGCCTCATCAGAGCCCTGTAGTTTTGAAAGTTGAATTTTGACTTAAGGGGTTAGTTTTGGGGGGTGAAATCGGAAGTGAAAAAAAAAATTTTTACTAGGTCAAGCGTGGTGTCAAATGAAAGCTTGTGAAAACACGAGTAAAAAATATATATATAATGTAATACTTGGGAACACTTTTCTTTGTATTGCTTTTAAAAAATCGCAAAAAATCGCTCTCCGCCTACCTTATCTCGAAGAGTACTGATCGAAAAATTTTGAAAAAAATTTTGGAATATTCTCCACCGCGTATATATTGAACGAATATTATCACGTGTACATTACCTTTAATAATTAATCTGGTATATAAAAAAAACAAAAATTTCAAGGTCATCAATTTTCAGTAAAGATTGGATTGTTTTTGTGAAGTCACTGTTCATTTTATACTACCGTAACATTTTTTTTTATTTTAAAAGCAATTAACGTACGGAACACTAATTGTGCAAGTTCAACTTGCACTTGACCGGTTATTATCATTGCGGTTTAATAACGTAAATTGATAATGGCATTTATTTAGATTCTGAAATTTGATAGAATTAAGTCAACATTAAGAATTAGGATAAAAAGTAATTAGCTTTCTCTCTTTCAATACTTATTCCTTACATTATCTATTTGGTTGCTTCGGCATATCAACAAGCGCTAATCAATGCCTGGCTCTCTATTAGTACCGGGATGGGTTATCGTTTGGAAAAAAATGATTGCCAGTATAAGAAGAGGTAATTCATTTATGGGTATTACTCGTTACCAAGAAAAATGCAGTGAAATACAAATTTATGGTGGAATGTCTTGACAGATGTTATGTAATATAACAAATTTTTAAAAAATCTACAATAATTTGCCCAATATTTCAAACATGCAGTCCTGAAATAAATACTATGCTAAATTTGACTATTTTACATTAAGAAATAACTTAACAGAAGCGTTAAAACTCAATATTTTAAAAGCTATTGTAAAATATTAATATAAAAATTTAAATAAAAGAAGAGCTTCTTTTAAAATGGAAAATATTAAAGAAAATGTTGTTTTCAAATTGTTCAGGTCCAGGAACCCTGAAAATGACGTACGACATGATATATTTAAACAAGCTCCTCTAATCCCCTCTCTGCCCTTGTTAAAACTTTATGTATTTGACTATAAAAAATTATGCATAAAATTTGACCATTATCCAACAAAATACCAGGAAGAATTCTAGTAATACTAATGAAACTCTACAAATTTAACGGCCTCCATCCCTTTTAAATTACTCATAAATACAATACTTCAAAGTATTGCATTCATCCAACAACAACCACTGCATTTCGTTCGATATATTGTGACCAGATTGAGAAATCGTTCAACTCACATTTTTCCGAATACAAGACTTTCCTTCAATAAGGAAAGTAAAAACATTAAAAATATTTACTGAGTTTAGATAGTTGTAATATTAAAATAGACTAATGTATTCTTTTAGGTACTTCAAAAAACGGGCTTACACTACCATAATCACTGAAGGGTGTCGAATTTTAAACTCCTTAGGGGATCTAAAGCAAAACCTATGCTATACCGGGAACTGAAAACATGATCTTATTGACGGTCTAAAGCTTTTGACATGACGGTATTCAATACTTAGATTAAAATTAATTACATACCTATCACTTTCATATGTAGATCCAAATTTTGGTTCTCCCCAATAGATTTAGCAACAGACCCAAACAACAAAAAGAGTTAAAAATTGATTTAATTAACATCATTTCTAGACAGTATTAAAAAGTTCAGTTTTTGACAGTCACAAAAAATATTTACCATATCAACACCATTTTAATTATTAAAAACTTTTAAATTAGGAGTTTTCATTGGTTAAAATTTTCGACTTAAAAGGTTTTTTGGTTTATTACGTTTTAGCTACGATTTATTTTTTCAATTTAGGTTGATATTGGAATAATGTTAATTTAATTATCTTGTTTTACGACACCCATGTTTTACTTTTTGCAACATATACACAGTAAGCTCGTAATGGTCTGGACACTTTTAGATCTAAGCCAAAAATATAAATGAAATATTGTTTGAAGAATTGTATTTCTATTATATTTACAATAACTCAATAATAGACTCAATAGTATTTAGTTCTCATTAATTGATTTATTTTTAATAAATAACCGCACTTTTCTCTTCCCACTGTCATTTAATTTGTGCATAGGTTGACCTTCCAACTATCCAGTTCAAGGAAAATTTAGCTATTTTTTGATTCTGCTTTAGAAATTTTTTTAGAAGATCCCCATACTTCTCAGATAGGAAGGGTTCTGCTATCTTAAATGAATTGTGATTTTTGCGGACGTAATGATATTATGATTTTCTAGCATCTACATTGTGGTTTTGACATAATGTGCCATTGTTAAATCTAGAAAATACATATTTTTGAGCTTTTTTGTGAAAAATGATATTAATCGTTTCTGTAAACAGTAAACGTTAAACGATGTAAATTTTGCGAATAATTTTTCTTCCAACTAAGAATGGTTTACTCTAAATATTACATTGGCAGTTAGCATGCCAAATAAGTACCTGTGGTTTTTTTTTTACCACAGATTATTTTATGTAATCTAGCAGATTCTTCCCACATAAATCATTTTAGAATTTGGGCTGGAGTGGAAATATCGTAAAATATGCTTAATCATCTGCAGGTATTATTAAGCACTTGTCAAATGCGTCGACTAGGAGCACACTTCTTGTTTAGCAGTACGTTTTTTTAACTCTCTTTCCCACTGCTTTTAGTTTTCTGCCCAATATTCTGGACTGTATTTGCTTCGATTTACTTTCGAACTTTCATCCGTATTTTTCTATCCGTTGGGCCTTGGTTTTAAAAATAATAACAATAAGAATCTTTTTAAATATTTGCAGGGTAAACGCACAAGATTTGGTATCGTGTTTCTTCATGTCTTGAAATTATATTTGTCACTATTAATTACCGCAAACTTGTTTCAACTGTTGGTATCTGCCCTATCAATCTCAGTCTTAATTTTGTAATGAATCTGCATTTATTTTACTCATGAATTCGTGTGTAAATAACCGTGCTAAACTTTACGAAACAGTCCTAATTTTTTTTTTTCATATTTAGTGATGCCGCCTTTTGTATTTAAAATATAATCCTAAGATTGTCATTTAACATAGAAAAAAATGTGTTAAGATTATATTAAAGTTGACCAACTTTGAGCTACTTTTTATTCAGCCAGAAGTAACTACCTGTCGAAGTTACACATGAGTTAATAACTACAAATAATTTTATCACCACCCGTTACATATATATTTTAGCAATTTTATTAGCATAGACTTTTATTTTTACTACGTTTTATTTATTGCTGACTAGACAAAATTTTACGTCAATCACTTTACTTATTTTACGAAATTATATCAGTAAAAATGATACCATTCTCTTTTATTTTTAGTTATCGATACTACATTAAGCGCTTTATAGCGTGCGATTCAAAGTTGAATGTTACCTGTCTAATATTTCACTGAATTTCATTTTAGGCGTTGACAGAGAAAGAAATTTTATGAAGCATTTGAAATATGTAAGATTACTAAAGTAGAAAGAGTTTTACAATATGGTATCGATATGTTTTAAGTTTGCCTGGTGACCAATACAATTTTACAAGACGAAAAAATGCAAATTTAAGCTTCAGTGTGGCAATCTATTGCATGTAAATCTTCAGCCATTGGAATTTTGTATGTGCACATAGATAGATAAAGATTAGTATCAGCAATAAAGCACAACTAAAATGATTTTGACTTTACTTTTGCATCCGATTCCATTAAAATTGTATTCATATCCAAAAAGTTTCTAAATAAACATAGAAAATAATTCAAAAAAAATTTACAATTTACAATATCAAAAATTCTAATTTTCGAATTAATAAACATTCCAAAATTTTCGAATGGGTAAATCTTCTAAAGATATGTTTTAGGAAAACAGAATTTTATATTGAGTTTTTATTATGGTTAGGAAAATCTTGGCTAATTTAGGTTGATTAGCTTATAGTAATTTAATTAAATTGGAGTTTAATTGATATTAACCTAACCAAACTAGTCACCAACAGGGCGATTTGATCAAGTTATTTACTTCCAGTTTAAATGAAGCTACAATTACATTTATACTCGTATATTACTAGAATATTTTTTATTTAATCGAACTACTTTAAACTAACAAAACTATTTTCTAAAAACTTGGTTGAGATTAGCTCAATTTTATTCAAATAAGTCTAAACTAAACTTAATTAATAACCTAAATAATCAAAATTAAATAGACCATGTTTCGGCAATTATTATTTTTATTGCTCTTCAATCTAACGAAACATCTGGAGACGCGCGTTTTAATATTAAACAAAATCACCGTAGTTGGGTAAATTGACAATAAAGTAAGATAAAACACCCTGCATTACTGACTGGTATCAGCTCAATGTAAACTCTATATAATATGCCTTCTACCGAAGGCTGCTAATTCGATTACACTAGTTTATGGTAGCATTTTTAGACCCATCTCGCAATCACAATTACTAAATTAACCGCCAGGCGCTACAGATGAGGCAAGTCCTGGCTGAAAAAAAATTATAATAATAAATAACTATTAATTTATATTCATACTTCAGCAATTAATATTTTTAATGCTCTTCAATTTATCGAACTATCATAGCCGCATGTTTCATTGCATCACGAACTATCAACTAAGCTGAGTTTGACAAAAAGAAGAGCTAAATGAATAAGAAGTCTGAGAGTTCACATTAGATGGCGCTAAGGTTCATAGGCTACTAATATCTTTCCCTCCTAAATCTTTGCTGCTATTTGGGTTGTAACGAGCTCTGAAATGCAACAAGACATGGCTTCTCTCTTCTAGTTTGATGTTTAATAGAATATCCTCCGATTGTCCATTATTTTTAAACTCTCGCGGTTTTAATGTAGGAGCAAAACTAACTAATGGTCTTCGTCCGATAAGCCCTGGGTAAATAATTAAAGTTGAACTTTTTATCTTTCTAACATTTAGCAGTTAATTTTTGTCCAAGTTCATATACTTGGAATCTAGTTACATACAAATAAAGAAATCCTTTCAATATAAATTATGTTTACCATACTTGAAACATATTCAGACGCGTTAACACAAATTCTGTTTAATTTTGACAAGCTGTAAATAGGCTTGCTTACACGAGCGAGAAATTATTTATTTAAAACGATTAAAAGTGATCTACCGGTTGTTATCACTACAAATGTATATCCTCCTCTAATGTAAAAGCAACTTTAGTTACTATTAGCTATTTATGTTGTATGTTATTAACAAGTCTTTAGTGTCGTCATATTTATCTTCCTTCGGACCGAGTTATTTGTTGTTTCTAATCTCTTTCTAATAGATATTGATGCTTGTACAGAATTTTTTGTGTTAATGATAAAAAAATATGAAAATATTGATAGGTTAAAATTTATATTAAAAAATCGTTGGTGAATTTCTTGCATTAATTTATTAAGTATTAAAGAACGTAATCATATGTAGCTAATCTATATTGGACTAAAATATTTTTTCTTTCTTTTATAACCAGGCTAACTTTTTTTATGAAAGCGCTTCTTAAATAAAATGATAATGTACATATGGCAAAGATAACATCTAATTACAACCAGGGACATCACTACAGTAATAACACAGGCCAACATTTTTCAAACCCTGATACTATACTATACCCTTTCAAAGGTTTTTGGTGCACTGAATTCAACTCCGACCTCAGAATTGCTCCATCACATCTGGTTTTCGAGATATCGAGATATCCCAAAAATACAAAAAACACGATTTTTCCCTATATTCTGGATTCTATTACACCGCGAATTAATTTTTCTCCAGAAAACCCGTTACCGCATCTGAAAGTACTACTCCTCCCCTTCAAAACGCATTTTGAATTTTTCAGATATTTTATTTCGTCTCGGAGAAATCCTCTGTTGAAATTAATTAGTTTGGCGTTTTCGTCACAACTATACCGAAAAAAAGTGGATCCGACAGGCGAGAGTAATGTAAATATATGATTTTTGGCATGCCGAATCCGAATTTGTTGTCGGTTTAACCCCATCGAGTCATGGTTTGTCCCTAACCTTAAGAAATTCAAAATGGCCGATCCGATATGACGCGTCGGGAAAAAAAAAGTTTATTTTAAAAATGCTTTTCTGTTGTATTAAATTTTGATTCATTTAGTTATGTTTGGTTAACAGCTTGTTATATTATGTTGTGTCAAAAACTGATTCATTTAGAGTCGTTTGCTTAAGAGCTTGAGATGTGTACATTTCTGCTGTTATTAATTTTGAAACGTTAAGAGTCATTTGGTTAAGAGTTTGTTACGTTTGCCTTTCTATTATGTTAAATTTTGATTCTTTTAGGATATGAGAATTTAATATCTTTTATCAATTTTCACACGACGCCTAAGGTTATGTTAGGGTCATTTATCTTTATGCTTGTTTGGGAACTAAGAGTGTAATGTCTTTTATCGGTGAGGTATTGAATAACGGAGTATTATCAAAAAAAAATTTCGAATCAAAGTTGTGAATTAATCAAAGTTGACCTTGAAGCGACCTTCAAAATGATGGACATAAGGAAATTAAGAAGCCTGGTACATTAAAATGGCGCACCATGTATGAAAACAAATAACTAGAAAGATAATTTCCCTGAAAAGAAATAAAATATTGAAACCGCATTTTGATGGAGAAAAGTAGTACTTTTATATGCCGCAATGAGTTTTGTGTAGAAAAATTAACTCACGGTATAAAAGATTCCCAAATAAAGCGAAAAACCGTGTTTTTGCATTTTTAGGTTAGGATATCTCGAAAACCTGATAAGATGGAGCAATTCTGAGGTCGGATTCGGATTGAACGCACCAAAAACCTTTAGGAAAGTATATTCTGGTCTGTAGTTTCGTTCAGTTTTGTCGACCTGTATAATTACATTGGCAATAGAGCAGACGCCAGTTAAAACTGAAAAATTTACCATGATTGCAAACTTGCATCGGAAAATAGTATTATGCCTCCAAACAGAACTGTCGATAACTAAATTGCAATAATTGGAAAATAATGAATTATTTTTGCTAATTCAATTAATTAATTTAGATTACGTTCCTTAACCGGTATTGGTAATTTGTTTTCGATGAACCAAAGATAAAGTACTTGGTAATTATTAATTTTTTTTCGTAGTAATTGAACTGAAAAAACGATAATTCAATTTACAGTAATCAAATTACTCTGAGTAATAAAATTAGCATAAATTTAATTCCAATTAGAAGAAAATAATTCCACTTTTAGTTAATTTCAAAATAATTGTTTTATTTTATCGTATTATTAGAAAGGACGCACCGGATTGCAGAACTACCTCTACGCGTGACCATTGTTTCCCGCTGTGAAGGCGTCAATCGACGGACAAGATCAATTTCCAACGCAATAATCGACTCCTTTTTCAAGTTGATTTTTGCGTAGAAATACTTGTGCGCTTCTTATGGGTATAGTCGTTTGATAAAATTGTTTGTTTAATCTGTTATTAACAATGAATAAATTTTACGCTAAAAAATTTCAATATTGATTAAAAAAATGGCCAAAATGAACAATGTCGGCTTATTTTACATACATATGCGAGAACTATATCAAAAATTCAGGTCAGTATGTTAACTTTTACAGCAATGATATGGATAAATAAACAAACGCTCATGAGCTCTTGGCGCGTTTTCATGCAGCTAATCGTTGTGACAAGTTGTTTTTTGAAGGCTTCCAGCTGCTAAAAAGAGATTTCGTTTCCTTATTTGGTTATTTCATTTGAAAATTATTAATTAAATTAATGTTAATTTTTTAATTTGTAGTAGCAAAATCAAATAAGAAAACTAAATGGTGTAACTGTGTAGATATAAATTTTCAAAGTAAAAATTATTATAAAAAGGTATATGCACGCTTCAAAATCGTTTTTACAATTTTAAAGCCAAAATTTAAAAACCATTTGGTTTTACAATTGGGCTTTTTCGTTTGGTTGAACTATTAAGAAAACCAAATTGGAGAACCAAATAGTCAATAGGCGTTATTTCACTGAGTTTTCTTCAATTTTCGATTTCATCTGTACTCAATGGAAAAAAGTTTGGAACGGAGTTTCTCAGAAGAAGAGAAAATATTTTAGAATACGTAAAATATTGAAAAGTAAAATTTATTCCATATTTTTTTCTTTTTTTTTGCAAGAATTAACTAGAAATTCAACTATTTAAATTTAGAAGAGAGTCTCTTTAGTACAATATATTGCCCAAATTATTAAATACATATTTGCAATAGTAATTCAGTAATAAAGAGTAATGTTATTGCTACAAAGCCACTGAAAAAATTGAATTCAAATGAGATAATTAAACTACAGCAAGGGATAATTTCATTACAATAATTTATTGTGTAATGAGTTACCGTGGGGCAGTCAGATCTTTTTCAGATTGCAGTATTGCTAATTAATATTTTTAATTTCTGTTAGAAGTAATTGGTGGTCGTCATTAAGGTTCTGTTCAAAGTACCTATTTCACTGACTAGAGCTCTGTTATCAAATTGCAAAACTGTTTCGAACTTGCTCAACCATATATTTAGGCATAAAATAGATGCTCTCTTACCGCATAAGTTTTACTTGTTTTTCTACGTCATACGTATATACATAGCGTCTGCTCGTATTGATAAGCCTAACAGTAACCAAGAGACCAAATATGCCAGATATAATTTTAGTTTAATTCTAAAAAGCGTAGTAAGAAACAACTCCTTATTACAAAATTATGTATTGTCGTTTAGGATTTGTGTACTTTGCGCTTCATTTTTTAGATATAGAATTCCAAACCAAAAACTAGCGAACTTCTTGATTCGGAATTGGAAATAAAATAATTCCCAAGACTGAAAAAAAGTTTGGAACGAAAACTTTTTCTGTATAGAGCAAAGAGTTTGGATTCAAGACTAATTTAATGCAAAAAAAGTTTTGACTTAAAACGTTTTTCTCTTTAAAAAAAAAAAAAATTCTGTTCTGAAATATTTTCTCAAATCAAAACTTTTTTTTCTAAGCGTACAAAAGAATTATTAAAATAAATGCTAAATTTTTGTGCAGACATTTGTTTTTTAAACATACAATAATAGTTTATTATTACATGTTCCTTTAAACTCTTCTAAAAACCAAATTGTAAAACCAAACTGTTTTTGAATTTTGGGGTGAAAAATTATTACAACGATTTTAAAGCGCATATATTTTTTTATAATTTTTTCCCTTACATAAAAAGACTCAAAAAAACACCCCAAAAACACTTAACTAATTGAGCTTATTTTGAGTGGAGTGTTTTTCCTTACGAAAAACACTAAACTTCAGTGTTATGAAAAAAAAAACAAAGATATTTTTATTAGAATCACCAAATAAGAAAACAATATGTTTTTTTGGCAGCTGAAAGCAATCAAAGAACAAATTTTCACTGAGATTAATTGCATGAAAAAGCGCGCGTGCGCTAAGAGCTTGTGCGCGCTTTTTTATTTATCCATATCATTGCTGCAGAAATTAACATACTGCCCTGAATTTTTGATATAATACTCGCAAATGTCTGAAAAATAAGCCAACAGTGTTCATTTTGGCCAATTTCTTAATTAGTATTGAAATTTTTCAGCATAAAATTTATTCATTGATAATAACAAAATAAACCAACAATTTTATCAAGCGACTATATCCGTAAGAAGCGCACAAGCGTAAAGACTATTTCTACGCAAAAATCAACTCGGTTCGTTAATTATTAACAAAAAAACAACGAGTTGCTTATTGTGTTGTAAATCGCGTTCACAGCGTCCTGCCTACTAGGGAAACAGGTCACGCGTAAAAGCAGTTCTGCAATCCGGTGCCTCAATCATAGAATTTTAAGTTTTCAAATTTTTTAGGATATGAAATGAAAGAGTACTTTTTAAATTATAGAAAATTTCTCAGAAGAAGAGTAAATATTTTAGAATACGTAAAATTTTCTTCCATATTTTTTTCTTTTTTTTGCAAGAATTAACGAGAAATTCCACTATTGAAATTTAGAAGTCTCTTTAGTACAATTTTTAGTACAATATATTGCCCAAATTATTAAATACATATTTGCAATAATATATTGTGTAATGAATTACCGTTGGGCAGTCACGATCTTCTTTTTCAGATTGCAGTATTGCTAATTAATATTTTTAATTTCTGTTAGAAGTAATTGATGGTCGTCATTAAGGTTCTGTTCAAAGTACCTATTTCACTGACTAGAGCTCTGTTATCAAATTGCAAAACTGTTTCGAACTTGCTCAACCATATCATTGTAGCAATGTTTAGGATATAAAATAGATGCTCTATTACCGCATAGGTTTTGCTTGTTTTTCTACGTCATACGTATAAAGATAGCGTCTGCTCGTGTTGGCAAGCCTGCCAGTAACCAATATTCGAGACCAAATATGCCAGATATAATTTTAGTTTAATTCTAAAAAGCGTAGTAAGAAACAACTCCTTATTACAAAATTACGTATTGTCGTTTAGGAACTTTGCGCTTCATATTTTAGATGAAGAATTACAAACCACAAAATAACGAACTTCTTGATTCGGAATTGGAAATAAAATAATTCCCAAGACTGGCCCCTGCCGGTAAGATAGATTTTACCTTAGAAGTAAAATGTTTCACTTAACTGACAATCAAATTAAAATTACAACTTTTACAAGGAATACAAGAGTACATAATATGTTGAATTTGATAACTTGAAGTGTGAGGCTATAATTCTATTTAATTATAGGTCTAATCGAAAATCATATCCCCTAATGCTAATTTTCAGTTCAAAGTTGTCAACAATTTTTAAATTACACACGACAATTTCTCTGACTATGTTCACCTATATGTCAACATCAGATCAAAAGAGAAAAAAATATGTCGTGGCCTAGAATATAATAAAAATAACTTTTAGGCATTTGCATTACTCTAGATTTTTAACAGCATTTATATGCTTTAAAAGTAAAAATGAGGAATGATCACCCTACTATTGAAAACCATTTCGTAATATTTCTACCCAAATCATAAAACACGCGGAATTCTTTAGTAATGTGGATTTAGAGTTCGAAATAAATTTCGATTTTTCCCGCTAACAAAATACCGTGCTTCAAATGAAACGCGACAAAATATGAGACGGAAAATTTAGTGGTTGGGAAATTGAACGTCAACGCACTGAGACAATATTTTTATTACGAGTACAAAATGCGAAACGATTTTCTAGAATAAATTTAGACGTATAATTTTGACTATGTTGAGATTTTGGAATTTTTGACACAATAATATGAAACTTCATGAAACACTTGTGCGAAAATAAAGTGTTTGATGTGGTGGTAATAACTATTATGTAGTATTATTGTGTAAAAATTTCAAAATCTCAACGTAGTCAAAGTTATACGTCTAAATTTATATTAAAAAATCGTTTCAAATTTATAATAAAAGTACGGTTAAATAAAAATAAATTCAGTGAGGAAATCTGTAGACCTTTAATACATCTTTTAAAATATTACAATAGTTCATGTATATATATATATATATATATATATATATATATATATATATATATATATATATATATATATATATATATATATATATATATATATATATATATATATATATATATATATATATATATATATATATATATATATGATGTATATATTCAGTGTGTCCCAAAAAGTTTTATACAAATGGAGAAAAAGTTTATCTTACATATTACAAAAAAAATTATTCTTGATAAAAAGTTCTGCATCACATGGAAATCCATAATCAAGCATCTGATATCTGATGGAGGATCCGAGGAAATAAAAAATAATGATTTATAATGAAGAGTAAAGTGTGCTTAAAATTAAATACAGAGCAAAATATTAATTGAAAATGTTAATAGGAAGTAAAAAATTATGCTCACGTTTAGAGTTGTGGCCTCCTGGTTAGTTAGTAATAGTCTTTAATTAATTTGGTTTTTCTTTATTCGATAAATAATCCGACAATTACGGTCGTCCTGGCATGAACATGTTGCAGGCATAGCAAAGAGAACTTCTCAAAAGTTGGGAATATTATTTCGAACCAGAAAGCTTTACACTCCACAACAACTGTTAATTCTTTACAAAGCTCAAATTCGACCAACTATGGAATACTGCAACCATGTTTGTGGCTCCGCTCCGAAACACACACTGCATTTGTTGGATTCTGTTCAGAGAAGAGCTGGTCGTCTGATTAGAGACCCGGAACTGACCGGCGGCCTTGATTCGCTGAAACATAGAAGAACGGTTGGCGACTTGAGTCTGTTCTACAAGTATTTTCATGGAAAGTGTTCGAAGGATGTAGCCCGCTTAATTCCTCCAAGAGCGGTGCATGTTAGAAATACACGTCGCGCTAATACTTCACATCCGTATGAGGTTCAGCTTGTTACTCCGCGTACAATGCTTTCCAAGCAGTCTTTTATATGGAGGACATCATCCCTTTGGAATAATTTGCCCAGGGCTGTGTTTCCCACCGAGTACAATTTACAGCGATTCACGAACAACATGAATCGCTTTTACCGCTTTAGGGAGTTCCCTGTAGCACGTGTGCTAGGCCCATAAAAAAAAAAACGTGTTTACTGGAGTTTTTTTTAAATTTTTAACTAGAAAGGTCACAAATCTAAACGTGAGCATAATTTTTTAGTTCCTATTAGCATTTTCAATTAATATTTTGCTCTGTATTTAAATTTAAACACAGTTTACTGTTCATTATAAATCATTATTTTTATGTTCCCTGTATACCTTCAAATATTTTAAACTTTTGATGCTTGATTATGGATTTCCATGTGATGCAGAACTTTTTATCAAAAATAAATTCTTTTGTAATATGTAAGACACATTTTTTCTCCATTTGTATAAAAACTTTTTGGGACACACTGTATATATTAATATTGAGTTTGTATAAGGAACAAATATAAGAATATACGCTAGCTCGTTATACTGGTAGAAATGTGGGGAAGAGGTAATTTTTGTACCCCTTTTGAAGATGACCTCTACAGCTGTTCAAATCTTAGTTGTACCGTTATGGGCACCATTCATTGTATAGTTAAAGAGAATTTGGTTCTAGCTAAAAAAATTAAAAAATACTGGAGAGATATTTGGTTGTAGATAGGTTATTAAATGAGGTAAAATTTATATGCCCTGAAAAATAGAACGGGAGCTCAGCGAATCACTAGGTTAAAACAAAGCAGATATTTACAAACATAAATACACATACTTACATTAAATCAACCCTTATAATTACTTAACCTAAATAAATATCCTTTTAAAGTAAAAGTTTGATAAAATGTAACAAGTTATGACCCTTTATGGACTAAACAAAAGGTCTTCGGTAAAATAGGTGTAAATACTTAGGTATTACCAGTCACATCTGTTCCCTAAGTTACGACAGGTAGCCTAGACAACAGCCTCCTATGTTTGGGCTTCAGACATTGATTAATCAACCAGCATGGATTATTAGATAGAAACGTGGAACCTCAGATTGATGACCTACAGCTTTCTTAGAACTGCAAGGCAACTGGGCAGCCTGCCGATTTAGGCTAAGTTAGAAGATGGGGTGTAAGAAGTATCAGTTCACTGACTGTCTCTGACTTAGAAGTTTGAAGGTTTGGAAATAGTTTCTTCTATAAAATTTTTTTCTGGTTTAGAAAACGGCTTTAAGATTGTATGATGTAGAAATGGTCCCAGTTTCACCCATGGTGAAAATGGTTTCAGGTACGCACGTGGTGAAAATAATTTCAGATACACACGTGGTAAGAATGGTTTAAGGTACATACATTGTAAAAAACGGACTCAAATTAGGTATACTTGCCGACATTCAGCTTGGCCTTTTCCCGTGGGTTTCTTAGCACAATATTACCCCACACACTATCCCCTGGCTTTTATCTCAGTAACAGATCAAAATTTGACCCAAGATGTCTCAGGATGCGCAAAATTTTTATGTAGGACGGAAAAAGTCCCAACTGAACAAGATATTTGATTTTAAATCACGCCTCTCTTCTCGTCGAAGCGAAATCTCTAAAACAAACTTGTTCATTTATGGAAGATAAAAATAAGATAGGGGTATTGAACCTGACTAAGACCCACTAAGAATAATTTTAACAAAGACGTGCGCTTACTACAGTTTTAGTTACATTGGTAAACTTTATATAGAAAATGTAATAAAATTCTGACATGTACACAGGAACAAATGTTAACAATCATTATATGTATAATAAAAAAAACCGGTCAAGTGCAAGTTGAACTTGCACAATTAGTGTTCCGTACGTAGATTGTTTTTAAAATAAAATTTTTTGTTAGGGTGGTATAAAATGATCAGTGACTTCACAAAACACACCCCAAATGAGTTTTCAACAAAGTTTGTTTCCAATCTTTACTGAAAACTGGTGACCTTGAAATTTTATTTTTTTTTATATACTAAATAAATTATTAAAGGTAAAGCACTCGTGATAATTTTCGTTCAATCTATACCCCGTGGAGAATATTCCAGAATTTTTTCAAAATTTTTTGATCAGTACTTTTCGAGATAAGGTAGGGGACAGCGATTTTTTAAAAGTAATACGAAGAAAAGTGTGCGCAAGTATTACATTATATATATATTTTCTACTCGTGTTTTCACAAGCTTTCATTTGACACCACACTCGATGACCTAGTAAAAAAAAAATTTTTTCACTTCCGATTTCACCCCTCAAAACGATCCCCTTAAGTCAAAATTTATGTTACGGTGGTATAAGATGATCAGTGACTTCATAAAACACACCCCAAATGAGTTTTCAACAAAGTTTGTTTCCAATCTTTACTGAAATCTGATGACCTTGAAATTTTTGTTTTTTTTTATGTACCATATAAATTATTAAAGGTAATGCACTCGTGATAATTTTCGTTCAATTTACACCCCGTGGAGAATATTCCAGAATTTTTTCGAAATTTTTTGATAAGTACTTTTCGAGATAAGGCCCGGGACAGCGATTTTTCGCGAATTTTTAAAAATAATACAAAAAAAAGTGCTCGCAAGTATAATATTATATATATATTTTTTACTCGTGTTTTCACAAGCTTTCATTTGACACCACACTCGATGACCTAGTAAAAAAAATTTTTTTTCACTTCCGACTTCACCCCCCAAAATAACCCCTTAAGTCAAAATTTAATTCTCAAAACTACATGGCTCTGCTGAGGCCATCAATTCCTATATTATTACCAAATTTCACCTTTCTATGTCAAATAGTTTCAAATCGGGTGTGACAGACAGACAGACAGACAGACAGACAGACACCGAAGTGATCTTATAAGTGTTCCGTACGAAACACTAAAAACGGCTTAGTAACATAATCTTAAAATTTAGAAAAAATGAATGTTGTATTGTATATATATATATATATATATATATATATATATATATATATATATATATATATATATATATATATATATATTTATATATATATATATATATATATATATATATATATATATATATATATATATATGTATATATATATTATATATATATATATATATATATATATATATATATATATATATATATATATGTATATATTAACAAATGTTAACAATCATTATATGTATAATAAAAAACGGCTTAGTAACATAATCTTAAAATTTAGAAAAAATGAATGTTGTATTGTATATATATATATATATATATATATATATATATATATATATATATATATATATATATATGTATATATATATATATATATATATATATATATATATATATATATATATATATATATATATATATATATATATATATATATATATATATATATATATGTATATATATATATATATATATATATATATATATATATATATATATATATATGTATATATATATATATGTATATATATATATATATATATATATATATATATATATATATATATATATATATATATATATATATATATATATATATATATATATATATATATATATATATATATATATAACTATAAAATTATTATATTGGAATTATTTAGAAACACTAGCTCCGCTCGCGTGGACTACTGCATTATTGGTTAGGTTTTTTGCAAGAAATCACATTAGAGGCAAACTTTATTCCGACTTGATTCTCTATTATCGTCACTGTTTATTCTTTATGTTACCTAACGTGACAAAATATGTACTAAAACCTGGCCAGAGAACATATGTATGAATTAAAAAAAATACTTAATATGATAAGTAAGACAGAGAGACGTTGCCTTTTTTAATACGTATAGATATAGATGACACATTTTCTTGCTATCTTTTACACATATGGACGTACACACATATGCGTTCGCACACATACACACACACAAAAATATCACCAAAGGTACAGGGTTTTAAGTCCCACGTTTTTCTTATAGAAGTCTTGCAGTGAAACTCCCGGATCTGTTTACTTTGAACACTAAATTTGCCTTATAAATTACAAATTCAATTGTATTAACAACTAAATTTTAATGTTTTATTCCTATTTTCGTTATGAGGACCCAGATTGACTAAACTAACTAAAAATTGTTAATAATATTCATTGACAAAAAAATTAGAACATTATCAATCTGTAAAATTTGTAACAAGAGACTAATAAAATCTCCTTGGATCTAATATTATTTTATCAATTAAAATGTAGTGAAAAATTACTAAACTTCTTCAAATACTGTTTAAAATACTCTCTACCGTACCTACCATAATATTAAAAAATATAAAGTATTTAAATGTGTGATGAAATATTAATACTTACTTACTACTAAGTAGAGGTTAAAAATTGACATAGTAGCGAAAACAATTGCAAACATGTAAAAGAATATTATCTAGTACCATTTTAAGAGAATTATAAAAATAAAGACTTTTATTGGAATGTATTCCAGTTAAATTTGGTATCCATAGTAGATCAAATTCTAACTCCGTCTTTGCCAGGAAAAACTTGAAAATATGAGCTTTTTCGGAATGTTGATGTTCACACATACACTGGCGAGCAAAAAATCAACTCAAACGATTTTGCTTCATTTAACACCGATCCTTGAATTTAATTTTCATACAGTGGTATTACTTTTGATATCATTAGAATACGAATTTTCTGCTCTTTCCAATAATACCAAAAATGTTTGGATTTCTGGATTAAAGCGGTTTTACTCAATAGAACCGTTTTTGCTCGCTCAGCAACGTACTCGTTGCGCGGTATTCATCCTTATAAAAACACAAGCAACTGCATTTTCCTATCATTCCTTTATCGGAACTTGAACCGTCAACATTACGTCATCGAAAAATAGATACCACCCCGAAAGAAACGGCACAAGTCATTGCCCTATTGTAAGAAGGGCATAGCCAACGTCTAGTCGCCGCGCAACTGCACCTGAACCAGTCAGGTGTATCCAGAGTCTACAGATGTTACCAAGAGACTGGCGCCTTTACACGGAGACCAAGATCAGGAAGAAGAAGGTGTATCTCGGAGCAAGACGACCATTTGTCCACACAACTCTAAGAAATCGTCACTTGTCCGCCGTTGAGGACCAGCAGGAGCTCCGACAAGTTCGTGGTCGGACTGTCAGTCATTGGCCAGTCAGAAGAAAACTTAAAGAAGCTAACCTAACTTCGAAGAGACCAGCTAACAGACCCAAATTGACAGCACCATCGAGAAGCGCGACTCAGATTTGCCCAAGAACATGTCGACTGGACCTTAAAGCAATGGCGTTCCGTTTTATTCTCCGACGAGTGCATCCATGGAAATAATGAAAGAAGACGAGCCGATAGGAGGCCTGGGGAGCGCTATGCGCAGTGCTGCCTTACTGAAACCGTCGCATACGGAAGGTTCTGTCATGGTGTGGGGAGGCATCTCACTGGTTGCGAAACCCGATTTGGTTTTCGTGATTAATGAAACTCGTAGCGGTGGATTAACTGCTCACCGGTACAGCGAGGAGATCTTGCAGGAACACGTCGTTCCTTATGCTGGGTTTGTTGGCGGTAGCTTCATACTAATGCATGACAATGCGAGGCCACATGCTGCTGCGCCGTTGCGGCAATACCTGGTGGAAGTGGGGATACCCACATTAGACTAGCCTGCGCGGAGTCCTGACCTCAATCCAATCGAAAACATGTAGGATGAGCTCAAAAGAAGGATTCGAGTCAGAACCCCAGCCTCTACATTGCTGAGGGACTTAATGGTTGCGATGGCGGAAGAGTGGGGAAGAATCCCACAGACAGTGGTAAAAAAGCTCACCCGCTCCATGAAAAAACCAGCTGGAAGCAGTAATAGGGGCTGGGGGAGTAATACAAAATATTGATTTTGGTTTTTATCAATAAATTTAATTGTTAAACTTAAAATTTGTTTAATTTTTTCCTTTCTCTTACCCCTGTTTTCATTCCTTGTTCTCCTTGTATCTCCTTTCAATTATTTTAATCAGTGAAAATCATGAGGTCTGCTATGGAATTTAATATCATTAGAAAGACAATGGAATGGGTTTTCAAATGTTTTTAAAATCCCTAAAAAATTATGAACTATAAATTCTAGGCTCCGTTTTAAATGAAGTTAAATTGAGTTCATTTTTTTTCTCACCAGTGTATCAACAATAATAGAAACCGCTAGTATCAAGTAGTAAACAGAACTTATCCGAAGCGTGCCATGTTATTTGAACCATAGTCCGCACGTCCAAAAACCTATTGTAAAGATAATATACAAACTTGATCCCATAACGTGACCCTTGTCAAATGTTGTTAAGCTTTTCATCATACAATTTCTACGCTTTCCGGCTTTGTTGATTTAGAACGTATGGCCTCTTGGATTTAATTAGGTTTTCTTCGCGTTAGCTTGTCTGTTTTGTTTTCGAAAATGGCTTTATCAGTGTGGAAAGATAATATCATTTATTATTTACGTGATAACGTGATCATATTTTCGGGTGCAGCCTTTTGAAATTGTTGTTGTTAATACCGAAACGAAAAAGATATTGTGACGTAGGAAAAAGGACTTTTCACAGAAATACTTACAGGAAGAATATTTTTTCTATGACGATGCAAAATAAAAAAGTTTGCACTTTAATATTCGGCTGCAAAGTACGAGGGCTACCTTGTAAGTTTTTACAAAAGCAATGAAAGAAAACAAAATTTGGTACAAATCGTTTTATTGTTTCTCAAAATATTCGCCTTTAAGATTTATACCTCAAAAACATGGTTCTGGAAGGATTCAACAGCTTCTTTAGGAGATGCAAATCGCTGTCCACGCATTTTTTGGATATTCGGGAACAAAAAGAAGTCGTTAGGCTATAAATCAGGTGAATATGAGCAAGGAGACATTAATTCGATTTTTTCTCCGTTAAATAATCAATTGTTTGACGTACTGTATAAGAGCTGGCATTCTCATGATGAAGAATGATGCGACGGTTTCGGTTGTTTTTCCTGATTTCATCGATGACTTCTGGCAAACAAATTGTTGTATATCATTCAGCTTTAACTGTTCTTCGATCCTCTAAATCAGTGATTCCCAAAGTGGTTCAGGTGGACCCCCAGGGGTCCGCGGGAGATTCGACGGGGGGTTTACGTTGGCGTGAAAAAAAAATGGGGGTTCACAAGTTGTAAGTGGGGGTCCACGAAAATTTATATGGTTTCGATAGTAAAGAACAAAAATGTTGGCTTGGCTTTACCTATCAATGTAGGCAGATAATACACTACTCAAAAAATTAAGGGAGCAAAAAAAAAAAAAATCCAAATTTTTCAGTGATTTTTGACAGGCTGTATTTCGGTGAAAAATGGGCGTATTGAGACTTTAAAAAAAAGCATTTCGAAGCTTTAAGATTTTAATTTTCAGATTTTTTGGCTAAAATTTTTTAGGAGCTACGGTTCTCATGCAATCCTAACAGATAGCGCGAAAAAATAATATTGCAAATATTTTGCTTTTTTTTTGGTCCACGGGCTTGAAAAAATTTTTTTCAGTTAGGCCGGCATATGGATCAGATAGCCTGTTTATTTAGCATTAATTTCCTTGTTTTAAAACCTCCCTTAAATTTTTAAGGTCAACGACTGTTACTTGTAAAAACTTGCATATTCGATATTCAGTACAACGCGCGTCGAGACATGCAAAGCGCCGTCCGCCCGCATCGCAACCCGTTCAGACGTACAAAGGGACGAAATACGACTTGTGCTGTGCTTGCAATCTTGCATGAACTTGTTTGATTCTTCACCAATATAAATACGAATGCCAAGGACAAACGTTACTCATTTGTTTCCGGAATTTTGAAAAGAAAAGTGTGAGTGAATCGATGTCAGTGTTTGCCAGTGCTGAAAAAAGTAAGTACCTGCCTATTTGTTATTTATATTTTTTATTCTATATTGTAATAATATTATATTTGTTATGTTTGCGTGTAGTAGGTACGTAATAAAACTTAAATACTTCTATAAAAGAACAGAAAGCCGAGAAAGATTGAGCTTTTAGTACTTTTTATTATAAAATTATTTATTTACCCGACTGTGGTGATTCACTAAAGGAGAGATATATGATTGACCTGTATATTTGTACATATTTCAGTGCCCTCGTAGTTGCTAATGCTAAATGACTAAAAATATTTTCATAAATTGTACGTGTCTTTATGTACCACTCGTAACGTACATCAAAGTAATAAATAAATCATTAAAATCGCGGAGTTTTGATGTCAAAATATTCTTTAAAAGTATTTTCTCTCGAATTTACAGAAATGTATCAAAATATAATTAATCAAACAATATTTTATATTACATTAAAATAGGTTCAGCCGTTTTGTGGAAACCTCTATATGGGTCTTAGCAGTTTATTGCTTTTAATAATTAAAATCAGTTTTGCCGCCGGCATTTTGGTTTTTTTCATTGCAATAATTAATTAATCCTCTTTTATTCTGTTAAAATAGCCATATCCTGTTAAAGTCGCCTTATGATTACTAAAACAAACATTTTTTTTTTCTTTACAGGTAGGTAACTGATACGAAACATGGTTGAATCTAAGAAGAAATGTTGACAGTACAGTGTTGATTATTTGAAATTTGGTTTTTTCTTCCATCAAAGGCAGACAAACGATTGCCCATATGCCTTTTATGCAACAAAGTTTTGAGCAATGACTCTATAAAACCATCGAAGCTCGAAGATCATCTAAGAAGGTGTCATTCTGATAAAATAGGTAAAGATTTAAAATATTTTCAAACATTGAAGGAAAAATATGAAAAGAGACCCACCGTGCACAGTATGTTCGCTTCAACGTCTCAAAGTAACGATAATGGCTTGCGGGCATCTTACAATATCTCATTGTTTATAGCGAAATCTGGAAAACCGCACACCATCGGAGAACAGTTAATTTTACCCGCTGTGGAAGAGGTTTTAAAAACTGTTCTGCACAAACCTCCATTCGAGTACTCAAAAGAATTCCTTTGAATAACAACACTGTACAAAGACGTATTGATGAAATGAGTTCTGATATTGAAAGCTTCTTGTGTAATTATCTGCAAACAACTCATTTTTCTATTCAACTGGACGAGTCAACTTTACCTGGTAATGAAGCATTATTATTGGCATATGTTCGATTTGTTATGGAAGAAGCAATCCATGAAGAGCGCGAAAACTTTGGAGACGGACACTAAAGGCAAAGCAATATTTAATGTCCTGAGTGATTTTTTTAGGGAAAAATCGATTCCATTTACAAACATTATTTCGGTGGCAGCAGATGGAGCTCCTGCCATCTTCGGGCGATATCGTGGGTTTATAAGCCATCTTAAAAGAATTATACCAGGAGTAACTGCAATTCACTGTGTCATCCACCGACAACACCTGGTAGCGAAAAATTTGAGTGATAGATTGCACCAATCGCTTCAATTTGTGATTAAAGCAGTTAACAAAATAAGAAGCAATGCGTTGAATACCCGTTTATTTGCACAATTGTGCGACGAAAATGATGAAGACTTCCAACGATTGCTCTTACATACTGAAGTACGCTGGTTGTCGAAAGGTGCATGTTTAACAAAATTTTACTCACTTTTTGAATCAGTTTTAGAGTTTCTGGAAAGTAAAGATCCAGATTTAAAAGAAAACCTGATCAAATTGAAAGCAGACATCGCTGACACGTATTTGACAGATTTGTTCAAAAAATTTAATGACGTTATCTTGCAGTTACAAGGGGTAGCCTAAATTTAATAAAAACAAAGGGTGTAATTTCGGCTTTTCTTGGAAAATTGAAATTTATGAAGCAAAATATTATACGGCGCGAATTCTCCCAGTTTCCAAACTTGTCACAGGCAGAATGTCTTGATGAGGATATTCAGACATACGTTCAACATTTAAATGCCCTGCATGATGACTTCAAAAATAGATTTGAAGATATTCTGACGATGGAAATACCACCATGGATCATAAATCCATTTGATGAAACGGAAGTGGCGAATGTGGTATTAAAAGAGGAGCTACTCGAGCTTAGCACCAATGAGGAGCTGAATGTGAAATTTAAAAAAGGCTATCAAACATTTTGGCTGCAGGCAGAAATACCCGAAAAATATCCTGGGCTGTGGGAAATTGCGAGAAAACTTTTGATAGCGTTTCCCTCGTCATACCTTGTCGAAAAAAGTTTTAGTGTCGTTACAAACCTATTAACAAAAAAAAAGGAGCAGATTGAACATCACACAACGGGGAGATTTGCGGTTATTCCTTACAAAACTGAAGCCATATATTGATAATTTGCTGTCAATCCATCAAGTACATTCCTCCCATTAAAATTATGACTATTTTTTTTTAATTGTTGATTTGCATTGTTGAAGTTACGGTACGTTATTAATGTTTAATTTTAATTCTATTAAGTCTGTAATCATATTATTTTAATAAATAGAACACAAGAAAATATATTATTTTTCTTTTTATTTTTAACCACTCCGAATTTAGGGTTGGAACTCAGCCACGACGCAAATTTCCATCATTAGATCTAATCTTCACATTTTTTTGACGAGTTTTGGGAATATGGTAGAAATGTAGCAGCAGCACCGAAACCAGTAAAATTTTGAAAGTGGTCTACTAGAAAAAAAATTTGGGAACCTCTGCTCTAAATCAATGGTTGTAAAATGTCCAGTATAACCAAAGAAACGAACGACCATTTTCTTGGAAGTGCTGCGCGAACGAACCACTTTTATTGGATTCGAATCATCTTGGAACACCCAAACAGTTTATTATTGCTTAGTTTTCGGCTAGTACGAATATATCCAAGTTTCGTCTCCTGTTACGATGTTGTATACGGATCTTGTATGTCCTCGTTCGAATTTCTTGAGCATTTCCTTACATCAATAGACACGAGCTTGTTTTTGAGTTTCGGTCAAATAACGCGAACTCCATCGGGAACAGATCTTTTTCACAACTAAATGTTCATGCAAAATCGAATATACTGCTGTCTTCGATATGCATAAACATGCCTCTATCACACGGTAAATTACATGCCGACCGATTTTTTTTATTTATTATCTTTTTTTTATTTATTATCAATAAACGGGAAACCCCATTATAAAAGTTATAATATTCAATATATAAAGGAATAACAACAGTACAGTAATGAGTATTTAGATAGAACAAAAAAAAATGATATAACATTACAGTTCAAAACACCCAATCTAATAAACAGGAAACATATCAGTGCTCACACACCACTTTAATGACTTTCCCTTTAAAGCCAGACAGCGAGCCTCCGAATGGATTGATAAAAAGATTATTATTTAGAAAGAGCAAGGATCTCGTCAATGGAGAGTGGACTCCATACTTAGTACCGTGATGACCGATGACAAATGTTTCATTTTTTCTTAGGCAACGTTCTGGAACCTTCAACTGTATCTGCCCTAAGAGGGGTGGACAATCAATAACACCATTCAGTAATTTAAATATCATGGAAAGATCTGACACCCTTCTGTCCTCTAATGTCCGCAGAGCAAGCATACTAGCCAGGGCTCCTCTGTCACCAACCAACCCCAATCTATGAGAGCAATATCCAATAAATTTATTCTGGACACGTTCAATCCCTGCGCTGTGAACATTGTAATAAGGTGACCATACCGTTAATGCATATTCAAGGTGAGATCTTACCAGAGAACAGTATAACTTCTTCATTGAGTCAATAGATAAATCTCTTCCAATTCTAAAAAGAAGTCCCAACATTTGGAATGCCTTTCTTGTCATGCAAGAGTAGGGTTCCCTAAACGACAACTGAGCATCCATTATGACTCCCAAATCCTTCAAAGAACTAACCGGTAACAAATCCTCATCACCAACCTTGTACTGAAAGGTTATTTTATTCTTTTTCCTACAAAAACTAATCATACTACACTTCCCAGGGTTTAAAGACAATCCATTATGATTGCACCAATGCACAAACAGATTCAAGCTCTCTTGCAACTTCATGCAATCCGCCTCAGTCACAATTTCATGGTACAATTTCAAGTCATCGGCAAACAAAAAAGAAAGCTACAGTGAGGAACAGCCTGACGAATGTCATTAATAAAGATGTTAAATAGTAATGGAGCACAGTGCCCACGTTAAGGAACTCCTGAGGTCACCTCTATACTATTGAATATATATTGGTTGACCTTCACGAAATTCATCGCTGACGGAAGCACGACCATGACGAAATTCCGCAAACCAGTTATAAACAGTCTTTTCTGATGGTGAGCCATTACCAAAAGTTGAACAAAGCGATTCGAAGCATTGTTTTTAAGTTAGGCCTTTACTAAAATCGTAAAAAATCAACCAACGAAAACCTTCACGTGAAATTTCCATTTATTCACAAACCGTTTTTTTTTTTTGAACGCTCACTGTAAACAAACTACTCGACCAATTTCTGAGCTGCCACTGTTTTAACAATGACAAATGCAAACAAGGGTATTGTCACATCTCCATAGCGCCATCTAGTCGTCCTTTGTAAAAATTTAAAAGACGGCCCTCGTAATAGTTTTTTTCACTAACAATGTTTCTTTGATGTTATCATGACACACTGCGCGAAATATTTGCCACCCAAGAATTCAAATTATTTTTCACAAATCACTAAAATTAATTTTCAATTTTTTTTTTAACTTACAAAAGTTGCACAATATATTAACGAACATATAGAAAATCAGCAAATATTTTCTTTAAGTATTATTCTTTACAACGTGAATTAAGATTTATTCTTGAACTCGTTAACGCACCTCAAGGTATACAAGTTAAACAGTCCTTCTGTTTACTATTTAAACTTTTAATTTCAACATTGATTTAATTATCCATCCATCCTTCAGCAGCAGTGCAAAATTTCCATCTCCCGTAGCTCTTTAAATCAGATATATTGCCTGCTAATGTGGCTAACAACATCCGAAAGCAATGATCAACATAGACCTCGGATTTGGTAACTTTGCTATTAGTCTACGCATTCCACAAATTAATTCCAACAACTTAGTTTAGTTCTTTTCATACTTCTAGAACAAACGTCTGCTAGTCGTATATCTCCATAAAATCTAATTTGAACAATGCGCTGTGTATTAGATGTTGTATAAGGAATTTTCAAACCTAAATTAGCGATCTTGTTTTGTATGTTATCAGCAGTCGTTTTAGTAAGTGCGACAAGCGTCAAAAATAACCATAATTAAAAACAGTTCGAAACATTGAAAAATGTTGACAATACGTATTAAAAAACAAAAAAGAATTACAACATTTTAACTTAATTGCCAAATCTATTTCATTATCTGTCTCTGTTATAAATCTATTAATTCTTCTTAAACTCCTTAATATAGTATCCAACTATTATTTTTTAAAACTTAGGAGCAATTTAGTAAACTTTCTAATATTAACATTCTCCTTAACCACAAGTATTGATTTTAGCACGGAACATACTAACTCTGATTCAGAAGGTTTCACTCTTTTGGACTTCTATATTTATATCATATCATACCTTGAATTTCTGATATGTATTTTCGTAGTACCGCTTGAATTTGTTCGATGTAAGATTAAAATAACCGAAAGTGTTGTATCTGCTATGTTCGGTGGTGTACCGATAAGCTCATGGTTACCCTGAACAATTATTTTAAATAAAAAAGTAGCGGGCACTATATTCAAAACCGGAGTACATGTCATTTTATTATCTTGTCAAAGTATGTGATTAAACTTTATTGCTTTCATAGTTACGACCATAAATTGCTTTGTTTTAAAATACAAAAGTGTTTTCTGCTTTGGAATAAAATAACTAACTGTTTCTTCTAATATTGTTTGCGATTCGTGTGTGACATTTCTTCAGTATTCTAAAATAATTTCGAAACTTGTATTCCCGATCATCAAACTAGTATTTCGTGGACTAGATAATTAGATTATACATTTTTTTAGAAATATCATCTACTGCATTAAGCATGGTGTCGTATAAATTGAGCCAGCCAAAGACTAGATTGACGACATAGTTTATCTTTTGTTCGCAAAGAATAATAGAAGATAGATCTCTAATCACTGAATCCATCACAAAAGATTTGACTGAATACAGTCATAACTTTGATAATTTTAATTTCAGGCCAGTAGTGAATGGAAACTGTTTTCGTTTAGAACATGATATGTAATCATTGTACAAAGAAATATGCATGTTCTCCTATTTTTGAACAAGTGGATTTTAAGGATTTTTGGCGTTTTGTTTAAAATATTGTGCTAAGCTCGATAAGCAGAATTTTCTGAAATTGACTTCTACAATCGTAGGCGACACAAACAGTTATGTCAAATTGACGATATCTGAAGGTTATTTCTATAGTATTTCCAAAACGCCAGATTTGTCTGTTTTTATATATTTTTTTATTAGCTTGCTAACTTAATTAACTTGTATTTGAAACACCCTTTTTAACTACAACACTTAATTTATTGATGCAATTTTAATTAATAAGGTTTTTTGGGCATGGCACATGGGCTGCAGGGAAATCCCTAAAGCACTACAGGAGCGACGCGTGTGCGGAAAAAGCGATTCACGTTGGTCTGGAATTGCTTTAAATTGTTCTTGATGGGAAACACACTCCTGGGCAAATCATTCCAAAATGATGATGTTCTCCATATAAAAGAAAAGGTTTGTACGAGGAGTGACAAGCTGAACCTCATATGGATGTGAAGTATTAACGCGACGTATTCCTAGCACGTTCCTCTCTAGGAGGAATTAAGCGGGCTATATTCATCTAACATTTGTAGAATAGACCTCAATCCAATAATGTTCCAAGGAATCAAGGTTGCTGGTGAGTTCTTGGTCTTAGGCAGACGAACAGCTCTTTTCTGAATAGAATTCAACATATTCAGCATATGTTTGGGAGCAAAGCCACGCACGTGGGGAGTATTCCGTCATTGATGGAATTAACAGTTGTTGTGAAGAGTAAAGCTTTCTAGTTTGTAATAATATTCCTAGCTTTTGGGATGCTATCTTTACTCTGTATGCAACATGTTCATGCCAAGACATATTTGCTCCCAAATTAACGCCTAGCAAATTGAGTGACGATGTTAGAGGAATGGAGTGTCCCGACATACCTAAGTCGGGTTTAGCAACGTTAACTTTTTTAGAAGAAATTGCTGCCTATGTTTTTGTAGCGTTAAATTCTACTTCGTTACTCTCACCCTAAGAAAGCATTTGTACAAGTTATTGTTAAGTTGAACGACTTCTTGTTGTCTACCGATGTAGCAGAAGTTCGAGAGTTCAAAAATGAAGAGATAAGCATACTCTCATCTGCAAAGCAAAGATTGGATTCCTGTTCCTTTCTAGAAGATCGTTAATGTAAATGAAAAAGAAAGTAGCAGACAGTATAGAGCCTTGGAGCCCACTGACTTTGATAGCGAAGGTACTAGAAAGAAATCCGTCGACTACCACTCGTAAAGAACGCTCACTTAGGAAACACCTCATAAACCAAACTTTTCAAAGATACCATAAGAGCGTAGCTTAGCCACCAATCCGTTGAATTTGGATATATTAAGTGCATCAGCTCCAGGTTCTCCAAAGTGTCCAATTGGGTTGTTCAAAACACATACGTATGTAACACATAAGTTAGAAGATCTCCGATTGATCTGACATATTGATGGTCATTAATAATATTTACTCCTTCCAGATGTTTTAGAACATGCTGATCGATAGCCTATTCCATAAATTTCAATAATATTGAAAGCAGTGCGATTGGTCGGTAGTTGTTCGGCAAGATCTTTTTGCATTTTTTAGACGTCGGTTGAGCTGCAGCTCATTTTCAGCAGGAAGGAAATATTCTCATAATGTAACTTATGTAGGTTAGAAGGTATACAGCAAACTAGTATTAGTTCGATCGCGCATTTTTGAATACCATGGGAGGTATTTTATCAGCACTCAAAGTTTTTTGGTGTCTAGCTTCATTAAAATACGTTTAATGATTGTCGGTTGCACTATGAGAAGATTTCGTGGTTTTCCCTTGGAAATCAATAGTAGAATGTGAAGCAAGAGTTTAGAAAATACTATATAGTTTTAGTAAAATCCATGGTTGTCTCTGCCATTTGCTTTTTCATGTTAAAAAAGTTACATAAGCTAAAAATAACTGCCATTTAAGACTTAAACATATTTAGTAAGAGTATTAAATTCTTTGATCATCATGAGTTTACAATTGTTATTTTACTTTCCGCATTAAAGGAAACATTGTATTTGTGAAAATATCAGATTCCTCAGATTACTAATTCCATTGTCCTCCCCGTCTGTTAGTTTATTTCTTAGTACGACAACCCTTAAATGAAATGACATCGGTTACAAATTTGTTAAATATACTAGAAGGTATAGGAATGGTTTAATATTTTAAAATGGGTGATTATTTGAGACAAGGAAAAAATATTCACTACGTTTTACTTCTCGATTGAGACATATTTACAATTTTGTATTTACGAGTACATTTGGCGTTTATGTTATCATTGTTGCCACATGTTCATGTTTTTTTAGTAAAATAATATTTCGTTAGAATATATTTTCTTTAAATTGTCGAATTCTTAAGCAAAGAACAACAAAAGCTGTTGCTAAAACGGCTAGTGTTGTTGTAGGCATTGTAAATATTTTTCATCAAAAAAAAGTCAAACCAAAAACTTCTTCAATGACGAACTGTTCCTGACAATTAAATAATATATGATTACAATAACCTATGTTTGCAATTCTTTACTGTTAAATACTGCACTTTTTGAAAATAAACACGTTGCTGCGAATGTATTAACAACCAGCTCCTAATAAATAATTACACTCTAATCAAAATGTGAAAGAAGTAAGTTATATAGTTCTGAAACTAACTCTCAAAGCTCAATTGTGTATCAGTAAGAAAATATGCGCGAGATGGAGTGACCATCCAGATATAGCTATTAATACTGTTTGGCTTCATACCATTAGAAACGGATTAGCATTGAATTATCGCGCTGACCATTGCATGTGATTGGTAACGACACAACCGGCGAGGGGCGAGCAAATTGCATGAAAATCCAGTAAAAATGAAGCAAGAACATTTTATTTATTGAAAGGGCCATATTACAGTCAAAAAAAAAATTATCGTTCTATACTATGCCGTAATTTAACCACAATAAAATTAAACAGTGTTTTTAAGAACAATGTATTTTTTACAGTTCCTCTTGATTAACTTGAACTTGAAAGTTTTGTAACACCCTGTATAATCGCTTTAAAAGAAGGGTAAAAGGGATGAAAATGTTTGAATTTTATAGTTTAATATTTTGATCATTTTTCCTGTTTTTTTTTTTAAACAATGAACCAATTTTAAACATTATTTATTATCAAAACTTAAAGAACTTAAAGTAATGGATGAGGGAATTAAAGAGATTGCTTTGATTGTATCGTATTATCGGTTCTTTTTAGGATTCTGGGAATCAACAAAACTGAAAATTATGCTATTTCTCCATTATTTCTAATTTTAATAGAAATGGCATGTAGACGAAAATTTCTGTATTTACTTTTCTTTTATGATTAATATATCCTCATAAAATATCTTATCACTTGTCTATTTGCCAGGAAAGTCTCGGTAAATTATACAAATATATTTTATTCTTTAAGATAGGTGCCAGATCTTACGCACCCGGAGCTCCACTCTCCAGGCCATCCAAGAAAAGGCCTTTCACATCATCGCCAAAGCCCCATGGTTCGTCCGCAACACTCAACTCCATCGAGACCTCCAGATGCCCACAATCCGTGAATCCATCAATAACGCTTAGACCAAATTCCTTGACACAGTCAAACACCAATCCAACCCCACAATCAGGACCTCCTACCGCCCCCTTCCACGCCATGCCCACCGCCGTCTGCCAAGACTTGGTGACCCTCTGCCTCCGAATTAGCTTAAGTTAACCTTAATTAACATTAAGTTTAATTTTAGGTTTATGTTCATGAAATATCTTAAGTTGAAATATCTCTCAATTCACTTATATAAATTCCTTACCTAGGCTAAGTTAATTAGGTCCCTGTCATGTATATATCTTAAGATCTAAACTGTTAATCACCTATCTTATCATCGTAATAATATTTATGGTTGTAGACTAGTTAGTTATTAATAAATGAAATGTGAAATATCTCTACGACGATTAGTTTACTTAAATTATTGTATATCATAAAATTACAAAAAATAAAATGACTACTAACATAGAGGAAAACACGTCTATTTCTTTAATTCTCATTAATTTTGTATTTATATAAACATGTTATTTATGGCAAACACTAAAACGTTTCTTACAATAGTCATTTTTAAACTAGTTTTGAAGTGCCGCCGATTCAGATCGCTCTTGTCAGATTATGATTACTTTTTCTGGTTAAATTATCACCATTAATAGTATCTGCCCCGCGATATAGAGATTTAAAAACATCAGCTCTCTAATTTCAGTTGTTTTATTTTGGTGTTTACCTCTCCTACAGTTTTCACGTAACATAAATTTTCGTGAGCACTAACTAATTCCTACAAAAAGTCAGGTACACATATTTAACTAAGGGTTGGAGTTAGGTTTTAATACATTAACAAATAAATATATAAGCTTGGAGTTCAATTAGGTTCAACCCGTGTTTCTTGCCAAAAATTTCTTATTACAAGGTTAAACAATACCAATTAAATAATTTATTTGTTGATTCACCGTGACAGGATCTATCTTTGAACTTTTCAATAAAACAGCATTCAGCATTCAAAATGTAAATATAAATATTAACCTCAATTATTCAATTCGTTAGAACGAGAAGACAGAAATCGGGACAACTTTGTTTCTCGGAAATGAAATAGAAATGTATTTTCTTTGGAGAAGATTACATCTGTGGCCTAGTAGCTCGTTCATTGTGACCGTCAAACCTCCTCGATGACAATAACTAGTCATACCCAGGAGATATATGCTTTTCTGGCAGTCTGAAAAAACCCTAAGGAATGATAGAGTAAACCAAATATGAGGCAGTTAGCTAACATTGTCAGAGTAACTGGACACCCAAAAAATATTCGTCAACCTTATTTAGAAAAAATAATTATATAAAATACTGTTGGGTTACAGGTTAAATTAATTAATCAAAGAAAAAATAAATTAGAATTGAGAATAAAGCTTGTTTACAAAATAACGCGCAATTGATGTATATTTGGAATAAATATATATAAATATCAACTTATAACTGTTATTTTTTTTATGGGCTTAACACCCATACTGCAGGGAAATCCCTAAAGCGCTACAGGAGCAACACGTGTCCGGAAAAAGCGAATCACCTTGGTCTTGAATAGCTAGCCCGACGTGTGTTACTAGCATGCACCACTTTGGGAGGCATTAAGCGGGCTACATCCATCGGACAGTTTCCATAAAAATACTTGTGAAAGAGACACGAGTCACATACCGTTCGTCGATGTTCCAATGAATCAAGGATGCTGGTCAGATCTAGGTCTCCAATCAGGCGAGCAGCTCTTTTCTGAATAGAATTCAACAAATACAGTGTATATTTGGGAGCAGAACCCCAAACATTGGAGCAGTATTCCATCGTTGGTCGAATTTGAGCTTAGTACAGAATTATCAGTTGTTGTGGAGTGTAAAGCTTTCTGGTTCAAAATAATATTCCTTGTTCTTGAGAAACTCTCTTTACTATGCTTGCAACATGTTCACGCCAAGGCATATTTGCTCCCAAATTAACGCCCAACAAATTGAGTGACGATGCTGGAGGAATGAAGTGCCCCGACATAATTATGTCGGGTTCGGCAATGTTAAGTTTTTTAGAAAAAACTGCCGCCCGGATTTTTGTAGCGTTAAATCCCACTTGATTACTGTCACCCCAAGATAGAATTTCTTTCTTCTTCTTCAGTCCTTGTTAAGTTGAACGACTTCCTGCTGTCTGCGGCTATTTGCGAGAGTGTTCGAACGTCCAAAGTGAATAATGACATAAGCGTAATACTATCTGCAAAGTTGTATATTGGATTCCTGATCTTTTCCAGCAGATCGTTAATGTAAATGAGAAAGAGTAGGAAAGAGTATGGAACCCTCGGGCACACCGGCGTTGATAGTGAAGGTGTTAGAAAGAAGCCCGTCGATTGCCACTAGTAAAGAATGCTCTTTGAGGAAACTTGAGAGCAATAAACAGAACTTTTCAGACGTACCAGAAGAGCATAGCTTAGCTAAAAATCCGTTGTACCAAACACTGTCGAATGCCTTGGATATATAAAGACAACCTCTCGAGAGTCTCCACAGTGTTCAATTGCGTTGTTCCAAACATGTGTTACATAAGTTAGAAGATTTCCTGTTGATCTTTGTTTGATGGTCGCTAATAATATTGAATCCTTCAAGATATTTTAGAATATGCTGATTGATAGCCTTTTCCATGACTGGCGATATTATTGAAAGCAATGCGACTAGTCGGTAGTTGTTTGACAAGGTCTTCTTACCTCTTTTGGTAACGGCTGAACTGTGGCGCATTTCCATCCGGAAGGAAATATTCCCTTTTTGTAGGATTGGTTAAAAAGTCCACAGAAAACTAGTGTTAGTTCTCTTGTTTTTGAGTACTAGGGTAGATATTCCGTCAGCGCCAGAAGTTTTTTTGGTGTCTAGCTTCATTAAAATATGTTTTATGATACGCTGTCTGAAGACAATATTGGGCATCCTTGACTGCACTATGGGAATAATAGGTGGTGTTTTTCTTTGAAAATCAACAGTAGAATGTGCAGCAAAGTATTTAGACAACAAGTCCATTTTCTCATCAGGTGTTGTTGCAATAGAATTATCTGGCCATGTGAGTGGTGGTATAGTGGATTTGGTGAAATTTTGACTAACTACCTTAGCGACTGACCAAAAGGACCTGGAATTGTTGGACAAAGTAAGAAGTTTGTTTCTAATTCGTTGATTGTGTGCATCCTTGGTTTCATAGATAATTTCTTTGCATCTGTTCCTGGCACGAACAAAGATGTTACGATTTACCACTTTCGGATTTTTACGCCATTGTCGGTAGGCAAGATGTTTAGAAGCAACAGCTTCTTTGCACTTTCGGTCAAATCAAAGCTTGCCGTTGGAAGGGCATTTCTTCGAAAAAGGGATGTAAGCGTCCATATTAGCCAAAATAACATCGGAAACCTCCTTAGCGCAGTCAGATGGGTCGTCGGATCGAAAACGAACGTCCAACCAATGGAAAGTTCGAACATATTTCATGAGTTCTTTCCATTTAGCAGATTTGTGGTGCCAAATCTTGTACGGTTTAGGCGCCTCTCTATCACTGATTGGCAGGATACTCCATGTCGAAAGCAGTTTATGGTCTGAAGAACCTAACGGCGGATTTACGGTGACAGTGTAAATCTCTAAATTAGTGGTTAAAAATAGATCAAGAAGATTCTCGAACTCTCTGTCTCGATCAGGAATCCGTGCTGGCTCGTCAATAGGCTGGGTTAAGCCACAACTGACTGAGAATGATTCAGCTGCACAACCTTGTTCCTCGGTAGTATTTGAAGACCTAAGCCAGTTGACGCGCAGATAAACCTTGTGGTTTGTTGAGTTTTTTATTTTTAACCACTTCCAGAGCCTCCTCTCGTTGACAAGAGGGGTCGCTTCTGACAAAAAGTCAGATTCCAAAGTTACACCTAAACCGAGAATAAATGTCGGAAAGTAAATCCCAAGATATAAGTTCCTGCCTTTTCAATGGGGCATTAAACAACTCTATTAAGGTTGGCATAGTTGCCAGGTATTACGATAAACGTATTTTTATTTTATCTGCTTTGTATACCGCCCTCACTTGCACCTGCAATCATATTGGATCTACTTTTACCTATATATTTACTACCTGGCAACCCGGTTTGGAGCCCATTAAGTATTTGATAATATAGGCCTAATGACCACAGGTCCCCATTACGATTCGAAAGATACTTTTTATTATTTTTATTTTCAGTTTTACTTACAACGTAACGGTTCTTTTTTAATTATGTGGCGTCCGTGGGAAAATTGCAATAGTGGCTATCGCAAGAGAAAAAATTTATCACTTGACGCTAAACAAATAGTGAAAAATGTTTACTGCGATTTGGTAAAAAGAAATTTGATAAACAGAGTGCTTGCATCACTCAGGAACAGGAAAAAACGGAAAGATTTTCAAATGCTTCATGTAAACGATTGTGAAAAATATATTCTATGTATGAAGAGCAGTTGGTGCCGACACTAGACAAAATAAAATTAAGACTGGTGCAGGACGGGACCAATATACATTGTGGCCGATCAACCCTTCGCAGAATTCTCTTAAGAATGGGATTCACGTTCCGAAAAATCAACAAAAGACAAGTAGTGATGAAGTCACAAAGATTACGAATCTTGCGACATACTTATTTACTAGAAATTAAAAAGTATCGATCAAAGAATTGGCCAATAATTTACCTTGACGAAACATGGTTCGATACCCATGACACTGTGCAAAAAGGGTGGGTTGACAGCAGTACAAAATGTCAGACTAACACACCTTCAAATACAGGTAAACGAATAACCATTTTGCATGCTGGATATGAAAAGGGCTAGGTTTCAAATTGTCTACTGCAAAAAGCATAAAAGATTCTAGTTTGGACTATCACGAAGACAGGACCGCAGAACTTTTTGGTTTCAAAATTCCCTTTTGCCAAATGTTCCCGAACAGAGTGTTATAGTTATGGACAATGCAAGTTACCATAGTCGCCTACTAAATAAAGTTCCTAATGCAGCCAACACCAAAACGGAAATACAGGAATATATGTTATAAAATGACATTTATTTTGACTTTAGTTATAAAAAAAGTGATCTTTTGGAAGTTTTGAAAGACTATAAACTGAAAAAGAAATATGTTTGTGATAGTATGGCTGAGAAAATGGGACACACTGAAGAGCGGCTTCCTCCGTATTATTGTGTGTTTAATCCAATCGAACAATTTGGCATCAAGTTAAATCAAAAATAAGGGCACGAAATGTTTCTCCTACTTTAAGTGTGTTAGTGGTTGAATTAGTAAAAAAAGTTATAAATGATATACCTTGTGAAAGAAGAATTCCGTTCAGCACGTTGTTAAAGTTGAAGACTCATATATTTATGTAAATAATATAAAACCACTGATAATTACCTCAGCTGATGACAGTGATAGTGAAACCGAATTAGGCTTAAGTTAAAATATATTTATATTTATACAATATATCCGCTCTTATAAACCCCATTCATTCAAACTGTATATTTGTACTTCTTATCCATTTGTTTTTACATGCATCCATAAATAAACATTTCCAAAAACACTTATAATTTTATTTATTTGCATTAATGAATAAAATTCTTAAGTCCATCTCTGCAACCTATCATAAACAAAAGGTCAGAATTTTGATATTGCCCACTTAAAACTGCAAAAATTAGGATCTTATATTTTGGGGCAGGCTATACCCAGGATAAAGAAAGTTGACTGTGCTGGTCGATGAATTGACCTTAGTTTCACAGAGTGAGAGTTCATTTGATTACAGGTGTTAGTGCACTGAATTTATGTTCGAGTTTAAATCTCGTATGTTGCAAAAATCTATTTTAAAGTTGTGATCTCTGCTTGTTGACTGCCTTGAATCAGCTCCCACCCGGAGATCCGAACGAGGGGCTATTTTACCTCCGGAATTTTTTGTATCCAGGTGCCTCATGATGCATAGTCCGGGCACATCGGCACAGCCACGAAACGTTGAGCAACTTCACTCAGCCTAAGCTGAGGCGATGCCTCGTGGGATCTGAGCATCTAAGTTGTTCATTTAGTAGCCTTCTACGATAGGCAGAATGTACCGGGAGAGATATTCTATCCTGCTCACCCACATAATTTTGTTGATGACCCTATTAATGAGGCGCATGCGTAGCACACGATATACAGGAAGCTACAATTTATAAAGCCAATCACACACTTGTTCATCGCCTTATTCAAAGCTTTTCCAAATATAAAATTGCGAAATATAACAGCATACAAGGTTCTGAACTGTTTTCAAAAATAAAGGATATTACGCCTGTTTTGTACAATAACTGCGTAGTTTATAGATTGTCTTGTTTGCAATGTGAAGCCTGTTACATTGGACAAACATCGTAGTAATAAAACGGAGGCTCACACAGTACAGGAGTGACTGCCCACTGGGAAAGAATTCATGTGTCGTAGTACAATATCATTTGAAAACAGGTCATAATTTTCACTATAACAACGTTAAAGTTTTAGCTCACTACAACTATAAAGGGAGACTTTTAAGAGAAATCTACCACATAAACAAGGACCCCAACTCAATTAACTCTAAATCCAAACACTAATCAACTTAGTAATACCTACAACAACATAATCAATGCTTATTAATCATTTACAATTACAACATTAATAATTAAATTTTTCCACCTCTTGATGTAAAGTTTTTTTCCTTTTGCTGATTTTTACTTTCATTTAGAATTCACGTCAGTATATATGCACCGATGCTGTTTGCTCTCAGTTTATGTAGCAAACTTGGATAATGAGTTTTGATTTCGAAGATTAACTCGTATTTTCGTACGTTGTTTTATTTATTTATTTTATTAATATTGATTTGTTTTATAATTTAAAAAACAACCTCGTTTAAAATATATCTAATCCGTGTATTGATATTGTAGCTACTCCTGAAGAAATTATCAAACGATAACGAAATATTGAGTATTAAAGAAGAAAAGAGTTTTATTTACAGTCCAGACCGATTTCCGATAATCAAACAAACACGCATCTATATCCATCCATATCTGAAAAATCATAAGACTTTAGGGTCTATTTCCTCATTATTTATTGGAAAGTGATATTTTTAATTATATTTGTGCAGTTGTTTTTGATACAATGATTTGCTTGTTTCAATATATTAATCGATTTTGGTAACACCTATATATTAGTATAGAAATATATATATATATATATATATATATATATATATATATATATATATATATATATATATATATATATATATACTAATATATAGGTGTTACCAAAATCGATTAATATATTGAAACTAGCAAATCGTTGTATCAAAAACAACTGCACAAATATAATTAAAAATATCACTTTCCAATAAATAATGAGGAAATAGACCCTAAAGTCTTATGATTTTTCAGATATGGATGGATATAGATGCGTGTTTGATTATCGGATACAATGATTTGCTGGTTTCAATATAATAATCGATTTTGATAACACCTATATATTAGTAGTATAGATATATATATATATATATATATATATATATATATATATATATATATATATATATATATATATATATATATATATATACATATATTTCTATACTAATATATAGGTGTTATATATATATATAATATATATATATATATATATATATATATATATATATATATATATATATATATATATATACAGTCCCTGGCCAAATTATTAGACGCACTGTATTTTTTTTAGTAATTTTATGTTTCTTAAGAGTTTTTATGCAATAATGGTATATTTAAACTACAATATTATTGATTTTTATTTAAAAGAATTGTTGTAGACTACATATTTGTATTTATTTTTAACATATGGCAACACTGTGTTGACAAAGTGATACATGAACGTAAACAAGTACAAATCTGTATCAGTCGCGATCGGAATCGAGTCAGGTACGGACGTGTTTCTGTGGCTTTATGGACTGTGATTGTTTGTTTAACAGTTTTATACTACTCAGTTATTAGTTTATTTTGTATGCAGTGTTTTAAAAAAGTAATTGAACTATTTTCATTATGGGTAGAAAAGGCGATCTTTCACCACGTAAAAAAGCTGAAGTGAAGGCCCTTGTGATTGCGAAAACATTTACAAACCGAGAAATATCACGAAGATTGGAGGTTTCTGAAGCTAGTGTACGACGCATAAAAAAGAAAATTGAGTCAGGGAAGGAATTAAGCCCGAAAAGAAAGAAAAGATGCGGTAGAAAACCAATTTTCACTCCACGGTCAGAGAGATGTTTGAAGAAAATTTGTGTAGAAAACAGATTTGCTACCACAAAGGTAATAAAATCACAACTCCAGGATGCTAGCGTAAATGCTTCTGAGCGCACTGTTCGAAGAAAATTGAAAGAATTAGATTTTAAGGCCTGTCGCCCCGCCAGGAAGCCCAAGTTAACAGCTGCAATGAAAGCAAAGCGCCTGAAGTGGGCCAAACAATGGCAAGACAAAGATGTGGACTTCTGGAGATCGGTAAGATACAGCAATTTAATCAATAAGTGATACGTTATTATCATTTTCAGTTAAATAAAGCAAATAAACATGGAAGTTTATATATTTTTCCTATTTTTGACAGGTCTGCTTCAGTGACGAAAGCACATTCGAAATTTTGCAGAATAAAGCTCAGTATGTGCGTCGTCGTCATGGAGAAAAGTTTCGTACTGATTGTGTCGTCCCGACGGTTAAACATCCCACCAAAGTGATGATTTGGTCAGTCATCAGCGGTAAGGGCACTGGACGTCTGTACGTCGTCAAAGGAATAATGAGGCAAGATCAGTACAAAGAAGTATTACAAAATCGGTTGATTCCGCAGCTCAGAGAATGGTTTCCAAATGGCGAACCATTCACTTTCATGCAAGATGGTGCTCCCTGCCACACTGTTCGGTCTGTTAAAGCTTTTTTGGCAGAAAAAAATATCCCTCTGTTGGATTGGCTAGGGCTAGCCCTGATATGAACCCCATTGAAAATGTGTGGGAGCTGATGAAAAGAGAAGTGGCTAAAGATGTGATTACCAACAAAACCCAGCTCCTAGAAAAGATCATTCATGTGTGGAATCATCATCCTCAAATGCAGGAGACAGTACAATCTTGCATTGATAGCATGCCGAGCAGAATTAAAGCTTTGATAGCGGCTAAAGGTGGCTCAACTAAATATTGACTTTTACTAACATTAATTTCACTTTTCTTTAAAACTTAATAAACTTATGCTTTTCTAAATTAATGCTGTTTTATTTATGTCAAATAAATAGGTAATTGATTGGATAATATAAAAATAAAAAACAAATCAATTTTAACATAATAAAACGGTACAATATCACTCGGTAATTAATATTTTACATGAAATCTTGCAGTGCGTCTAATAATTTGGCCAGGGACTGTATTTCTATACTAATATATAAGTGTTATCAAAATCGATTATTATATTGAAACCAGCAAATCATTGTATCAAAAACAACTGCACAAATATAATTAAAAATATCACTTTCCAATAAATAATGAGGAAATAGACCCTAAATTCTTATGGTTTTTTAGTAGGTATGCCAATGATTTTATGTTAGAAAGAAGAGGCTAGTATCTTGATAATTAACCTGTACTGTTGCAGTATTGCTGTGGTTCATATATATTTTTTTTACTATTATTTCATGATATAATTAATGAATACAACTTTACCTATTTCAGTTTAGAAAAGCTTCTGATGCTATAAAAACATACTAAATTGGATGTTCAGTATTTTACCAAAAGAAATTAATACACGAAAGAGCTAAATTCTAACCTACACAAATAATTTTCGGTAATGCCCCGAGTCGCTATATTTCCGTTAAAAAAAATGTGTACATGGAACATTATATGAATTCTGGAAAAAGGAATATGAAAATACTTTCTATATAAAATAAGTATCACAAAGTTCCTTTTTAATTTTTAAGCGTACAACATAATAAACTTAGCTATTTATTCTTGGAAAACTTTCTTAAAAAAATTTGACCGGCAGAACTCATAGAGTTGTCAATTGTCGCGATAAAAGTTTTTGCTTCAGTTGCGTTATAACGCTGCCTCTTCGGCACCGGATTTTATTCAGATTCATGATGTTATTGCTTTTGGTTTCATTTCTATCTTTTCATATTAAAAATGTAAATTATAAACATTTTTATTCGTAATCTGATGCGAATTTTTTACAAATTCAATTAGATTTAGTTTTATATGTTGAAACAGATCTGTAAGTAACATAGGTTATTCATTCTTCTTTTTTTAGTTATATTTAAACATCTCAAGTTAGATATAACTGTAGAGTTACGCTAGTATAATAATTTTTTAAAAATTTAATAAATCTGAAAGTTATATAAAAAAAAAATATTTATTTCAAATAATCAGAACACTTTTTAGTTAATTATTAAATAGTAGGATACATTATTGAATAAGTAATTTTTTTAGGCAATTTTGGAAGATTGTTTCTTGGTTTGGACAATTATATGCTTGAACTACATTTCGCTTACCATACTTCGTAGTGTTTGGCCAATGTTTGACGTCGTCTCTTAATAATCTCATATCGAATTTTGGTGACCAACGCATCAATCACTGACGGTTGTGCCTTCAAATACAAACCTATTTACTGACGTGCTGGACTATCTAGGCATCTTTTCAATATTGCCGTAAACAGATCTAAAATATCTAATACTGAAGTTTAGGTGGCTCATTATGTAGACAACTATAGAACATCTCTATATTTTTCATTTACAAAGATGTTATTTATGTTTGTCGCTAAAATTCTTTAATTTTCCTTCCACTGATGAGTCTAAGTTTCCAGCTTATTATTATTAATTAGATATAGTACAAGTTGTACTAATGCTTTAATAGGTTGTTGTTTTGATTTCAAAATCGATACTCTCATAATGAGGATCCAATATTTATTGTTAGCTTCCTAGTTACGAGCTCTAAGAAAATTAATTCAATTGGTAGGGTCTATAAAAAAAACTACCTTCAAAAATACTTGGAGATTTATTTTGTTCAAATACCTTATTTGCAAATTTAATTAATTAGATTTTCAACCAATTAAAATTTTTACAGGGATTGTTAGCAGCTTTTTTCTCATATTTTACTTGGTAACAAATTTTTCTGAAAAGTAATATAAGAGCTGTAAGCAGGTAAATTGACCAACCTTTCGATTATATTTGAGTAATTACCAAAGGATGTTTATAAATATTTTCTTTTCTGTCAAATCTGAACATAAAAGTATCTTCAATCAATATAAATTAAATAAAACTTATTAAAAACAGTAACAAGTTACGCTTTCAGGAATGTCCTCCTCCTTCGGCAATGAAAAATCCTTACAAAAAAATAGTAACAAATTAATATGAGTTTAAAAAGGACCTAAAAACACTAAATCTTTTAGAATCCCAGCTAATGGTAAAGTTACTTGAACATCTCGGTGTTTTTTAGTAAACGAGTGGAATGGACATTTAGAAGCAATATTGCAATGGTTGAGCTAGATGTTCTATACAAAATTAAACAAAAAAGTTCAGTTTTTATCCTTTTAACAAAGAAAACAGCAGCGTCAGGTGTTACCTATATTTAAAGTTTGATTTTGTAACAGATATTGCGGAAAGTACCTTAAAATTAAAAATTCAAAGAAAAAGCTTTTGAAACTTTTTAATACTTTCTAAAATTTTAAAATAAACTATCTCAAAGCAACATTTTCTTCAAAATCTAACTGCAAAACTAGAAATATGGATGCTGTCAACCAACAGAGTAATTAATTTTGCTTGTTATCCTACAGTAGGGTAATTTGTTTCTACAGAAATATGGAAAGAATTTCTGTAAACCGGATCCTTAAGAAAACATAACGCTTGTCATAGTTGCTCCTCAAAAAAGCTGTATTTATTATTAGTTTATATCTTCTTCACTCACATCGAACATCACGACATCAGTTCGGACTTCTAAGAATTCTAACTCTCTCGAAGATACAGAATACCGCTTTTTGAAATGTCTCGTCACTTCCATAAAGTCTACCCATGTAGGAAGAAAAATGCTCGAAGAGATTACATTATAAGGACAGTCGACCTGGATATTCAACACAACACAACATTCTACTTTGAACTACATAGAAAGTAGGTGGAGGTGGAGGTGAAAGTATCTATTGGCCGAAGCAGGCCTTCATCTAGAAGAGACACAAATAAACAGTTCAAATAAATCTGTATCCGTATTTATGTCTGCCCTAAGTTTCTTAGGGCAAGATTTTCAATTTCAGAAGATGACAAATTTGTTCTTTATCTTATTTTGAGGTGCAAAAATAAGAAGTTATGACATGGTTTGCTGAAGAGGTAGTATATCTCATCCTCATATATTGGCTTAAACATCGGCAGTCTTGTAGAACTTTTTTCAAGGATACATGGACTAATTAAAGTGATAAATCGTGCATCTTTTATAAATCCTTTATTGAATATGCAAATAAGTATAGCCTACTGCCTAATAGAGACAACAATCAGAATAGAAGTCAGCCTAATCTTGAACATTTACCTTACTGAAACGATGGCCAAATAATGCTAGTATTTACTATTTTAACATGTTATATTCCTTATTAGAAAACATCACTTTGTGTCCTGAAACAAGATGTAAAGAAGCTACTGGTTCAGAGTTGTTTCTATTCTCACAGAAGTTCTCTTACTATATATAACACCATTAATAACAAGTTGCTGTTGTATTTGTCCGGTTTCTGTAATATATGACATATGACAAAAAGCTTAGGAAAACTAAAACACGAGTCAACTGATTAGATTAGCCAAATTGGTAACCGGTTTTCAAATTTAGTCACGCCCTGGTATATTTTGGTAAGAAGGCTTGAGATTCCTTTAAATTAAGTTTCTGACTTATTATTGTTGGTCCTTAAGGCTTGGCATATTTACGTTAAAACACGATCCCACAACTAGCATGCCCTGAAGACTAATTGAGTGTATTGACTATTAACTTTTAAAATCTATAAAATTCCTTGATTCATTGGTTCCGACAAATAACTAGCTATTCAAATTATTAAATATAACTGGAATCACTGGTACGTATCCAAGGCCAGTTTTACTACAAACAGTAGGCGACCAATTATTTTTCTTAGCGATGTTGAAAAAAAGTAGAGTAAGGTAATATTTTGCTAAAACAAGGTTGCAATTTACTACTAAGTTTTTTACTTCTCCTTACCGCACCCATTGAAATTTTAAATAAATTATTGATTTTGCAGGAAGTAATTTCGAGAATGACATAGTTTATCTATACTTTGATGTAACATTTCATTGAGAGGCCTACACACAAATATTTCCTACAATTTCTTTTGATACAAGGATATGTTGGTTTCAATATGTTAAACTATGTTCATCAGTCCGTCGTTATTTTACTGGGACACACCTGCATTAAATCAGTTATCTATTAATAGATTACTCAATAACAAACAGAATGTTTTATTTTATATACCCTCTTTAAGTACCTGAAAGAAAGGTGTATATATATTTAGTGCACCATAAAAATGAACATAAATATAGTTAAAATGATTAAAATGTCCTTGTGGGCCCAGCCCGGTCAGGCAATTTCTCTAAAAGATTAGGTGCTGATATACGAATAGCGACGCAAATTAAATCTTTCAGGACAAAATATTTATATTTCAGTGCTTATATTAGGCTTCCATATTTGCATGTCTAGATCACATGAATAACTAATGTAGGCTGGAATAAAAATCGAAGTATTGAGGAGATATGCTTTAAGGTTAGTTCTTGGGTTTTTCAAATAGAAATAAATATATATATATATATATATAATATATATATATATATATATATATATATATATAAACTACAGGGACTACAGGCCACTGGTGACAAACAATTGAAAGTTAACTACTGAAAACCCCCTCGTGAGGAAGTAGGGATGTGCAAACAACGATCTTTAGGCTCAATTTTTTGTTTTTTTTTTTTTTTTTGAATCTAGCTTTAGCAGCCTAAATGGTAACTTCATCTGGATACTGAAATGCAAACAAACGACAGAAGGATAACACTTACAAAATTGTAAGTTTCTCTTCCTCTTATTAATCTTGCAGGTTGAGCATTTCATTACCCAAGTAGTGATAAAATTGTACAAAACACATCAGAGCAACACATTTGAAGAATCACAAACAGTCTAAGGAGGTAAAATAATACTACTACAATTTTAATTGTTCTTTTTAGTGTTCCATATGGAACACTTATAAGATCACTTTGGTGTCTGTCTGTCTGTCTGTCACACCTGATTTTCTCCGAGACTATTTAACATAGAAAGTTGAAATTTGGTACTAGTATAGAAATTGTTGGCCTCATCAGAGCCATGTAGTTTTAAAAGTTAAGTTTTGACTTTGGGGGTTAGTTTTGGGGGGAGGGAAATCGGAAAAAAAATTATCAGGTCATCGAGTGGGGTGTCAAATAAAAGCTTGTAAAAATACGAGTTCAAACATATATATAATGTAATATTTGTATTGTATTTTCGTTGTATTATTTTTAAAAAATCGCTAAAATTAAACTAAATAAACAAAAATTTCAAGTTGATCAGTTTTCAGTAAAGATTGGATACCTCCGTAACAAACAAAAATATTTTAAAAGTAATCAACGTACGGAACACTAATTGCGAAAGTCAAACTTGTACTTGACCGGTTATTTAGAAAAAAAAATGAACTGTGAGAACAACATGATTTCTTAATGTTACTCCATTTTTAAATCTATATTTGACACAACGTCTAGTAACCTGTAGTGATTTTAGGTTCGAAACCGGACATTGTTTATACAGATGGCCAACAAAAAGGATTACAAACAAAACCGAGCTTTTAAGGACAGTGCAGGAGTTCTATGGAGAATTGTACAGAAGTCATGAAAGCCAAGCACAGAAGGAAACGCAGAGGAGAAAAGTAATCAATCAAGGGTCGGAAGAAATTCCGGATATATCGACTTGCGAAAGAAGACATGCACTAAAGAAAATGAAAGAAAAGAAAGTATAAATTCTGAATAAAGCTCGTAGCTAGCCGAATTTATACAAAATTATTTGGGAATTTTTATCAAGTTCATAAAGTATATGCACTTTTTAATACAATCAAAACTCTCTTTAATTTATGCTTACATAATGCCTTAATACCAACTAAATGGAACAACGCCGTAACTGTTTTGTTACATCAGAAGGGAGACAAGATAGACCTCGAAAACTACCGACCCTTCAGCCTTCTGAATCACTTATATAAATTATTTACCAGAATTATCACCTAGCATCCCGAAAATAAACTAGGTTTCTACCAACCGAAAGAACAGACAGAATTTCACTCAGGGTTCGGAACAAATGACTATCTACATACCATAAAATTGCTAATCGAGAAATAAACATAACATAGGTGTATTTCAGCGTTTTATGCTGCCAAAATTATTTTTTTTGTTTTTAAATATTTTAAATCGGGTTTTATATCTCAATATACAAGTGAAAGGATATTTTAAAGAAAAATATATTTTAATATATAAAAAACAATATAGTGAGAAAAAAAAAAGTTGACTTAAATAAAAATTACAAAAAAAATTATTCACGATGAGGAATCACACTTCTCTTCGTCCGCGCTTGAGCTCCATTCTTCAACTTCCTCTGCAGATTCCTCCGTCGTTAATATTAGATTCAGCAAAAACAAGCATTTGTATTGCTCTTTACTAACTAAACGATATAGACTTTTTTTGGGGTTTGGCCTTATACTAAATATTATCTGTTGAGGACATCTAAATTGCATTCTTCTCTTAAGAATTTTCTAGCAAAATTTTGCGGGCACAGGCAAAAGTGCTTGTTTCGCGCCTCGGCTGCATCTTCGGACAGTAATCCAATTGGCAAAGGTGCCTTTTCCATTATTGTTGAACAAGCCAAAACTGTAATGCATCTTTGTCGACGTTATTTTTTACATTGAGGTCATTAATCTGCTTTGTACTAGCATCACAAATGTAGCATCTTATTTTTGAAATAGTTGAAGTAACAGTTTTGCCCACTTTTGCATCGACCATAGTTAGCGTCATTATATGTTTCATGGAAAAAGAGATCTCTCTCCTTGTAAGAATTTCACTGTTTACCAAAGCATTTATTGCATTTTCTATGTAAGGAAATTTAAAATTTGTAATATCCACTATTTCTTTAACAAATCTAATCCTCATTAACCGACAGTATCGTGTCAACGAGAGAGTTGGAATATGCGAAATAACTTTCTTGTTTTTCCTACAAATTAATTGTAGTAGAACAAGGCAACTTTTAAAAATGTTGCTGTCAATTGCATCTTCTTCTTGCATTTTTTGCTTAAATGGTGCTTGTTGCGATCCATCACATCCCCATTTCGAAATGAGTGTCAATGATTCGTTCTTCTAGATTTAATTTTTTTAGTACATCCTCCACATATGTGGCCAAACGTTTAGCCGTATGATTCAATAAATATTGTAAATTAAGTTTAGCACATGTTTCAGTTACCCGATAAGCCTTTTCGCCGGATAACAAGGCCCTTTTGCTTGCCGTAACCCTGTATAACTTCTCGTTACTATTCCTTATTATTTCATACTATCTTCTTCAGAGGTCAGCTTCTACAAACATTGAGAGGGCGGTTAT
>CM032454.1:96752342-96842342 GCA_019049505.1 Pachyrhynchus sulphureomaculatus | reverse complement strand
TTTCTATGTCAAATAGTTTCGGAGAAAATCGGGTGTGACAGACAGACAGACAGACAGACAGACAGACAGACAGACAGACAGACACCGAAGTGATCTTATAAGTGTTCCGTACGGAACACTAAAAACGGTACAATATCACTCGGTAATTAATATTTTACATGAAAGCTTGCAGTGCGTCTAATAATTTGGCCAGGGACTGTATATATATATATATATATATATATATATATATATATATATATATATATATATATATATATATATATATATATATATATATATATATATATATATATATTTATATATATATATATATATATATATATATATATATATATATATATATATATATATATATATATATATATATATATATATATATATGTATATATATATACATATAGGGGTATATATATATATATATATATATATATATATATATATATATATATATATATATATATATATATATATTATATATATATATACATATATATTTATATATATATATATATATATATATATATATATATATATATATATATATATATACATATAGGGGTATTTCAGCGTTTTAGGCCGCCATCAATCGATTTCTTAAAACTTATCCCAGGTAGAAAAAATTTGCAACTAACAACGTTGAATTGAATGGGCATAGAACATTGGGCGCCGCCTCCCGTTACCTATTTGAGAGCGCGCGCGCCGGAGTCTCAGTCGGCATTCGTTACAAAACAGTTATTTAAAAAAGTTATTTTTCTTTTCTGAACTTTATCTTGAGGACAATTGTCATGGATTTGAATATTACAGGTAAGAGGGCATACATATTAATCATTTTTATGTATTTTGATATAAAATAATTAGTAAAGTTTTGAAGGTAGAAAATATGACTTGAAATTGTTGTACAAAAACCCGTTTGTCGGTATTTAAAAAGGTATTTATTACGCTTTAGGCTGCGTCCCAGCGATTTTATTAGTTTTAATAGAATAAAGAGTATTTGCACTAATCAAATATATCAATATTAGATGTGATTTCCTGTGAAATCGAGGTTTTCATGGTTTTGAAATCAGACGGTAAAAACCACGTGATATTTTGTACTTATTTATTTTTTTAAATTTAAACAGTTTTTATTTTGTTCTAGGATCCGAGGGTACTTCAGGTATTCAACGACTTTTTGACAATATGCAGGAACAGAACTTGCCAAATATTAAAGAAAAACTGATTTATCTTAGGGGTTATATTTTATGGCAATATTGTGATGAGCAAAGGAAGGAAGTGAAGCATAAGTTCTCCTATTTGAAGCCACAATTCAAGAAAAAGCAGACAGAAGAGTATAAAAGAACAGAGGCTTTTCTTAAAAAGAATGACGAATGGTTACGAGGAACATTCGAAATACTAAGGGTAAAACGCCATCCTTCTGGTCGACCAACAAAGTCATTTGAAGGATCAAGTGAGAGGAGCAAACGTACAATAACAGAGGAAGTACGCAGTGCTGTAGATAAAAAAGCAATAATGTGTGCTTCTCGAACATCCCTTGATGTTCCCTTTGAAGAGAGAATTGCTCCCGGTATTCTAAGAGACATAACTAGCTCTCTCCAGACAGCCCAAGCATACCAGAAAGCACACAAAATGTCAAAGCAGCATGAAAAACAGTCACAACTAAATCTAATAACCGCCCTCTCAATGTTTGTAGAAGCTGACCTCTGAAGGAGAGAAGTTATACCATGTTACGGCAAGCAAAAAGGACATGTGCTGAACTTAACATGGAGGATGTACTAAAATAATTAAATCTAGAAGAGCGTCAATCATTGACACTCATTTCGAAATGGGGATATGACGGATCACAACAAGCATAATTTAAGCAAAAAATGCAAAAAGAAGATGCAATTGATAGCAATATTTTTCAAAGTTGCATTGTTCTACTAAAACTGATTTGTAGGACAAACAAGCAAGTTATTTGGCATAATCCAACTCTCTCGTCGCCACTATACTGTCGGTCAATGAGGATTAGAAATTCTGAATTTACTTACATAGAAAATGCAATAAACCTTTGGTAAACAGCGCAATGTAAAAAATAACGACGACAAAGATGCATTACAGTATGGCTTGTCTGTATCGTACGCTAGGATCCAATTATTTGAAGGTATTCTGCATTTGTCATACAAGCTTCCTGTGCAAAAGTGGCAGCTAAGATCGGAAAATGACAAGGAACTTGTCAAGAAACAAAAAAAAAAACAGAAAAAAAAAAACAGAAATATAGGCAAAATTCAGAGAGCAAACATTAATCATCCAGAGGTGGCCGCTGAAACTACCGGTGTCGACTTCAACCTCATAAATCGCTTGAAAGTGATTTTTCAAGTAATATTGAGTGGTCATAAAATCGATTTGAAAAAATTTGGCGACTGTGAATATGAGACCGACACAATATATGTGGAGTTGTATTGTATGTTATATCATGTCTCCTACGAGGCACACAATATTAATTCACAGTGCAACAGTAATGGAAAAGGCACCTTTGCCCATTGGATTACTGTCCGAAGAAGCAACAGAGGCGCGAAACAAGCACTTTTGCCTGTACCCGCGAAATTTTGCTAGAAAATCCCAAAAAGAATGCAGTTTAGAAGTCGTCAACAGATAATATCTAGTATAAGGCCAAACCCCAAAAAAAACTCTATGTCGTTTAGTAAAGAAGTAATACAAATGCTTGTTTCTGCTGAACCCAATATTAACGATAAAAGGTCCGAAGAAGAAGAGAAATCCGCCGAGAAATCTGCAGAGGAAGTCGAAGAATGGAGCTCAAGAGCGGACGAAGAGAAGAAGTTCATCGTGAATAATTATTTTTGTAATTTTTATTTAAGTCAACATGTTTTTTTTTCTCAACATTCTGTTTTTTAGTGTTCCGTACGGAACACTTATAAGATCACTTCGGTGTCTGTCTGTCTGTCTGTCTGTCTGTCTGTCTGTCTGTCACACCCGATTTTCTCCGAAACTATTTGACATAGAAAGATGAAATTTGGTAATAATATATGAATTGATGGCCTCATCAGAGCCATGTAGTTTTGAGAATTAAATTTTGACTTAAGGAGTTAGTTTTGGGGGGTGAAGTCGGAAGTAAAAAAAAAAAAAATTTTTACTAGGTCATTGAGTGTGGTGTCAAATGAAAGCTTGTGAGAACACGAGTAAAAAAATATATATATAATATTATACTTGCGCGCACTTTTCTTTGTATTATTTTTAAAAATTCGCGAAAAATCGCTGTCCCGGGCCTTATCTCGAAAAGTACTTATCAAAAAATTTCGAAAAAATTCTGGAATATTCTCCACGGGGTGTAGATTGAACGAAAATTATCACGAGTGCATTACCTTTAATAATTTATATGGTATATAAAAAAAACAAAAATTTCAAGGTCATCAGATTTCAGTAAAGATTGGAAACAAACTTTGTTGAAAATTCATTTGGGGTGTGTTTTGTGAAGTCACTGATCATTTTATACCACCCTTAAAAACAATCAACGTACGGAACACTAATTGTGCAAGTTCAACTTGCACTTGACCGGTTTTTTATATATTAAAATGTATTTTTCTTTAAAATATGCATTCCAAAAAATTTCACTGCTATATTTAGAAATAAAACCCGATTTAAAATATCTAAAAACAAAAAAAAAACTTTGGCCACATAAAACGCTGAAATACCCCTATGTTAGGTTTAGTCCCGATTAACAATTTTATGGTATGTAGATGGGCATTTGTTCCGAAACCAGAATGAAATTCACTCTATTCTTTCGGTTGGTAGAAATCGAGTTTATTTTCCAGACGCTAGGTGATAATTCTGGTAAATAATTTAAATAAATGATTCAGAAGGCTGATGGATCGGTAGTTTTCGAAGTCTGTCTTGTCTCACTTCTTATGTAACAAAACAGTTACGGCGTTGTTCCATTTTCTTGATATTAAGGCATTATATAAGCATAAATTAAAGGGAGTTTTGATTGTATTAAGAAATGTATATACTTTGTGGTCTATATGTATACATATATATGTATATATAATATATATATATATATATATATATATATATATATATATATATATATATATATATATATATATATATAATTCAAACTTTTTTTAACTATATACTACTTCACTTACTAATACGATTGTTTAGGGAAATGAGCAGTAAATTTTATTTATAAAGAACAAAAATTTATATTCAAGCAATTTAAAAGACAAAAGAGGCAATCATAACAAAAAATTTATAGTTTTAGGATCAGCTATTTAATGTGACAATTTAAAACCGATTTTATTTTAGGGTTAAGGTGTCCATAAAATAAATTCCAGAGTGCAATAAAATGAGGATATTGAGGATTTAAGATATCTTTTAAAAGAGTTTTTCACTATAAAGTAATAAAATTTAAGTAGGTCCTCTGGGATCCTTCGAATTTATTAAGGAATGCCGAAAGGGTCAGTGGACGCATCCGTTTGTGGCCATCAGTGTGCGAGATGATTGGCTTGCTTAAAGGGCCTCTCAAGGGATAAGAAAGCCCTTTGTAAATTGGAGATCACATTCAAGAAAAACTGGCTTTAGACATGCATGTAAGGTAACATTAGGATAATAAATTTTTTTATCTTCGGATTGCCCTTGTGAATTTTTTATTGAGGAAAATAAAATTTGTAGTATACTGTTGCGGTAACGTTGAGTTTATTGAAGTTACATACATTTGACAAACAGAAAATAAATTAATTATTTAGTCATTTTTTATTTAGTTTTTAGCCAAATTGTAAAATCTGTCTAGCCATTTTAGGTATTAAGTTTACTTTTTTTCTACATGGTTAACCATCTCATAAAATACCCATGCGTTGAATTAAAACCAATAATCAAGCCTGGCTAGATTGCAAATGTCTCTAGTTTATTATATTATATTGTGTGTGTGTGTGTTTGTGAAAAGTAATAAAGTATCAATTTATTTTTTTTCATTAATTCGTGTAGGAATATTTTTCTACAGTTTCACAAATATCCAGTATAATTTAATTTGGGCTATATGTGTATCTGTTAAGTTCAATTTAGTACTCTTTTCCTAGTACTAGTTTTACCTTCGGCTAGTCGGTTCGTCTCGAATGCTTTTGCGACGGTCTTATCAGTAACTCCGTAAATAAAAAATAAATCGATTATTTAAACCTATATTTAGATTAAACATAAAATTAAATATCTAGAAATTATATTGGAATTCTGTACAAACAGAAATTTTGAACACAGTGCTAACGTAAAAAACTCTTTATGAGCTTATAGCGGATAAAACAACCAGACCACAGTCAATTGATCTGGTTTTAAAATGGATGCAAACGCCAAAGAAAACTTCTCCTAAAAACAACAGAGGTGAAGTCATTACCATTTTGAAAAATAGTGCCAAAAAGTGCGTGAATTGCGCGACCTACTATGAGAAATATTTAGTTAAGAGCAATAGAAGGAAAATTCGAAGTAAAGTTAAAAATCATGTACTCGAAAACCACAAAATACATTTGAAATATCTGAAACTCCAACACCGATGAAGATCAGAAAAGAAACACCAAAAAATGGCACAGTAATACTCACGACAAGAGTAACAACCAACTAAATTATCGATACGGGATTGGATGATAACGTATCTTACGCAGACATGGGATCACCTGCTCTTGCAACTATTAGAGAGAATTCCAACCTATCAAATATTGATACAAATAAAAAGAGGAAAGCCGAGCCGAGCCGTCCATTCTGCAGTGAACACGATGACTTATCTTAGTGCTTTACTAGATGAAAATATGAGCGGACACAGGACAATTTTCAGATGGCAACTCAAAATAGGCTCCAACCACTCGATAAAGACAACGACACAGACATAGGAACAATAGAAACAGTGAACGAGGATAAAAATAACGGAACATATACAAATGAGCAAGTAGAAGCCTTACCCGATGCCATGACTCAACCCAAACCGCAAGAACCGCCTCCAATCATTATTCCAGGGACAGTTGAGAACAAAGAGAAATTTGCAGCCTTATCTGAAACTCTATGGACAACCTTAACCAAAGGATACCTTATCAAGTATAAAAAGAATAATACCAACAATAGAGGTAATAATATTACCGAGTGTAATAATTATAAGAAAATATTAGAGCAGCAACGGGGCACAGAGTGTCATACTTATGGCACTGTGGAAGACAAAACTCACGCCTTCGTTATACACACACATAAAATAAATATCAAAAACATCTTTCTAATGCAAACTCGAGACAGACCCTTATACTTAGTAATCACCAACTCGGAACATGAACTGATAAAAAATAAAATAAAGAGGTTATCAAACACATCAGTCATACGGGAACGAAGAAGACAACAAAATGATACTCTGCAATGTAAAAAGTGTTGTATGTGGGGGCACGCCACTATAGACTATTTGAGTGCTGAAAAGTGCGTAAAATATTCGGGCTTGCACAGCATAAACTCTAAAAACCGTCCAAATGTCAGTCAAGTGCGCAAATTGCAATAGTCAACACCAGGCCAACGACAAACAATGTCCTGTATACATATAAAATTGGACAAATTAAAAACAACGAAACAAATAGACCAATAACTACACCCCAATACATAGACGTGCCAGCCCCAATAAGATACGTATGGCAAGAAAGATCTGACAGAAGGCGCCAGGTTTATTACCAAATGCAACGAGGGAAAAATGAAAAAGAGCGTAACCAGTCAAACAACAACAGAATAGAACAAGTGAGCCTACAAACATTAACAATCCTAGTAATGATGTTGATAATTTTAGAAAATGATTAGTCATTAATAACTTAACCATTTCTTTAAAAAATTGTACTTCAAAATTGGAGAGGCTAATCATCATATTTCAATTCTGTGAGAACATAGATAAATACAATATATAATTTAACAATCTTAAGATTTCAATTTGGAATGACAATGGCGTGCGGAATAAAATAGGAGAACTTGTGTTTTTCTATGTTTTCACAGAATTGATATAATGATTATAACTGAGACAAAGTTAGACATAATCAACAAATTTAAAAGTAGGATTATATAGTTTATAGAGCAGATCGAAACGCAAGGCGGGCGTCTCCTTCATTATCAAAAACATCATTAATCTCATATTGTTAAACAATAACAACTCAGTAATGGACAATATAGGAATAAAATTAAACAACGATATAATTATTATAAGCGGCTACGCCAGGCCCATCTTACGTTTCAATCATCAAGACTTGGATGAACCGTTTAATCAGGGAAACAGTCATGAAGAATCCAAATAGAAGGCATACTTCTTGACATAATTGAAGAAATAATAGATATGCAAAATGATATCCAAGTTTTAACATCTCTGATGCCCACTTATTATCCGGTTATTAATAAATAAGACACCGGGCTTTATAGATTTAAGTCTAAATAAAAACATCACCAATATACCTGATCCCGTCAAACTGGACGAGCTATCCTCTGATCACCTTACACTGTTGCTGGACTTAATGACACAGTGGCGACGGAGGTTGATCTATTACATCAGAAAACAAAAATTAATAGCAACATTTTCAACACAGGCATGAAAAGCAAGTTACGAAACTAAAAGAGAACCTCTAATGTGCTCGTGACAGAATCCCAAAAAAGATAAAAATAAATCACAAAGACAGACTACTCGCTGAAATTAAAAACCTAATAAAATTTAAAAACTGAATAAGGAAAAGGTGGCAGAGATACAAAAATCCAAACGATGAGCATAGAGTTCGGGAATAACGACAATTTATAAGGGCTAAAATAAATACATTTAAAAATAAAGCATGGAACAACGACCTAAGGGAGCTGTCGACACGAGACAACTCCCTCTGGCGTCTAGCTAAATTATTAAAAAGCCAACATAATAATATCGTTTCACTGTTAACAAAGAATATTCAAACAAACAGTGAAAAAGCTAATACATTAGCCGATTGACTCGAAAATGTATATGCTGGCGTCATGAACTTCACGCTCATCGAGGAAGACATTACAAATCTGGTTGGAAAAGCAGTTCAGAAAAAATATTCCATCCCTTCATCAGTGGGTGATAAGCTATATACCAGCCCAGCCAATGATACTATTATAGCACTTCCCTGAGCAGTGCAAGATATCAGTGGTGATCCCTCTCCTTACACCAGCTAAAAACACAGATTTAAGGTGGTAGAGAAAATAATGTTAGAGAAATTAAATAAAATTTTCTTAATCGACGACAAGTATCAAAAAGAGAAATTTGGATTCAGGGGTGGGCATAGCACTGCTCCTCTAGTTACAAAATGTTACAGGGGACGCTCAACAAAATGAATATGCAGCAGAGCACTATTGTGCTTGCCCTTGATATCCGCAAAGCCTTCGATACCGTTTGAATGAACGGGCTTGTAAAAAAATTCTTGATTTTGCATAATATGCCACCTTATGTAGTAACACTACTCCATATAATTAGGCGTGAATTCAGAGTAAGGGCGGGAAATTCTCTATCCACCCCGAGAAAAACGAAATCTGGAGTCCCGCAGGGTTCGGCGTTGAAACCCAAATTATATAACTTATATATGACCGATTTTCCAACTTATCCTTCAACCAAAATAGGTCTTTTTGCAGATGATGCGCTCATCTACGCGCACTCCTATTAGGCAAACGTAGCAAAGCTGCACATCTATAACCGCCTCAGAAAACGAACCCCATGACTTGGACAATGGAAGATCAATTTGAATGAAAATAAATGTGAAGGCATATTCCTAACTAAAAAATTTACATATACGAACTAATTAAAATTAATGGCATCCAAGAATCCTCCAGAAATCGTCCGAAGGACCTGGGTATCATAATAGACATCAGATTGAGATTCCACAAACAACAAATTATAAAACCGGTGCTGATATATGCTGCGCCAGTATGGTGAAGCATATCAGGTACACAGGTCGCACGAATACAAAATAAAATCCTCAGATGTGTAGCCTCCGTGGGACGATATACTAGAATAGATGACTTATATGCCATAAATGACATACAAAAACTAAACCAACGGATCATCGACATATCTGATACATTTTACAGATATAAGGCACTAACATCGACACTAACCCGGGACCTAGCAACAACGTGTGAGGTACACAATCCGAAACATAAGCCTTTATATGCATGACTACTAATTTATTCTGAAGATCCAGCTGGGCAAACTAAAACCAGTCCAATTAATACGTGAAAAAAAATATGTACAGTAACATAACATGAGGCTGGTAAAGTGCATGGAGCAGCAACGAAGGTAATTGCCTAAGCATTATAGACAATCCATCCAACTAAATTAATAAATGTAAATAGAATTAGTTTTATATCTTTATAGTCTTACATTTAAAGTTTATAGTTTCATGTTATAATGTAATCATACTAATTTTACAGGTTACAGTGTAAATAAATAAAATAAAATTAAAGCCCGCACAGTGCAAGTGAGTGAAGCAGATGAACAAGAGCAACTAAATTAGTATAAATAAATAAACAATATGTACTATAAACGTAATCTTTGATTGCAAAATTGTAAATATGTACATTCTATTAGAAATTAGTAAAAAAAACTATAAATGTATAACATAAGAGTGAATGAGATAGATGAATGAAAGACAAAAGAATGGAAGAAAGAGAAAGGTAAGGAGGGAGGAAAATACCATAGACTAGATAATATGATAAGGCGAATGGCATGCACTAGATTGTACCTAACCAATTCAAGCTTAGTGTTTTGGCATAATTTTTCTCTGCAAAAACAAAGTTAACTATGAACAAATAAAAAACTAAAACAAAAAAATATCTTCAAATTAAACTACTCAGTATATATCACCACTACACCAAACACTTGTTAGCTTCATCAGGAGCGATGATTTACTGTCATCATCGCTCGTGATGAAGCTAACATGGTTAGCGAGACGCGGGTCAAGTGCAAAAATAAAGTGTTTAGTGTATTGGTGATATAAACTGAGTAGTGTCATTGTGCCAAAGATTCCACATTCCCAACATAGTTCAAATTATAGAAAAATTTTGTTCCATCGTATAGACTACAAAAAACAGATTCGTCATTTTAAAGCCACTGTACAGAAAATAAACACCCCTTTTCTGATTTACATAACATCGAAATTTTACATTATGCAGAGAAGGGTTTTAAATTATATCTTAGAATCAATACAAATTTATAAACATCGCAAAAACGAAAACTGTAATCTGTTAAACGACCAACTAGACCTTTTCTATTCACCGCTATTTACCATGATAAAACCATAAAATTAGTACCTACCACTTAAGATTAATTTGTATTAACCCAAGAATTAAAAATAATAATGTTTTATACCTACCACCTAAGTTTAATTTCAGTACGACTTGTCTATGTAACTCAGTTTAGTACATAAGTTTGATAACGAACGCATAGGTCGAAACTGCAGTCGCAAAATTGTGCTATATAGTAGTAATAATACAAAAGAAGTATTTCATTTCTTCCCGTCAGAACCAAGACTTATTTATGCAATTTTCGCTTCCCGTTGTAAAAATAGTATCAAGATAATGTATTTGTATACTATATAACGAGTTGAGTAAATTATGCCAGTATCTAAAGAAAATTTTTAATAAAATTTTATTTTCATTTTAATCACCCGAATTTTCCACTACAAAGACATATGCATAATAGAAAATTTTCATTTAATCGAAGCAATTTCAAAGACTATCTATAAATAGAACAAACTCATTCATTAGACTGGCAGTTTATAAATAATTGTTCAAGATTTGTTTTTCCTAATTACCTCCTTTATCTTCCTAAATGTTTTTTCTTTTCTTCTTTAATTTAAATCTAATTAAAAATATATATAGTTCCCGTCAGAACCAAGACTTATTTATGCAATTTTCGCTTCCCGTTGTAAAAATAGTATCAAGATAATGTATTTGTATACTATATAACGAGTTGAGTAAATTATGCCAGTATCTAAAGAAAATTTTTAATAAAATTTTATTTTCATTTTAATCACCCGAATTTTCCACTACAAAGACATATGCATAATAGAAAATTTTCATTTAATCGAAGCAATTCTAAGACTATCTATAAATAGAACAAACTCATTCATTAGACTGGCAGTTTATAAATAATTGTTCAAGATTTGTTTTTCCTAATTACCTCCTTTATCTTCCTAAATGTTTTTTCTTTTCTTCTTTAATTTAAATCTAATTAAAAATATATATAGTTATAGTCAACAGTGTCATTTTTAACCCTCTAAATATATTTTTTATGCAGAATTCATACGAGTAGATTGATTATTGAGGTAGTAAACTTTTTTTTAAAAATGTTTTAACTATTTAATTGTCCATCTTTAGGATCCCTAAAAGTTTTCTTTGTTAAGAAATGACTTCTTTAATTAAATTAAAATTTTTTGGTGTCGCCAAATTAAAAGAAATCTTAAATACCGATGATAAAAGCATTTAATTTAAGAAATATATTTTTAGCCATAATATTAAGCTATTGTAAGTTGTAAACTACAACTAAATTAAAATACAAATAATATAATATATAGGGATACAAATAACTTAGTCTATCTGGTGTCTTCAATATATATTATTACCGAGGATTTCTGTATGTTTTTTATAAATATCTCGTTCAAATATTTTGAGGCCAAATATTGGGTTCCACATTTGGTTTTGATTTTTTTAATTTAGAGATTTACCACTTAAAAATCGAAAATCTAAAGACCCTTCTACAAATTAATATACATGAAGAGATATTGACGCTAAATATGTTTATGGCAAATTTTGTTTCAATAAGATATATATATATATATATATATATATATATATATATATATATATATATATATATATATATATATATAATGAAAAAGACTATTCTAATTTCCACCTATCATGCCAGAACCCTCTCATCTAATGACAAGCTTATTTAATTGGAAAAAGAGCTAAAAAATAGAGAGGAAATAATGGGACAGCGAAATAAGAATAGAAGAAAATATGATTAAGCTAAAATCAGGACACGTTCTCTACTACAAAGGCGACAAACAGCTTGTGAACAAAAAACTGCCAGATAGAGTGGAACAATCTGTCAGTGTTACAGACAGAATAGCTTATATCACACTGGAATTAACTAAAAACGAGACCTGCAAAGTAGTGCCGGTATATGCTCCCATCCCAGATTACCAAGTCGAAGATGTTCTATGAACCATTCTTGGAGACAATACGTGAAAGTCCTTCTAGTCATATGATGATAATAGGTGACTTTAACGCCAAAACAGGCAAACGTAAAGACGAATGGAAGACCACAATTGGAGGATAGGGTTTAGAAGAAACGGATGAAAGAAGAGATATACCAATAAACTTCCTGGAATTAAATAAAGTATATGCTATGAACATTTTCTTCAAAAAAAAACGATAGAGTCGTAAATGGACGTGGAGGAACCCTGACTTCAAATATAAAAATGAGATAGACTTTATACTTTCAGACCATCCATTAACAATCCAAGATGTATCAGTGATTAACAAAATTATTACTGGAAGTGATCATCGATTGGTGAGATGCAAAATATTAGTTAGAGTGATCAAAAAAAAATAAATAAATAATATGCAAAAACTTATAAGAATATTATATATATATATATATATATATATATATATATATATATATATATATATATATATATATATATATATATATATATATATATATATATATATATATATATATATATATATATATATAGATAGATAGATATATATATATATATATATATATATATATATATATATATATATATATACATAGATAAAATAATCCAAAACAAAAAAGAATACGAAAGAAAAGTCAGTGAAAAGCTAGGTAAGAAAAAAATATAAAATAATATTACTGATAGAGTAAATAAATTGCTGCTGACGAATTACCCGAACAAAAGAAAATAGTAACGAAGAAAATAAGCGACAGAACTAAACTATTGTTTGACAAAAAACAAAAATGAAAGTAGACAGAATAGAATGGCCAGAACTCGACAAATTGATAAGAAAGGAGTTACGCAAAAATAAAATATAAAACTAGAATAATAACAGACGCAACTGAGAAAAACGAAGGACCAACAATATTTAAAAAACCCTTGAGTTTGGGAAAAAAATGATTTCACTAAAAGATAAAAACAACAAAAAAATAACAAACAGAACATAGACACTGATAGAACTAGAAAAATATTATACAGCGCTCTACACAAACTCCATCCAAATGAAACACAAAGTCAAGAACGGAACGAGAAAATACAGAATGTTGGCTCTAAAGATATTCCCGAGATCACCACCGATGAAATCTACAACGTCCTCCCTCAGCAAAGTCAAGAATAATAGAGCTAATGAACCAAATAGTATCATGTCCGAAATGTTCAAGCACCGAGGGCAGAACTTGATTGAAGAACTTAAAGAGATGTTTGACACGTAGAGATGTGACAAATCCCAGAGTCCTGAATAGAAGCGGAAGCCATCCTCATCCACTAGAATGGAGATATAACCAATCTTATTAACTACAGCCGTATAAGTCTTCTGTCTCAAATGTACAAATTGTTTAAGAAAATATTCAGTAACAGATTAAATAGATTATCAACAACTTCATGAACAAGTCGGGTTTCGCTCGGGTTATAGTACTATGGATAATTTACATACAGTCAAGAATCTAATACAAAAACTACTAGAGATGACTACGGAACTAGACTACCACTCCAAATTAGTAGGATTAACAAAGATCATGACAAACACAGATACACACTGTAATATAACGTTCAATGGCCAACCTCTAGAAAAAGTCGAACACTATGTATACTTAGGACAGAAAATCACCACAACTATAGACCACTGAAGTTATATTTATTATCAATATTCGTTACATCAGTTACTACATAAAAGATCCCTTTTTAACCCAGACATCATCAATCAACTAATTTGGCTTGTACAACCACATTTAACGATTTACCAGAACATTGTGAAGATGCACATAAAAAATTTATTGCATTTTCTAAAGCAACCCAACCCTTTTAATGAATGTAAAGGGATATTATTCCTAGGGGTTTTACTAGAGGGATGCATTTCTGTTAGAAATTAATTTTTACCAAAATAATTTTGTCAATTCAGTAACCGGTATAAAGGATGTCACTATTTTTTAGAACTCCGATTAGTTACACGCGCTTTTAGTAATATACGCATGCGTCATATTACTAGGCTATTATTTACCTATGTATCCTTATATTTCTTACAATAATAAAAATTTATCATATCTACCTAAAAAGGTACATTATGTATTATAAGTAAGTTGAATTATATTTGGCTTACCGCTCAAATAAAACGGACGTGAAGAGTAAGGCAAATGTAATGTGAAACTCTGATTCTTGGAAATTTAGTTCTAGGGAGCGTAGTGAAAATCCAATTTCATCTTCCTAGCATAAATAAAGTCCGAGTATTTATCTACTTCATAAATTGGTAAATAATGTCATCCAGTCTTCTATAGTCGATTTTCAAGGAAAAACACCACCTACTATTCCCACATAGCAGTCAAGGATGCCCGATATTGTCTTCAGACAGCGTCTCATAAAGTGGACGGATTTCTTTCTAACACCTTCACTATCAACACCGGTGTACCCCAAGGCTCCATACTGTCTCCTTCTCTCTTTCTCATTTACATTAACGATCTGCTGGAAAAGACCAGGAATTCAACCTACAGCTTTGCAGATGATAGTACGCTTATCTCCTCATTCACTTTGAACGCTCGGACATCGGCTACTCAGGCGAATATCCGCAGAGAGCAGGAGGTCGTTCAACTTAAAAAAGACCTGGAAGAAATTCTATCTTGAGGTTACAGTAATTAAGTGGAATTTAATGCTACAAAAACCCAGGCGGCCGTTTTTTCTAAAAAAGTTAAAGTTTCTGAATACAACATAGTCATGTCGGGGCACTCCGTTCCCCTAGCATCGTCACTCAATTTGTTGAGCATTAATTTGGGAGTAAATATGTCTTGGCATGAACATGTTGCAGGCATAGCAAGGAGAGCTTCTCAAAAGTTGGAAATATTATTTCAAACCAGAAAGCTTTACACTCCACAACAACTGTTAATTCTTTACAAAGCTCAAATTCGACGAACTATGGAATACTGCTCCCATGTTTGGGTCTCCGCTCCCAAACACACACTGCATTTGTTGGATTCTGTTCAGAGAAGAGCTGTTCGTCTGATTGGAGACCTGGAACTGACCGGTGACCTTGAATCGCTGGAACATCGAAGAACGGTTGGCGACTTGAGTCTGTTCTACAAGTATGTTCATGGAAAGTGTTCGAAGGTTGTAGCCCGCTTATTTTTTTCCCAGAGCGGTGCATGTTAGTGATACACGTCACGCTAATACTTCACATCCGTATGAGGTTCAGCTTGTTACTCCGCATACAACGCTTTTCAAGCAGTCTTTTGTATGGAGAACATCATCCCTTTGGAATAATTTGGTGTTTCCCACCGAGTACAATTTACAGCAATTCAAGAACAACGTGCATCTCTTTTTCCGCACACATGCCGCTCGTGGAGCGCTTTAGGGACTTCCCTGTAGCACGTGTGCTAGACCCATAAACAAAAGTACTTTCCTTGCTCATGTAAAGCTGAGCGTTTATCATTTTTTGCCAAGCAGACACTACTGTTATTTTTCACAAAGACTAATCGGAATGAAAACAATTGATTAATCAGGATAAGAAAATAATAATATTCGATATAAAGTATTCAGCCATTACTGTAACTCGACTTGAGCTAGTTTATTATTTCATCTCTGGACATCCACAGAATGAAAACATAGCCTATGCACAGCTTTACTACAGTTGTATTAATTATGTCGTACACTTTATGTTCTGTACGGAAAAATTTTCACTTATCGACAGTATGCAAACGATTTTTAATAGAATAAGTTTCTAAATGCAGCTGAATAGGTGCAAATTCAATAAAACAGTGCTCTCATAAACCAAAAGTATTAGGGCATTTTCACCCACATCGGCAAAACTAGTGCCGGTGATGTCACCGGATGCAATACAATAAAATTAGAGCGTCTACACGTAATCCGACCAGGCAAATTGGCCGGTACATTACCGGCATCCATCACTAAATTCAGCTGTCGTTGAACTCGACAATCGGATGCCGGATCGATCACCGACAGTCGATTTTGGTGTTTTCTTGTGGGTGCTTGTCCACACAGGTCTAGACATGCCGGTGCCAGAGAGGTGCTTGTATTTTGATTATAGTTGTGCTTATTGCCATCAGTGCTATTATTTTCATTGCTTACATAAATTTATATTATTGTGAAAGCGAGTCAATTGTTTAAGCACGATATTGTGCGAAAGTATTTTAACATATGCGAAATAATTTAAACATTTGTCGTTATCTTCTGTAAGTCTCTCAAAAAGCTTATAGAAAGGCCAGTCCAAATCCCTCACAATCAACAGGGGATGCACTTAGCGCTGCTTTTTTTCGGTTTAGGTACTTCATTGTAAGGTATTAAAATTAAGATAACGTTTGTTAAGTACAGTATCCATCTTTCCTTCACCATAGCTAAAAATTAACTGCGTTCATAAATGGCAACTGGAGAATGCCGGCGTATATGAAAAGAGCACAGACCAGCAACAAAAACAGTACGGTGATGTGAGATATCGCTCCTAAGTTTTACCAAACTCGCTACATTCTTAACAAACATTAACGCACGTTTTTCTTATCTACTTCACTTACCCAATAATAATTCCACCAAAATTGTTTCATTTGGTGGTTTGCTAATAAAATATTGTATGATAGTGGATAAAAAATTGTATTTGGTGTTATATTACTAAAATATTTTTTAATATTGCAATAAAAGTAGCACGTGAAACATTAAAGCTTGAAAATGTTAAGTCCACAAAGGACCAACGGGGAGGTGAAAACAGCTTCCTTACTAGGAAAGGATCAGAAGGCTGTAACAGTTACTAGAAATGAGTATATTTTTGTAAAAAAACTCAAAAATAATGATTGAAAATAATAAATAAATAACACAATTTTCAGACGCCAAGGCTTTTAATACGTTACATACAAAGTAATCGCTCTGACCCCCTTCTCTACTTCAGTAACACCTTACGTATTTGACCAATGCGAAATAATAAAAAAAAAAACAATTTTGACATTTATCGGCTCGAAGAAATTTGAAATGGACGTGTACCACAATATATTCAAAGCAATTCTTCTAACACCCTTCCCTTACCTCCTTAGGCCCTTAAGTGATTGACTAATTTAAAGTTATAAAAAATAATCATAATTTTAAAGTTGCTGAACGAAAGAGGAGATATAATACAATATATTCTAACTCTTCTAACCCCTTCACTTACCCCTTTACCCCTTCACTTGTTTGACTAAAAATATTTATACTTAAATTTTGTTGATATTCCTATTAAAAGCCCAGAGCAATTCTCATAATACCTTAGAAAACTACACAAAATTTAACGACCCCATTCCTAAAGCTATATCACACGGGTAGTATTACCCGTATTATATGTATATCAAGTTTGCTAACAGAGTATGATCTATAAACCCTAAAACATGAAGATATACAAACATCTCAGAGTATATTTTTTTTTCCTCTGGTAAGTGAAATAGAAATAATGTAGAACATTGAAGAAAGTAATGCTCAGGAGCTGGACTTGCACGGGGTGATCAATAACGTTCAGAAGCAAGGTAAAAGTGGAGTGCGTACAATTGTTAGTTAGTGGAAACCTTTAACCTTCAATATGGAATTGACCAAAGACCGTAAATATAATCGTTACATTGAATTCTTCATAAAAAGTTATCTCTGCACTTTATTAGATAGAGCAGATGCCAGATATAAGGCTAGTAGATAATGCTCAGGAGCTGGACTACTTGAATTAAGTATTGAAACAACTTTCAACATTTACTAACATCTCATGCTTGGGATAAAGCACATTTCGATCTTAATGGTCACGTTAATAACAAGAATTACGCACATCGGTCTGAAAAATCCAAAACCAAAGGACTAAAAGCCTTTACATTCTCCTGAGGTGCCCACTGTGTCGACAGGTGGAGTAATCAGCCGGTACTTCTTTGAGAATGAGAGAAGCTATACGGTATGTGACTTTTAATTTTAAACAATATGTGAAAGTAATTGTTAATTTTACCGCATCCGTTTCAAAAAACGTTTATAATTTTTGACTAGAAAACCTGGTTTTAGCTGGATAGGGCAATATCACGTAGTACACCGGCTAATTATTCAAGAAATTTTAAAAATAGGTGAACTAAGATTTTCCCCACGTAGCGTTATTTTGATACCAAATACTAAATGCCCTCTGGAACAATTACAAAAAAGTATGCAGCCAGATATGGCAGCGATCACGGAAACGTCGTCATGAGCAACGATCAATAATTTCACCTCTCACCTAAAAGAATACTGGAAACAAAACGGTTTATGTTTAGTTGACATTATATTTAATAAATAATTTTTGAAATGATTTAATCATATAAAATGAAGGTTTCTTCATTTATTTTTTTAATATCAATATTCCAAAGTAAACTTTTTTATGGGAAACCTCGTATTTTAATTGTTTTATGGGTATATTGCGGATAAACACGATGAAAAAAGTTTCTGCAAGTAGATGCCGCAAATTAAATTTTAATTTTACATATATTTTTATATACCTTCATAGTTAATGAGCCTATGGTCACTTATCGTCGGTTATCAACAAAGCAAAACGTTTTGCGGTAAAATAAAGGACATTCAAAAGGGAACTAGGTTAGGACTTTGGCATCGCTAGTGCTACGAATGGCTAACGACCCATGCAAATCTTAATGGTTTACCTTTTAATCGAAAACTGTATGTGAAATGCGATAATAAACAATGAGTATAAATTTAATTATTACAATGGGTCATAAATTATTTCTTTTTCTCTACTTCTTGCAGAGAAAACCGGATAAAAACTTAATCTGTATTTAAAATATTTTGTGCAAAATATGGTAGTGAAAAGGCAAAACCGAAAGTATGTATATATTCAATTCTTGTTCAAAATGCAATAGATGCAAACTGATAGATAGACATATATTATAGACACAAGTGTAGTGTTGCACAGAAAATACATGTTATCCTCCTTCCTAGTTTTGCTAAGAATTATTGTCTAAAAAAGGTGCTGTGAAATATAGAAATGTATGTTTTGGCACTTGAACAACGTTGACGGGTATTACGACACCCTCGCCAATATCTTTGGGATATTAGGATTATGGGTAAAATCTCTACTCAGGTGGGGAGGTGAACGATAAAAAAAAAATAGCATATTTACAGAGTCTCACACCAAATGAGACTAATTTGACCCTAATTAACCAATGACGATTAATCTTCAAAAGATCAAGTGCTTGTTAAACCTAATATGTAAAAAAATAATATTTTTTTTTCTAATGAGATAAGGATCCGAAAATGGCTCAGCTATGCGATGTTGTTTTAGACTGGTGAGTTTGCACAGTAATGTGACAATTCATGGGTTGTAAATTTACGGTATTTAAATTTTCCCAAGTGTCTCCGATTTATCGTTATTATTTTGAGGTAATTGAATTATTATTTACTCCGAACATTACAGATACTTTATACTATTTTATATTTGGTCTAATTGTTTATAATTATTTAAATATATCATTATATTAAAATGTTTATTAATTTTTTTTGTATTTTCGTAAAATTCATTTCCTAAGCAAAAAATAATTGTGAAATTTTTACAACAAAAACGTAAATAATAAAAGTATGCAAACAATTTTTCTGTCTTTTAAATCAGACACGTGTTTTCTTAAGTATTTTTTTATACTGAACCCAAACAAACCACCGTGAGGTTTTTTTACAAAACACAGTGAAAGTTGCCAGGAAACCATTAAATTGAAAAATATACGTTTTAACAAATATTGTAAAGCTGTATAAATCAGTAAAATTATAGAATAAAACCATTATTTCGGACATCTTTAAATGTTTTTGAATCTACATTATCCTAAAAACTTAAAAATATTAGGTTTTTAGTGTTCATGTTTAACAAAAAACACGCATACACCTTTAACTAAGCTATGTAGGAAAATGCTGTTTAAAATAAATATGTGCAAACCGCTTAATTAAAAAAAAATGTTTTTAATTCCTATTAATATTGAACAATTATTATTTTGCATTTATTTATTTAAAAAAAAGCATTTTTTTACCAACCACATAGCACACTTGTAAGTGTTAAAAGCGAGTTTTTTATTGAAACTGAACATAAAACTTTATTTTTTGATGTCAAGTCAGGATTAAGAACTTCCAAAAACCTGAAAATAATAGTTTTGTTCAATATTAATGAAAATTAAAAACATTTTTTTTAATTTAGCGGTTTGCGTATATTTATTTAAACAGTATTTTGCTGCGTAGCTTAATTAAAGGTGGTATATGCGTGTTTTTCGTTAAACATGAACACTAAAACCTAATATTTTTAAGTTTTTATGATAAATATGGTATAGATTCAGAACATTTAAAGATGTCCGAAATAATAGTTTTACTTCATAATTTTAATCATTATACAGTTTTACATTATTTATTAAAATATATTTTTTTCAATTTAATAGTTTCTGGCAAAAATTCTTAAGATAACACTTAAAGACAGATTTTTTTGTATACCTGTGTAATTGATAATAACGGTGGGTTTTTAAATTTATTAGTGATCGTAACCTAGAAATACTCACTTTATGCCATGATTAATAGTGGATCTTTTTCCATCCAAGTACAGTTGATTCGGGAGTTTTCTAATACTCAACTACTATAACGTCATAGAAATGTCACATGCTTCAGTTTTGGTTATGTTAAGAATTTATTCGATTTACATCTATCAGTGTGCCAGAAACAGCTTCCTCGCTATTTTACTGATATATACAGAGTAATTGATAATAACGGTGGGTTTTTAAATTTATTAGTGATCGTAACCTAGAAATACTCACTTCATGCCATGATTAATAGTGGATCTTTTTCCATCCAAGTACAGTTGATTCGGGAGTTTTCTAATACTCAACTACTATAACGTCATAGAAATGTCACATGCTTCAGTTTTGGTTATGTTAAGAATTTATTCGATTTACATCTATCAGTGTGCCAGAAACAGCTTCCTCGCTATTTTACTGATATATACAGGGTTATTGAATATAAAAGGACTACCTCTACCTATCTTATTTGATGAGTCAGGCAAAAATATTAACTACACGAATTGTAGCGTTTTTAAAGAATATATTTTAAAAAGGTAAAACAGAAAGAATGGCTCATCGCGTTCTTGATGTATAATATACACTTCATATTTTCTAAAAGGAAGACCCTGTGTACTATGTTTTTACTTTTATAGAACCGCCAATTTTCGCTAATCAGCAAAATATATTATTTATTTTAAAGTATTAATGTGCAAAGTAAAGAAGAAGAAACCTTTTTTTAAATTTATGGAAATTTGACAATAATACAGTTTGACAATGGCGTTTATTTGTGTTAAGGATTCTGAGAGCAACACCTCTAAACTAAGTGTTATTTCAATTTTTTTTCTCGGTGAGGAGTAAACGGGGTATATACGAAATATTTATTAAAACTTGTATAACATCAGCAAGTTGAATAGCCTAAATATATATTCAAGGACTATATTTTAAGTGAAGCAATGGTTAAACGAAAGGAAATGATTACACAGAAATGAAGAAATAGAATTTCTTTTTCATTCTCAAGGTACCTTACTATTATGAAAACTGAACGAAAATCAATAGTTACTATTTTTTTTTTAATTTTAGAAAATGCAGAAGTACTATAACAGATACTGTTGGAAATCTTGGCAAAACATATGATAAAAATAAAGTTTCACATGTAGACTTTTTTCAGCGGATAATACAACGTATAGAATAAGATGAGCAACTGTTTAAATAAATTGTTTGGATGGTGAATCAATTTTCTGAACGGTCACAATTTTTAACTGAGTTGATTAGTTCAAGAGTGAGAGCTGCAAAACTTTGTATCACTGCGAGTTCTAACTCTTGCCTGGTGTTTGTCAGCAATTTAAAAATTAGGTCTTTCAATCTTCCCCAGAGATAGAAGTCCATGAGTGTTAAATCCGGTGACCTTTCTGGCCAACGGTTCGAATCTTGGTTGGCTATCCAGTTATTGTCGAAATAGGCCGATAAAAACTTACTGATAACTGCAACGTTATGAGGGGGTGCCCCGTCGTGTTGAAAAAATGTATTTCTAAGGTCCATTAACGGCAGTTCATCAACAAGAGGTTCTATTTGCTGCCTTAAAATTTCTAAATATCTCTGAGAGGTGAATGTTCCTTCGTAAATAAATGGACCTATAACCCTGCCTCTAAAAATTCCTGCCCACACATTAAATCCAAATCTGCCTTGATTTCTTTGCTCCACAACTAAATGAGGATTTTCTTGTGCCCTCGTATAAGAATTGTAACGGTTAAAAATATCTGCATTGCTTACATAAGCTTCGTCTGTCCAAATGCAATTTAATGAAAAATTCGGAACATGGTTACAATTCTCTAGAAACCATTGGCAAAAATCCATACGCCGTTGAAAATCTCCGTCTCTAAGGTTATGAACTTTTCTTGTCATATATGGCCTAACTTACGTTAGTTCTTGGTAGTCCAGTGGATTCTTTTAACTGTCGGGTTGAAGTGTTGGGATTATTTCCGATAGTTCCTAAAACTACTATTTCTTCTAACTCCTTATCCCTATTTGATGCATAATTTTTGGGTCGTTTCTTTTCAAACTGGCCACTATTAACTAGGTTATGTCGCAATCGAGCGAATATATCCTTGAAGTGTTAACGCCTCTCTGGATACCGTTCGTGGTACAAATTACTTGCCGTTTCCGAATTTTCTCCGGTTTGTATGAAACAGACTATCATATCCCATTTTTCGTAATTTTTAAACTTCATTGCGATTTATTTGACAATTCAATAACTGATCCTGAAGTCAAATTTGACAATTACGAATAAAAAATTGAATTAAACCATATGGCCCTCCGTGCCTACTTTACAAAATGTGCATTTAAAACTCGAGTAAAAACTGAAAACCTTTATATTTTGAAGTAGATTTAAGCAAAATATAAAGTGTGCTATTTTTTTAGAATGGTAATTTAAAGCTCTATCCGGATAAGGGAAAATATAAATACAGGGTATCCCATTTAAAAAATATATTGTTGCGTTAATAACTATTAAAATATTAGTAATATAACTTACACTCTTGAAATCCATGTGAAAAAGTGCTTTGAGAATGTTTTTACAGAAAGCAAAAATTTTCAGTAGGAGAAGAATTACAAACATTTTTCCAAAACGCAGATTTTTGAAAAACACCCTGTATATCTGAAACGGTACTAGATATTGATATCAGTTTTCGTCAGTCTCCTTTAGATAAAGGGGTTTACCTTAAAAAGTGTCCAATTTGGACCACCCTGTACATATGCTAGGGATTTTTCTAGGCTTTTCATAAAATCGTGTGCGGGTCTTCCTATAAGCATTTTCAATAAATAATCGTATTTGTTTTTCATACGCGGAAAAAGTTTATACTAATACTTACTTTGAACTTACTAAATTTGCGTAATTATCAAACGTGGATTACACTGACTTTGCAGAAGTTAGTTAACTTCTGAAAAGTCAGCAAGGCCATTTTTCTTCCTTATTTTACTCAATAATGTATTAGATAGTACTAGTAGTACTAGCTGTTTTGATTGGTGAGTCGCAGACATTTCGCCAAAATCTCATTCGGCATTATCATTACTTACTAGTTGCTGGTGGACTGTCATTTGGACCAGTTTACCGTCGTCGCCAGTCTATGTTTTCATTTATCATTCTTTAACGGTTAACTAATTTTTCTATAACTCAAAAGGTGAAGGTTAAAACATAAAATACAGTCCGCTTAAACAATTGTTGTTTATTCCAAAATCATGATCTCAATTTCATGCGAGCAAAGCCACGGACAAATGTTAGTTTTCACTATTTCATATATCTTGCAGTTTAAGGCGACAAGGACAAGGAACAATGTACGACATATCGATCAAACAATAACAATATAACAATATAATTAAAAAAATTAACGGATAACAGCCCTTTTTTGGTTCTTTAAAAACTAATATCTATCTATAAAAATAAATTTAAAATCACAATTCTGTAAATATTAATACATTTTAGAGTGAATATCTGTATTATTAATAAAGACTTTGAAAAATAAATTGTTCGGGAAACAGTACTCTTTATTAAAGTCGTAAAAAGGGAAAAAAAATTAAATCACATTTCTCTTTCTTCAACTTACTTCCTTGTTATTATACGAGATGTGCAAATTTAGCCGCCCAAGCCAAGCTTCATGCTGTAGTTAAAACTATATTATAGCTAGAGCAATATATTAATAATATATATCTTTAATTTTTTTCGACATTTTTTTAAAATTTCACGCCACAGAAGACATTCAAAAGGACTTTGATACAATATATACGTAGCAGCCATTTCAATAATCTCTCTCACTTCAGTAACCCCATATAAATTTGGGTATAAATAATTATGCTCTAAATCTCTAAACAACATTTATCGAACTCCACGCCTTTTATATCCTTCCGCTGAAGCGATGTGGCTCAAAAACTATAGGTTCCATTTCTTCAGTATTATATGTACTATACTAAACTCTACCGTAGATCAATGAGTTCAAGAATTATCGTGTCAATGGAGAGACAGATTGACGGGTATTGGAAAGTGTCTATTTCGTGATCTAGAGCTTCTGAAATGCGAAAAAAAATGCCTTTACCAAGGCATATATTTAGAGGCTAAGCATTGCTGCACCTTTACTTACACAAACTTTTCTGGTTATTTTTGAGAGAACCGCCATCTTTTTACGTATTATTATATATTAAACTTATTATCATATCTAGGTAAGTCCTATACAGCTAATGTAAAACATATACATTGTTATAACTTAAAGATATTTTAAAGCGTATTGATTTGTTATGATTGTCATTTGGGGGAGAATAAGAAGCAAATACGGTCCTGATTTAATAAAATTGAGAATATCTATTTTCATCACACTAGGACACAAATTTATATAAAAGATATTATTTTCGGTAACAACCAACCCCAAGTATAAAATTGGGATATCCTGGGGTTAGGCATATTTATGATAGGCCCTTTTCCATTCCAAATATTCGAAGAATATTATAAGATTTACCGAAAAAATATACTAAAATTTAATGAAAAATTTTAAAATATATTGTACCAAATTAATATAGAAGCACAGAACGGTCACAGTTTAACCACATGGTCAAGAATTTTTTAGAACATGTACTTTAACCACGCTTGTATTTTGAGAATTTGTCAATTCTTTCGACGTTTATACATAAGCAAACAAAATATTTGGACGGTATAAAAGTAAGATTTTTACTCAAGCATTGACAAAAACATGATCATAATCTGTGACTTGGAATATCACCCCAATCGCAACCAAAATGATTAAGTTTTATTAAATATATGAAAAGTTAATTTTAAATATATGACATTTAGATATAGATTCGTAATGTGGGTCATTTTCTTTCACTACTAAACGTTGTTTTCAATGAAAAAGCTAAATTTAATATCAGAAAATTTGTCACATATATATAATCTTCAGTCCGAAACCCCCGTAGGCAGTGTAGTGGTCCTTCTGACGTCGTGTACAACTGTCTTCCATAAGTCTCTATTTCTTGTTATCTCAATGAAATCGTGCATCGGTTTGTTGCATATTCTGGTTATTTGGTCAGTCCATCGTGTTGCGGCTCTTCCTCTTGATCTTCGATTTTCCACCTTGCCCTGGATGATGAGTCTTTCATATTGTCATTATTTCTTCTCATTATATATCCAAAGTATTTTAGTTGCTGAAGTTGAATTCTGCTCTAGAGTCTCCTAAAAATTCTTAGTTCTTGCATAATTGAGTTATTTGTTCGGCGGAAGGACCATGAAACTCACAGCATTCTTCTCCAACAAAACATCTCGGTAGCGTCAATCTTTTTCCGTTTCGATTGTCTCATCGTCCACGACTCGCAGCCATACGTCAATATTGGGAAAACTAAGCAGTTGACCAATCTCATTTTTGCAGGTTTTGAAATTTGGCCGTCCCTCCAGATTTTGGATAGTTTACCCATTGCCACTTTCGCCATATCGCATCTTCGCTGTATTTCTTCTTGTATTATTCCAGTGTTTGTTATTTCTGATCCCAGATACGTATAGGATTTTACAACTTCAATGCGGTCAATTCTGGCTATATTTGGATGATTATTGTGCTGTTTATCTACTATTATAATTTTTATTATCGATATATTTAATTCTAGACCAAAGAAGTGGCTTTCGTTTCCTACTGTTCGCACCAACTCGATTAGCTCTTCTTTGCTGCAAATAGAGCGGTATCATCCGCAAAACGCAAGTTATTGGTTTTTTGCCCGTTTATTGAGATACCTCCCTCCTATCTATCCAGCGATCTTTTCATAATATATTCTCCATATATGTTAAAAAGTTGTGGAGACAGTAAACATCCCTGCTTGACGCCTTGTTCGAGTTGAAATTCATTTGAGAGAGTATTAAATACTCTAACTGATACTGTGGTGTGGTGTTCTAGTTTGAGAAGTAAGGTATTGAGGTACGCCCATTTCTTTCAATATATCCCATAAGTGATGCCATTTGACTTTGTCAAAGGCTTTTTGTAATCTATGAAAGAGATGTACAGCGGGGTGTTGAATTCCCTTGATTTCCCTATTATCTGTCGTATATTTAATAAGTGTTCGCGAGTACCTCTTCCTCTGGCAAAAACAGCTTGTTCCGCTGGTATTTCTCTTTGAAGGAAATTCTTCAGTCTCTTATTGCTAATATGTAACATTATTTTGCTGGCGTGTGAGATAAAAGAAATAGTTCGATAGTTGTCACATTTATGTAAGCTGCCCTTCTTGTGGATAGGAATGACAGTAGATTTTGTCAGTTGGCAATTGTCTAGTTTGCCATATTTTGTTACAGAGGAGGTGAAGCATTTTTACTCCAGTTTCTTTTAAATCCTTTATTATTTGTGCTGCTATAAGGTCCTGGTCCGATGCTTTATTTGACTTAAGTTTGTTGAGCGCTGATCTGACTTCGCTCTCAAATATATAGGGTTCTTATTTCAGGCTTTCGTAACTGTCATCAATATGTTCCAAGATTCGGTCATTTCTATATAGTTACTAACAATAAGCTCTCATCCTTCTGATATTTCTTTTATATTGGCTTTTAAAGTTTTTGTGTGATCTTCAGTAGCCCAGTTCTTGGCCTTAAAGTCTCATGTTATGTATTTTATTTTTCTGGAGAGATACCGTTTTGATATATAGTTCTTCTATTCTCTATGATCTGGAATGTCTTGTCCTATATCCATTCGCTTTATAAATGGATTCCTTTTTGGAGTTTTCATTGATACTGCTATGCAGTCCTTAATAATTTTCCAGGTCTCTTGAGCTGTCGTGTTTTCAGACATGGGAGGAATACCCCTTCTGCTTCTTTCAGAACATCATTTTTTTCTCTCGGTATTAGTTTCTTTGGAACGATACAACCAGACGGTGCTTTAAGCTTGAATTGTATTTTGGCTGCTAAACGATTGTGGTCTAATCCATACACGGCTCCTAGATACATTCTAACTGTTCGAACAGAGGTTCTCCAGTGAATGTTTGTTAAGATATAATCTATTTGGTTCCTTGATCTGTCTCCAGGGTTCTTCCAAGTATAGAGTCTGCATATGTGGTGTTTAAATTTAGAGTTCATAATCGAGTATTTATTGTTAATAGCAAACTCGATTAGGCGATTTCCTCTCTCATTTCTCAAGCCTATACCATACTTTCCAAGTATATCCTTTATTTCGTCGTTCTGTATGGTACTACCGATTTTTGCGTTAAAGTCGCCACATATGAGGGTTAGCTCTTTATGTGAGATATTCTGAATAGTGACTTCTAGCATAGCAGTTGTCATATATAAAATATAAGCAACAACAACAACGAGCAACAACGCAATTGAACACTTTGGAGAATCTCGAGCGGTTGCTCTTGACATATCCAAGGCATTCGACCGTGTTTGGCACGATGGACTGTTGGCTAAGTTACGCTCTTATGGTATGTCTGAAAGGTTCTGTTTGTGGCTCTCATGTTTCCTCAGAGAGCGTTCTTTACGAGTGGCGGTCGACGGATTTCTTTCTAACACCCTCACTATCAACGCCGGTGTGCCCCAGGGCTCCATACTGTCTCCTACTCTCTTTCTCATTTACATTAACGATCTGCTGGAAAAGACCGGGAATCCAATCTATAGCTTTGCAGATGACAGTACGCTTGTCTCTTCATTCACCTTGAACGCTCGGACATCGGCTCTGCTCAGGCGAATATCCGCAGACAGCAGGAGGTCGTTCAACTTAACAGGGACCTGGAAGAAATTCTATCTTGGGGTGACAGTAACCAAGTGGAGTTTAACGCTACAAAAACCCAAGCGGCAGTTTTTTTTCTAAAAAAGTTAACGTTGCTGAACCCGACATAGTTATGTCGGGGCACTCCATTCCCCTAACATCGTCGCTCAATTTGTTGGGCGTTAATTTGGGAGCAAATATGTCTTGGCATGAACATGTTGCAGGCATAGCAAGGAGAGCTTCTCAAAAGTTGGGAATATTATTTAGAACCAGAAAGCTTTACACCCCCCACAGCAACTGTTAATTCTTTACAAAGCCCAAATTCGACCAACTATGGAATACTGCTCCCACGTTTGGGGCTCCGCTCCCAAACATACACTGCATTTGTTGGATTCTGTTCAGAGAAGAGCGGTCCGTCTGATTGGGGACCCGAAATTGACCGGCGGCCTTGATTCGCTGGAACATCGAAGAACGGTTGGCGACTTGAGTCTGTTCTACAAGTATTTTCATGGAAAGTGTTCGAAGGATGTAGCCCGCTTAATTCCTCCCAAAGCGGTGCATGTTAGAAATACACGTCGCGCTGGTGCTTCACATCCGTATGAGGTTCAGCTTGTTATTCCGCGTACAACGCTTTTCAAGCAGTCTTTTATATGGAGAACGTCATCCATTTGGAATAATTTGCCCAGCGCTGTGTTTCCCACCGAGTACAATTTACAGCGATTCAAGAACAGCGTGAATCGCTTTTTCCGCACTCGTGCCACTCCTGGAGCGCTTTAGGGACTTCCCTGCAGCACGTGTGCTAGACCCCCATAAAAAAAAAAAAAAAAAAAAGCATATATATATATATATATATATATATATATATATATAAATTTATATTTATCTTTATAAAACTGAAAACAATTTTTTTAAAAAGGCGTCCTCGACATATGAGGAGCTCGTTAAATAGCACTTTTAAGTCAGTTTATAAAAATGTATAACTCTTGATATTTATTTTCAGTAGTTACCAATATACAGCGCATTCAAGTTATTGAAACAAATTTTAACATTTAAGAGTTAACTTGAATTACAATCTTCATATTTAGCACAACAAAATATTAATCTTAGTTTTTTTTAAAGAAGCTTCATATACATATACTTTTAAGATTTAATATTTACAAACATTGTAGCTCAATGGCCTTTCATGTAAACAAAAATAACAATTTAAAAATAGGACATATAAATATTAGGTCTATTGTTGCCAAAATAAATAGGATTAGGGATTGTATTATGTCCAACAGATTTGATATTTTAGCTGTGTCTGAGACTTGGTTAACACGTGATATTGATGACGTAATGGTGTCTATTGATGGCTATGAATTGGTAAGAATGGATCGTGTGCGGGGACGTGGGGGAGGAGTTCTTTTATATGTACGTAATTCTATTGAATTTGATATTTTGAGTAACTTAAAATCTGATGCCTCTGAGCAAGTCTGGATAGAATTTAAAATTAATGCTATAAAAAGTGTTTTAGGCGTTGTGTATAAGACCTCCTGGCTTTAAGGGAATTAACGATTTCTTTGATGAATTCGAACATAATATGTCTAAATTTTTGTTGCAGTGCGAGAATTTGATTTGCCTTGGCGATTTCAATATCAATTTGCTTAATCTTGACTGTGTGTACACTCGGCAGTTTCTTGCATTACTGCATGCATACGGTTTGAAGCAGGTTATCGATGAACCTACCAGGCGTGGACTTACTAACGCATCACTTATTGACCTTATAATATGTTCTAATAGTGACGTTGCGTTGAACAGTAATGTTGACACATGCTTTGACGTATCTGATCATTTCCTTGTTAGGTGCGAGCTGAGACTGCGGGTGACAAAGTCTGAACCATTTTTTGGTAGCATATAGAGACTTTAAAAATTTCGATGAAGGAAAATTCTACAGCGATCTTTTGGAGATACCTTTTGATAATATACTCTATATACAAAATATAAACGAAAAACTATGCACATTTAATGCATATATAGTTAACTTATTCAATGTTCATGCTCCTTTGAGAAGTGCACGTATCACTAAGAAGAAAGCCCCGTGGCTAAATCAGGGCTTAAGGCATGCCAAGCGTCTTCGTAACAAAGCCTTAACAAAATATAAGAAAAATAAATCACTGGAGAATTGGGAAAGTTATAGACGACTTAGGAATTATGTTACACTAGCAACGGAAAATGAAAAGAAGTTGTATTTAGAAAGAAATTTTCGGTCTAGTAATCCAAAAAATAATTGGAAATTGTTGAGGGATTTGGATATTTCTTCTAAAGTATCTAGTTGTGTTCCTGAACATTTGGGGAATGTAGAAGATATTAACACATTTTTTGTTACTGCTGCTGGCTCTTCGGCTCCAGATCCAGAAACCTTAAACTTTTATTTACAAAAATAAAAAACAGGCCACAAGTACATTTCATTTTAGAGTGGCAACAACTGGTGAGATTGAGCAGGCACTTTTTTCTATTGGCTCTAGGGAGGTGGGTACTGATGGAATTGGTATAACTATGTTGTTGAACTGTTGTCCACGCATAATTCCTTTTATTGTGCATTTAGTTAACTCATGTATAGAAACTAACTGTTTCCCCCCGACATTTGGAAAAGTTCCTTTATAATTCCGTTTCCGAAGGTGACCTCCCCCAAGGATCTGAAGGATCTTAGGCCCATAAGCATATTGCCAACGCTGTCGAAGGTCATTGAGAGAGTGATGGAGCGGCAAATGCGGGAGCATATTGAGCGGGTACGGGCTCCTACCAGATTTCCAATCTGGTTTTCGCAAGGATCACAGTTGTGCTACTGCACTTCTCAAAGTTACAGATGATATTCTATCGGCAGCGGACCGTGGTGAACTCACTGCCTTGGTGCTCTTGGACTACTCGAAAGCTTTTGATCGAATAAATCATACTTTGCTTTTGGCCATTCTCGGTTTTCTTGACTTTGGGGGAGATGCTTGTGGCCTTATTAAGAGCTATCTCGAGAACAGAACACAGTGTGTAAAACTTAATCGTAAACAATCCAGTCAAGTAGTCGCTAAGTGTGGTGTGCCTCAGGGGTCAATCCTTGGGCCTCTACTTTTCACATTGTACACTTCTCAACTTACTGTCAACCTGAAGAACGTCTCAAACGCAGATGACACGCAGTTTTATATGTCATTTCGACCCGAACAAATTCTGGAGGCGAATGATAAACTTTCGAATGAGCTTGAGCATCTTCGGAAGGTTTCGCAAAACCATTGTCTTGAATTGAATCCTAAAAAAAGTCAGTTACTTTTATTTGGACGAGAGCAATGTAGGGATCAATATCGGGATCTGATACATGTCAGTATAAATAATGACACAGTACAGGTTTCCAGTGTTGCCAGGAACTTGGGATTATTGCTGGACGTTAAATTGAGATTCTCAGAACATATTAGCCGCTGTATCAGGAAAGCATTTGCAAATTTAAAACTTATTTTTAACCAACGACACCTTTTGAATGCCGCTCTGAAAAAATCCTTGTGCGAATCATTGGTGCTGTCGCACTTTGCATTCTGCGACACTGTGTATGGACCCTGTCTTGTAGAGCGAGATGTCAGACGTATACAGCGTATGCAGAACTGTTGTGTGCGTCTAATTGGCGGCATAAGAAAGTATGAGAGGGGACTAAGTGCTGGAATGAAAGAGATTGGGTGGCTAATTATGAGCGAAAGAAGGCATTTACATAGTTTGGTTCTATTTAATAAGATAATTTTCAAAAAAATTCCCAATTATTTGTATCAGAAAATTAAATTTAGATATGATGCTCATGCTTTAGATTTGAGGCATAAATTTACCATCACTCCTCCTTATCATAGAACAACTTTATTTGAACGATCATTTAGCTATCAGATATCAATATCTTACAATAAGTTGCCTGCAGACTTAAGACAATTAAAACCCACCGCGTTTTAAACATAGGGCACGCAACATGTTGATAACATTGCCGTCCCGTGCATGATTTGCTTTCTGTTTTGATCCGGTCTCTTATGTCACCGTTGCGTCGAAATGTATTATTGTGTTTTTACCATGTCTCAAACAACATTTGTGTCACAGTTTATTTATGTATTAGTTTTTAGTTGATATATGTAAATTTAGTTATTATTATATATATGTATAGGTTAAATGAGGAAGCCTGGCTTCAATTTCGCCTTTTGTGATTTTACTCTGTAAATTACAATAAAGACATTATTATTATTATGACTGTTCTCGTTTTTCTTTCTCACATTTGGTCAATGTGGTTCCATGTTTGGCTGACGGGCGCAAACCAAGTCAGCACAAACGCATTACCATTGTGTATTAAGGAATGACCTGACAATGTTACATGTTTTCAAAATCACTGACTTCTGAATGTTTTTGTGTATGTCTGTGTTGAGTCCTAATTGTACTAAATGTGGTGTGAATGTTATTGGTGTAAGGCCTGTGGCTGATATAATGAGGGGGACAATGATGACTTTTTCTTGTTTCCATAGCCTTTTTATTTCCGTTGCAAGATCTGTGTATTTGGAAATTTTTTCTGTGTATTTCGTTTGGATGTTTGTGTCGTTGGGGACAGCTATGTCAATTAGATAGGTGACTTTTTCTTTTTTGCACTGAAAAGTAATATCGGGTCTATTGGCGGAGACTGTTTTATCTGTATGGATACCGATGTCCCAGTAGAGCTTGTAATCTTCATTTTCAAGTATGGATGTTGGCGTGTATTTGTAGTAGGGATCTGTGTTTTCTATGAGTTTGTATGTTGTGGCCAGTGCTTGGTGAACTACTTTGGCAGCTGAATCATGCCTGGCTGTGTACTCTGTTCCGGCCAATATTTTACATCCGCTCGTTATGTGTTCGATCGTTTCTTTCTGCTGGTGGCATTTCCTACATCTGTCCTCTGCAATAGTCGGGTCTTTGATGATATGCTTTTGGTAGTTTCTGGTTAATATGACTTTATCCTGGATGGCAAGTAAGAAGCCTTCAGTCTCAGGGAATAGCTGCCCATCCTGTAACCAGGTGTATGATTGTTTTTTATTTACGTGGTCTTGTTCTATGTGGTATCTGTGTTTTCCGTGGAGTGTTTTCTCTGACCACGTTTTCATTTTTTCCTGTTGTAATTGGGTGTGACTGTGTGTGTCTGCTGAGTGGTCTGCCCGGGCTAAGTCGAGAGGTGTGTAGTTTTTGTCTGCTTTCACTGTCGCTGTGTGGAGGCTGGTTTGCTTGCTGTGAAAGAATTTCCTAAGTGTTTGTATTTGTTTTGTGTGTAATGATCTGATGTCTATAATTCCTCTTCCTCCTGCCTTCCTCTCGATGGTAAGTCTTTCTTTGCATGCGTTGGGGTGTAATTTCCTGTATTTGGTGAATTGAGATCGTATAAGGATGTAAATATTTTCTATGTCTGTTTGTGACCATTTGATGATACCAAATGAATATGTGAGTACAGGTATAGGGAACGTGTTGATGGCTTTAGTGAGATTCTTAGAGTTGAGTTTTGTTTGCAAAAGTTTCGTCAGTCTGTTTTTGAATTCGGTTCTGAGCTCTGTTTTGATGTGAGTGTGGTTGAGTTTGGTGCTTTGTTGGAAGCCTAGATATTTGTATGTTTCTTTGTCGAACATGTTATCGAGTATTCATTGTTGATGGTTTCTGTCTCATGGTGGCACTTCCATTGGCCTTTGTTGATGTGGAGCACTTTGCATTTACTTATACCAAATTCCATATTGACATCTAAGGTGAATATTTCTGTGATTTTGAGGAGTTCTTTCAGCTGTGCTTGTGTGGCAGCGTAGAGTTTTATGTCGTCCATATATAGGAGGTGGTTTATTTTATGTTGATTCACTTTTTGGTGTCTGATATTGAAGCCATGCTCTGTTCTGTTTAGTATATTTGAGAGTGGATTGAGGCAGAGGCAAAACCATAGAGCGCTGAGCGAGTCTCCCTGGAATATACCCCGTCTGATGTACAGCTCTTCTGTTTGGATGCGTTCGGTTGGTGTTTCCAGGCGTATTTTGGTTTTCCATGTTTTCATAATTTGCGCGAGAAACTGCCTGAGGTGTTGGTTGATTTTATAGATTTCTAGGGCCCTGATTAACCAGCTGTGGGGTATGGAGTCGAAGGCTTTTTTATAGTCTATGTAACCGATGTGAAGGTTTCTGTGTTCTTTTCTGGTTTGTCCCATAATCACGCTATCTATAATCAGCTGCTCTTTGCATCCTCGACTATTTTTCCTGCATCCCTTCTGCTCTTCTGTGAGAATATTGTTGTCTGTTAGGTGTTGTTCTATTTTCTTCGAAATTGTAGCTGTGATGAATCTTGTATAGGGTTGGAAGACAGGTGATAGGTCGGTAGTTTGACGGGTTTGTGGTGTCTGAGCTTTTGGGTTTAACGTATGTTATTCCTTGTGTGAGGAAAGTGGGAAATGTGTGTGGTTGTAGAATGGCTTTGTTGATTTGGTGTGTGTGAGTGCTTCGTGTGTGGTGGTAAACTGTTTGTACCAGAAGTTTTGTATATTGTCTATTCCAGGACATTTCCAGTTGTGTGTGTGTTTGATAGTTTCTGTAATTTCTTGTGTATTTAATGTGGTATTTTCTTGTTCTGTCACATGTTTATGTTTGTCTTCTTCGGCTTTGATCCAAGGGGTGTTATTATTGTGTAGTTTGGGTTCTGACCAGATACTTTTCCAATAATCTGTGAGTTCTTGTTTGTTTGGTGGTTCAGTCACTGCTATCTGTTTGTTGTACATAGTTTTCCGGTAGAACTGTTTTTCGCTTCTTCGGAAGAGGTTGTTGGTGTCTTTCCTCTCATTTGATTCTTTGTATCTACGGAGTCTTGCGGCATATACAGATAGTTTTTGTTTCAAGGTATCAAGGATTTCTGGCAGTGTTCTGTTGGGAGACTTAGATTTGATCTTGTTTGCCCCCTGTGTGACACGTTTGGACGCGTTCCCGCTTATAAACTGGGTAAGATGTCCTAGATCTCTCCTGATGTTGTTGATTTTGTTTTCTATTCTTATTTGCCATTTGAATTTCGGTTTTGTCCTGTTGGGGTTTCCTTGTAGTTGAGGGAGTTTTTGATTATTTTGTGTTAGAGTGGTGATTGCTGCTGCGTATATTATTGTGTGAATGTCTTCGATTGTGCTTAAGTCTGTTATATACTGAGGTATTATGTGCTTGTTTAGTGTGTTGAGGATTGGTTGCGTGCTCTGTCTGAAGATTAAACGAGGGATGGGATTTCTTGTTGTGGGGTCGGTGCCTGACCATCGAGCTAGATGTGACTCCATTTTTGCTTTAAGTGTTTGTATGAGAGGTGATTCGGGGTGATGTCGTGTGGATGTTGTCGAGGGTGGCGAGTGATTCATGTTGTTGTCTGTGATATGGTGTTGCGCGGTACTCGCAATATTATTTTGCGTTATGCTCCTCCTGGGTGGTGGGTCTTGTTGTGTTCGACTGGGTGGTTGTGCGTGTGAGGCTGGTTCGGAATCTGCTTTATTGTTTCTATTGCTTGGTTGGTCTGCGTTCAGTTCAACAGCCACTGTGTCCTTGATGGTTTGCAATTCGAGAGGTGTGAGACGATTGTTCTTGGTAATAACTCTTTTTTTGGTCTATTACTCTCTGTTCTGAAACAAGTAATTGCAGATGTGGATATTTGGTCAAGAAAAGTCTGTGCAGTTCCGGTCTGTAGCCCGATGTTATTGTTTCGAGTTTGGTGGCGGTGTAGTAACAGTGCATCACCGTCCTATTCATCTCATCCGTCCACTTTAAACCGTTGTCTTGGTTTGCCAGCCTTGGTAGTTGCGTGTTGTCCTTGCAAAACATACGGGCCCTGGCCTGGCTTTGGTGGTTGTGTTTGTCCCGTATCTACGTCGGTTGCGCTTGGGATTGATGTTGGTGGGTCCGCAAGCGGCGAGTGATTCTCTTCTCAGTGATTTCTTTGTCAGGTTTTGTGTTTTCATTACAGCAACGCATGGCGTGTTCGTTGATTCCTGTGGTGCAACTCATGCGCTGCTGTGATTTTCCCGCCTTGGTGGGTGTCGGCTTAGTCGCCGACACAACACTTTTGGCAGGTCCATTTTTCGGTTGCCTGGTCTTCATCGTTTTGGTCGAGCTGCCCTTTCCCGCGACGTCCTCGACCGTTACGTCGCTCGCCCGATGCTTCTCTTATTGGTCCGTTGTTCTCTGGAATGTTTTCAATGTTTTGTGGTGTCAGAAGCTCAAAGTGTCCCGACATTGGGTTGCCTGTTAGTAGAAGGTTATTATTATTATTATTATTATTTCAAAAAGTTCTTCTTTCTCACATTTGATCAATGTGGTTCCATGTTTGGCTGACGGGCCAAAACCAAGTCAGCACAAACGCTATTACCATTATGTATTAAGGAATGACCTGACAATGTTACATGTTTTCAAAATCACTGACTTCTGAATGTTTTTGTGTATGTTTGTGTTGAGTCCTAATTGTACTAAATGTGGTGTGAATGTTATTGGTGTAAGGCCTGTGGCTGATATAATGAGGGGGACAATGATGACTTTTTCTTGTTTCCATAGCCTTTTTATTTCCGTTGCAAGGTCTGTGTATTTGGAAATTTTTCCTGTGTATTTCGTTTGGATGTTTGTGTCGTTGGGGACAGCTATGTCAATTAGATAGGTGACTTTTCCTTTTTTGCACTGAAAAGTAATATCGGGTCTATGGCGGAGACTGTTTTATCTGTATGGATACTGATGTCCCAGTAGAGCTTGTAATCTTCATTTTCAAGTATGGATGTTGGCGTGTATTTGTAGTAGGGATCTGTGTTTTCTATGAGTTTGTATGTTGTGGCTAGTGCTTGGTGAACTACTTTGGCAGCTGAATCATGCCTGGCTGTGTACTCTGTTCCGGCCAATATTCTACATCCGCTCGTTATGTGTTCGATCGTTTCTTTCTGCTGGTGGCATTTCCTACATCTGTCCTCTGCAATAGTCGGGTCTTTGATGATATGCTTTTGGTAGTTTCTGGTTAATATGACTTTATCCTGGATGGCAAGTAAGAAGCCTTCTGTTTCAGGAAATAGCTGCCCATCCTGTAACCAGGTGTATGATTGTTTTTTATTTACGTGGTCTTGTTCTATGTGGTATCTGTGTTTTCCGTGGAGTGTTTTCTCTGACCACGTTTTCATCTTTTCCTGTTGTAATTGGGTGTGACTGTGTGTGTCTGCTGAGTGGTCTGCCCGGGATAAGTTGAGAGGTGTGTAGTTTTTGTCTGCTTTCACTGTCGCTGTGTGGAGGCTGGTTTGCTTGCTGTGAAAGAATTTCCTAAGTGCTTGTATTTGTTTTGTGTGTAATGATCTGATGTCTATAATTCCTCTTCCTCCTACCTTCCTCTCGATGGTAAGTCTTTCTTTGCATGCGTTGGGGTGTAATTTCCTGTATTTGGTGAATTGAGATCGTATAAGAATGTGAATATTTTCTATGTCTGTTTGTGACCATTTGATGATACCAAATGAATATGTGAGTATAGGTATAGCGAACGTGTTGATGGCTTTAGTGAGATTCTTAGAGTTGAGTTTTGTTTGCAAAAGTTTCGTCAGTCTGTTTTTGAATTCGGTTCTGAGCTCTGTTTTGATGTGAGTGTGGTTGAGTTTGGTGCTTTGTTGGAAGCCTAGATATTTGTATGTTTCTTTATCGAACATGTTATCGAGCGTTTCATTGTTGATGGTTTCTGTCTCATGGTGGCACTTCCATTGGCCTTTGTTGATGTGGAGCACTTTGCATTTACTTATACCAAATTCCATATTGACATCTAAGGTGAATATTTCTGTGATTTTGAGGAGTTCTTTCAGCTGTGTTTGTGTGGCAGCGTAGAGTTTTATGTCGTCCATATATAGGAGGTGGTTTATTTTATGTTGATTCACTTTTTGGTGTCTGATATTGAAGCCATGCTCTGTTCTGTTTAGTATATTTGAGAGTGGATTGAGACAGAGGCAAAACCATAGAGCACTGAGCGAGTCTCCCTGAAATATACCCCGTCTGATGTACAGCTCTTCTGTTTGAATCCGTTCGGTTTGTGTTTCTAGGCGTATTTTGTTTTTCCATGTTTTCATAATTTGCGCGAGAAACTGCCTGAGGTGTTGGTTGATCTTATAGATTTCTAGGGCCCTGATTAACCAGCTGTGGGGTATGGAGTCGAAGGCTTTTTTATAGTCTATATAACCGATGTGAAGGTTTCTGTGTTCTTTTCTGGTTTGTCCCATAATCACGCTATCTATAATCAGCTGTTCTTTGCATCCTCGACTATTTTTCCTGCATCCCTTCTGCTCTTCTGTGAGGATATTGTTATCTGTTAGGTGTTGTTCTATTTTCTTCGAAAATTGCGGCTGTGATGATCTTGTATAGGGTTGGAAGACAGGTAATAGGTCGGTAGTTTGACGGGTTTGTGGTGTCTGAGCTTTTGGGTTTAACGTATGTTATTCCTTGTGTGAGGAAAGTGGGAAATGTGTGTGGTTGTAGAATGGCTTTGTTGATTTGGTGTGTGAGTGCTTCGTGTGTGGTGGTAAACTGTTTGTACCAGAAGTTTTGTATATTGTCTATTCCAGGACATTTCCAGTTGTGTGTGTGTTTGATAGTTTCTGTAATTTCTTGTGTATTAAATGTGGTATTTTCTTGTTCTGTCACATGTTTATGTTTGTCTTCTTCGGCTTTGATCCAGGGGGTGTTATTATTGTGTAGTTTGGGTTCTGACCAGATACTTTTCCAATAATCTGTGAGTTCTTGTTCGTTTGGTGGTTCAGTCACTGCTATCTGTTTGTTGTACATAGTTTTCCGGTAGAACTGTGTTTTTCGCTTCTTCGGAAGAGGTTGTTGGTGTCTTTCCTCTCATTTGATTCTTTGTATCTACGGAGTCTTGCGGCATATACAGATAGTTTTTGTTTCAAGGTATCGAGGATTTCTGGCAGTGTTCTGTTGGGAGACTTAGATTTGATCTTGTTTGCCCCCTGAGTGACACGTTTGGACGCGTTCCCGCTTATAAACTGGGTAAGATGTCCTAGATCTCTCCTGATGTTGTTGATTTTGTTTTCTATTCTTATTTGCCATTTGAATTTTGGTTTTGTCCTGTTGGGGTTTTTCCTTGTCGTTGAGGGAGTTTTTGATTATTTTGTGTTAGAGTGGTGATTGCTGCTGCGTATATTATTGTGTGAATGTCTTCGATTGTGCTTAAGTCTGTTATATACTGAGGTATTATGTGCTTGTTTAGTGTGTTGAGGATTGGTTGCGTGCTCTGTCTGAAGATTAAACGAGGGATGGGATTTCTTGTTGTGGGGTCGGTGCCTGACCATCGAGCTAGATGTGACTCCATTTTTGCTTTAAGTGTTTGTATGAGAGGTGATTCGGGGTGATGTTGTGTGGATGTCGTTGAGGGTGGCGAGTGATTCATGTTGTTGTCTGTGATATGGTGTTGCGCGGTACTCGCAATATTATTTTGCGTTATGCTCCTCCTGGGTGGTGAGTATTGTTGTGTTCGACTGGGTGGTTGTGTGTGTGAGGCTGGTTCGGGATCTGCTTTATTGTTTCTATTGTTTGGTTGGTCTGTGTTCAGTTCAACAGCCACTGTATCCTTGATGGTTTGCAATTCGAGAGGTGTGAGACGATTGTTCTTGGTAATAACTCTTTTTTGGTCTATTACTCTCTGTTCTGAAACAAGTAATTGCAGATGTGGATATTCGGTCAAGAAAAGTCTGTGCAGTTGCTGTCTGTAGCCCGATGTTATTGTTTCGAGTTTGGTGGCGGTGTAGTAACAGCGCATCACCGTCCTATTCATCTCATCCGTCCACTTTAACCGCTGTCTTGGTTTTCCAGCCTTGGTAGTTGCATGTTGTCCTTGCAAAACATACGGGCCCTGGCCTGGCTTTGGTGGTTGTGTTTGTCCCGTATCTACGTCGGTTGTGCTTGGGATTGATGTTGATGGGTCCAAGCGGCGAGTGATTCTCTTCTCAGTGATTTCTTTGTCAGGTTTTGTGTTTTCATTACAGCAACGCATGGCGTGTTCGTTGATTCCTGTGGTGCAACTCATGCGCTGCTGTGATTTTCCCGCCTTGGTGGGTGTCGGCTTAGTCGCCGACACAACACTTTTGGCAGGTCCATTTTCGGTTGCCTGGTCTTCATCGTTTTGGTCGAGCTGCCATTTCCCGCGACGTCCTCGACCGTTACGTCGCTCGCCCGATGCTTCTTTTATTGGTCTGTTGTTCTCTGGAATGTTTTCAATGTTTTGTGGTGTCAGAAGCTCAAAGTGTCCCGACATTGGGTTGCCTGTTAGTAGAAGAAGTAAATGGTTTTGTTGTATTTTCCCGTGCTTATTATTGTTGATCTGTCCGTAAAAGTTATTTTTGTATGTCTTGTTCTTCGTTGTTTTGAGAAGATATGAAAGTTGCTATTTTGTGTTTCCGAGAGGGCAAGTATCTCTAGGCTCGTTCCATAGGTGCCATTTTCCGCATATAATTATAATAGTTATTGAAGTCTTTTATATCGTCGACTTCAATTAATGAAAATGTGTGAAGTTCCGACCAGTTTTGTTGTAAATATCTTAGAGCAACCTCTCGGAGTTTCTCATGATGGTTCTGGTGGCCATATAAGTGTAAGCTAACTGCACGGAAAGGCAATTTCCATCACCTACAATGTCGGATCTGGTAAAACTATCGGGAGTAGTTTCGACTGAGGCGGTTGTTTGATTCGTCTGTAGTTGTTGTTGTTGTGGTGTTGCTGTAGCTGTTTGTACGACAGGGGTCCGCCTCCGCAACACCCTTCCATTTTCATTATTATAATTATTATTATTTAACATAGTATTCCCACGAGTATCCTAGGAAAGAAAGGTCGACTGCGGCAGAGCCTGGATGCCACAGCAAGGCTACTTACTCCCGGAGGGCGCCCGGTATCCGGGGGAACCGTTCGCGACTCATAAACGCTGAGCCATTCATCTTCTCGGCACGGTAAACACCTTAAGATTGCGTTTTTATTACACATAATCTGGACAACACAAGACAGCACAACATGACTCAGGTACCTCGGGATCGTCAATGCCCGTACTAGGAGAATCCTGGGATTCCCCTAGCCCCTGAGGGGTTATTATTATTATTATTATTATTATTATAAATGTAATATCACAAAATTTGCAACATGTCAAGTTTGACAGTTTCCAAAGCCGACTAGGCTTTTTTTAAATGGCATCCCCAACATATGAGGAGACCATTAGATAGCGGTCGGTTTTCAATAACACAGGTTTACAAATTTTTAATTTGGAAAAATACCAAGAACGCCACATGCCTAGATAAGTTAATTGGGACCTCCTGAACACGAAAAACGCTATAATTTTTTTTTTTTAAGTACCGTTTTTTAGATAACGGTACTTTTGTGTTTTTCGGTGTATGGTCCCACTCAAACCCTTATGGAGCCCAACCGAAAAGTCCGATCGAGATAAATGTCATACCGTTGGAAAGGCAACTAAATGCCTTTTCCGGCGGTATACTATAAATTTCTATGTGACAAGAAGTGGCTGAGTTATAACACCTCAAAGTTCAAAATTTGCCTATTTTTTTTACGTCTTTTTCAAAATTTTTCATTTTTATTTGGTTTTTTTTCTACGTTATTGTAAAGATCTGGAATGTTTTATTTTTTTACCAAGTAGTTTATTTAATAACCAACATTTTAAACGTAATTTGAAAAAAAAAAGGATGAAAAATAAAGTTTTTATTAAGGATTTTGTGGAACGACAATATTTTCATTTTCATTGCTCACACGCTATATTCGGCGTCCATCAGAATTTGAATCACTGTATACGTTGGTAGCCCTGACACACGCTATATTCGGCGTCCATCAGAATTTGAATCACTGTATACGTTGGTAGCCCTGACACACGCTATATTCGGCGTCCATCAGAATTTGAATCTGATCACAGTAAACAGTTTGGCTTTGTACGTGCAAAAAATAAAATGTGTTCAATCGATCCCAACGAATTTTGTTATGTTTGTGGAGTTCTTGTGAAAAAGAAATCACAGCATTTGATGCGAAAAATGAATACGAAAAATTTATCTGAAGCGTATAAGAAGTATTTCGGCTTTCGACCTGCGTCTCTGGACAAACCGTGGACACCGAATAATGCATGTAACAACTGCCGAACAATATTAAATAAAATTGGTAAGGGTCAAGAGTGTTTCTTCACATTTGGAAAGCCAATGCAATGGAGAAACCCGATCAGTCATACAACAGATTGTTATTTCTGTTTAACGGAAAAGGCTGTCGGACGTAGAATTGAACCAGTTTATCCAGTTGTTAGCTCGGTGACGCTGCCAGTGCCGCACTCAGTATCGTGCCCCAAACCGCAGCTGATTGTAGCAGAGCCCACAAAAATACGAAAAAGAACAACAATAAGTGATTCATCAGATGAGTGCAGTGAATCAGAAATGCAATCAAATAAGAAACCCCATTTACTTACTCAGGCCGAGCTTAATGATTTGTGCCGAGATTTGTATTTGCCGAAATCGAAATCTGAATTACTTGCATCGCGATTGCAACAGTGGGGATATTGTGCTCCTGAGACACGTGTTACATATTACCGTGATCGTAGCAAACAACTTGCAGTTTTTTTCGCAAAAACGGGAAACTTTTGTTTTTGTGCCAACATACGTGGTCTTTTCAATGCTCTCCAACAAAGTTATGACCCAGTGGAATGGCGTCTTTTTCTGGATGGAGGCAAGGATAGTTTGAAGGCAGTCTTGCTTCATAAAGGGAATACGAAACCATCAATTCCAATCGGATATGGAAAATACATAAAGGAAACATATGAAGCAATGAAAGAACTTCTCGCTCTCATACAATATGACCAACATCAATGGAAAGTTTGCTCTGATTTTAAATTAGTTGCCATACTATCTGGATTGCAAGGGGGCAATACGAAGTTTCCTGTTTTTTATGTCTATGGGACAGCCGTGACCGTCAGAATCACTACATCCGAAAAGTTTGGCCCGAACAAAGTGGGCGTACGCACGGAGAGTACAATATTAAAAATGACCCACTCATTCCTCAGGAGAAGATAATACTTCCTCCACTACATATTAAGCTTGGGTTATTTACAAATATTGTGAAAACGTTGCCAAAAGACAGTCTTGCCATGAATTACCTTAAACAAAAATTTCCGAGAGCCACAGCGAGCAAAATTGAAGCTGGTATATTTGATGGACCTCAAATTCGGGCTCTGTACGGTGACCAAGCATTTAATGAGTGTTTAGGTCCAGCTCATTTGGAGGCATGGGAAGCATTCCAGGACATCGTTTACAACTTTTTGGGAAACTACAGAAGTCCTGATTACGCTGAGAAGATCGATACATTACTGCAAAAATTCAATGCCATTGGTAAGCGTTGAGTGAAAGCATGTATATCAAAAAGGCCGTTATCATTTGAAAATTATTTGAAATTTATTCTTTTTAACTTTTAGGTTCAAATATGACACCTAAACTACACTTTTTATTCAGTCATTTGGATATTTTCCCCATGAACTTGGGATCCGAAAGTGATGAGCAGGGTGAAAGATTTCACCAGGAAATGCAAGAAATCGAGAGACGTTACAAGGGCTGGTGGGATGAACAAATGATGGCAGACTATTGTTGGTTCCTCATTCGCGAAGATACATCCGAAAAAAAAAAAACGGAAAAATTCAAGTCACTCGTCATTTTAATTTAAATTTTTTTAATTTACGCCGAATATAGCGTGTGAGCAATGAAAATGAAAATATTGTCGTTCCACAAAATCCTTAATAAAAACTTTATTTTTCATCCTTTTTTTTTCAAATTACGTTTGAAATGTTGGTTATTAAATAAACTACTTGGTAAAAAAATAAAACATTCTAGATCTTTACAATAACGTAGAAAAAAAACCAAATAAAAAATGAAAAATTTTGAAAAAAACGTAAAAAAATAGGCAAATTTTGAACTTTGAGGTGTTATAACTCGGCCACTTCTTGTCACATAGAAATTTATAGTATACCGCCGGAAAAGGCATTTAGTTGCCTTTCCAACGGTATGACATTTATCTCGATCGGACTTTTCGGTTGGGCTCCATAAGGGTTTGAGTGGGACCATACACCGAAAAACACAAAAGTACCGTTATCTAAAAAACGGTACTTAAAAAAAAAAAATTATAGCGTTTTTTTCGTGTTCAGGAGGTCCCAATTAACTTATCTAGGCATGTGGCGTTCTTAGTATTTTTTGGCTGTAAACCAGTGTAATATTTCTTGGTATTTGTTTTCAGTCGTTGCCGTTGTATAAGATAATCAATAATTTATCACTTGTCGAATTTGACGATTACGAAGTTAAGTAGAATTTTTTTAAAAAAGCATCTTGTGCATATGAGCGCACCATTAAATAGAATTTTTAAGTTTTTAAGATAAAAATATGGAACTTTTGATATTTATTTTTAGTCGTTACCAATATACAGAACATTCAGTTTATTGAACCGAATTTTAACTTTGAAGTGACTCACTCGATTTACTATTTTCCCCTTTGGCGTTCCAAAACATTTTTTTTAGTAATTAGGTTTCTATGAAGAAGCCTATAACATATCACAAATATTATCACTTGTCAACTTTGACAGTTTGCAAAGCCAACTAGGATTTTTCAAATGGCATTCTCTACATATGAGGACACCATTAAATAGTCAGTTTACAAAAATATTTAACTCTTGATATTTGTTTTCAGTCGTTATCGATATATAGAGCATTCAAATTATTGAACAGAATTTTACCTTCTACATGGCTCAATCTATTTACTATTCTCTTGTCTGAGATAGCTGAAAATTTTTTTTACTAATACTAATACTAACTTAGTTTTCGTGAGGACGCCAAATATGATAACAAATAATTTATCACTTGTCAGGTTTGACAGTTTAGAAAGTCAACTATGATAGTATCCTTTACATACGGGCAAACTATTAAAATGGAGCTTTTCAGTCCTTTTACAAAAATATAACCCTTAATATTTATTTTTACCTGTTACGTTTATAAAAGGTATTCAATTTTTGATCCGAATTTTAACTTTTTAGGACCTCATCCCGTTTATTAAGTTTATACCTTGTTTTAATCTTATGTCACGTTCATTTCTAAATTAACTTGTTTTAAAATATAAAACAAATTAATTTATTTGCTCATAGAGAACATAACCTACCTTTTGTATATTAAAAATTTCTTTCTTAGCAAATATTTTTGGGAAATAATATGTTGTCTTTGTTGTTATTTTCATTTGATTAACAGTTGAAAAGCTTAATTTTCTTGAGTAATTAATTTGAAATAAATATACTTTGTATAATAGAGCTGTCACAAACATATGGTTGTTAATTTTGTCAACGACCAAATATTTTCTTTCCTTTATTACTGTAGAATATGTTCATTTTGCGAGTGATTCTACGCTTTTGAACTATTTTGAAGAACAGTGGAACAGGATTTTAATCTAGTGAGATTGCCTTCATGATTTTGGATAATTTTGAAAGAAAATAGTTTCATGGTTTTAAGTTTTTAATAAATCAGTTTTGATGGGATTTGTACAATGCTAAATCTATTTTTGCCTTTTTTAAATCTTAGTAATAATAAACGTCGAGTTCTGTATGTGTGACAGGAGTTGGGTCACTACTAATTTTATCTACTCAACTTGAATAGTTAGTGCATGGCATGGGATGATGTTGGCAATATGAACCTCCAGATTGGCCGATAAGGCTTGATTTTTTAGTGAAAGTTTAAAAACGCAAATATGCTGATTTAGTGAAAATTAAAAATTTTGAATTTATTTGACTAAATAACCGGCAGCTGTTATGACAATTTAATTTCTTTCTCTTGAACAGTAAAGGCATTAGAGGGAAACATTTGTCACTTTTTTTTGCAGGGTAAACTGGTTGTTTTTTTCAGAGAGATTTTGACAGAGTTTTGGGAAACCAATGACAAAACGAGATGACTGGAATTCTATAATAAATGATACATTGATGTATGTATGTATTTCTTGGGGTTCAACTACAAGTGTGAATTTAACTTTTATGGCCATATGATATGTTCACGTTGAGACTGCGATTTATCTTTTCCTACCCTAAGGGACGCTTGCTCCCTCAAAACTATTTGGTTTGGCTACGTGTGCGAATACGGATGTCCTTCAACTAGCAGATGGAAGTCATAGAAACAGCTACGTAATAAAGTGTATAATGTATTTCTTTCAAAGGTTACGAAGCATTAGAGGGTTTAATTCTTGTGTTTAGTTATATATTGTATTTTTTGTATTTATGTACTTATATGTTAAAGTCAATCAATCGAACTTATGGTTCAGGGAATCCTCAGTGGTTCGGATCCTTCGTATAATTTTTATAATTTAAATTTAATTCTGTTACATTGCGGTCCAACCTGATTAGGAAATCTTACCTACTCTCTCTCTCTCTCTCTCTCTCTCTCTCTCTCTATATATATATATATATATAATATATATATATATATATATATATATATATATATATATATATATATATAGGTAAGTTCTAGTTTTGGATCAAGAAAAATCGAGGGTGTCGAGGATGACCAATTTAAAATGCGACATATGAAATTCGTTAACTGAATCTTTTCAATATTTAGTATTAAACTATTTTTGATTCTTGTTATATAAAATAGTATATTACCCTTTAGTTATATATGCGGCTACTAGCAGACAACATAGGTCATCTGCTTTATTGATCTACTTAGTCAAGTTACAATAATCTTGCATATTGTTGATGTATTTTTTTTTGCTCAAAGCTTGCAGATATCTCTATTGTAAGTTTAATGTAAACTTGCTACAAATCACAAATGTTTCCAATATTTGTGTTATACCTATTACAACAAATTTGGGACAATGTTATAAATATTAACTTTAGCCACTAAACATTTATAATTGTACAAAAAAATTACAGATTCATGTTTGTAGTATATTTTCTCTCTGAACTTTAAAGTGTACTATACGGTATATGTGATGTTGGTGCTATATATGTTGTAGCCTTAGAAATTGTAGAAGATGCAACAACGGTTAAACGAAGAATTATTTCAGTTTAAGCTAGCTGGAACACAAAACTAATTTAAAAAAAAAAGAGAAATAAACAAGTTTTCTTATTTTCAAAGTTATTAGTTTTGTTTACAAGTTCCCGTTTTATTTGTTTATGACTTTGCTGTTATTAATATAAGTATTTAGAGTTCCTAAATTTTTAAAAAGGAGATAAATTTATTGACTTAGAGAATGATAATTATCGGTAACGTCCTCTACTGTATTAAAAGTACCAAGTTTCAATATAGGATTCATTGTGATTCATTTGATCTCATCAGCTGGATTTAGGCAAGACTGCATCAAACAATAACCAGGCTACACAAAAAAAAAAAAAAAAAAAAAAAAAAAATAATAAAAAAAAAAAAAAAAAATAAAAAAAAAAAAAAAAAAAAAAAAACAATAACAGGCTACACTTTAACTTTACAACAAGATGTCGTACTGAGCTAGCACCAGTTGACCACGCCTTTCTATAGCAATAGCAACAATTTAAAAAATGATACTAAAATGGAAACCCTTCATCATCATATAATAACTGAAGTCATTGGTGGGATGGCGCAGTTTTGAAATTTAATAAAATAGGAGTATTTGTAGTTGAGAGGCAATAATTTCTTTGAATAAAAAGAGTCAAAGTTCCTCTTCAATATAAAAAGTACAATTTTAGCTCATGACCGACACTAGGATGCTAAGCTCAGGAATTCTGTTGGATACTATTAAAGGAAAAATATGATTAAATGTTAATTTAGATAGTAAATATTTGCTATTAACTTTTGTTCCTTGACGCAATATCTTTTCTATAACAACGAACACGTTGTATATGCAAGCTGAAGCCAGTGTTCGGTATAAGCTGAAATATTGGTAAATGTATGTAATCGGCAAAATGGTACAAACAATTCTAAAAATAACTGCAGAAATAACAATATACGTAGCTTTGCACCAAACAAGTGGTAAGAGCGTTGATATTAAATACTTTTCCATACTGTGCAATAAAAACAAGAATATAGCGAGAACGGTAATCCTAAAGTACAATTTTGTTCGTCAAAAGATAATTACGAGAAATGTCAACTCTCTTTGCCGACAGTAGTAAGAGTAAATTTGTAAAAGTATCATATGTTAGAAATTAGTTAAGCCAAAATTATATATATATATATATATATATATATATATATATATATATATATATATATATATATATATATATATATATATATTTATATATATATATATATATATATATATATATATATATACATATATATATATATATATATATATATATATATATATATATATATATATATATATATATATATATATATATATATATATAAATTGGAACTATGAGAAAACATGTTTAAATTAATACTTGAAACTTAACCAACAAAGGCTAGTATTAAAAACAACTACGGAATATTTTATTTAGAAGTTACATCATTGTAATAAAAATGTAAACAAAATTAATGTCAAAAGTCTCCATACACTCAAGAACTGCAATGAAAAAAACACCCGCATTTTATCAAGCCATCTGTTGCTTGCTACACTGAAAACAAATGAATAATTTTTGTCCATACTTTATAATCTGTCTCTTGTTGCTAGTAATTTTGCAGTAGGTTTTCAAAGTAGTATTAAAAATTAGCGGGAGAAATTATGAAATTCCATTTCAAGTTCGAAAGATTATAATTGATTTCTGGAAAATCGTACAGAAATATACGAAAAATTTTTAAAAAGGCGTATGTTACTGTTCAGTACATTGTAAACGAGTATAAATCAACGGGTTCCTGTAAAATTCGACCACGCTCCGGTCTTTTTGGACTAACTGTATATATATATATATATATATATATATATATATATATATATATATATATATATATATATATATATATATATATATATATATATTATATATATATAAATGTATATATATATATATATATATATATATATATATATAGAATACGAATATTTAGCTAAAAATATCATACAGAGTGGTAGAAAAATTTATGACAATTTAAAAATATACACCGTTCAATAAGTGGCGTCCCCTACAATTTACAAAAAAAAACTGTGATTGATTATCACAGGACTTAGGACTGAATCTTGTAAAAATAGTTCAATTATTAAGAAAGCTACTTAAGAGAAACTGAAATAAAAGTATAACTTTGACACCCTGAATCTCAACGAATTTTGGGACTAAGGTAAGTAGGGGTCATATTTTCATCCCAGAAATCCACAGTAACTCTATGTACACAGCATACTGAGACACTTTGTATATATATATATATATATATATATATATATATATATATATATATATATATATATATATATATATATATATGTATGTAGGTATATTTATTCTATGGTTCACCTCTCCGCCTGAGTAGGGATATTTTAATCTTTTTTTTATATCCTAAGGATATCGGCGAGGATGTCGTAATAAACGTCAACGTTGTCCAAGTGCCAAAACACATATTTTTGTATTTCACAGCACCTTTCAGACAACGCGGTAGTGCTGTCATGGTCGCTATTGCTTTTCTGCAAACCATTACTACCTATGTACGTGGCCAGGGCTAATATACTTAAATAAATTAATAAATAGAACGCAACGACACCTGTTGAGAAAGCGAACTTGTTGGTTGAACTCTTTGCTTCACATTCTACTGTCGATTTCGAAGGAAAAACACCACTTACTATTCCCATAGTGCAGTCGAGGTTGCCCGATATTGTCTTCAGACAGCGTATCATAAAACGTATTTTAATGAAGCTAGACACCAAAAAAGCCTCTGGCGCTGACGGAATACATGCCATAGTTCTCAAAAACTGTGCGAGGGAACTAACACCAGTTTTCTGTAAACTTTTTCAACCTATCCTACAGAAAGGGAATATTTCCTTCCTGCTGGAAATGTGCCACAGTTCAGCCGATACCTAAAAAAGGCAAGAAGACCTTGCCAAATAACTACCGACCAATCGCACTGCTTTCAATAATATTAAAAGTCATGAAAAAGGCTATCAATCAGCATCTTCTAAAATATCTTGAAGGATTCAACATTATTAGCGATCATCGATATGGCTTTCGTAAAAATAGATCAACAAGAGATCTTCTGACTTATGTAACACACGTTTGCAACAACACAATTGAACACTGGAGAATCTCGAGCGGTTGCTCTTGACATATCCAAGGCATTCGACCGTGTTTGGTACGATGGGCTGTTGGCTAAGCTACGCTCTTATGGTATGTCTGAAAAGTTCTGTTTGTGGCTCTCATGTTTCTTCAGAGAGCGTTCTTTACTAGTGACAGTCGACGGATTTCTTTCTAACACCTTCACTATCAACGCTGGTGTACCTCAAGGCTCCATACTGTCTCCTACTCTTTTTCTCATTTAAATTAGCGATCTGCTGGAAAAGACCGAGAATCCAATCTACAGCTTTGCAGATGACAGTACGCTTATCTCTTCATTCACTTTGAACGCTCAGACATCGGCTACTCAGACGAATATCCGCAGACAGCAAGAAGTCATTCAATTTAACAAAGACCTGGAAGAAATTTTATCTTGGAGTGACAGTAACCAAGTGGAATTTAACGTTACAAAAACCCAGGCGGCAGTTTTTTCTAAAAAAGTTAACGTTGCTGAACCCGACATAGTTATGTCGGGGCACTCCATTCCTCTAACATAGTCACTCAATTTGTCGGGCGTTAATTTGGGAGCAAATATGTCCTGGCATGAACATATTGCAGGCATAGCAAGGAGAGCTTCTCAAAAGTTGGGAATATTATTTCGAACCAGAAGGCTTTGCACTCCACAACAACTGTTAATTCTTTACAAAGCTCAAATTCGACCAACTATGGAATACTGCTCCCATGTTTGGGGCTCCACTCCCAAACATACACTGCATTTATTGGATTCTATTCAGAGAAGAGCTGTTCGTCTGATTGGAGACCCGGAACTGACCGGCGGCCTTGATTCGCTGGAACATCGAAGAACGGTTGGCGACTTGAGCCTATTCTACAAGTATTTTCTTGGAAAGTGTTCGAAGGATGTGGCCCGCTTAATTTCACCCAGAGCGGTGAATATTATAAGTACACGTCGCGCTAATACTTCACATCCGTATAAGGTTCAGCTTGTTACTCCTCGTATAACGCTTTTCAAGCAGTCTTTTATATGGAGAACATCATCCCTTTGGAATAATTTGCTCAGGACTGTGTTTCCCACCGAGTACAATTTACAGCGATTCAAGAACAACGTGAATCGCTTTTTCCGCACACGTGTCGCTTCTGTAGCGCTTTAGGGACAACTTTCCTGCAGCACGTGTGCTAGACCAATAAAAAAATTAAAAAAATACTGAACTGCCGAGATTGAACCCGAGACCTTCTGCACCGCAAGCAAGTACTACGCCACGGGCCGCCATAACATATACAGATACCACCATCTGAGGTGCCGAGATAACTTTTACAACTCATTTAAACTAAATTGCTTCGAAATTTTGATTCAACTATTTTCAGGAACACGATACTTTTCTAAAATTACTGTTAATACTTTCTGCATATAAATTTGACATTTCCCATTGACGAAAAACTTGTACTTTATGAAAGCCTTTCTCTTTATTCTTCTTTTTTTGACTTTATATATAAATTTCTAATTATCTTCAGATAAAATATTAATATTGTATTAAGACATAAAGTTTACAGAATTTTTACTTCATATATATATATATTATATAATATATATATATATATATATATATATATATATATATACATATGTATATATATATATATATATATATATATATATATATATATGTATATATATATATATATATATATATATATATATATATATATACATATTATATATATATATGTATATATATATATATATATATATATATATATATATATATATATATATATATATATATATATAGCGATGAACTAAAAAATGTAATGCTGCTAATTTGTGTTGTTTACAATGAAATATCCCAATGATTCAGGAAAATATTAAAAAGATTTTAAAAATAATGCCCAAATAACAGTATACAAACAAGTGGTAAAGATACATATATATACATATATATATATGTATATATATATATATATATATATATATATATATATATATTATATATATATATATATATATATATATATATATATATATATATATATATATATATATATATATATATATATATCTATATATATATATATATATATATATATATATATATATATATATATATATATATATATATATGTTATATATATATATATATATATATATATATATATATATATATGTATGTATGTATGTATGTATGTATGTATCTTACCACTTGTTTGTATACTATTATTTGGGCATTATTTTTAAAATCTTTTGTAATATTTTCCTGAATCATTGGGAATATTTCATTGTAAACAACACAAATTAGCAGCATTACATTTTTTAGTTCATCGCTGAGTCACTTTTCCTCTGAACTTCAATAATGAAAGGAATCGTATTAGAAATATAATTAGAGTTAATGCTTATGACGATAACTTAGTAAACAAGCTAATAAATAGTTAAGGTTAAATATTCGGCATTCCACCTTTTTTACACGCAAAGAAAATAACACCAAGTATGTTTCAATACCATATAATCCGAAATATAGCAGAGGACTCAATAAGGTATTTAATAAGATGGGCCTCACCTTAGTCTATAAGTCATCAGACAATCTGAGGAATATCTTAGGAAATCCCAAAGATAAGATTCCTAATTGTGAGAAACTTGGAATTTATTAAATTAGTTGTAATGATTGTGACAAAAAGTATCTTGGGCAAACTAAAAGGTCAATTAAAACATGATTTAAAGAACATTTAGCACACTTAAAATACAGTAGAACAGAAAAGTCTAGCATTGCCGAATATGCCCTTGAAGCTGATCATTTTGTAACATTAGATAATCTAAGATTAATTAAAAATGAATCTGATAGGAGATTGTTGAACGCATACGAAAGTATGGAAATTATAAAATGTAAAAGTAGTTTAAATAAAGACAGGGGCTATTCCTTATAGTCCCCTTTCGGGTTACTTGACCGGAACTGATGGCGTCGTCCATGCCATTACTTCCGCCTGAGTAATTCAAAGGTTAGGCTAAGTATAAATAGGGTAGATTTGTAGTTTAGATTTAAGTCAATCATCGCTCCTGATGAAGCCAACATGGTTAGCGAAACGCGCGAGAGCAAAAATAAAGTGTTTGGTGTAGTGGTGATATATACTGAGTAGTATCATTGTGCCAAGGATTCAACATTCCCAACTTAACTACAAATACGGCTATTTTATTAAATTTCAAAACTCGCGATCCCGAGACGCTAGTAACTTCAATTATTGTCTGATGATGAAGGGTTTCCATTTGCTCATTATTATTAAATTGTTTGTGTTTGCTGCAGAACGGCCTGGCAAACTGGCGTTCGCTAGCTCACTACGACGTCTTAGAATATAAAGTGTAAGTATATCCTGGTTATTGCTTGTTACTGTCTGGCCTAAATCTAGCATATGAGATCAAATAAATCACAATGCATCCTAGATTGAAACTTGGTACCTTTGGTGCAGAGAGTAGAGTTACCGACAATCATTATCCACTAGGACAATAAGTTTGCTTACTCATGAAAAAATAGACCGGCAATTTGGACACACTACTAATAACTTTAAAAATAAGAAGAATTGTTTATTTCTCTTTTTTAATGTTCCGTACAAAACACTTATGGGATCACTTGGGTGTCCGATTGTCATATCCGATTTGCTCTGAAACTATTTGACAGAGAAAGTTGAAATTTATCACAAATATAGAAATTCATGTGCCAATCAGAACTATGTAGTTTTGAAAATTAAATTTTGACTTAAGGGGTTAGCTTGTGGAGGGCAGTGAAAAAAAATCTGAGGTCACCGAGTGGAGTATCATATTAAAGCTTGTCAAAACACCAGGTCAAAGATATATGTTACGTGATACTTGCGTACACTTTTCTTTGAATTATTTTTAAAAAAATAGCCAAAATCGATCTTCCCCTTTATCTCAAAAAGTACTAATGAAAAAATTTTGAGACAATTCTTGAATATTTTCTATAAACTGTTAATTGAGCCAAAAATTATCACGAATGCATTACGTTTGGTAATATATCTGATATAAAAAAAAACTATGATGGATGATATTTTAATATACTTTTCAGTACACACACTGGTGACAAAAGGTTAGTTACCGAGACAAAATAATTTTATTTTACATTAGCTACTAGGTCCCTAAGATGCTATAACTATTATACATTATTGACTAAGAAAAATACTTGCGCACGCTATTTTTTGTATAAATTACTCGCTATATATCACCACTATATCAAACAATTTATTTCTGCACTCGACGCGCGTTTCGCTTATCATGTTATCTTCATCAGGAGTGATGATTGACGATGACTCATCGTCAATCATTGCTCCTGATGAAAATAACATGGTTAGCGAAACGTGCGTCGAGTGCAAAAATAAAATCTTTCTTATAGTGATAATATATACCGAGTAATTTATGCAAAGAAAAGCGTGCGCAAGTATTACATCATATATATTTTTGAATTCGTATTTTCACAAGCTTTCATTTGACACCCCACTCGATGACCTGGTAATTTTTTTTTTTCACTTTCGACTTCACCCCCCATATACCTAAAAAATTATCAAACAAAATGCACTCGTGTTAACTTTTGCCTAATCTACACTGTATGAAGAATATTCCAGAATTTTTTTACAATTTTTGACCAATACTTTCTGATATAGGGTGGGGTGTCAGGAATTTTTGGCCATTTTTTTTTAAATAACACAAAGAAGAATGTGCGCAAGTATTACATCATATATATTTTTGAACTCATGTTTTCATAAGTGTTCATTTGACACGCCACTCGATGACCTTAGAAAAAAAAAATTACCCCTTACGCACTTACCCCTATAAGTTAACCCCTTAAGTCAAAAATTTAACTCTCAAAACTACACGGATCCGATTGCGCCATCAATTCCTATATTAGTACCAAACCTTAACCTTCTATGTCAAATAGTTTCTGAGAAAAACGGGTGTGACAAATGGACAGACACCGAAGTGATCCCATAAATGTTCCGTAAGGAACACTAAAAAACAATACAGTTAATTAAAAATAATGCCAAGAATAAATGTTCAGTACTCCTGTCGCGGCCATTATATGTAAATTACAAAATTTACTGTATGCATCTACAAACAAACATTATTTTGAAAGATATTGGTTTTAGCACATACTCACAATAGGAGGAGCTAATAAAAATCTCGAAGTTCTAAACTAAACTAAGTCTAACTGAAAAAGTGGAAAATACATTATATTTACATTTTATAATGCTGGCGTATTACTTCAAATGGAAACCCAAATACGGAAGGAAAGAAAGAGGGAGTAAGAGTTTTCACAATGCTTCACTTTGTTTTATGCTTTTTAAAAATTACAATATATATACAAATACTAAACCAAAAATCTAAGGTCAAACCTTTCATAATTCGAAATCAGCTTCGAATTTAGCTTAGATCAATCCACAAATTCTAAGCAAATTTTTGACAAAATTGACTGTACTCGTAGCTATCCAGCTATTACTACTATTATGGGGCTGAAATTTGGCCATGCTTGTTATCCAGCTCATCTTAAACAATAATGTCAGAGAATTCCACTAATGAAAGTTATGTGGAACTGTTCAATCATATTTTTTTTGAATGTCATAAATATAATAATGATTTGTACCCAAAATTAATAAAGAACTACTGCACACCAGGACTGTTAGACTTTCTAAATGTACTCATACTTTTAGATAGTTTTCGAACTAAAAATATCGTCATATCTTCTATACACGAAAATAAAATTAAACTTTGAATTCTGAATATAACTATTGTCTTGCTTGTAAAAAATCCTCATGCAATCCTCAATTTATATAATATATTACCATAGGCCTACTTTCTTGTTTTACAATACTCTGATCAACCCAGAGCGAGAAGAGTGTAACAGAAAATGTGACAAAATTTTGTCCTTTTGTAATAAGGCACAACAGCTCAATCTCTGTGAATAGTTTTTAGATACGCTGTATATAATGTTTCAATTAGCGACTAGCAATATGGCAGAACTGCCTAAGATAAAATTTAATAAAAAATTTCCAAATATCTTAAGTTAAAATAACATTAAAAACCTTATTGTTGTGTTGTTTATAAAAATTGATAAATAAATAACCGGTCAAGTGCAAGTTGAACTTGCGCAATTAGTGTTCCGTACATTGACTGTTTTTAAAATAAAAAATTTTATTACGAAGGTATAAAATGATCAGTGACTTTATATAACACACCGCAATAGAGTTTTTAACAAAGTTTGGTTCCAATCTTTACTGAAAACTGACTACCTTGAAATTTTTGTTTTTTCATATATCAAATAAATTATTAAAGATGATAATTTTCGTTCAATCTACACCCCGTGGAGAATATTCCAAATTTTTTGAACAGTACTTTTCGAGATAAGGGGGGGACAGCGATTTTTTTCAAGATTTTTAAAAATAATACAATGAAAAGTGTGCGCAAGTATTACTTATATATATATATATATATATATATTATATATATATATATATATATATATATATATATATATATATATATATATATATTATTATTATTAGTGTTTCCACAGGCTTTCATTTGACACCACACTCGATGACCTAGTAAAAAATTTTTTTTTCACTTCCGATTTCACCCCCCAAAACTAACCCCTTAAGACAAAATTTAACTTTCAATTTTTTACCAAATTTCAACTTTCTATGAAATAGTTTCGGAGAAAAATCGGGTGTGACAGACGGACAGAGAGACGGAGTCATAAGTGTTCCGTACCGAACACTAAAAAACCGGTATAGCGCAATTTGGACTTGCGCAATAAGTGTTCCGTACTGTGATTGCTTTTAAAATAAACTAAAATCCTTACTTAGGCTAAGTTAATTAGGTCCCTGACATCTTAAGGTCCGATATGTGTTTTCACGTTTTTTCTCAGTTAATCATGTGTAATAGCATCTTAACTACCTAATGCCAATAAATCAGTCTATTTCAATCTCAATCTAGAATATAGTAATAAAAGTGTAAAACAAATATTTACTACCTAAATATTTGTTTAATAATAAACAAATAAAATAAAATTGTCTCGGTATAGGAGCGATGCGCGACAGTAATGTGCTGAAAAGTATATAAAAAAAGCTCCACCATATTATTAAGTCACATAGTTTTCATAGTTTTTTTTATACTAGATAAATTAGCAAACGTAATACACTCGTGATTATTTTCGCTCAGTCTTCACTTGACGGAGACCATACCAGAATTTTTTTCAAAATTTTTTAATCAGTAATTTTCGAGATAAGGAGAGGGCAGAGACTGTTAGCAATTTTTTAAAAATAGTTTAAGTATTACATCATACCCATTTTTAAACTCGTGTTTTCCCACGCCTTCATTTGACACCCTACTCGGTGAACTGGTAATTTTTATTTCACTTCCGATTTCACCCCCCAAAATCTTAAGTCAAAATTTCGCTTTGAAACTACATGGCTTTGATTGGGCCATTAATTCCTATATTTATGCCAAATTTTAACTTTTTATATCAAATAGTTTCGGAGAAAATCAGGTGCCACAGACAGACGGACACCGAACTGATCCGATAAGTGTTTCTTACGAACACTAAAAAAGCTTTATTGTATATCAAACTACTCTACATTGAAAGTTATTTTTTTTATAATTAATGTCAGGGTCATCTAAATGTGAAACGGTACGACTCGATCCTCTTCTAAGAGATCATAAATATATAATTTTTATATATATATATATATATATATATATATATATATATATATATAATATATATATATATATATATATATAATATAATATATATATATATATATATATATATATATATATATATATATATATATATATATAATATATATATATATATATATATATATATATATATATATATATATATATATATATATATGTCAGTCTGATCCCCAACAGAAAAGTAGAATTACAAGAAATACTGATAAAGTGTTAAATAACAAGTCTTGAAAAATAGGTCTAAAAATAAACTTCACCAAAACCAAATATTTGAACAACGAGAGTGAAGATAACAGCCAGGAACTATTAATAGAAGCTGAAAGAATCGGAAATGTACAAATATTCATATATTTAGGACAAAAAATCGAAATATCAAAAAATAATTTAAAGACTAACTTGGATAGAAGAGTCTCGTTGGCTTGGTCTGCGTTTGGAAAGTTACAATCTACATTTAAACTGGACATATATATATATATATATATATATATATATATATATATATATATATATATATATATATATATATATTATTAGTGTTTCCACAGGCTTTCATTTGACACGACACTCGATGACCAAGTAAAAAAATTTTTTTTTTCACTTCCGATTTCACCCCTCAAAACTAACCCCTTAAGACAAAATTTAACTTTCAATTTTTTTTACCAAATTTCAACTTTCTATGACAATAGTTTCGGAGAAAATCGGGTGTGACAGACGGACAGAGAGACGGAGTCATAAGTGTTCCGTACCGAACACTAAAAACCGGTATAACGCAATTTGGACTTGCGCAATAAGTGTTCCGTACTGTGATTGCTTTTAAAATAAACTAAAATCCTTACCTAGGCTAAGTTAATTAGGTCCCTGACATCTTAAGGTCCAATATGTGTTTTCACGTTTTTTCTCAGTTAATAATGTGTAATAGCATCTTAACTACCTAATGCCAATAAATCAGTCTATTTCAATCTCAATCTAGAATATAGTAATAAAAGTCTAAAACAAATATTTACTACCTAAATATTTGTTTAATAATAAACAAATAAAATAAAAGTTAAAAGTTATTTTTTTATAATTAATGTCAGGATCATCTAAATGTGAAACGGTACGACTCGATCCTCTTCTAAGAGATCATAAATATATAAATTTTATATATATATATTTATATATATATATATATATATATATATATATATATATATATATATATATACATATATATATACTTATATATATATATATATATATATATATATATATATATATATATATATATATATAGAATTACAAGAAATACTGATAAAGTGTTAAATAACAAGTCTTGAAAAGTAGGTCTAAAAATAAACTTCACCAAAACCAAATATTTGAACAACGAGAGTGAAGATAACAGCCAGGAACTATTAATAGAAGCTGAAAGAATAGGATACATACAAATATTCATATATTTAGGACAAAAAATGGAAATATCAAAAAATAATTTAAAGACTAACTTGGATAGAAGAGTCTCGTTGGCTTGGTCTGCGTTTGGAAAGTTACAAGCTACATTTAAACTGGACATCCCAAATACAATAAGAGTATTCAATCAATTCGATCAGTATTAACATATGGCACTGAAACGTGCCATAAATAAAGGTATAATAAATAAATTCCAGGTAACCCAAAGAGCAACAGACAGGAGAATTCTAAATATTAAACTCCGAGATCATATTCCTAACATCAAGATTCGAAGAAGATCGAAAGTGATAGACGTAATACAACGAATATGAATATTAAGGTGGAATTGGGTGGGCCATATCACAAGGATAAATAATAAGAGATGGACACACTGAATAGTTGAATGGAAACCTAGAGAACACAAAAGATGCGGAGGTAGACGACACTAAAAGATTAGCGGGACACGACTGGATGCAAACATTGAAGAAAAAATCATTACCATATAAATATAAAAAGAGGGTTAAAGAAAAAATTGTCTAAAATATATATATATATATATATATATATATATATATATATATATATATATATTAGACAATTTTTTCTTTAACCCTCTTTTTATATTTATATGGTAATCATTTTTTCCTTGGCTTTAAGGTTATGTGAATTAAAACTTCATTTTACATGTATGTTAACGTTTAAATTTTTTACCAAATTACAACTTTCTATGACAATAGTTTCGGAGAAAATCGGGTGTGACAGACGGACAGAGAGACGGAGTCATAAGTGTTTCCGTACCGAACACTAAAAACCGGTATAGCGCAATTTGGACTTGCGCAATAAGTGTTCCGTACTGTGATTGGTTTTTAAAATAAACTAAAATCCTTACTTAGGCTAAGTTAATTAGGTCCCTGACATCTTAAGGTCCGATATGTGTTTTCACGTTTTCTCTCAGTTAATAATGTGTAATAGCATCTTAACTACCTAATGGCCAATAAATCAGTCTATTTCAATCTCAATCTAGAATATAGTAATAAAAGTGTAAAACAAATATTTACTACCTAAATATTTGTTTAATAATAAACAAAATAAACTTCACCAAAACCAAATATTTGAACAACGAAAGTGAAGATAACAGCCAGGAACTGTTAATAGAAGCTGACAGAATAGGAAATGTACAAATATTCATATATTTAGGACATAAAATGGAAATATCAAAAAATAATTTAAAGACTAACTTGGATAGAAGAGTCTCGTTGGCTTGGTCTGCGTTTGGAAAGTTACAATCTACATTTAAACTGGACATCCCAAATACAATAAGAGTATTCGATCAATTCGATCAGTATTAACATATGGCACTGAAACGTGCCGTAAATAAAGGTATAATAAATAAATTCCAGGTAACCCAAAGAGCAACAGACAGGAGAATGCTAAATATTAAACTCTGAGATCATATTCCTAACATCAAGATTCGAAGAAGATCGAAAGTGATAGGTAGACCACAGACAAGATGGACAGACGACACTAAAAGATTAGCGGGACACGATTGGATGCAAACATTGGAGAAAAAATCATTACCATATAAATATAAAAAGAGGGTTAGAGAAAAAATTGTCTAATATATATATATATATATATATATATATATATATATATATATATATATATATATATATATATATATATTTTTTAGACAATTTTTTTCTTTAACCCTCATTTTTTATATTTATATGGTAATGATTTTTTCTTGGCTTTAAGGTTATGTGAATTAAAACTTCATTTTACATGTATGTTAACGTTTCAATCAACCTAGTGATCTTTTTCAAAACATTTAATTTCATTAATACAGCCAGTAACAATGTCGATATATATCGAGTACCCTAAAAAACCAAACCATGATTACCCATGCAATAACAATGTTATAATTTGGCTTACCTTAAGATGTAGAGTTTGAAAGATTTATATTTTCTTGTCAATAATTAAAACATTCCAAGAGTCATATACACAACACACTATTTATTTTAAAACTCTGCACACATTTAAAAATTATTAAAACGGTGTTACTTTATCATTATACTTTAAAGAACTGAAAAATATATTCGATTCAGATTGTTAATTTCTTTTTTGTCGTTTATGGCATTTTGGTTTTTGTGGATAAGGATGGATTCTAAGATTTCTTTTTTTTTAGTATGATTTTCGTAACTTAAGATTTTCGTGTTTTCGTAATTAAATGTGTGTTTTTTTTCCTTTAACTTAACTTAAGTCCTATTCTTGCCGCAATAGTCATGTCCTATTTGTTGAAAAATTGCATTGGCAAGCTATCTTTCAGGCTTCCTTTTCTTTTTCAATATGTCGATGATCTTATTCCGTCCATACCAGAAAATGGTAAAGAAAAAATTCTCCGTATTTTTAATTCTTTTAATCCACATCTACAGTTCACCATGGAAGAAGAGTCAGCAATGCTGTTACCTTCCTTGACACAAGAGTCATCAGAGGTGCTGATGGTGTTATCAGACTGGATTGGTATAGAAAACCAACTTCTTCAGGCCAACTCCGGCCATGATTGGAAAGTGAAACTAAATGTTATAAAGGGTCTCTACCGAAGAGTTAAAAATATAGCTCACCCGGATTATCTATCTCAAGCACAGACATTGCTCACAAACCTTTTCATGGAAAATGGGTACAATAAGAAGTTCCTGCTCAAGACCAAGGACAAAGTTGATAAGCTGTTCCTTACTGATAACATCTTACCAGAGCCTCCCCCTACACCTTTACCCCCCCCCTCCCCCCCCCTCCAACCCCTTCACCCCTGCTAGTCATATAGAAACAGGTCTCTCGTTACTATCTTTACCCTTTATACCCGGTCTCACTTCCAAATTAGTTCATATTCTGCGTGTTATTCCCAATGTTAAGATTGCCAGATATTACTTTTTCAAAAACAAACGCATTTTCAGTAAATTTAAATCTTCACTACCCGTCCTCTCAATGTCAGATATGGTATATTCGATCTCCTGTCTTAATTGTTCCTTTGTCTATATCGGGCAGACGTCACAGTCTCACAATCGCCGCATCGCATTACATAAAAGTGACACTAGATGCCATCCACAAAGGTGTGCACTGGCGAGCCACTCTGTCGATAATGGACATTCCTTCAATTTCAACGAACCAAAAATTCTTCATTTTCAAAAAAACCTTTCCGAAAGAGAATTTCTTGAGATGTGTTATATCAACGAAAATCCCCACAACATTAATAAAAGAACCGATCTCGATGGTTTGAGTAACATATACAGTTTTCTCCTCTCTTGTGATTCACCTTCTCCACATAATATCTCTGGGTCGTCTTTCTCGTCATAGTTTTTTCTTCCTCAGTATTTCTCTAGTTCTTTCTCGCTACTTATTCGATTTTGGGTGTCCTTTCTTTAGTTATATATTTTTATGGTCCCCTTAAATTTCTTTACAATTACATTCCCATTTTTATTAAAATTGCTTAGTGTATAACGGATAAATAAACCCTCTTCACTCTTCAGCTACTTCTCCAATCCCTCTCTTCTCCTCTCAAGAGGAAAAAATCCTATTTCCTTTACGCCACTTTAATCTCCATACCGTTTAAAAATAGCGTTCCCAATGGGTACTTTTCCTGTATACCAACATTCCAATCTAATGATGTAGTACCTAATTTGTATTCAACCGGTTCTTTCCTGGTTGTTCAACCTTTTCTCCCTTTTGTTTTGAGTGATTCCTTACTTCTGTCAAATAGTTGTCCTTTGTCAGCGCCTTGTCATACTTGTCTTTTCTTTTCAGATCACAGGTGGCTAATTAATTATAAATGAGTATTTGATTTTCAGCATCCAAGGTTTCTAATGGCATCCTTGCTGTAAATGCCTTATTTTTAAATTAATATGTTAGTGAATAGTGGCTGTTTTGTTTCAGTGTCGGTCTTTGTTGTAACAATTGTTATCTATGGTCATTCTTGTTAGATTAATTCGCACACTGCATGTGAATCACTTGCAACTTTTACTTTGTTACGTCTCTATAATAATAATAATAATAATGTATATTTCTTTATAACAACAATAAAAATTGATTAGTAATTATAAATTAAAAAATTATAAATAAAAATTAAACTTAACGATAATCATTTTCTACGCCCGACTTTCCTTATTTGGTGCTTCATTATCTTTTTTAGTTTGTGCCCTGATGAAGGTCCCAACCTAGGACCGAAATATTTTCTAAATGAAATTGTATGAACATATGTTCTGCCCCCTTGCCGAGTTCCCCAACTATTTTCATATCTTAGGATTATATATATATATATATATATATATATATATATATATATATATATATATATATATATATATATATATATATAGTATATATATATATATATATATATATATATATATATATATATATATATATATATATATATATATATATATATATATATATATATATATATATATATATATATATATCTTTTAGACACATCAAAAGAGCGTAGCCTAGCCAATGATCCATCATGCCAAATGCGGACGAATACCTTGGATATATCAAGTGCAACCGCTCAAAATTCTCCAAAAATGTTTAATTGCGTTGTTCTAAACATGCTTGGCAACTATTAAATTATCTCCTGTTAATTTTTGCTTATGATGGTCGCTAATCACAATTAATTCTTCCAGATATTTTAGAAGATGCTGATAGCCTTTTGTCTTTTTGTGTTTTTTGGGCAACTCAAGTCAATATCGGATATCCTTAAATGCACGTTGAAAATAGTCGGTGATATCTTTTCTTGGAAATATCGTAGGAAATTGTAGAATGTGAAATAAGGAGTTCAGCTAACAAGTTAGCTTTCCCAACACGTGTTGATGTAATAATATTATTAGGCCGTGTAGTGGATTTAGTGAAATTTAGACTAGTTGCCTTAGCAACTGACCAAAATGTCCTGGAATTTTTGGGGTAGGCATGAACTTTGTTTCTAATTATTTGATTAGGTCCCTTCTTAGTTTTGTCGATTATTCTTTTCCATCTGTGTGCCATTGACGGTAGGCTAGATGTTTAGAAGCAGCAGCTGTTTTGCATTTTCTATAGAACCAAGGCTTGCCGGTAAAAGCACATGTCTTCGAAAAGAAGATGTAAGTTTCCATGCCAGCCAAAATGACATCGGAGCTCTCCTGAGCGCAGTCAGTGAGTCATTGGATCTACTGCTCCATCTCTCCCGCATTAGCACAATAAGGCAAAAAAAAATATCTCAGTTATGGGACCCTCTATACTTCTTGTTTGATAAAGTCACAATCACCTATTAGACAACTAAAGGATACCGCGTTATTTTGGACACCTTGTGCCTCAAGACCAAAACTCATTAATGGTTATTCTTTCGCTTTACCAAAATATTTTTTTCCGTAATTTATATTACTCAGTTTATTATTCATCAGCAAAATATTGCTATTTTAGTTCTTTTCATTTTTTCCCTGTACGGGCATTAACTGCCGTACTTGGTAATTAATAATGTATCTAACCCTGAATGGCACTTCAACAATATAATGTTTTTTTTCTAAATATTTTATGAACATACTAAACATAAAAAAGGGACTGGTTATAAATTTATTCCCAAGAGATGACCTTATTCCATCGAAAGTTTGCAATAACCTAAAATAACTTCCTTTTATGTGGTTTTGTGTTCCATTATTGAAGAAATTGGTTATCTCAATTGAAAATAACGAGATAATAAAATGAAAAATAAAATTTTATACATTTTTTTTTTAAATGACACTTAGATTTTAAAAAGATTAAACAATAATATGTTTCACATCTTGCACTTTATTGTTTTTTCGGTTACAATTGTTTCAATACGACAGTGTCTTCATCAGACAGAGGATATTCTAAACTAGTTAGTTTAGAACATTTTCCGTCTGACAAAACATACTCTCGTGTTAAAATAATTTTAACGAAAAAAATAATAAAGTGGAAATTATGAAACATATTAGTGTTTAATTTTGTTAATTTACGATGCATTTCCATCAAGTAACGGATAACTCAGTAAATGATTGATTTTTGCTGAATAAAAACTTCTTACTTAAATTATGCTAATTTCCCTTACAGGCACCAGCGAAAGTCTAGTATTTTATTAGTTTAAGAACAAATATCAAGTTCAAATGAAAGTCGATTAGTTACTTCATTATTCATACACAAAAGTAATTTTCTAATGGAAGCAATTTGCTTCGTGAATAACAAAATAATATCTATTTGCTATATAAAGAACAAATATTTTCTTAAAGAGAGCTTTCCCTATGATCACAAGAAAATTATTTTTGTATTTAAAATAAAATTTTACTATTTTAAATCAAGGATATATTTAAAATTCACAGTATTACGAAAATATTTTTATATATTAAAATCAGTGACTTGGCTGGGGGCAACATGTAAAACGTTTTTCTCGATACATCTTCTAGATTAATATAGAAATTCCATTTACCTCAACTTCAAATGCCTTTAAAATATATTATTTCTATCTGTAGCCTCCCCTCCCTGATTTCTAACTCTGATTCCATGAGAATCCATAACAACAAATTGTTCAGCTACAATATCGCCGCACATTCAGTTTTGGACATTTTAAAAACGATAGAAAAGTCTAATTCCATTACTGTCTTATTTTTCAATTCAACCAATCATAAATCGTGACTTTCACCTACCTTTTTATGTTAGCATTTGTACTGTAGTTATTTTGTCGTGCTGATCCCCCATAGCAGGGCCAATATGAAAAGAAGTTATATGTCCGTCTGGTGCGACTCTAGATACACCAAAATAATTATCGATTTCGATACTAGACAGTGTTCTGTGTAATGGGCAGCTGACAAATTCTCGATTTAAACAAGATTAAAACTATAAGTTTAATCGATTATTAAACTTATAATAGTGTAATTGATAACTTTTTTTCACATGAAAAATCGTATTTCCTGTTTTGACGGAAAACATTGGCTATAATAATGTATATTTATATGTAGTCGAGTACTTTTATTTGTCTAACATGATTTCAGTCATATGCATCAATTTTAGTTTCTACTAATAAAACTCTTTTACTAAATCTAAATTTTGTTTTTTGTTAGATGGCTAATAGAGGAGTAATAAAAATTATTCGTAGGTTATTTTATCAGTTGATGAGTATTTTAATTTTCATGTAGTTTATCTCTGCAGCATCAGTTAATTTTTTTTTGAAAAACGAAACTTTTATTATAAACACGGCATAAAGATAGACGATTGTAAAAATTCCATGGCAAAATAATAATATGGATGTAACCATTGTCGTTCATAGTAAAATGTACAGTAAACAAAAATAGAGTCGATTATCTGCTTTTATGCATTTTTTAATTATGCATTTCAACTTATTTTTTATCAAGTCGAACTGATTCGATTATATTAATCGATTATCATACACCACATCCAATCTGTAGTTTTTCCGATGGATGATTATTTTTTCACTTACTTTGAACGCTCAAACATTAGTTACTTATGCAAATATATTCATATAGTGGGGAGTCGTTCAACTTAACAAAGATCTGGGATGATATTAAACAAGTGAAATTTAACGCGGCAATAATCCAGGAGGCAGTTTTTTATAAAAAAGTTAGCGTTACAGAACCTGACATAGCGATGTCGGAACACTCTATTCCTCTAGCATCGCACTCAACTAGCTGGGCGTTTATTTGGAAGCAAATGCGTCTTGGTATCAACATCTTTCATGCGAAGTAACGAGAGCTTCTCAAAAGCTGGGAATTTTATTTTGTACTAGAAAACTTTACACTATACAACAACTTTTGTTCCTGTACAGAGCTCAAATTCGACCAACCATAGAATTCACTAGCAATCTTGTTTCTTTGGAACATCGAAGAGCAGTTAGCGATTTAAATCTATTTTGCAAGTATTTCATAGGGCGCAATGGATGTAGCCCGCTCAATTCCTCCCAGAGTAGTACATGTTAGGAATACACATCGACCTAAGCATGAAATTCATCTCTTCACTCCTCGTAACACCCTTTTCAAAAATTCTTTTATGTGGGAAACTTCACCATTCTGAAATGATTTGAGCAGGTCCGTTCTCCTATAGAGTACAAGATGCAACGATTCAAGACTAACGTGAATCGCTTTTTTCCGCACACAAATCACTCCTGTTACATTTTGGGGCTTTCCCTGAAACATGGGTGCTATGACCATAAAAATTATTCCGAATCCATGTAATAAAATATCGTGCATAATAAAATAAGCAGAATAAGGATCAAAATGAGTAGTAATAGAGTAGATGACACAAGTGAATAGTTTGATTACTATTTGGATTATTCAAATCTTTATGACGTAATTATAGGCTTCTATTAGAAAACATGTATAACAAGAACATATTCCCAAAGAGTTTCTTTTAGATCCTACAGATTTTAAAGTGTTTTTAGTTACCCATATCTAGTAAGTCCAGAGATTCTGAATTAAGATATATTTTTTTTAACATTTTGAAATATGTAATAATTTACTCTCTTATTTTAAATTGTTTAATTCATATTTCAGAAAGTATTGACATAAACGATAATATCATCTTACTAAAATTTTATACTAACTAATAGTACAGGTCTTAACTCAGATATTTTACGTCTCAAATTTAATGAAAATTCAGAATAAATGATTTTATGATCTAGGAGATCATATTAAATATACGATTACTATAATAACGTATCTTTTAAGAGGGTTTAAGTGAAATTGTTAAACATAATTTAGATAAAATGGCATACTTTTTTCTTGTGGCGCAAATAAGCTTTTCTTATTTATTGAACTAGAAAAAAAATCAATAAAAAAAAAACTTAAAACTGTTACTAGAAGACTTTAACGATTGAATGAGCAGAGAAGCAAGTCATTTTTCTCAGGCTTACTTTATCGGTATCTGAATGTCAAAAACGTCAAGACTCGTGAAATATTTTAAACACTAGCAGTAAAATATATAAACGTCTGACATTTTAGACAAGAACCGAGCCTATGAAAGCGAGCAGGATAATACTGTGCTACTATTGAAATAATTGATATAGTATTACAATCTTAAATAGTTGATTAGTGAAAACTTTTGACTTGGCTTAGAGGCTTATTTTAACATTTCACTACCTTCCTGTTAGCAATATTGTAAATTCAAAGTTGATCGTTCTTGTGATCTCACTAGGAGCCGTGTTATACTTATCCAATTTCTTCCTTGCACTAAAACTGCTGGTCCAAGACAATGAGTAATCCGGACATCTACCAGTCACCAAACTAGAGCGGAATATGTCAAGTAGTAAGCACGTCCAGTTTTCTCATTGTCTTAACCTAACGTACCTTTATTAAAATATTAAATTAATGACTATCCGCATTAAATAATAAATATTTTTCTTCCTACTACATAGTGACGGTAACCACCTCTTTCGATTACCAAGTTTCGATCGTTGGGACATTAATGTAATGCCTTGAGGAAACACCCTGATTTTTAATGTTTTTATTGTTTGTTTGATGTACAACTTTCTTAAAAAAATATTCTATATTTTAGCTTTTGTGTTGTCTACAAGCGTCACAAAGTGTCACTATACACGTGCATGTAGGTGCAAAGAAGATGCATTAATTTGTTTTTAAAAAATTACTTCATTCAGCAAGTTTTTTGCAGTAACTGTTTCTTTTAAATTATCTGTGATTGGCAATCATCCCAATAATTGTTTAAACTAACCTTCATTTAACTACATGTATATATTATTTATGTATATGTAATTTAAAATATTCGTAGGTCTATGTTTCTCAGATTTTGTACGACAAATTATATCTAACATAGTTATCTATTTTTAAGCCTTTTTAAAATTATTGCCAAATGAACAATTCCGACCTACCAGTATTTATGTTCGAAGTAAAACAAAAACAAATAATATAAAATGTTGTTTTTTGGTTAAAATGAAACATCGGGTTTTATTTTATTTATTTTTCTCACGCCAGTAGTAATGAAAAAAATATGTTTCTAATACATTCATTTAACTGTGCGACCGGGTAACAGTAAGTTATTTTTTTTATGGGGCTAGCACTCGTGCTGCAGGGAAATTCCTAAACTCCATAAAAAAGACTGCTGAAAAGGGTTGTACGGGGAGTAGCAAGCTGAACTTCATAAGGATGTGAAGTATTAGCGCGACTTGTATTTCTAGCATGCACCTGTTTGGGAGGAATTAAGCGGGCTACATCCATCGAACACTTTCTATGAAAATACTTGCAGAATAGGCTTATGGTAAGTCGTCTACCGTTCTTCGACGTTCCAATGAATCAAGGTTACTGGCCAGTTCCGGGTCTCCAATGAGGCGAACAGCTCTCTTCTGAATATAATTCAAAAAATGCAGTGCATGTTTGAAAGCAGAGCCCCAAATATGGGAGCAGTATTCCATCGTTGGTCGAATTTGAGCTTTGTATAGAATTAATAGTTGTTGTGGAGTGTAAAGCTTTCTAGTTTGAAATAATATTCCCAGTTTTTTGAGCTCTCTTTGCTATGCTTGCAACAGGTTCATGCCAAGACATATTTGCTCCCAAATTAACGCCCAGTAAATTGAGTGACAATGATAGAGGAATAGAGTGCCCAGACATAACTATGTCAGGTTCAGTAACGTTAACTTTTTTAGAAAAAAACTACCATCTACCGATATTTGCATGAACAGCCGATGTTGGAGCATTCAAATTGAAAAATAAGATAAGCGTATTGTGTTTCGTATCAATCTCAAATATACATAAAATTGTTGTGAGTGTGAAACGATGCCACTTTTTACACTGAGAGAAATAAATATTTTACATACAGCCGTTTTATATATATATATATATATATATATATATATATATATATATATATATATATATATATATAAATCTTTTATTTTAATCTTGATCATGAGGTTTTTCCGAGTAAAACACTTGAGTTTCTAATTAGCTATCAAGTACCTAAAAACTAATATTAAAAAAATAATAATAAGAAATATTTTAATTAAAATTAATAAAAACATATTTTCCAAGGTTTAGCATAAAAACCAACTAAAAATAAAAACATACAAAAAATGTGTCCATTCCGCTACCCTACAAAAGTCTTTTCGCCAGTTCTCATCGTTGGCCATAGAGCGAGATGTATTGGTTTGGTTCTCATCGCTGGCCATAGAGCGAGATGTATTGGTCTGGTTTACTTATTTTCGAGGTATGGACAATATAAAGTTTGTTTGATTAGTGATTTTAATTTTTAACTAATTGTTATTGTTGCAAAAAAAAAATTTTAACCAATTGTTTATCTATATAAAAGACAAAATTTTAAGTGTACATGTTTTTATATTATGTGATTTGAATTGTTGTTGGTATCCGTAAGTTGATTTTGTTTATACTTTTTAATTTACTTTTAAAAATGAAAAACAACACCAAAGAAAAAAAAATTGACTATGCCCTATAGAGCGAAACGCCAATTAAAAATAACTTCTTAAAGAAACAAAAACTCAAGCATGTTGGGAACGTGGAATCTTTGGCACAATGACACTACTCAGTATATATCATCACTACACACAACACCAAACACTTTATTTTTGCACTAGACGCGAGTAGTAAATACCCAAGTGTTTTACTCAAAAGAACATCATGCCCAAGATTAAAATAAAAGATTTATATACATAAAGGTTCAAGAAATCAATTGTCGTATGTATATATATATATATATATATATATATATATATATATATATATATATATATATATATATATATATAAATATATATATATATATATATATATATATATATATATATATATATATATATATAAATATCTCCCGAAAATTCATCATGTCAATATACCACTTCAACCAGTCGTCAGGGCAATAGTTTATCCAACATATAAAATTGTTGTATATTTATTAAAAATTCACATTTCATTCAAAGGTTGAAACCTATAAAGTTGAGCCTTGAACGATATTCTGATCATCATTTTGATCACTATGAACAATCACTTTATACAATCTTTTCAATTAACTATTCAGTTTCTATAATATTAGTCAATTCAATCGAAATCTACAAACAACATTAACAGTGACTCGGGTTCCATTTTGGATCACATCTGGAAAACGATCATTACATTGGGTCACAGTTCGGTGAACCTCGATCCGGTATGAATACTTAGTACTTCGTTGAGTTCATTCAGTATAATTCTAGGCAAAACGTCGGAAGATTACTCTGGATTAATACAATTTTCCCAAGAAACACGATTTTTTAATATGAATTGAAGTTAAATAATAAATTGTATGATTACAAACATTAACTAACTAATAAGCAATTTCAAGTATCGACGCTATACTTTATATTCAAGTAAGTAACAACTTTTTTATTTTTTAATACCTTCACGTCAATATCTAGTATTTAAATGGTCTAATTAGAGGCATAATGGACAGATAAGTTAAATTTACCCTTATGCTCTAGGGTAAGATGCATATGGAGATTAGCATTATCAGCTTTAACGGGAATCGATATTTGCAATTAGTATTAGACACATCTAGGCATATCTTTATCCTTACCCCATAACCGCAAATGTGCAGTTCCTTGAATTGTAATAATCAGGATCTGAATCCGTATATATCTAAATAGTACATCGGCTTGCACGCATTTTCGGGTATAAGGAAACATACTATTATTAGTCTTAAGTATATATGGCTGTTTCATGTAATGTAGCTTATGATATTGAAGATATCTTTAAGTCATAAAATTGAAACTTTTGTAATGTTGAACTATTCCCTAGTTTATATACATAGAAGATGATTTATCTAAGAAAATGTAAGTTTATCGAAAATAAAAAAAAAATAGCAATAATATTTACTCAAACCTACCATCACAAATATAACTTGTAAACAGAGGCCAGTATAGGATTATAGCCAGGGAGGAAGGGGCGGTTCGACAAAATGTTGTGGAGAACTGATTTTGGAATTCTCAATTTATCTTTATCATTTCACAGATGATTTCGAATTTTCATTGGTGTAATTATATATTTTTTAAATATTTACATCGCTTGGTCCATATTGTAACAAAAATAAATTTACGATTTTATCAGGCTATGCAGATGATCATAGCCTGTCATAAAAATATGAATGCTGTACCCGTCTATATATGCTACTTTAAGTCGGCCATTTTAATATTTTTCGGTTCGTAAATCTTTTTTTATCAAAGTACTACACTACTTCATATGTGGTTAAAAATAACAGAAGAACTGAACTTTGCAACACTCTAATATATTTTTATGTAAATTGGCTCAATATAGTCACTGTATAAAAAAATATGGAAGTATTAATTTAGAAAATTTTTACTGACACCATATTCTATTGGTAAATTCCAAATTTGGTATAATTTAATATTTCTTTTCTTTCAGAGTTGTAACAGAAACGGTCTTTCTAGACTTCGTTTTTCTTGAAACCAAATACCTCAGTAGCATGAATATGCGATTTCCCAAGTAAAAATATTCTGTGATTTGATATATTATTTTAGAACGCCCATTTTATGTATGTGTTCATAGCCGACACAACTCCACGTTGCTACGAATATTTAAAAATTCACAAGTTTCCATATTTCAACTAATTGCCCGTAAAATGTTCTATAATTTTACAACAGTATTTCTTTTTGTTTTTACGTCCTTTACTAGAGGGAAGTATTGTATTCGCGAGAAATTTCTGTATTTGCATTTCTTCATATTAAAGTCACTAATTTCCGTTAATCTATCGTTCTGTCTGTCTGTAGGCTTGTTGGCCTAATAACTCTCAAACGAGATTAGCTATCGATTTCAAATAAGGTGAAGATTTAATACTTGACATAAGGATAAGACAGTGTTGTTTTACTATTAAATAAGGATAAAACTTATGGTTTTCGAGCAATATCGCTAAAGGGGAGGAAAGGGACAAGGGTAGATACATTTTGTTAATTTTTTAAATCAGTATGACAATTTTTCTTGGTTTTTGTTGATATAATAAACAAACTTTAGACAATATTATTCATAGCACAACATATGGAAGGGGTGGGTGAGTGTGTTAAAAACCTTGTTGTCAAGTTTGCTAAAGGTTCTTTTCAGGGTTCTTGCAATAGAGAATTAAGAAAATGTAATTTTTTTATTATTTACAATTATTTATAATCAAACGTGAATGAGGTGAGAGAGGGTCACGGAGTTCGCATCGTATTGCAGGTTTCTTTCATGGTTCTCGGAGTCAGGATTCTGACAATTGTGTTATTTTAATTTTCATTATAATCATATAAAGGCTCAATGAAATAGTGATCGGAAGGATGTTTTGTATATATTAACTTATAAGTTCTTTCAGTCAAATGATCTGAAAATTCCATTATTTTTTTATTATTTTAATTTAATGGGGTAGAATAATAGATCGAAGAGTTTCTTCGAATATGTTGCATTATACACCTATTTCAGAATGACTGGAGTAGAAGAATCACTGTCGTACTTTTTCAACATCTTCAGCTGCTCAGGCACGTAAGAGGTTTATAAGCAAGAAGAGAGGGTTAGAGGTGACTGGTGTATATCGTATTGTACTTTCATTTGAGGTTTCTTGAAATAAAGCAATCTGAAAATTGTAATATTTATTTGTTGTTTTCAATCGACCAAATATGTGTTAAAAAAAAAGGAGTTAGATGAGTTGCTCTGCATATATTTGTTTACATATCCTTTTTAAGACTTTTTGTGTTGAGAAATTTGAAAATTTTGTTATTTTTTAATATTGTTAATTTTACAGAAATATTACTTACTGGAAGTGTTAGATCTCAGCTATAAATGTCTCTGAAACTCATCCTACTATGTATTATTTAAACAACGACTTGCATTGTTTGGATTAGGTCACTTCTTATTGTGAAAAAGTCAAATTCAGTAATACATATTGCAAGGAAAGTACAAAGTAAATCACCCCGTCGGGGACCGGGACAGAGTATCTCCCCCGGTACGTTCTGCCTGTCGTAGGAGGCGACTTAAAGAACAATCTAGATGGTAGATGCCAGATCCCACCAGCATCGCCCGGTGTGATACCATCGCATCGGCTTAGGCTGCGTGAAGTTGCTTAACGTTTCGAGGCTGTGCCAATGTCCCGGACTGTGGGACCAAATACCATGATGAGGCACCTGGATACAAAAAATTCCGGTGGTAAAATAGCCCCCCGTTCGGATCTCCGGGCGGGGGCTGGTCCAGGGGCGTCGACATGCAGAGATCAGAATTTTAGAATAGATTTTTGCAACATACGAGGTTTAAACTCGAACATAAATTCAGTGCACCAACACCTGCAATCAAATAAACCTCATGTACTCGCTCTCTGTAAAACCAAGGTCAGTTCATCGACCACACAGTCAATTATCTTTATCCTGGATACGACTTCTATTCCCGATTTAGGCGTAACTTTGATGTTATGTGGTTAAGAATAACGACTCAACCAACCATAAGGTTCATCTGTATCCTCTATCGACCACCAAATGATACTAACTTTAGAACGCTTTTCGTTTCTCTTGCAGACACCATCGATCATTTACAAATTAACTATCCAAATGCCGAAATTGCCTGGGAAATTGCCATCCTGGGCTACGGATTTAATGTCCACAACATCAACTGGCTTAAATATTCAAATACTACCGACGAACAAGGTCGTGAAGCCAAATCATTTTCACAGTACCCCAAACAGCACTTTTTTGTGGCTTAACTCATGTTGGCTTATTGTCTCTGGTTTGACGAACCAACTTTAACGGATCCCTGATCAAGACGTGGGGAGTTCGCCAGTTTCTTCTTGATCAAGTTGTTTTTAATCACTAATCCGGAGAGGTTTACGTAACGATCAGATATTTTCGGGTGTACGTACGAGCAAATCCGCCGTCAGGTTCTTCCGACCATAAACTACTTTCGACATCGAGTATTCTACCAATCAGTGACAGAGAAGCGCCTACCAAAACCGCGCAAGATTTAGCACTACAAATCTGCTAAATGGGAAAATCTCATGGAATACTTTCGAACTTTCCCTTGGTTAGACGTTTGTTTTCGATCCGACGACATATCTGACTGCGCCAGGGAGGTTTCCGATGTTATTTTGGCCGGTATGGAGTCTTACATCCCTTTTTCGAAGAAATGCTCTTCCAACGGTAAACCTTGGTTTGACCGAAAATGCAAAGAAGCTGTTGCTTCTAAACATCTTGCATACCGACAATGGCGTGAAAATCCTAACACACCATAAATCGTAACACCTTTGTTCATGCCAGGAACAGATGCAAAGAAATTATCGACAAAACCAAGGAGGCACACAATCAACGGATTAGAAACAAACTTCTCGCTTGTCCCAACACTTCCAGGTCCTTTTGGTCAATCGCTAAGGCAGTTAGTCAGAATTTCACCAAATCCACCACCACTCACACGGCCAGATAATTCTATTGCAACGACACCTGTTGAGAGAGCGAACTTGTTGGCTCAACTTTTTGCTTCACATTCTACTGTCGATTTCCAAGGAAAAACACCACCTACTATTCCCATAGTGCAGTCAAGGATGCCCGATATTGTCTTCAGACAGCGTATCATAAAACGTATTTTGATGAAGCTAGACACCAAAAAGGCTTCTGGCGCTGACGGAATACCTGCCATAGTTCTCAAAAACTCTGCGAGGAAACTAACACCAGTTTTCTGTAGACTTTTCAACATATCCTACAGAAAGGGAATATTTCCTTCCTGCTGGAAATGTGCCACAGTTCAGCCGATACCTAAAAAAGGCAAGAAGACCTTGCCAGATAACTACCGACCAATAATATCGAAAGTCATGGAAAAGGCTATTAATAAGCATATTCTAAAATATCTTGAATGCTTCAACATTATTAGCGATCACGAATATGGCTTTCGTAAAAAATAGATCAACAGGAGATCTTCTAACTTAAGTAACACATGTTTGAAACAACGCAATTGAACACTTTGGAGAATCTCGAGCGGTTGCTCTTGATATATCCAAGGCATTCGACAGTGTTTGGCACGATGGACTGTTGGATGAGCTACGCTCTTGTGGTATGTCTGAAAAGTTCTGTTTGTGGCTCTCATGTTTCCTCAAAGAGCGTTCTTTACGAGTGGCGGTCGACGGATTTCTTTCTAACACCTTCACTATCAACGCCGGTGTACCCCAAGGCTCCATACTGTCTCCTACTCTCTTTCTCATATTAACGACCTGCTGGAAAAGACTGAGAATCCAGTCTACAACTTTGAAGATGACAGTACATTTATCTCTTCATTCATTTTGAACGCTCGGACATCGGCTACTCAGACGAATATCCACAGACAGCAGGAAGTCATTCAACTTAACAAAGACCTACAAGAAATTCTATCTTGGGGTGACAGTAACTAAGTGGAATTTAACGCTACAAAAACCCAGGCGGCAGTTTTTTCTAAAGAAGTTAACGTTGCTGAACCCGACATAGTTATGTCGGGGCACTCCATTCCTTTAACATCGTCACTCAATTTGTTGGGCGTTAATTTGGGAGCAAATATGTCCTGGCATGAACATGTTGCAGGCATAGCAAGAAGAGCGTCTCAAAAGTTGGGAATATTATTTCGAACCAGAAAGCTTTACACTCCAGAACTACTGTTAATTCTTTCCAAAGCTAAAATTCGAGCAACTATGGAATACTGCTCCCAAGTTTGGAGCTCAGCTCCCAAACATATACTTCATTTGTTGGATTCTATCTATTCAGAGAAGAGCTGTTCGTCTGATTGGAGACCCGAAACTCACCGGCGGCTTTGATCCGCTAGAACATCGAAGAACGGTTGGTGACTTGAGCCTATTCTACAAGTATTTTCATGGAAATTGTTCGAAGGATGTGGGCCGCTTAATTCCTCCCAGAGTGGTGCATGTTAGGAGTACACGTCGCGCTAATACTTCAGATCCGCTTGAGGTTCAGCTTGTTACTCCTCGTACGACGCTTTTCAAGCAGTCTTTTATATGGAGAACATCATCCCTTTGGAATAATTTGCCTAGGACTGTGTTTTCCACCGAGTACAATTTGCAGCGTTTTCAAGAACAACGTGAATCGCTTTCTCCGCACACGTGTCGCTCCTGTAGCGCTTTAGGACTTCTCTGTAGCACGTATGCTAGACACATAAAAAAAAAAAAAAATACCGATTTTTACATAAAGTTATAAACAAACTAAATATCTCGTTTGACTTGCTAACAAAATATTCTAAAATGTTGTAAAAACTGTATATTTTAATTAATGTTAACAAAGAATTAGTAAAAACATATTAATTTTGTCTGATTTGTAAATATAATGTCCCGAAAATTTTCTGAGAATTCTGTATAGTAAGTCTATTTGTTCTTAAAAATACATTATTTTGAAACTTTTTAGGCTGTTATGAAAATCGTTCAATATTATGAAATCCACTCATTTGGTCGTATAGATTAAATGTTTTTTTGGAAGTTGAACATTTTGAAAAATTTAGAAAAAAGGCAAAACTGGATTTTACCGACAAATCAACCCCTCACCTGACATGAGGTTAATGGCTGCTATTGGACCAAAGAAAATGAAAAAGCTTAACAACATATGGAAATTACCTGGTGTTGCCAAATATATTGATATTCAATAATCGTAAATTTTCACATTTGAAAAACAATTTATCTCATAATAAATTTAAAAAATAATACACACTCCTAGAAAAAAATAATATTTAATCATACTAAAGAATATTTCTTATCTATTATTTCAACTGACATCTCTTGATAAAGCGATACAAGGTGTGTGTGATATTGATGTTACAGTTCACCTTACATTTTTGGGCAAAAGGGAACCAGACTTTAAACTGGTGTTCTAATAACAATTCCAAGAGTAATTCCGAAATGGGAAATAATTTTCTTGGGACAAATCCTCTAATGAGAGAAAAAGTGAAAGATATCTCCGACAACATTAACTCGAGAGATGGAGATAAATAATTACTAATTAATTACTTTGTGGTGTTCTCAAACTAATAGCTTAATGATCAGATGTAAAATCTTTTTTTTTTATTTTTTAGTTGACGCTAAGCTGTATAACGACTAGCTATTGTATCAGAGGAGATGCACAATGTATTAGGCTCAAAGTGAAATTCTGTGTTTTTACTTTTAAATTTTTTATTTCATATTTAAACTTTGTTGCCTGAGTATTTTACCTTTTTATCAAGGGCCAACAAAAATTTATAACTAAATTTTCCAAATCAAAACCCTTCTGCGTGCGAAATTTGAATCAAATAGTGGTTAAGTATCAACTTGTGAATCTATTTCGTTTAACCTTTATAAAATAGAAACTCGTTGGCATATCGAATCATCTCGTTATTAACTTCAACATGCAAACCATCATCTGTTTAATTTCAGTCAGCTGGTTTTCACAATTACGGTTACGAGTTTAAAAATATTTATAATTAAAAAGTAAATTATGAAAAACACCATTATTAAATTATTACGGAAAAAGTAGGACGCCAGACCTATTTTTTTGAAAAGTCGCTGTTAACTTCGGAATACCAAATTATTTTAAATAAACAAATAACATCAACAGTTTGCATGGTGCGTCCGATATTTGACTAAATAACTTTTACACTACTCGTTTAGAGAGTTCATTTTTACTTGCTTATTTTTAACCGTCTATGGTATTATTAAGTTATTTTTGAAAATTTCACTTTTTAGATTACTGTAGTAAATTTTGTTACAGTATATCTTTGGATAAAATTTTAGAGCTATTAAAGCATTAAAATGAAAAAACTTCAAATGTAACTGAGTCCTGGAAAGTAAACCAATATTTTTTTTATCATTTTTAGGATCTAATCTTTCCGTTATGAAACAGATCTCCTATATCTTAGTAATTTTGTACACTCTCTGTATATAAACACATACATGGTGTTATGTACATATAAATATAGAGATTTAACGCTAAAGCTTTAAAAAAAAATTTTAAATCTTTATGTCCGATACTACAAAAAATACTGTACAAAAATTGTGGAAATTACGTCAAGTTCTTAAAATAGTAATGTTGCAGGAACAATCATAACAAACCAAACTGAGGAAAAAATACAACTAAAATAAGACCAGACAAGTGAAAGTCAGACTTGCGCAATTAGTGTTCCGTACGGTGATTGCTTTTACAATAAAAAATTTTATTACGGAGGTACAAAATGATCAATGACTTCACAAAACTCACCCCAAATGAGTTTTCAACAATGTTTGTTGTTGAAAATTGATGATCTTGAAATTTTTTTTTTAGATATCAGATAAATTATCAAAGGTTTTTTCAAAATTGTTTGATAAGTACTTTTCGAAATAAGGTGGATGGCCATGGCTTTTTTTTCAAAAATACTACAAAGAAAAGTTACGCAAGTAGTACATCATATCTATTTTTAAACTCGTGTTTTCACAGGCTTTAATTTAACACACCACTCGATGACATGGTAATTTTTTTTTCCCTTCGGATTTCACCCCTAAAGTCCTAAAGACCTAAGTCAAAATTTAACTTCCAAAACTACACGGCTCTGATTGGGCAATCAATTCCTATGTTTATGCCAAATTTCAACTTTCGATCTCAAATAGTTTCGGAGAAAATCGGGTGTGATAGACAGTCACACAGAGAGATGAAGTACCACTAACATGGACAAAGTTCTGCCGGCCGTTTAATTTTCATCGTTTTGTAATAATTTTCATTATGTTAGTTTGGGGGTAGCTGAAATGAGTTCATGGTAAGATAATTTTAAATTTAAATAACTTTCCAGTATCATAAGAGTAATGCAAAATTTGCATGTAGTTCTTGTTACACTTTTTATTTACATTCTTGAGAGTATATCTATATATACACTAGAATAACTCGAGAAACGTTGACAAATATCCAAATTTGGTCAATTTTTTCAGGTCCAACCATTTTGAGCTTAGGTTTATAATAGAGTTGGTAAATTTAAATAATTATCAAACATCTCAAATGTAATGTTCATTCTCATATTCACTAAAAAATCTTGAAAAAGGCGATAAATGGCTAAAATTGGTAAAATCCTACATATTAAAAAATAGGTTACTTTGTCATAATCTGCGACCCCAAAAACCCATTAAAACGTTGGAAAATTTCATGTCCTAGTAAATGTACAAGATCCGTAACTATCCAAATATTTATTTTACTGATAATTTATAATTTTTTCATAAAAAATTGCCGGTACATTTTAAAGTACTATTCATTACGAGCATTTCAAAAAAATTATTACAAAACGATGGAAATTAAAAGGCAGAGAGAATTTTGTCCAATTTAGTAATACTTCATCCAACTGCGACGTTTGGCGTTAGAAGAAAGCGGAAAAATATCAACGACTTTAAAAACCAAAAAAAAAAATTATAAATAGATTCAGATTTTAAAGAGGACAGTCTAATAAATTAGCCTGTCTTCTTTAAAAAGAAGCCAATAAAATTTTAGCCGATTACAGTTTCAATATATTGAAATGGAAATTTTTAGTGTCAGAAAGTAATTAACTGAAAAGGTAACAATTTTTATAATATGTTATTATTATTAAATTTGTTCAAAGAAATGTGAAAAATATTCTAGTTACTGTATAACCTTAAATTCTGGTCTAATCTGTTTTTTTTTAAAAAAAATTTTCCCAGAAGACTGAATTAGAAAATTAAATAATAACAGTCATTGAGGATAACCATCCAGAAATGACTGAAAGATTATCGGGTACATAAGGACTGGTATACCAACTATACCACTAGAACACTTGCAAGCCGCAAGGCTAAATAGTGGGTAAACGTACTAAAAAGCACACTGCATCCATTGAAATCAAAAACTCTAAACCAACCTTCTAAATTTTATTGAATATTAATAAAGTTTTTTTGAATTTGAACTTGACATTCTGATTAAAAATCGCTGATACTGTGCAGATGTATGGTAAACCAGTGGCAGCGTGAAAAAAATATTCATGACGTTATTCCTTTAGGGACGATTTTTTCCTTCATTATTGAGATTCGCTATTTAAGTTGAACTATCTGCAATCGGTATTGCTACAAGGTATGTTCCAATATATGCAGCGAATTGTATAAAACCCGTTATATATATATATATATATATATATATATATATATATATATATATATATATATATATATATATATATATATATATATATATATATATATATATATATGTATATATATTATATATATAATTCATTAAAATTTCGAGTTTCAATCCGTTCGTCTAACAATGAATTTGCACGACGTTTCGCCAAAAACTCATTTGGCCTTTTTAAGTGCTCCCGCTGCTGCTGCTACTCGATTGTGTGATTTTGCTGCTGCTGCCGCTCGAAGCTAACTGTTCCTGCAGTTAGCTTCGAGCAGCAGCAGGAGCACTTGAAAATGCCAAATGAGATTTTGGCGAAACGTTGTACAAATTTCATTGTTAGACGAACGGATTGAAACCCGGAATTTTAATGCATTACATACCACCATCCGTGAAAACCTCTATTGCAACATATACATATATATATATATATATATATATATATATATATATATATATATATATATATATATATATATACATGTAAATATATATATATATATATATATATATATATATATATATATATATATATATATATAATTAGTATTATTACTAATTTTATGTTAAAATTAATCCAAATATTATAAAATTTTAGAATATTTTGTTAACAAGCCAAAAGAAATATTCAGTTTCTCTATAGCCTTATGTAAAAAACTGATAAAGTTATTTACCTAGAGCTAGGTATTATATTTCTTTGCAATACTTAGGTCTAAATTAGTTACCTAATTTTACTTGTTCATATTAAAAAGTAATTTAATCTAAGCAATGCAAGTCGATGTTTTAAATAATAAGTACTTTACAAAAAAAGTTGGAAACGGAAGATATTTCAAAGATATTTTCAAATGAAATTTGACATTTTAAAAAACTATTAAAATGATGTATAACAAAATGTATGAGCAGTAACCCATCTAACTTCTCCACTTCATTAATACCTTACGTACTTGACCGGTTGAAAATAATAAATGAATATTACAATTTTCAGATTATCTCTCTTCAAGGCCATGGAAATGACCATATTATACGAGGCACATCTAACCCCTCTCGTTCCTCCTTGTATGAAAAATATTCAAAACATACCACAATTTTCAAATTCATCTGCTTCAGCCATGCTGAGATGAATGTATTAAGCAATATATTCAAAGCAATTCTCTCCCCTACCTCGTTAGCTCCTTAAATGTGCAATTACGTTAAAATAATAAATAATGATAACGCATTTTCCAGATGCTTTGACTCCAAAAACCCTGAAAAGAACTTGTAATGCAATATATACGATATATAACGAAATATATACAAAGCAACTCGTCTAAGTCCCCTTTCTTATTAGCACATATTTGATCGATTGAAAAAATAATGAATATATATCACAATTTTTAGATTTAACTTCAAGAATCCTGAAACAAAAGTATAATACGATATATACCAGTCACCTGTAACCTCCTCTCCTATCTTAAAAACCCCTTACATGCTTGAGCAATTGAAGATATTGAAAAAGTACTGCAGTTTTCAAATTTACGTTCTCCAGTCATCCTGAAATGAGTGTAAAACACAATGTATTCGAAGGAACTCTCTAACCGATTATTCTACCACATAATGTCAAAATAATAAAAAAAAATAATCGAATTTTCAGATCACTGGACTCAAAGAATTTATAACACATGCATGCATTCGAAACAATTCCTCTAATCCTATCCCCATCATTGAGGTTTTATGTTAAAATAATATAATTTTTTAGAATTTTCGACTCCAAGAAACCTGAAAAGAACAATCTTCTAAATATTTGATCATAAATAATTGTAAATAAGAAAATAATAACATGTAAGATCCCTAAAAGGACGTACGATATATTCAAAACAAACTTTTTAACTCCATCTTCTTAATATATTTGGCTTTAAATAATTATGTTTAAAGTTTTATTATTATATCAACAAAAACCAAGAATAATTCCCATACCTATTTAAAAAATTGACAAAATTTATCGACCCCTACTCCTTTCATCCGCTTTCCCTTTAGCTATATTGCCCAAAAACCATAAATTTCATCTTTACATCGAGTATTAAATATGCACCTACTTTCAAATCGATATATCATTGCACTTCAAAGTTATCGTGCCAACAATTCGACGGAAATGAGTAACGTGATATAATAGCCTTAAAACAAGAAGAAAAGCAAAAATCTTGGAGTGTGATTTCATCGCGCAAAACACTGTTTTAAAATTATAAAACACTTTTTACAGAAATAGTCGAAAACATGCCGAAGCTTCGAATATTTGCCGTACACAATACTATAAGTGAAAACAATTAATTTTTACCAATTTAAGAAACATTCTATATGGAAATCAATAAACAAAATCAATCAAAATATAAAATTTTTGACAAACTCTAGGAATACTCTATTCGAGTCAAGCAAAATAAACCCTTTCTTGAAAAGTTTTAGCACATTCTACGGGAAAATTAACTGACATATATAAATTTACGAAATTTATTAATATTATTAGCAATCTAGAAACACAAAATAAATAAGTGTAAATTCACAATTATAACAATTTGGCTAATTTCTTCTAGAAACAAAATAAGGGCAATAAATTACTAAGATAAAAAAAATTAAGACTTCGTTACCTTAAGGGTTCCTTCGATTATGACACAAATATTTTTCAAACAGAGAAATACCATAAGATACCTCGTTAGTCAAAATACCAGTGGACTTACGGTAGTGGTCCTTTCCTTACCTAAAATAAAAATATACAGTTACAAATGCACAGCAGATAGTTTAAAATCATATTGCAAAAAATATTTTTAACCAAACTGTGTTGTTTTATAAGGTGTTTTATAGTGTAATATACCTGTATAAAATTGAAGAATGTTATTTTATCTTACTATCACATTGCGCTAGTACGGCGATAAGTATTTTGTGTTTTGTTCTCTTCTCTATCAATTCTAGCTTAGCTGATGAGTCATGATACGAGGAAACAGGTCGTGAGATGATAACAGTGAATAATTGCTGAAATATCGACTTTATCCAATTTTTGACTTAATGCTAATACTCATATATATGCGGGTTAATTGACCTCAAAGATTGGCTGCTTCGCGGTGATTGTTGACGAACTGTGACTCTTTTTGTCAAGAATTCGTCTGCTGGTCTGTAGCTAGAAAAAACCCTATCTAACTGTTGTACTTTACTGTCAAAAATAGGTATAGTATAGTATAGACGAAAAAAAAAAGTTTAACTATAACACTTAACGTCTGTAACAACCTCACCAAATTTTTACTGAAAACTTAACCAACTTAAATAAAAAAAAAAATAAAAAAAATACTTGACTTCTATTATAGTGGCTAGTTTTTGCACATATTTGAAGCAATGACAAGTTGTTAAAGTATTGACAACGGTCCACAGCTTTACGCTTTACGCTATACGACAAAATTATATTAGACGATATTGGTTAATAGCGTAGTATTTCTGGTAAATGTCAAATTGCATCCCGATATTGTTTTATTTATTATTGCTTTAGTTGTATATAAATACTAACATATACAATGTTTGTATACATTTTGTACTTACTGAAGTGTTCTTACTTCTGAAACCAAAGAAAAATATTTTGTTCATAAGAAAACACCCTCCCAGATTTTTATGTCTTCACTTTTCGGTGTCCCTATATCACATAAAACATAGTCCCTCCGTATCCGTCGTCTGTCTGTATGGTGGACACGATAATTCTCGAACGAAATAAGATATCGGTTTCAAATTTGATACACATATATGACTTACTATGGGAATAAAGCATATAGTTTTTAAGCGATATTGATTTTATAGAAAGAATTGAGAAGGGATGGAGGTCAATAAATTTTGGATATTTTCAACATAATTATGAAGGTTTCTGGTTGCAATAATATATATATATATATATATATATATATATATATATATATATATATATATATATATATATATATATATATATATATATATATATATATATATATATATATATATATATATATATATATATATATATATATATATATATATATATATATATATATATATATATATATATATATATATATATATATATATATATATATATATATATATATATATATATGTATATATATATATATATATATATATATATATATATATATATATATATACGAGGCTGGTTTGAAAAGTCCGTGCAAAATCCGAGAGATGGCACCACCGGCGCGTATCGAGGTCATGTTTAGTTAGTAGCATCTCTTGAATGAACGCACACTAAGTTTCAGCCATATTGGTCTATTTCTTTGTGTTTGGCATTCGTGTGAATCAAGGAAGTCGAGTGATTTTCAAGAAATGGACGAAAAAGAATTTCGTGTGGTGATTAAACATTACTTTATGAAAGGCAAAACGCCTCAGGAGACTAAAGAGAAGCTTGATAAACATTATGGTGACTCTGCACCTTCGATTAGAACAGTTTATAAGTGGTTTCAAAATTTTCGGACTGGCCATATGGGCATAAGTGACGCTGAACGTTCTGGACGGCCTGTGGAGGTTACGACTCCAGAAATCATTGATCAAATCCATGATATGGTGATGGATGACAGAAAAGTTAAGGTGCGTGAGATTGCTAGTGCTGTGGGCATCTAGACTGAACGGGTACATAATATTTTTCATAAACATTTGGACATGAGAAAGCTATCCGCAAGATGGGTGCCGCGATTGCTCACGATTGACCAAAAACGAAATCGTGTGAAGTGTTGCAAGGATGGTTTGCAGCTGTTCCAGAAGAATCCGGAGGACTTTAAGCGTCGTTTCGTCACTGTGGATGAAACATGGATACATTACTATACTCTTGAGACCAAACAACAATCTAAACAATGGTTTACCAAGGGGGAATCTGCACCAAAAAAGGCGAAGACCGTTCCTTCGGCCGGAAAGGTTATGGCGACTGTCTTTTGGGATTCGCAAGGGATAATCCTCATCGACTATCTGGAAAAGGGTAAAACTATTACAGGTGAATATTATTCATCGTTATTGGACCGTTTGAAAACCGAGCTGCAAGAAAAACGCCCGCGATTGGCCCACAAGAAAGTCCTTTTCCATCACAACAACGCACCAGCACACACCTCAACAGTTGTGGTCGCAAAATTAATGGAAATAGGATTCCAACTCGTTTCACATCCCCCCTATTCTCCAGACTTGGCTCCCTCGGACTACTATTTGTTACCCAATTTGAAGAAATGGCTGGCGGGACAAAGATTTTATTCAAACGAGGAGGTGATTGCAGACACTAATGGATATTTTGCAGACCTGGATAAATCCTATTATTCGGAAGGGATCAACAAACTAGAACATCGTTGGACGAAGTGTATAAGCCTAAAAGGAGACTATGTCGAAAAATGCAAAAAAGGTATATATATAATATATATATATATATATATAAATTTGCACGACATTTCGCTAAAATCTTAGACAGTTAGCTTCGAGCAGCAGCAGCAGCAAGATCACAGTATCCAGTAGCAGCAGCAGCACTTGAAAATACCAAATGAGAGAGAGAGAGAGAGAGACCAATACATTTAGGTCTATGCCTAAATGTATTGGTCAGGTACACTTCTTCTCGAAAAATAAAGAAAAAAAATGAAAATGCCCTAAACCAAAGGGCGAAACATCAGTTTAAGTTTAATTTTGAATACTAAATATTCATAAAATGAACCCAAATCCCAAAAATAAAAAAAATAAATATAATATAATATATATATATATATATATATATACCAATATATATATATATATATATATATATATATATATATATATATATATATATATATATATATATATATATATATATATATATATATATATATATATATATATATATATATATATATATATATATATATATATATATATATATATATATATATATATATATATATATATATACATATATATATATATATATATATATATATATATATATATATATATATATATATATATATATATGTACATATATATATATATATATATATATATATATATATATATATATATATATATATATATATATATATCTATCGTCTACTAGTCTTTTTCATGGTTCTTGGAGGCGAAGAACCTAAAAGTTATATTATTTTCTCACTATTTATAAAAAATATTTAAGAGGTTAATCGGGTGGAGGAGCAGTTTAAAGAGTTTTTCAGTTTCTAGCACATTACATGTTGAAGTTCTTAGAGTCCACGAATTTTAAAAGCGTGAAACGTTTTTTTTCATTACTTTTAATTAACTATCATCCAACAAATAAGGCTTTAATGAGATGTGATGATGAGGTTAAAGGGTTTGTTTCGTATATATCGGCTTTTGTGGTTGATATATCTCGAACTAGTATTAATTTTTTAGTTAGTTTAAATTTTGTTTTTTTCCCTTTCCAAAGGAGTACTGTATTAGTAAAGAAATCTAAAAATTGTGTGATTTTTTAAAGAAATATTTTACCTTAATATAAAATACCTATCAACTAAAATATCGACATGTTGTGCTTGGATGAAATTATTTTTTAGTGTGAAAAACAGAAAATACTGGATAAATCACTTTACCAATAATTAGCGTTTAAACTTATTAGAATCAAATTTATTTTATTTAACCGTTATTAAACACATCTAACGTCTTTTAAAACATTCAAATAGAAAATTAAATAATTTATAAACATAATTTGAAAAAAGAACTAGTTTTTCAAAAAAAATTATTTTATATAAATGTTTTGTAGGTAAAACAAAAACAGAAACCATATAGAAAATGTAAAGTAAAGTAATCTAAAAAATAACCTCTCTAAATGTGGGTGTATACATATGTAGGTTGAACAGGTAAGTCTTTAAACAAGGATACATTGTAGGATGTAAGGAGCAAGAGAACTACGAGCATTATAAATAATAAAATAAAAACGGATCCTTCGAACAATTCCAACATTATTTCGTGTTCAAACATGTCTTATAAAAACAAATATATATATATATATATATATATATATATATATATATATATATATATATATATATATAGATATATATATATATATATATTATATTTTACGTGTACTTGGATTTAGATCATTAAAACTATTCTTGGATCTGTTATATATTTATTGACGTTTCGACCTTCGGAAGAGCTCTTCTTCAAAATTTGCTCTAAAAGATGACATTAGAAGAATTAAATATAGAGAAGTAATTAATCAGTTTGTTGTGTATTTCTTGGTTAAAATATTTGTATCTTTTCGTAGTTTTTAATTTAAGACACTTAACTGTGTACATTAGTGAGGGCCTTACCTTAGAAAGTAGTTCATTTTGTGGGGTGTTAGAGTGTGTGGACAGTGATTTAAAATTATATGTTTATATATATATATATATATATATATATATATATATATATATATATATATATATATATATATATATATATATATATATATATATATATATATATATATATATATATATATATATATATATATATATATATATATATATATATATATATATATATATATATATATATATATATATATATATATATATATATATATATATATATATATATATATATATATATATATATATATATATATATATATATATATATATATATATATATATATATATATATATATATATATATATATATATATATATATATATATATATATATATATATATATATATATATATATATATATATATATATATTAGCCGGGCCCGCGTCTCCGCTCGCGTGGACTTGATTCACTACTATCGTCACTGCTTATTCCTTATGTTACCCAACGTAATAAAATATCTCACATTATTTCCCCTTATCTCCCAATATTTCTCCTTATCTCCCATTATATCTACATAATTTCCATTACCTAGGCTTATCTCTGCTCATCTCCTCCCATTATTTCTCCTTATGTCCCATTATTTCTCCTTATCTCCCATTATCTCACCTTATTTTCCAATTTCTAGGCTTATCTCGCAATATTTCTCCTTACCATAATAACTCTCATTATCTAGACTTAT
>CM032454.1:96677342-96747342 GCA_019049505.1 Pachyrhynchus sulphureomaculatus | reverse complement strand
GTCCTTATCTGTGTATGGCGCTACCTTTCTAATGCTCTCTGAATGGACTGGTCTTTATATCCATTTTGCTTAAGGGCCCTAGTAATTTGTGTAATTTCTTGCTGTCTTGTGTCTGATTTGATGAGTCGGTATGATCTCGATACGAGGGTGTTGGCTACCAACTGGTTTGGGATGGATGGTAGTGTGAGCCAGCATTTAAATATCTGTTGGTGTGGGTGGGCTGCCGGTAAACTGAATATTGAAGCTGACCGTTGTTTTTCCGAGTTATGAGCACATCAAGGAAAGCGAGGCTTTTTTCTTTTTCTACTTCCAAAGTGAACTGTATCCGGTGGTGAATTCTATTTAAATAGGTCAGGAAGTTGTCTAATTCATTTCGTCCATGGGACCAAATTATAAAAATGTCATCAACATATCGTTTCCAGAGTTTGGGTTTGAGTGGTGAGTTTTTATGGGTCTCTATTTCAAAATCATCATATAGAGATTGACTATTACCGGTGAAAGGGAGGATCCCATGGGCGCTCCATCCGTTTGTTTCTATATCAGACTGTTGAAGACAAAGTAGGTATTTTGTAAACAGTGTTTCGATAGTTCTATAACATGAACTGGAAAATCATCATTCATTGTTATTTTGTCTAGTGCTTCATAGACTGGAATATTGGGATAAAGTGAAACAACATCTAGACTTTCCAGAATGTCATTTTTCTCTAGTTGAATGTCTCTGATTATGTTCGTGGGGTGTCCGGAGTTTTTAATGTATTTCAACGGTTGGTTGCATGATCTTTGAGAGATGTTTTTCTAAGTTTTGTGTATGTGAGGCCACCGCGCTAACAATCTGTCTAAGGGGGACGTTGAGCTTGTGTATCTTTGGGCGGTCATACAACTTTGGGCATCGGCGTAATTTCTCTCTTGGAATTATGAGTCTTTCAAGCTCTGGTCCCAAGTTTGCAGCTTCTATCTTGGCCTTTGTATTTTTCTCCAGATATGTTGTACGGTCCCTGGTAACTGGCTTGTAGGTATCGTCTTGTAGAATGGTTTCTATTTTTGTCATGTAGTCTTCGGTATGTAGGACCAATGTGGCATTGCCCTGGTCTGCTGGTAATACGGTGATGTTTTTGTTTTTCTTGAGTGCTTAAAGAGCTTTCCATTCTTCAAATTTGAGGTTTGGCTTAGGAGATCTACTTGTTCTTAGGATTTGAGCATTTTCTTTGGGCATGGTATTTAGGGAAACCTCTACATTTGAGATTATATCTTCAACTGGGATTGATTTTGGTGTTACGGCGCAATTGAAACCTTTGCTTAGTACTGATTGTTCATGGTCTGTAAGAGGATGTGTTGAGAGGTTATGCACGACTTTTTTTGTTTCTAGGTGTGGATTACTGTGTCGGGTATCTTTTCCTCTGATGTTTTCTAGCTTCTTTTTTAGTTTTTCGGTTTTAAAGTTGGTATCGGATTCTGCCCACCAGAATGAAAGTTTGTCAATATCAGACCATAGCAGAGGGTGTATATGGTTGCTCAGTTGTAGATGTAGGTAGAAGGATTCTTTCTCTGTGATGGCAATCTGTCTTTGTTTTTCCGGATTTGTTCTCGCAGAAGTGCCTGGCTGGCTCTTTTTAAGATGGATGTTGCATTTTTTGTTTTAAGGTGGTATGATAATTTGGTACATGTTGGAGGAAGTTTGTCGTTCTGGCACCTAAACAGGAAACTTAGGTCGCTACAAAGTATCGATACTGTAGAACGAAGTTTCTCAAAGCGTTTTATTATTTTTAAAGTCTTCTCCCCGTAGAGGTAAGAAATGTTACAATAGCGGTTTTCACGGATGGTGGAATGTAATACATTAAAATTGCGGGTTTCAATCCGTTCGTCTAACAATGAATTTGCACACCGTTTCACCAAAATCTAATTTAGAATTTTCAAATGCTCTTGCTGCTGCTGCTGCTGCTGCTGCTCGATATTGTGATCTTGCTGTGGCTGCCGTTCGAATCTAACTGACCGAATCGCGGTCGCCGTCTTTTATAGGTAGGCATCTACGCAAATTGTAGGTGGGGGGATCGGGAGTATTCATTCAAGCATTGGTGTTTGCCGGTTGGTTGCCCTTATCACTGGTAATTACGGGTTCCGGCACTATGCTGACTGCTGCCGTCTCGATGTTTTGGTTGTTCCTTGCTTTAGCTAGTAGACCCTCCCATGTAGTGGAGATATTTAGATCAGATAAGCGGGATGATGCAGCAGCAATATCACAGTATCCAGCAGCAGCAGCAAGAGCACTTGAAAATGCCAAATGAGATTTTGGCGAAACGTCGTGCAAATTCATTGTTAGACGAACGGATTGAAACATATATACATATATATACATACATATATATATATATATATATATATATATATATATATATATATATACATATATTTATGGGTCTAGCACACGTGCTGCAGGGCAGTCCCTAAAGCGCTCGAGGAGCGGCATGTGTGCGGAAAAAGCGATTAACGTTGTTCTTGAATCGCTGTAAATTGTACTCGGTGGGAAGCACAGCCCAAATTATTCCAAAGGGATGATGTTCTCCATATAAAAGACTGCTTGAAAAGCGTTGTACGCGGAGTAACAACCTGAATCTCATACGGATGTGAAGCACCAGCGCGACGTGCATTTCTAACATGCACCGCTTGGGGAGGAATTAAGCGGGCTACATCCTTCGAACACTTTCCATGAAAAGACTTGTAGAAGAGACTTAAGTGGCCAACCGTTCTTCGATGTTCCAGCGAATCAAGTCCGCCGGTCAGTTCCGGGTCTCGAATCAGGCAAACAGCTCTTCTCTGAACAGAATCCAACAAATGCAGTGTATGTTTGGGAGCGAAGCCCCAAACTAGGGAGCAGGATTCCATAGTTGGTCGAATTTGAGCTTTATAAAGAATTAACAGTTGTTGTGGAGTGTAAAGCTCTCTGGTTCGAAATAATATTCCCAACTTTCGAGAAGTTCTCTTTGCTATGCCTGCAACTTGTTCATGCCAGAACATATTTGCTCCCAAATTAACACCCAACAAATTGAGTGACGATGCTAGGGGAATGGAATGCCCCGACATACCTATGTCGGGTTCAGCAACGTTAACTTTTTTAGAAAAAACTGCCGCCTGGGTTTTTGTAGCCTTAAATTCCACTTGGTTACTATCACTCCAAGATAAAATTTCTTCCAGGTGTTTGTTAAATTGAACGACCCCCTGCTGTCTACGGCTATTCGCCTGAGCAGCCGATGTCTAAGCGTTCAATGTGAATGAAGAGACAAGCGTACTGTCATCTGCAAAGCTGTAGACTGGATTCCCGGTCTTCTCCAGCAGATCGTTAATGTAAATGAGAAGGAGAGTAGGAGACAGTATGGAGCCTTGGGGCACACCGGCGTTGATAGTGAAGGTGTTAGAAAGAAATCCTTCGACCGCCACTCGTAAAAAACGCTCTTTGAGGAAACATGAGAGCCACAAACAGAACTTTTCAGACATACCACAAGAGTGCCAAACACTGTCGAATGCCTTGGATATGTCAAGAGCAACCGCTCGAGATTCTCCAAAGTGTTCAATTGCGTTGTTCTAAATATGTGTTACATAAGTCAGAAGATCTCCTGTTGATCTATGTTTATGAAAGCCATATTGGTGATCGCTAATAATAGTAAATCGTTCAAGATATTTTAGAAGATGCTGATTGATAACCTTTTCCATGATTTTCGATATTATTGGAAGCAGTGCGACTGGTCGGTAGTTATTTGGCAAGATCTGCTTGCCTTTTTTAGGTATCGGCTGAACTGTGGCACATGTCTAGCAGGACGGAACAACAGGTGTCGTTGCAATGGAATTATCTGGCCGTGTGAGTGGTGGTATGGTGGATTTGGTGAAATTTTGACTAACTGCCTTAGCGACTGCCCAAAAGGACCTGGAATTGTTGGGACAAGCGAGAAGTTTGTTTCTAATTCGTTGATTGTGTGCCTCCTTGGTTTCGCCGATAATTCCTTTGCCCCTATCCTGGGCACGAACAAAGGTGTTACGATTTATGGTGTTAGGATTTTCACGCCATTGTCGGTAGGGAATATGTTTAGAAGCAACAGCTTCTTTGCATTGTCGGTCAAACCAAGGTTTGCCGTTGGCGGGGCATTTCTTCGAAAAAGGGATGTAAGCTTCCATACCAGCCAAAATAACATCGGAGACCCCACTGGCGCAGTCAGATGGGTTGTGTGCGGAATTTGTTTCTCACAGTCTGACACCCGAACAAGAAACGGGTGGTTGCCAGTCAAAGTTTCTTGGAAATGAAAAATGCAGACATTTCTTTTCTGTAGAAAATAATCGCCGATAAGACGTTGTGTTACCAATACGAGCCTACTACAAAACTGCAAAGTGCGCAATGGCTCGATAGTTGATCGAAGAAAGTGCCACTGACAAAGTCAAGAACGAAGACAATGCTCGTCGCATTTTTTGACACTTAAAGAATTATCCACAAATAATTTGTTCCTGAGGGCCTTACAGAGAACAGCAAGCACTATGTGGATATCATGCAGCGACTTTGCAAGAGGATTCAGGAAGTTCAACCAAAACGATGGAACGCAAAGGATTTTTTCTTGCTTCGTGACAATATGCACGCTTACATGGCTGGGATTGTTTTTGTGTGCAAAAACAAGTTTCCGTACCTCACCACCCTCTTTATTCGCCTCATTTAGCCTCTAGTGGCTTTCTTTATTTTCAAAAACTAAGCTCCACATAAAGGGTCAACGGTATGAGGATTTGGAGGACATTAAAGCCATTGTGACGCGCGAGTTAAACATGATCTCAAAAGAAGATTTTTCTAACAGTTTCACATATTTATATGAACGTTCTGAACATTGCGTTAAGGTCAGAAGGGACTATGTAGAACATCTGAAGTAATAAAATGTTTACTTCTAATTTTCCTATTAAGGCGTCCGATAACTTTAGGGGCAGACATATATATATATATATATATATATATATATATATATATATATATATATATATATATATATATATATATATATATATATATATATATTTATATATATATATTATATATATATATATATATATATATATATATATATATATATATATGGTGTGTGGTGGCCTTTAAAGTGTGTGTTGGTGAGAAAGTGTGTTCCCAAGGAAATCTAGAAAAATAGAAATCGTAGGGCACCAAAAAATTTTAAAGTATGTTGAGTGCAAAATTAAAGTTATTATTAACCACTGTAAAGGAGGCACGTGATGAGATTGGTGTATGTAATGCTACACAGGTATATCATTTTTTCCAGTCCTGCCATTTTACTTTCGTGTAACGTCTTATCAGTCAATATCGCTCATAAAAAGAAAGGTGTTTGTTAAAATAAATAAATGGTTTGTAATGAATGTTGAATTTATAATAAAGGTCATAACTGACAAGTATTAAATCTCTAACTGGGTTTCAACTAAGTTTTACTCAAATCTAACACTGGATGAGATACAACCATATAATCAACTTACAAACTTTCCTTAATCATGTCAGCGATACTTTGCAATGTGTGCCAGAAAAACGTACCAAAGAGCGTTTATTAAATAAAATGTGGGATTTGCACGGATAGTTGCACCTTCCCTGCGCAGGAGTAAGTGAGATGGATGCAAAAGTATTCGACCAACAGAAAAAAACCTGGAGCTTCAGTGCCTGCAGAGATGCTGGTAACGAGACGGAAAGTAACTTAAACAAAACCAAAAACCACCATGCTAACCGACAGAAAAGAGGCGAAGAAGCGTGACTTAGTGCAATTTACTTATTAATGAAATAAAGGATCTAAAAATAGAAATTTTGGAGATGGACACTTCACTGCAATATATCAGTAACCTCTTCGAATACGAAAAGGTAAGAAATAAGATACTCTCTGAGATAATATATCAACGCAATATGAGTGCACAAAACCAAGGCACACAAACACCTTGTGATTGTGACTCTCGACAGTGAAGAGAAAAAAAATTCCATTGTTAAGAATCGCAAGAACGTTGGACAATTAACGGGCGAGTTGTGTAACCTTAAGGATACCGGAAGAATCTACATTAATGAAGAATGAACGTCCATGTCTTTCAACTTGCTACGTGAAGCACCCAAACTTAAAAATATAGGTTATAAGTTTGTACCGGCCCCTAATGGATCAATTTAAGCTCGGCTAAAAAGGGCGATCAAGCAAAAAAAAAAATCATTAAACATTTATCATATACAGGAAATCGTGACTGAATCATGAGAGGGAATCTTTATTCTCCTCGAATAGGGATTAGAAGTAATGGCTGAAGTTATCTACCTTTCCCATGGGCCACAACTCACTCTGTGTTGAAGTAAGGGTGTATAAAACAGAAACTTTAGATCTGATTGATAAAACTGATTATTTTAATTTTTCTGATAGGGACCTTAATAGTATTCACCTGACAAATGTTGAAAATCTGCTATCATATCTAGTGTCGCTAAATAAAAGTTTTGATGTGATAACTCTTTCTGAGACAAATGATATTACTTTGAAGTCACTAAATTTGAATATACCTGGCTATCAGTTATGTTATAATCTTAGTATTGTTAATAAATGTGATGGCTTTGTCTTTTATGTTAGGTGCAGTATTTTAAAATCTGTCAATGTAATGGAAGTAAATAATTGTAAATTTCTTAGAGTTAAACTTTACAAAAATGATTGTAGCATGGAACTGAATATTATAGATGCCACGATATGGAGCAGGTCAATTTCATTGATAGCCTAAAACAGTATTATCAAAATCTTCAAAATAAATGTGAGTCGGAAATTTTCTGTGGGGATGTTAACGTTAATATTTTAAATCTGAGAAAATAGAACCTGAATATTTTCACAAATGTATGTAATTATCTTAACATATGTTCTGCTGGGGGTTTTGAAAGCAAGATTAATAATATAACGAAAATGGAAGATGCATCTAAAACATAAACATGCATAGACCATTTTTTCGTTAAGTCAAATACACTGTGTCGCACCAGATCTTGCTGGATGCTCTAGGCGGAAAAGGAATCAGGTTTACCGAAACAACTTTTTCAGTCTTACTTGGAAAACCGTTTACAGCAAGTTAAGATTGGCGAAACACTCAGTTGACCCCGGCCAGTGAGGTGTGCTGTGCCACAGGGTACGGTACTTAGGCCCATACTTTTTACCATTTATATAGATCAAATATTTTCAGTCTTACCTATGTGTGATCAGTTACGCTGATGACACTGCTATTACCATATCACGAGATACCGGAAAGGAAATCACTGTTGAGGCCAAGAAAATTGAGTAGTGCCAAAATTTGGTTTAACAAGAGTTTATTGTCATTAAATATCGATAAGTCTCATTTTATTTGCTATTCTATGATCAGGGCTGGGATAGCTGGTGTGGAGGCCATCAAAATGCATGATAATGGTTGTGAAAATTACAGTAACTCTGATTGCCAACTAAAAATAAGTTCTGTGGAAAAAGTGAAGTAGTGTTTATTTTGACAGACATTTGAAGTGGGATTTTCACATAGATTATGTTTGTAATAAAATTAGAAAGTTATTGTATAAGTTCAGCATATTAAGGCAAAGCTTATCACAAAAATCTATCATAAATATCTTATAAAGCTCTCATGGAATACACTGTTAATTATGGCGTCTGTATTTGGGGGGCTGCCTATGACACCATCTTAAATACTCTTGAGTTAACACAAAAGAACAGCCTAAAAATAGCTTTATTCAAGATCAAACGGTTTCCTACAGAAACTCTATTTCAAGAAGCACAAGTTCTAAATGTTTCTAGACTATATATAAAAACCGTGATACGGTTGTTTTGTATTAAGAAAATCGAGAAGAATATCGTTGAATACTCAATAAACACAAGATATAAGGAAAAACTTTCCATAAGTACGGCTAGGGTAAGATTTACTTCAGTACAAAAAACTTGCTTTTTACAGATCCTAGAATATATAAGATCATGCCACGATCCTTTAAAAATACACCATTTCCAAAAATAAAGTGACAAGTCACTACATGGTTACTTCAATTAAGGGAAAACTTGTTTTTGATTTCGATTTAGTTGAAATGATTTGTTATCTGACTTGTTTATAATTTGTGTCGTATATTGCTGTGTAAATTATAAATTTTAAATTTCTTGAATAGGTGCACGCACAAATTCTCGGAATTAATTGTGCATTGCAATTTGATTTTCTTTTAAAATAAAGCATATTATTGCAGATTATTATTAATATATATATATATATATATATATATATATATATATATATATATATATATATATATATATATACATATATATATATATATATATATATATATATATATATATATATATATATATATAGATAGTTTTTTTTCCAAAAAAGTTAACGTTGCTGAACCCGACATAGTTATGTCGGGGCACTCCATTCCCCTAGCATCGTCGCGTCGCTCAATTTGTTGGGCGTTAATTTGGGAGCAAATATGTCCTGACATGGACATGTTGCCGGCATAGCAAGGAGAGCTTGTCAAAAGTTGGGAATATTATTTCGAACCAAAAACTTTACAATCCACAACAACTGTTAATTCTTTACAATGCTCAAATTCGACGAATTATCGAATACTGCTCCCATATTTGGGGCTCCGCTCCAAAACATATACAGTAATACCCCGCTTTACGCGAGGGATACGTTCCGAAAAAAAAATCGCGTTAACTGAAATTCGCGTATATCGAGGTTTATGATTAAACATAGTCAAAATTTAATACAAAAAAATACAAATCATTTTAATCAATCACTTTAATTCTAAGAACACTTTATGCAATACATACTCTTATTTTTTACGGAAAAATACATCTATTGTCTTTTGGGTAACGTTTTGTTTACGTTCTTGTAAAATACGTTCATAACACCCAACACTGTTTTTAATTGTTTGACACACGGTCAAGACACGGTCATCATTATTGTCTATACTCTGCAATATGTCCAAACCTGAATAAATTTTTGAAAGTGCATTTTGTATTTCCCCTGAAGATAAAACTTTCTCTTCTACTTGTTCTTCCTCATCGTAGATAGGATTATTCTGTAACTCGATCAGATCTTCATTGCTAATAGGATCGTCGTGCGTTGCTACAAGTTCTACGAGATCTTCTACCGTGACATCTTCAAGTTCAGACCCCTCAATCATTGCAGCAATGTCTTCAAGCACTTGTCTCTGCATCTGGACAATTCTTCTAGGTGCTTCCACTACATCTGGCCAAAGATTACGCCACACCCCATTCATACAACTCATTTTAACTTCCTTCCAAGCCTCTTCTATGTTGTGAATAGACTTCATAATGTTGTATGACTTCCACCACTCTCGCATAGACTGTCTTCCTTCCCCGTCAGTTTCATGAATTAGTTGGCTAAAAGTGCGGCGATGGTAATAAGCTTTGAAGTTTGCTATTGCTCCCTGGTCCATAGGTTGTAATATTGACGTAGTGTTTGGTGGAAGGAACTTTACGTACACTTTTAAGTCTCTGGGCGTATCAAGTGAGGTTGGATGTCCTGGGGCATTGTCTAAGAGTAATATAACTTTAGGTTCAAGCCCATTTCTGTCACAGTATGATTTGACTGATGGGCAAAAAACTATTAGAATACCATTCTTGAAAAATTTCCCGTGTAACCCACGCCTTTCTGTTTGATCGCCACACAACTGGTAGACTTGTCTTGTCTGTGCCTCGCATTGCACGGGGTGTTTCTGAATGGTACACTAGTAAAGGTTTCAGTTTGAAATCACCAGTGGCATTACCACCCAGCAGAAGTGTTAGTCGATCTTTCGCAGCTTTGAAACCACTGGCTTGACGTTCTTCCTTAGAAATGAATGTTCGAGATGGCATTTTTTTCCAGTAAAGTGCGGTCTCATCAACATTGAAGATGAGACAAGCAGGAATTTTCTCTCGTCTAACGAAGTCTTGAAACTTGTCTGGAAACTCAGCTGCAGCTTGAATGTCCGCGCTGGCCGCCTCGCCTGTTATGTGGATATTGTGAAGATTAGAACGCTGCTTGAACCGATGGAACCAGCCTCTGCTGGCAGCAAAAGTCGGAGTGGCACTCCCTTCTCCTTCTTTTGTTTTCAGCATCTCATACAAAGATTTTGCTTTTGTGCATATGAGATCTTGACTTAGTGGTGTGTTCTTCTTATTCAAATCTTCGATCCAGACTGACAGTAATTTCTCCATTCTTTCTAAGATAGATGATCTCGAACGAGAAAGTTTTGTTGCACTTATAGGTGTTGAACCTTCGCTGGAGATTTTAATTTTTTCCCGATTTTTATAAATCGTTCTCACAGTCGATTCTGAGAGTCCAAAATCTCTCCCAACAATTGTTGCTTTGCCTCCATTTTCCATTCTTCTTAACACTTTCATCTTCAATTCCAAAGTGACGCTTTTACGCTCTTTTTTCTTTACAGGCGGCATTTTTAACGTAGGGTTAAATTATGTATGTATGTATCTCCAATAAATATTAAAACAAAACTGCCAGCCGACCGAACTAACATTACGGAACAAATGAACACACGAAACGAACGAGGAAATCCCCATAGAACAAAGTCGAAGGACAGGGAATTCCCAATTCTTCAAAGAGAATATTCAGAGAAAGCGGGGATCCCCCCGCGACCATAGAGAAGTTAATGACTACATGAGCGCGAAATTTGAAATTCGCGTTATAGTGAAACCGCGCGTAACGGGGTCGCGCTAAGCGGGGTATTACTGTACTGCATTTGTTGGATTCTGTTCAGAGAAGAGCTGTTCGTCTGATTGGAGACCCGGAACTGACCGACGGCCTTGATTCGCTGGAACATCGAAGATCGGTTGGCGACTTGAGTCTGTTCTACAAGTATTTTCATGGAAAGTGTTCGAAGGATGTAGCGTACAACGCTTTTCAAGCAGTCTTTTATATGGAGAACATCATCCCTTTGGAATAATTTGCCCAGGGCTGTGTTTCCCACTGAGTACAATTTACAGCGATTCAAGAACAACGTGAATCGTTTTTTTCCGCACACATGCCGCTCCTGGAGCACTTTAGGGACTTCCCTGCAGCACGTGTGCTAAACCCATAAAAATATATATATATATATATATATATATATATATATATATATATATATATATATACATATATACATATATACATATATACATATACATATACATATATATATATATATATATATATATATATATATATATATATATATATATAATACCTTAAAATTTCGAGTGTCAATCCTTTCGTCTAACAATGAATTTGCACGCCGTTTCGCCAAAATCTCATTTGGCATTTTCAAGTGGTCTTGCTACTCGATACTATAACCTTGCTTCTACTGCCGCTCGAAGCTAACTCAAGTTAATCTAGATTAGCTTCGGGCAGCAGTAGTAGCAAGATCATAGCATCGAGTTGCAGCGGCAGCAAGAGCACTTAAAAATGCTAAATGAGGTTTTGGCGAAATGTCGTACAAATTCATTGTTAGACGAACGGATTGAAACCCGGAATTTTAATGTATTACATTCGACCATGCGAGAAAACCTTTATTGTACTCGTATATATATATATATATATATATATATATATATATATATATATATATATATATATATATATATATATATATATATATATATATATATATATATATATATATATATATATATATATATATATATATATATATATATATATATATATATATATATATAAATTAAATCGATTATTTAAAATAATTTTCGAGAATATCGTTCTAACATATTACATGAAATTTCGTAGAACAATCAAATTTAGAGAACATTCTACTGACAGGTAATTATATTAAGGAATTAAACTTTTAATATTAAGCCCGTTTCACTTTTTAACCTGCTTAAACTACAGAAAATTCTCTTTACTTATGCTTCAGGAAAATTTTCTACTTTAATATTAACTATTTTTATTCTGATTTTCTCATATATTTTTTTTAATATTCGCCATTTTTCCAATATTTAGTACGTCTTAATCCACTACGCACAACCGAAGCTACTATATGCTCTAAACCCTAGGCTTATTTTTGTTTTTTAGATGACAACAAGGGACACTAGGAAAAAACTTACTTCGTAAAGCGTCTAACAGCCTCTTCTGTTTCACTAACCCAAAATAAATAGTGCATCAAAAAAAATAGTAGTAATTTTAGTTTAAAGTATTCAGTACTCAGTATTATTTATTAGCAAGTAAACGAGACCACCCGATTAACTGCAGCAACTAATTTCTGCCCCTTTTTTTCTATTCGACATACCGACAAAAATATCTTCCTATAAACAATTTTATTGCAGTAGCGAATAATACCTTTGAGGTTTTGTAGGTGCATGTAAGAAAAAATCGTATGTAGCAACAGTATGAACGGGCAAAATATTCCAAAGGCAATACGTTACTACATGTAATTGGAAATGGAGCAAGTGAAGTGTCGAAAGACCAATAACAAGATGGACTGATGATATCAGGTTGATAGCAGGCAGTAGATGGCTCTATTTTGGATAGAGTCAATTGGAAGAAACTTGAAGAGCATTGGAGAAGCAGTGGCTTATAAAGAAGCTGAAAAAGATGGAATTAGACAAATTAAAAGTTTCGTTAACGTTCGACGACTTTTGTTAAACTTTTGTTGAAGTGATGTTCCATTGTATTAATTTCGTCCGTTTTAGATCATCCATCTGTTAAGAAACTCAATATTTATATAATTATTTACTCCGCTTCTAAAGTATAATGATGCAATTTTAGTAACCAGGACAAGTCACACTTGAAGAATTCCAGATAATATAAATTAGTGTTCCGTGTAAATCCATACATTTATTGAACACTATTGTTGAAAATTTATTACAATATGAAGGATGTTCACTATTCTAGGATAAAATTGATTTAGTATAATTTTCGTTTTTGTTATTTTACTATAAAAAGTAATAACCAAATTTCATTCTATTATACCATTTAAAAATAAAAAAGCAAGTATGTAAGCAAGACAAAGTAGACACCAGTCTTAAATTAGAAAAAACTGAGAATATGTATATAAATATTTCGTACGGGTAACGATTAGACAAAAAAAAATTAAAATCTACTTAATATGAAAAAAGTATAAAAGAAGAAAACCATACCAAACGTCAAGAGAGTAACCACACAAATTGTCAATATATAAAATTAATATCAAAATCCTTATATACTTTCACACATATAAAAATAAACTAATTGTTTATTATACGTTTTATATTTTATGAGTTTACGACTTTCGTAAAATTGATTTGTAATATTTCATTTTTCTCATTTTTTTCTTCCTTTTGTATTATAGATTACTTTTGTAAGGACCATAGCTACTTTTAAATGGATTCTATCGAACTTTTTTTAGTAATGTATTCCACAACAGTTCTTCATTAAATAATTTTGAGCTGACAACTATAGTTCAAATGATTTTAATAATCCACATTTAAAATTTGCAAATTCAACGTTTTAGCAAGATTTCTGCTCCTTAAGATTTGGACTTTCATTTTTCATCATAAAAATTTTACGGAGTTATCCTCCGATAGGTGAGAATGGAAATAAAAGAATTTAGATATAAAAAAGAGCCTAAAACTTAAATAAGTAGCAAATTAGCGACTCTCTTGAAAGAAGAAACATAATGTACATAGTTATTATTTATGGATAGACCACCCATCTAACTAGCTTATTTAAAGAGTTCAGCAAAAATTTTAAATACAGAAATGGTTACTTGTTTAAGACATTTTTGAAAGTATACCATTTTGGAAATATGACAGAAAATTTTTATTTGTAATAATTAATACTCTATATTTTATTTATTAGTTTTTTAAAACGCTTAATTCTGGAGACGCCATTATATTTTCTTATGGTCTTATTTTGCAAGATAAGAAAGAAAAATCAAGTTTGAAAATAATATAAATTGAAAATCTATTATTACATTTACATTAAGAATTTTGATGGTTTTAAATTAAAACTAGGCGTTCGTGTAAAATATTTTTTTTTTTTTGAAAACTAAGAACATAAATATAACAAAATCAATTTTGGTTTATTTGTAATAGTAATAATACCGTATTTAGGTCCAAATGAACAAACTCCGTTTTCTTTGTTCTCAAATTTACTCTTAGTTTTTACCTCTTTGTATTATTATTTTCTTATGTGTCGACATTGTTTCAGTTATATATCCTTGGAAATATATTTAAGCTAGAGATTCTTCTTTGCTTACCGCAATATTTTGTTTATTTTAATTCTGTTTGTTTTTGGGAATACTCATTTTTAAAAAATATTTCGTATATATCTCGTTTTTTCGCTTTCGAAAAAAAAAAAATAATTTTTATGATTACACTTAGTTGTAACTTACTACTATCAAAATTCCTAACAGAGCTAGAAAAAACTTTTTTTTTCTCCCTTATTTTGCACAATAACAGCAAAATATATTATAATATATATATATATATATATATATATATATATATATATATATATATATATATATATATATATATATGTATATTTATATATATATATATATATATATATATATATATATATATATATATATATATATATATATATTTATATATATATATATATATATATATATAACAAACAAGATAAATTTTAAAAATATAGTGTATCATATGCAAAATTAAATCTTTAGCTGTAAAAACCACAGTTAATGTACAGGTTGTCTAAAATTGATGTCCACTAAGACTTTACGATACAAAAACATAATGACTAAAATTAGATACTATTCCGCGCCGTTGGATAATAATATTAATAGACAGAATATCTAATAATAATATAAATAAATTCAAATTTGTTTGAACTATTGTACTAACTTAACTGGCATAATGGACACAGCTCAACCACTATTACTGCAGATTTATTTGCTCTTTTATGCTATGTTTTGGTGTACGAGAGATTTACAGAACCATAATTCTGCGATTATTATGAGGGGAATGTCCAACTTAATAAATAAATATACAGAAATTTGAAGAAAATGTTTCGACCTCAAGTGAACGCTAGGTCAAAATTTTAAAGTACCATTCCAAAAGTGGAATGCACTGAAGTGTCAGTTTGCAAGAATCTTGAAAACTCTATACTCAAATGCCATAAATATTACACCGGAGTTAGGTACAATGATTTTTTTATAAAAATACTTATTTCTGGACCTGGCGATTTCTCAAAACTAAAGATTAAAGTAACAATCTTCGTTCCCTAGAAAAATTAAAAGAGGATACATCAGTTGTTGCAAGGAAAGCCGAACTTTTGCTCTAAAAAACCTGACATCCAGATGTAATCGGAGAACTAAATACCTTGGTCGATATAATGTCAATAGTCACTAATAGTATGTAAATGTAACGATCCACTGCATGACACCAAACATAGCAGTTCGGTGACGCTCATTGGAAAGCTGTAATGGAACAACTTTCTTATATTAAGTTCTGCGCAAAGCTTAACAAGACTTAATCGAGGCCTCCTCAGGGGGGTCTGGAGAGAACTCCAGACTACGGGCCTGACGCTCCCGAGGTACCCCCGTTCGCATGTCCTCTGTTACAACTTTGTCCATGTCCAGTATTCTGTGTCCTAGCAATCCTAAAGTGTAGACGCCGTGCTGAGGGGATGAATGGCCCAGCTTTTGCGGTCTCTAACGGCTCCCTCCTGACACCAGGCGAAATCAGGTTGCACATTAGCCTTGCCGCAGCATCCAGGCTCTGCTGCGGTCGACTGGTATTTCCTAGGCTTCTCGTGGGAACTATACGTTTTCCAAAAACCTCCCAAATAAAAACGGGTCAAAAAGACACAGAATTGAGTCTCCGATAGTTATTCAATCCACTTATGATAGATTTTTTCTAGTTAAGTTATTGAACGGTTCATTTAAAGAAATATTTCTCATACACAAGAGTCTAGAAGCTTATTTCGGTACACTCTCTGATACTAGAAAGCTTGCAGATGGTTCTCTACTCATTGAAGTAGGGAACGAAAGGCAATCTCTTTTAGCGGAAAAATTTAATAAACTCCATAATTACGAAGTCACTACAGTCACTCATCCTAACTTGAATCTGATCAAAGGCATCATCACTTGTTCTGATCTGGTGAATTGCACCGATGAAGAAATATTGGAAAATCTCTCTGACCACGGAGTTACAAAAGTATACAGGTTACACCTCCCAGCAAGAAAGCCCCTATTCGAAAATCTGTTACCTTCATTCTATCATTCAAAACTCACTCCCTTCCTGCCTCCATAAAGGCGGGTTGGTATAACATCAGAGTTAGACACTACATACCGAATCCAATGAGGTGTTTTAAATGCCAGAAATTCGGCCATGTAGCAGTTAATTGTTCCTTTTCTCCTAACTGTCCTTCTTGTGGACATCAAGAACACGGTGAGGAGCCTTGCTCAGTTCCCGCTTCATGTATCAACTGCAGCCAAGATCACTCACCTAGATACAAAGGATGCGCAGTATTCAAGAACGAATTTGAGATTCAGAGAATTAGAACCCTTGATAAATTTCATACCCAGAGGCCAGAAGAAAATTCTCAGCACAAAACCCTAGTTTCTCCCAAACATATAGTGCCGTTGCGTAAAAAAAGAAAACATCCATAGCTATCCAATGTAACCTCAATACTGAAACCGAAACTGATAACATTCCCCAAAACTCCCTTCCAAAGGTTTTCTCCTTTTCTAACCTTCCCACTTCCCCCTTCCCTTCCTCGCCCCTTCTCCCTCCCCCTCAATCCTCCCATCTTTCCTTCTACCCAAATCCCAGATCTCCCTCTTCTCTTTCCACCCGCAAAATGGATCTCTCCAATATAAGGAAGAGATAAGTAGTTAGTCCACCCAAAAATCATGACCCCAACCAGCAATCAGGGGTCGATAAAAATAAACAAACACAAAAACACAATACAAACAAACCCCCTAAATCTACAAACAAATCTACAAAATCTTCCAAAGAATCCTTATCTTCGGATATGGACATTGAGACCTCAAATCCTCTAGAGCAGAACAAGAATACAACCAAATTCACTAAGAAAAAGTCCTAATTCTCCCATCTATCATATTCAATCCAATAATACAATGGAATGTAAAAGGATTTTTCTCCAGAAAAGAGGATCTGCAGCTAATTATCTCATTGTATAAACAATCTATTTTCGCACTTCAAGAAACAAACTTCAATCAGTCCTCAAACTTCAATTTAAAAAATTTTATCAGCATCATGAAAAGCAGAACCAATCCAGAAAGAGCCTCAGGAGGCGTCGCATTATACATTCATAATTCTCTAGATTACACTCCATTAGATCTCAACACCGAACTTGAAGCCTGCGCCATCCGCACTCACCTTGTTTCTGAATTAACCATATGCTGTATATACATTCCTCCTCACCATATTACTACTCAAGATATGATGGATAATCTTCTATCCTCCCTTCCCTCTCCTTTCTTGATCCTAGGCGATCTCAATGCTCATAACCCTTTGTGGGGTTCTTCTATATCCACCCCTAGAGGGAAAATCGTAGAAACAACGTTAACAAGTCATAACCTATTCCTTCTAAACCAACCTGCACCCACGTTTCTTAGTTCCTCATCGCGTACTCTATCAATCTTAGACTTGTCTATATGCAGTCCATCCACCGCTCCTAACTTTTCTTGGGACATTCTAGAGGATACCCATGGGAGCGATCACTTCCCAGTCATCATCAGATCTAATTTTCCCGCTCATCCAACAACTCATACCACACACAGATGGAACCTTAAACTTACAGATTGGACCTGTTATGCTAACATCATTCAAGCCCCCACATCACCACCTTCCCAAACAAATACCTTCATCAATCAGTTAACACAGAACATTTTGGAGGCAGCCTCCCATGCCATTCCTAAACACTCCTTAAATCCTTCAAAAATGCCAGTTCCTTGGTGGACAGATGCTTGTCGCCTAGCCATAAAAAATAGGAAAAGTGCTCTTAACAAATTCAAAAGACATCCGTCTTCTGAAAATTTCATTAACTTTAAAAGGAAAAGAGCAGTAGCTAAGAGAACAATCAAGGAGGCCAAGCTATCCTCTTGGCATTCATTAACATCTTCTTTTAATCATAACATCTCTTCCAAGGATATGTGGAATAATATACAGAGAATGAAAGGTTTTCCTCCCAGAAGCATTCCAGGTATTTTGATAAACAACACATGGACTACTGATTCTGCAGTCATTGGCAATTTACTGGTAAAACACTACCAGGACAAATCTTCCCAACATCAATTCCCCTCAACCCCTTCAATCAACACCTTTAATACAAACATAGGCTTCCCCTACAACGTTCCCTTCTCCATGAGGGAACTGAGAGACTCACTTGTCAAAGCCAGAAGAACTGCTCCCGGCCCTGATGGCATTCATCTGGATATGATCTTCAATCTCCCATCTTCTGTTATCACATTAATCTTGGAGTACTACAACAACCTCTGGTCAAGTGGAGAATTCCCGTCCTCTTGGTTAACAACAACTATTATTCCCATCCACAAGACCGGCAAGCCCAGAAACAATCCTCATAGCTATAGGCCTATATCCCTCACCAACCACCTGACCAAATTATTGGAACGCATGGTAAAAGCCCGTCTTTGTTGGCATTTAGAGTCAAACAATCTCATATCTCCCCACCAATATGGCTTTGGCAAAAGTTTATCTGCCTTAGATCACCTCGCTTCGTTCGATACTGACATTAGATCAGCCTTTCAATCAGGGAAACACCTTCTGGCCGTTTTCCCTGGATCTGCAGAACGCTTTTGATCTGACAAACAGTAAACTCATAGCTGACGAGTTGATGAGGATGCGTTTCAGGGGCAACCTCCCTAAATTCGTCATCAACTTTATCCAACCTCGATCTTTTAGAGTCAGAGCGAATGGCCTCCTCTCGGATATACATGTACTAGAATCCGGAATACCTCAGGGTTCCATACTGAGTCCTACATTATTTCAAATAGCCATCCAGACACTGGAGAAACACTTACCAGATCACACAAAAATAAAGCTATTTGCTGATGACATGTTAATTTAAAAATCTTCCAGTGACAGTAATACACTCACAAACCTCATTCAATCTTCCCTGAGCAATATCCAAAAATGGGCCACAATTTCGGGATATTCCTTTTCCCCAAACAAATCATCATACATACATTTCTGCAAGAAAAGAAACTGCTCTAAATTAAATCCACTAAAACTTCTCAATGACCCTATAACACCTCAGATCAACTTCAAAATATTGGGCATGGTCTTTGATCCAACCTTGAGTTGGAAGGAGCACATCAACCATCTCAGAATGACTGCTTCAAAGGACATCAATTTGATGAGATTGCTAGCAAATTCTCAATGGGGAGGAAGTTTCACAACCTTAATCAGGATTTATAAATCTCTCATACTATCCAAATTAAATTATGGTGACTTTATATACGATGCATCAAGACCCTCTTACAAAAAAAAATTAGATACAATCCGGAATCAAGCTCTCAGATTGGCTACAGGGGCCTTTCGTACGTCGCCTATCCCAACTTTACAGTGGGTCTCTGCTACTCTATCTCTCAACCTTTCAAGGCAAAGATCCCTCATGCTACACTTTTCAACTGCCTCATTTAAACCCATCATGAAACGAGCATTACATTTATACCCGCCACCTAACACAATTATTCCACCAGACTCTATAGCATCTAGAATAAAAAACATCCTAAATCGTCACAACCTCTCCATTCAAACTAACGACTCTCCTAAAGTTTCTATGCACCCGCCTTGGACATCAATAAGACCCTTCATTGACTATACGCTTCGAAAATATAACAAGAAATCAAATCCAAGCCACATAATCAGATCAGCCTTTCTATTACTTATCAACGAGAATCTTCTCATATTTAAACAGACGGCTCTAAGACTGCCCAGGGAACGGGGGCCGCTTTCGTATACAATAACACTACCAATAAATTCAAATTAGACAATTACACCTCTATCTTTTCAGCGGAATTATTTGCTATCAAAGAAGCGTTAAGATGGTTAATATTCACCAAACTAGATACTAAAGTTTTAATCAAAACAGACTCCTTGCGTTCATTACAATCAATCAGCTCTTCCACGCATTTTCACCCTATCACTACAGCCATATCTGATCTTATACAAATGGCATTCAATAGGGGTATCACTATATCTTTCTTATGGGTGGCCAGCCACATTAACATAAAAGATAATGAAAGTGCCGATATACAAGCTAGGGTTGCCATCACCTCGGGCACTCCAATTAACACAATCCTCACTCCAAAAGATCTAAAAAACTTTTTCAAACAGACTTTTGATAATCTATTTCAGCTGGAGTGGGACCTGCGGGAGGATTCGTGCAAATTGTGGGGGGTTAAAACCTCTAGTTTTTCCGCCCCTCCAGCTTGATGCTCTGTCACGTAGAGATAATACAATATGGAGAAGGGTCGCCATCGGGCACACCTACCTCACTCAGTCCTATTTGTTAAAAGGTGATCCACCACCCATATGTCCAAATTGCGACAATATACTAACTATTAACCATATTTTAACTTCAAACGAATATTTAGACATCAAGACAAGGTTAGATCTATTAAAACCACTTGATCAATTATTAATTCCAAATGTTACAAATATCTCGAATTTAATCAAATTCTTCAAAGAAACACAACTACTTTCTAAGATTTAAACATCCTATTTATGGCGCCAAATGATCCTCGATATCGACGCGCCAAACTAAAATAATCATTAATCGAGGCGTTCAAGTTATTAAAACTAGTATTCAAGGATGATGGTCTATCTACTACACGGGTTTACGGATCGCTTTTTAGATTCGAGGACGATAGGGAGTCAACTGAAAATGATCTAAATAGTGGTTATTCGTAATCATCAATTACGTATGAAAAAGCCCAAAAAGTACTTGAAATTTTGGACCACGATCCGAATGTGACCTACAGAGTGTTGGCAAAGGACATATCCAAGCGTTCTGTGTTATGATTCTGCGTGATATTTTGAACAAGCGTGAGGTTTGTTTCGCACTGACTTAGTAACAACTAACAGAGACACGCATTCAATACGCTCAGGATATTCTCAAAACGGTTTGCCCCTACCCAAATTTTCTGACAAACATTGTTACAGGGGATGAATCATCTACCGTACCATCGATCACCAAAACGTCAAAGTTCTGTATGAAAATCATCTGATGAGTCCGCACTGAAAAAATTTCGCTTTTAAAACGGAGACTGTGATGACTATTTTTTTGTTTCCAAAATTGAAAATTCTGATGAAAAGGGCAGAGTGCCCAAATATAAGTTGAAGTCGAATATGTTAATTAATCGTTCTAAACATTGTATTGATGCTAACAGAGATCATTTTGAATAAATAAAAACAGTTTTAGAAATATTGCTCTATCCTACAGCAACAGTAAGGTTTTTTTTGACATATTGTGTATCCATCAAAAAACAGCAGCAATCAAGAAAACGGTCCTACCGAGTAGAAAAGTAACGGGTAATAATTAGATGACATTATTTTCCAAAATATTGTTAAAAATTTGATATGGAATAGAAGTTTTTCTGATTATTACTTTGTTTTATTTTTTTCTTTATTGTACAGATAAACTCAAAGAGAGAGATAATTTAAATAACCGGTCACGTGCAAATTGAACTTGCGCAATTAGTGTTCCGTACGGTGATTGCTTTTAGAATAAAAATTTTTGTTATGGAGGTATAAAATGATCAGTGACTTCACAAAACAAACCCCAAATGAGTTTTCAACAAAGTTTGTTTCCGATCTTTACTGAAAACTGATGACCTTGAATTTTTTTTTATATATACCAGATAAATTTTTTCAAAATGTTTTGATCAGTACTTTTCCGAGATAGCGATTTTTCGCGATTTTTTTAAAATAATAAACAAAGAATAGTGTGCACAATATATTTTTGAACTCGTGTTTTTACAAGTTTTCATTTGACATTGACTCGATGACCTAGTAAAAATTTTTTTTTCACTTCCGATATCATCCCCCAAAACTAACCCCTTAACTCAAAATTTAACTTTAAAAACCACACGGCTCTAATGAGGCCATCAATTCCTATATTAGTATCAAATTTCAAATTTCTGTGTCAAATAGTTTCGGAGAAAATCGGGTGTGACAGACGGACGGACGAACGGACGGACGGACACCGAAGTGATCCGTACGGAACAGTAAAAATGAGATTAAACCTAAAGTTCTAAAATAAATACTCTGTATATTATTGTCTATATCTATATTGTTTATACTAATAGTTAACTCTGAATAAAGCAAAGTTTTTCTTTCTCTAATATAACCTTCTAGTTAGCAAATTATTACATTCATTTTGCTTTTATACTTTTGTAGAATAATTTTAAATCTCCTACAGGAATAAAAGAAGATTTGGACTTTACTAACGAGCTAGTAATTAAGTACTTTTATCTTTTATACATGAATTAACTTGCACTAGCAAAAAAATTTTTAATCATTAAGAATTACATAAAGTTTTTTTTAGAGTTTTAAACATTACAGTGAAAATTTGTGTTTAATATTGGTTTACCATTAATCTCGAAAGTTTGATCTCTATCATTCACAGTTTCTTTTTTTTTTCCTGTAATTTTAGTGCACTCGTGAAATATCTAATAGTCTGCTAGGTTCCAAAATAAATTTTATATTGCCATTTAACAATCGTTAATACCTGTAGTGACCTTGACTGTTATGACTTTTTGTAATGATTTTTTCTCAACAAAAATAAAACGGAACTAAGCACAAATAACCAACAAACAACCAACCAAAAAAGTTCAAAAATAAAAACAAATTCAAAACTACCATATAAAATAACGGAAATGGTACAAAACAAGGATATATACGGTACTAGGATTTACCAGAGAGGCAGAACATCGGTCCCCGCAAGGACCTCTTTTTAATAAATATGTATTTAAGGCATATTGCATTTGTAATACATAAGACAATGTAAAAAATCTGGTAAAATGTATTAGTTAGTTAGAATAAAGAGTTTTTGAAATTGAAAAATTGAATGTGAAATGTAAATCAATATTTCCTGTTTTTTATGCCGGTTAGAACTTTATAACTACTTATAAATATATTTAATTATATATTCGGCCTATCTAGAAATACACCATGTCCAATAAAATAATGAATACAAACAATTCGGAATTAATTCACAGCCCAATTTGTTGAACAAGAAAAAAAATTACTAAACTTACAGGAAGGCAAGGATGCTGGCAAAATTAGGAGAGGGTCATTTCTAGCTCATCAGCAGTACCATGAAATGAAGATTTTTAGGAACTAACCCTTTAGCTCAAACTAACACGTAATCAAGTTATAAAACTGGACTTTTAATAATTAGAGAAAATCTAAAGAGATTACAGACTCAGGCCTAAAAGAACATTTGTAATTTCAGTCGGGAGACTAACAATGTTGTCGGCAACAAATGTTATTCTCAACTTATTTTAAATTATAGAGATATTAGAACAGAGGAGGTATGTTCTAACGAGAAGCGTGGTGCTCATAGAAAGAAAAATAGATAATATTAGTAATTCTGCCTCTGTTACTTGGCGCATGCCCACAATAGTAAGTTAGAGTGCGTACCCGTGTGAGCATATTATTTGTATTTCGTCCGGAGTCAACAAAAAACAAGGAAAATTCTTCATTCTTGTACGGGTAATGTTTAAATAGGAATACGGAAGAATTTTAAAAGATGAATAAATTAATGTGTATTAATAACGAGTTAGAGAGACAGAATGACCCATATTATTTCTTTGTCTTTTTAACGACGCCATGCTTTCGCTTACAGCAGACTCTATACGTTACCTCCTCTATTCTAATATTTCTATGTTTTAAATGCATAGTTACTTCACGCCATCTATTAATAAATAGTAATATTAAATATATAACGTAAATGACAAAGTTATACGCCTATAAGAAATAACGTATCAAATATGTTAAACCCAATTTTAATATATAATAAATATTAAATTGATTTTTAATGTCATTTTTCTATTGGTTTTTACTATCCTTACCAAAAGGAAGTATTGAATTTGTGAAGAAATCCCAAAAAAACATAATTCCACATTTCTGTCTGTTTGTATGTTTATTTGCATGATAATTCTCGAAAAAATGATATATCGATTTAAAATTTGGTACACATAAAACTGTGGAAGTAGGAATGAACTCTATAGAATTTAACTGTTACTGCTTCATGAGTAGGGGATGAAAAGGGAGGTATTAGGAGTATTATGGGAATTTTTCCCATACCTACGATATTTCTTTTGAAAAGGCGATACAAGGTTCTATAAATTTGGTATGTTTTTTAAAATAATTGTGAATATTTGATGTTTTTAATATCATGAAGAAATTTTGAACATAATTTTTTTCTATCGATTTAAATTGATTACATATATAATAAATATAAGTTTTGAGCAATTACAGGGGTTTGCTTCATGTTTATCGTGTAATTTGTCCTTTTTAGGGTTCTGGGAGAAAAGAAATCTGAACAATGTATTATTTTCTCGTTATTTTAAATTTTCACGGAAATAGTGTAGTGTAGTGCTCAATATTTTTCGTTAATATCTTACCATGAAGTACCAATCATTTAAAATATCAGATTTATTACCTATTTTAGAACTACTTGTTTGCCAAGAAAGGTAAGTAAACAATTTTGGGTTATTGTAAACTCTTCGACACAAATTAGGTTTATTTACAAGAAAAGGGCTTTAATTGTGTTTTAATTACAAATAATTTATAAACGCATATTTCTTATATAATCCGTAAATTTCTTAGTTTTTAAATAGGTACTGGAATAGTTGAATGAATAGGTACTGTAGTAAGTAAATATAAGGTAAGTAATTATATTGGAAACATATTTTAAATATAAATAAATGAAATATTATGTCGTAAAGATTTGTTGACAGATTTACAATATGAAATAAGTATGTATTACTATTTTGCGCTGATTCTTTTGAAGCTGTAGTAGAAATTAGGTTTCTATGTTAGTTAAATGGAAAAAGTATACCTCAAATTGAAAAATAACATATATCACAAATATATTTTAAATTGCACATGTTTAATAAACCACGAACGAACGAAGCCAAGAATCAACTTATGTAATGCAATCTATTGTTGTACATGTTATGCACACCTTGCTTTTCCGAACTACATTTTCCTTTTTTTTAAAAAAAAAAAGGTTTTCTGCTATGGTTATTATGTTGTTCTTCAATACAATTTTTCGTTCAAGAGGTTATAAAAGACTCTTTTGGCAAAAGTTTTTAGACTTTATTAATCTGCTACATATACAATTATGAAAAAAAAAATATATATGAAATAGAAAGTGCATGTCCTATATAAAATGTAATTAATTCGTTTTATTTTTTATTGGACAAAAAAGAATTCGTCTTTTCGGAAGTTATATGTTATTTTCTTTCAATCAGTTTAAAATTAACTAAACCTCTTAAATATATCCGGAGTAGTAACGAGTTTAAAATGGCTTTAACGTTAATTAGTAACACTGTTTCAGGAAAACATGAATGATGGTAAGGAAATGCAATTAGCTTTTGGAACTTGTACTACGTGTTTGTACAAGGGCAGTAAGTGCGCACAAAAAGCAATTCACGTTGGTCGTCAATCGCTGTAAATTTCACTTGGTAGGAAACACAGTCCTTTGCAATTCATTCCAAAGGGATTTTCAAAATAACAGAATTTTTAAAAACGGTGATACCAGAAGTGACAAACTGAATATCATATGAATATGATGCGTTTCTAATGAAGTGAATAGCTTCTTTTCTGAATAGAATATAATATGTTTGGGAGCAGATATTTAAATACGGAGGCAGTATTCTATCGTTGTTCGAAATTGAGCTTTGTATAGAATTAAAAGTTGTCATCTATTCAGAAGCTCTCTATGATGTGCATGCAACATGATATTGTCAATGTATAATGGTCCCTAAGTTAACGATGGATTGAGTGACATGCTAGTGGAATGGAGTTTTTAAGAAAAAAACTGGGGCTTGTGTTATTGTAGCGTTAAATTCTACACCGGCAAATTTATAGATTCGATTCCTGGTCCTGTCTAGCTGATTATTAATGTAAAAGAAAAAGAGAGTAAGACACAGAGAGAAATCCGTCAATTGTTACTTGAAAGAACACTCTCCGAGGAAACTTAAAAACCATAAACCAGACCTTTCAGATATAACATAACCATATGCCTTTGTGTAACTTACCCATCTCTCCGTCACGTCAAACAGAGTTGAATCCTATGATATTTTAAGTATAATCACTTGAGATTCTCGAAAATGATCAATTGTATTTTTCTAAATTTGTTTAATATAAGTTAGACTATCTCTTGTTGATCTTAGCTTATGAAAGCCACATTAAAGATAGCGAATAATATTAAATCGTTCTAGATATTTTAAAAGACACTGATTGACACCCGTTTTCATAGTTTTTAATACTACTAAAAACATTGCAACTGGTCGGTAATTGTTTGTAAGATTTTATGGCCTTTTTTTGATATCGGCTGAATACCAGCGCAATTCCAGAAAGATGAAAATACTCTTTTCAGTAGCTCATTTGATTTAATTTCATTTATTAAAACTCAGATATTTTAGAGGATTATTTGAAATAATGCGGAGAATTCTCTTCCTCATTAGTAATAATTTTGTGGAATGAGTATTTTCCTAAACGGGAAATTTCTAGATGAATGAACGAAACTGTTTATGAGTCAACAAAATGAAGGTGTATAATATAAAATAGTAAATATAAATTATAATGTAGCCAGTCAAGAACATTTGTCGGTTTTGAAGAAACCGGAGCAAGAAAAATCGTTAAAAATGTCTCAAATAACTAATAAATATGCTTTTAAAACTCATTTTAGGTCTAGTACTGATGAAATACTACTTATTTTTTTTTTTTTTTTATTGGTCTAGCACACGTGCTGCAGGGAAGTCCCTAAAGCGCTCCAGGAGCGACACGAGTGCGGAACTTTTACCAAAGCAACGCATGGTGTAACTTAAGCTTTTAAAAGTTATCATGGGTGTATAATTTAAGCTAAATTAATGATTTCTTCCTTTACATTTATTTATTCTCTTAAAGTTTATTTAAAAGAAAGGGGTACTTTTTCCCGATCTCTGGGTTTAGCATTTTTGAAGGTTGGCAGCTCTAACTTTGTTGCATCCTTAACCTATACCATATATTTGGAAAAATGTTAAAGAGAATGTTAGGACCAAAATTAAGAACCAAAATTTAATAGAATTGCCACCAAATTGCTACGTGAAAATAAAGGGCAAGTAATCTCACACTAATTTGAATATACTTTAAAAACCGACAATAGAGCACAATGTAATTAATCTTAATCAAATTGATAATGAAAGTAATGATAACAGTAATTTTCATCTGTTAGAAAGGTTCGCTGAAAAACAAAATTTTGCATATTTAAGGGATTTCCCATTGTTCTTTTTAGGGTGATAAAAAATTATGTATTATTCTTAAATGTATAACAAAATAAAAGCTATATGGGAATAAGAAAGTAAGCTTATTTTTTATAGCAAATTACTTATCTACCATTCCTTACGTTCGTTAAAATAAAGTAAACATAGTTAAGACCAAATATTAATAATGCGGAATAATACGAACCGTTTACTCTTAAGTTGCGAACATTAAAAGTAATAATTCTGAAATTAAAATTTTGCGTGATACGTTACAATAAGGAGTAAAATAAAAATAGTGAATTTTCTTTCTAATTTAAGAACCTGTAATACCAAGTTTGTTGCGCGCTATAAAACATAATTCCCATGCATTTTTCCTTAATTTATCCATATACAGTCATGATATTCGAGACCTTTAGAATGTAGTTAAGGTAAACATTAGTGCAGATTAGTTTAAAAATAATAACGTTTGTATCACGTTTCCAATTTTTTTTTTAGGTTTTGGAACCATAATTGCGAATTTGTTTTATTGGGCTATCCGGTTATCGGTTCAGAATATCTGTAAAATACTGTTGATAATTTTCATGCTAGCGAAAGCCTAGGTGTTATTACTGATAAAACAACAGACCCGAGGAAATAATTATTATGTATAGCCAACCAGGGCTACAAAATTTTAAACTAACTGGAGATTATTTTAAATTAATTTTTAAAAAATTGATATGTCTCATTAAACTTGTTTCTAATAGTTGTAAAAAATATCAAAATGTTAGTTCATATGGATTATAAAAAAAATGTCTGTTTTTTTTTTGTAATAAATGAATAAGGAAAGCAATATTCCTACTAGCCCAGGTTTTCTTCATTTGAAAATAATTTTTTTAATCTTTACTTCTACTGGGACCTTTAGTGTTTAAGTATTAATATTTAAACTTGGTTTCCAAACAACAAAAAAATTTGTGCAAAAAGTTCATTACGTCAGATTATAAAGGCATACGTGCATATCTATAGTTCTAGATATCCCTTAAAACAAATACTTACTTTAAGTCAGTGGTTCTCAACCTTTTTTAATCGCGACCCTTTTTAGATTTTTTAAAAATGTTCGCGACCCCCTTTTCCCATCCGCAATATTGGATCAATAGAAGAAGAAATAAAGGATTTGAAAAAATATAATTTAGGACTTAACAGTAATATTTTTTATAAAGTATCAATTATCAAATATTAATGATTAATGTGAGGATTAAGTTTGCATCTGCTTAACAATGTTATAATTCTTGGTTGAATTTTAGTCAAGGCCAATCTCATGTCATTTTGAATATTCAGCTTATTCCTGGCTATTTTCTTGATCTGCAGAAGAGTTCAAAAACCCCTTTCGCAGAGATAAATAGAAGCAAATGGCACTAATATTCGAAAAGAAAGCATGGAAACTTTAGAATACGAATGACGCATAGCACACCAAAATTGAGGTAACGATTTTTCCTGAAATAAGTCACGTATTGATGAGTCATTTCGCAGTTCCTAAAATTCATCCTGCACTACATCGAGAATGTCGGTAACATCCAAAGATAGATGAAATAGGCTTCGTACTAATGCAGCTTCTTATTCAGAGAACTCCGGGAAATATCGTTGTATTTCAAATTCAAGGGCTTGAAGGTGGTTATTAATTTCCTCTCTTAGATTATCTACAATTTTCGTCTCCAATTCTTGAATCTTGGTGCAACGGTGTTCAAACATGGTAAAGTTTCAAAGATTTACTTTACGGCGCCAGTTTTGTAGCTTTAATACGAACGCCTGGATATTATCTCTGAAGTGAATAATGTGCGCTTCTTTACCCTGCAGTTTCGAATTTAGCTTGTTTAGTTGATTTAAGATATCAGATAAATAAGCTACTCTTTTGATCCAGGTTTCATCATTAAAGCATTTTCCTAATTTCTAAGAAGTTCTCGATTTTCAATTCAAGAACTCGTCCAGCAACATGTCCTTTTAATAACCAACGAACAGCAGTGTAGAAAAGAAGAACTTCGTGATCCGAGTTCAGGTTTTTGCATGGTTCCTTGAACATAGGAGTACTGAGAGCTCTAGATTTTGTATAATTGACAGTTGTCACCAAAAAGACGAGCACTTCTTGCAAAGGCTTTAGAAGAGTCTTGGTAGCAAGAGCAAATCAGTGAATCATGCAAGGCATTCCCTTTGCTAAGGGTGCAAGCTCTTTAATTTTTGACTGAAAGCCCGACCTCGATCTAAGCATGGCTGGTGCTCCATCGGGGGTTTCTGAAATTTTATGGAGTTTTTTATTTTTTGCAATTTTCAGATCAATTTTATATGATGCCTGAACTAAAGCTTGGCTTTGTTGGTGAAATGTCCCAGTAAAATCCAACTTTTGTTTTTTCAAGGCAGCGTCATGTCGTTTAAAAAAGTCCCAATTTTTTGTAATATGTTCAGAATGCTTTGTTTCTAAGTGACGTTTGAACTTTGACAGTTTCATAGATTCAGCACTAAGAACAGCATTGCATAAAACACACTGTGGCTTCCCTATGCCGTTATTAATAACAGTTGAAAATCCAAATTTTAAATAGTTCTCCAAATATTTTCTTTTTTTCTCCATGATGTTGATATCTGGAAAATAAGATACTTCAAAATAAATTTAAGAAATGCATAAAAATTTTGAATTAAAATTATTTAATGTTTTTTGCTTACCAAAGCGGTAGATCATAAAAGAGTCTGTTTCTAGACGTGCCTATCGAAGGCAAATTATGACGGGCTATTCCAGTATTGTACAAGACACTAACTAACAAGGAACTATTGATATACAAACGACAAAAAGAACACGAACGATTTAACACTAGGTAACAAGTTTAATAAGCACGACCATTTATCTGTAACTTATATTTACATTCGAAACTTTAAACTCACTTTTGAGGTACGTGCACCAGTCGTCCACTGATTACCTCGCATATCTCGTATGTTGCCAAGAATAAATAATTTATTAACATTTTAAGACCAACTTTTAAATTTTAAAATTTAGTTTTAGTTTTTAAAATTGATAACCGGCAACTCTCCAAAAAAGCTAAGGCGACACCCTTGTGGGGCGTAAACACACCGGTTTGGAACCAACCCTTTAAGTGATAGTCCATGCAGTAATACGGCCAAGATTAAAAGAAATATATGGAAATAACTTATTTTTTTAAATCCATTAAAAGAAAATAAAAGAGACTACAGGTGAAAGGTAGATAGTTGCTGATAATCTCCATATTTTCTTTTTAAATCTAAGCCTTCATCGATGCACTACGTGATTCTAAAGTTAACCTTTGCCACGTGCTCCCTTAGTATATATTAGTGTTTGATTTAATTTTTTTTTCACAACGCATTGCTTCAAAACGTGTACTCTTAAACTCTTTTGGCGAAAATTATGTTATGTCATATGGTTAAGCAGATCATTTTAATTAAATATTATTTTAAAAAATTATTAAATTGAAAGAATTTTTTTTAAAGTTGAAAGACTTTATGAATAAGACTTAAAGATATTCTTGTTAAATATCTTAATTTAATTATCCTGTTCACTTTATAATTTACATTACACATCACTTATTAAAATGAAAATATATATTTTAGACACACTAAATAGTAAATATTAAATAATTTGAAAAAATTTAATTATTTTTACAAGAGTAATTTAAAGAACTGACATTTCTAATATGATATCCGTCTTGTAAACTAGCTAAATACTATTTCATATTATGTTTACTTTGGCAATAAAAAAATATCATTTACAGCGTCCTTTACATAGAAATGACACTGTGTATAAATTTCTAATTTCATTTTTAATAATGACATAAACATAAACAATTTTGATGATTTGAAGTAGTGCATAAAAAGGACGCCTCTACTGCTGTCCACTCAATTGTAACATAAAACTGGCCTATGACGCATTGACAAGCAATAATTGGCTATTAAATTTGAAGAAATATTGTCTGTTTCTTTTAACTGCAAAAATTAAGCACTGTAACTTACAGATTTTTATAGTTATGTTCAAGGGAGTACGTATTAAAAACTAACGTATCTTTAAAATTATTACTATATATATATATATATATATATATATATATATATATATATATATATATATAGATATATATATATATATATATATATATATATATATATATATATATATATATATAATAGTAAATTACAAAAATTAAATTATATGTATTAAATACATAACAGTGAAACATACACGACAGAAAAAGCGACAAGAGCAGCTAATTTGGTAATCTAAGAGCTGTACAATATTTAAACAGGCAGCTAGAGCTACCTGATGTAGAGTTTTTCTCTGTTATTATGATTAGCAGATTTTGTAAATTGGTAGAGCTTACAGTAATGCTTCTCTGAGTTTCAAATGAATTGTGAATATTACTAAAAATAATGCTTAACAAATTCTTAATATTTTCAGAAAATACCTAAAATAATGACGAAAAAAATAAATTGGAGAAATCAACCTTTTTTATTTTGTTACAAAATAACATGTCAGCGTTCCAAGCTTCGACGGGCTCAATTTGCTAAAAACTACTGAAATATGGACTTCGTCCGTTTTCAGTTATTTTACATTAACCAGATACGCCTGACGAGGATCCCTCGAAAGGCGCTACCTGCTTTTAAGCGTTGACTGTGTCGACTCGAAAGCTCCTATGTCAGCTTTCGATGGAGTAATAGGTGTGGTGTGCATACTTAGTACAACTCGTTGTATCCTACCATCGTGTTCCGTAACTTCTTGGATAAGTACCAGTAAATTATGTTCTCTTGTTTGCCAATCCTAGCCTGACTGACGACCCGTATACATGAATATATATATATATATATATATATATATATATATATATATATATATATATATATATATATAATATATGAGAAAGATCCCTTGATCCAATTTTAATTTTTCTCGTTTTTTAAGAATGAGTGTACCCAATTCTTGTAGAGGCTCACCGTATTTATCTGGTTATGTTTTTTTAGAGAGATTATTTATCTTATTTGTAAATTCATAAGTTATTGAATAGTTTATGATTAAATTTTGAAAAAATAAACTTATCCAGAATTTCTTCCCAATGAATAATGTACCAAAAAAGTATTATTAGCTATTAAAAAAAAAACAGAAACATAAGCTTCAATAAGCTTTCAGCCTAATGTTAAAATGTTTCACAACTGAAACCACATACAGTAATAACTTAGTGAAGTAAATAATTGTCGGAATAAAATAAACTTATGATTTGTGACTTGATATTATTTTAATTATATTTTTATTGAAAATTAATCTAAAAAGTTAGATAAACATACAAATACATCAACTAACAATAATGTAAAAGCATGTAAAATTTAAAAGACTCAGTCAAAACCAAGATAGTTCACTCTCATATAGATTAACTAATATCACACAATGTCCGGCTACTATTTAAGTTTCTCAATTGTTACTACAGCCCAAAGAATATAACCTGAGCCGATGCTATTGAGTGAGATCCTATAGAGGACGTATAGCCTCATTTTCCATGTGAAGAAGATATTAGGGACTGGATATTGAAATTTTTTCTACATATTGATTTGATTTTCTCGACTCCAAGAACCTTGAAACGTACTTAAAACAATATATATTAGATGCGGGCTCTCTAAACTTCGATCCATTTTTTCAACCTCTTATATGATTAGTACTATAGGTAATTATAGTTACGATTTTTTCAATATGACAAGAACACTTCTATTGAAATAATACAAAATTTATCGACACCTGCAGCGATATCCCTCAAAGACAAAGTTTATTTCCTTCTTCAAGTATTATATGTGTACTAAATTTAAAGTCGTTATCTATACATAAAGTCTGAGATTGATTTCTCGCAAATCGCGCTGCCTGCCTTTAGTATTGGCTATGCCAACCACTCTGTCGGCTTCTGGCTGCTGTGTCAGTCTCTGATTGAGTACTATATTGTATTTGTTTCGAGTTGATAGCAGAATTCTCTCATTGTGGATGCAAATACATGTTGGGGTGCGACCAAAAAAAACAGATTTCTCATGCATTTTACTGGATTTTGCTGCCTGTTTTGAATTATTTTTAAGGGTTCACCCTAATTTAGGCGGAAAACCTCTGCTATACGATTGAGTCATAAAATGTAAATGGGGGTTCATCGGTAGCATAGCCGGCCGAGCGTAACCTACTTTTAGTGTTTAATAAATAAAATTATCTTAAAAATAAAGTTATAGAAATATAAGATTCTATACCAAAATTTTTTTGATATATAGATCTATGTATATATACAAAATCACAATTCACGATATATAAGTACTTTAATTACAATCAAAAACAATCATCATCTTCAAAATCTGAAGACTCGACTTCTCTTAAATTGATAATTAAGGGTTTTATTTCCACAGTTTCTTCGATGTATTCGTCAAGTTTCCACATTTTATTTTGTTTTTCTGTAACATGTCGAATAGCATTTTTCCAATTATCCTTTTTGATTCTCTCTGTTCCGACGAGTAATAATTGCCTTACGTCTTGAAGATTGAACATGGTGTTTTCACTTGCAACGAAACCTTTCATTTGTGCCCAGATTAGCACTATGATTCAACTCGCAGTGATATGCATGCAGGCATCGACTGCGTATCTCTTGAACTGTGTCTTATTTTGTTTCGCAATTTTAAGAAGTTCCGCTTTTAACATACCATCTTTATGTTTGAGATTTTTGTCTCTTATCCATTCGTTCTAATAATCCAGAATGGTATGAGGCATTGTCTAATACTATAACTGATTCTGCTGGTATACAATCAAACATTTGTTGGAAGTATTCCCCAAAAACATCAGCCGTCATCTCCTCATGGTAATGGACTTTGATTCGAATTCCAACAGGTCACCATCGAGAAATCCATTTTCACTACCAATATGTGCTATAATAAGCCTGGCACTCTTAATGTTTTTGTCAATCCAGAATTTTTTTACTGTGTGTCCCTCATTAACCCAAGTCCCATCCAAATAAAAAATATTTCTTTCTTAGGCTCGAAATTTTCTGATTTATCGTAGATATTCTCTTCTCCAACAAATTGCTTCTGTTTTATTAATAAGAACAGATTTTCTGTTGTGTTTTTAACAATGAAAATTCAGGTTATGAAGGATTCTCCATAATTTCCATTTTTTAAATCTGGTCCTAGTCTTCTCTGATTTCTTGCAAAACTTTATGTAGTGTAGTTATTTTTTCTTAACAAAAAATGGTGTAGTTGACTTCTTATTGCGTTTTTTTTCTTCATCGGCCTCTAACGGCTCCTTTACTTTGTGATTCTGAGGTTCGTTGCAAGGACCGCGTTTTCTTTTTCCTAGAAATCTATAAATAGTTGCTGATCCAACTCCCGTCATGTTGGCACAGGTTTCCACAATTTCATGAACTTGGCTTGTTGGCTGTTGATGCACTAGAGCGTGTTGGAAGTTAAGTATCATTGTTTTTTCTTGCAGGAAAAATGCAGATTTACAAACTCCGCGATGTTTGACCGGGGCAAAACCGAAAGTTGAAGCCATCGCTGTTCTGATTTGAACTAAGCATGTTATAGGTTTTTGCTTTATTTTTATATTTACACAGAATATTTTTATTGCATACTTAGGTACTTAGGCACCTACCTACTGATTAGTACTTTAGTTAATTATATTCCAAAAACTGCTAAAATCCCAAATAATTTTATTGTACCCATTATCATTAAGCTTTATAGCACTGTAGATTTCTAGTTCTTAAGAACTGTTAATTGTACTTGTTTAGGCCTTTATCATACAAAAAAGATCTTTAGTTTCATCATTTACTCATTAACCAAGGTCAGTCCATCGACCAGCACGGTCAACTGTCTTTATCCTGGGTACGACTTCTATTACCGATTTAGGCGTAACTTTGGAATCTGTCTTTTTGTCAGAAGCGACCTCTCTTGTCAACGAGAAGAAGCTTTGGAGCCCACAAGGTTCATCTGTATCCTGTATCGGCCACCAAGTGATACCAATTTTGGAACACTTTTCGCTTCTCTTGCAGACACCATTGATCATTTACAAATTAACTATCCAAGTGCCGAAATTGCCGACTTTAATGTCCACAATATCAACAGGTTTAAATATTCAAATACTACCGACGAACAGGGTCGTGAAGCTGAATCATTCTCAATCAGTTATGGCTTAACTCAGCTTATTGACGAACCAACACGGATCCCTGATCGAGACGGGGAGTTCGCCAGTCTTCTTGATCTGTGTTTAACCACCAATCCGGAGATTTACACGGTCACCGTAAATCCGCCGCTAGGTTCTTCCGATCATAAACTGCTTTCGACATCGAGTATCCTGCCATTCAGTGACAAAGAGGCGCCTAGGCCGCGCAAGATTTGGCACTACAAATCTGCTAAATGGGAAGATCTCATGAAATACTTTCGAACTTTCCCTTGGATGGACGTTTGTTTTCGATCCGATAACCAATCTGACTGCGCCAGGGAGGTTTCCGATGTTATTTTGGCTGGTATGGAAGCTTCCATCCCTTTTTCGAAGAAATGCTCCTCCAACGGCAAGCCTTGGTTTGACGAAAATGCAAAGAAGCTGTTGCTTCTAAACATATTGCCTACCGACAATGGCGTGAAAATCCTAACACCATAAATCGTAACACCTTTGTTCGTGCCCGGAACACACACAATCAACGAATTAGAAACAAACTACTCGCTTTTCCCAACAATTCCAGGTCCTTTTGGGCAGTCGCTAAGGCAGTTAGTCAAAATTTTACCAAATCCACCATACCACCACTCACACGGCCAGATAATTCCATTGCAACCACACCTGTTGAGAGAGCGAACTTGTTGGCTGAACTCTTTGCTTCACATTCTACTGGCATCATAAAGCGTATTTTAAGGAAGCTAGACACCAAGAAGGCTTCGGAATACCTGCCATAATTCTCAAAAACTGTGCAAGGGAACTAACACCAGTTTTCTGCAGACTTCTGAACCTATCCTACAGAAAGGGAATATTTCCGTCCTGCTGTAAATGTGCCACGTTTCAGCCGATACCTAAAAAAGGCAAGAAGACCTTGCCAAATAACTACCGACCAGTCGCACTGCTTCCAATAATATCGAAAGTCATGGAAAAAGTTAACAATGAGCATCTTCTAAAATATCTTGAACGATTCAATATTATTAGCGATCACCCATATGGTTTTCGTAAACAAAGATCAACAAGAGATCTTCTGACTTATGTAACACATGTTTGGAACAACGCAATTGAACACTTTGGGGAATCTCGAGCGGTTGCTCTTGACATATCCAAGGCATTCGACCGTGTTTGGCACGATGGACTGTTGGCTAAGTTACGCTCTTAAGGTATGTCTGAAAGGTTCTGTTTGTGGCTCTCATGTTTCCTCAGAGAGCGTTCTTTACGAGTGGCGGTCGACGCATTTCTTTCTAACACCCTCACCATCAACGCCGGTGTGCCCCAGGGCTCCATACTGTCTCCTACTCTCTTTCTCATTTACATTAATGATCTGCTGGAAAAGACCGGGAATCCAATCTGCAGCTTTGCAGTTGACAGTACGCTTGTCTCTTCATTCACCTTGAACGCTCGGACATCGGCTACTCAGACGAATATCCGCAGACAGCAGAAGGTCATTCAGCTTAACAAAGATCTGGAAGAAATTCTATCTTGGGGTGACAGTAACCAAGTTGAATTTAACGCTACAAAAACCCAGGCGGCAGTTTTTTCTAAAAAAGTTATTGTTGCTGAACCCGACATAGTTATGTCGGGGCACTCCGTTCCCCTAGCATCGTCGCTCAATTTGTTGGGCGTTAGTTTGGGAGCAAATATGTCCTGGCATGAACATGTTGCAGGCATAGCAAGGAGAGCTTCTCAAAAGTTGGGAATATTATTTAGAACCAGAAAGCTTTACACCCCACAACAACTGTTAATTCTTTACAAAGCCCTAAATTCGACCAACTATGGAATACTGCTCCCACGTTTGGGGCTCCGCTCCCAAACATACACTGCATTTCTTAGATTTTATTCAGAGAAGAGCGGTCCGTCTGATTGGAGACCCGGAATTGACCGGCGCCCTTAATTCGCTGGTACATCGAAGAATGGTTGGCGGCATGAGTCTGTTCTACAAGTATTTTCATGGAAAGTGTTCGAAGGATGTAGCCCGCTTAATTCCTCCCAAAGCGGTGCAAGTTAGAAATACACATCGCGCTGGCGCTTCACATTCGTATGAGGTTCAGTTTGTTACACCGCGTACAACGCTTTTCAAGCAGTCTTTTATATGGAGAACGTCATCCCTTTGGAATAATTTGCCCAGCGCTGTGTTTCTCACCAAGTACAATTTACAGCGATTCAAGAACAACGTGAATCGCTTTTTCCGCACACATGCCGCTCCTGGAGCGCTTTAGGGACTTCCCTGCAGCACGTGTGCTAGACCCACAAAAAAAAAAACTTTGAAATGCGTTAATTTATATAGCTTATTGTAAAGTTTAGAAGGCATGTAATAAAATATTTTTTAGAAAAAAATCGCACTGTTGTATAGAGATAGAAAATAAAGGAGATTAAAACTAAAAATGCAAATAATTGGTAGAGAAATTTCGGACGCTTATGATTTATGACATTTTAATGTTTATAACCCATGTTGTGTGCTATCAACTCCAAACAAACAGATTATAGGTGTACGTATTTGGTACAATTCGTTGTATCTTGCCGTCGTTATCTACATAAGAAAATCTAACATCTGTAAAAGAAAATGTTTACATTAGTTGAATAGTAGATAAATTTTAAATTTTAAATCTGATACTTTATATTTTAAAATTATCATTAGACTTGCAATCAATAAACATACCATACCCCAAAAAACCACGAAAATAGCATTTTCCAAATTAAATTTTAGCGTGACATAGGAGGCAAAGTAGCAACATAAAACTAGGAATTTTTCTTTTCAGTAATTTAAGACTCTAATATGAAGTTGGTCACGTGGCATAAAGCATTGTTCCAATGCAGTTTTCCTCATTTTACGTGCATACATGCAGTCATGATTGATATGTGAGGCGCTTAAAAGAGTAAATATGAAAAAAGAAAAGAAAATTTTTACATTTGTGTTACATTCAATTTCTGTTATTGTGTGTGAACATTCTGTGTAACATTTGTTGTTAAAATTTATGTCGTGTATGACAAGTAATTGTAAAAAGGTTACTATATGTTGTCATTATTCTCCTATTAATACAAACTAAATTATTATAATATGTGTATTTTTCTTATAGATAAGAAGCTTGAAATTATTTTGCATCCAATAGTTTATATTAATTTCCCTCATTATTTTATGCAATTTTTCTACAAGCTTTTGTGCGCTTTTCACATACTATATAGTTATTTAAAGTACTCGAATTTTTTACACACGTTCCAGGATCTCATTATTTAATAATGACAAAATAACTATTATTTTCTCACCTACAGTGATTTAAAACTAATGTGACTCGTTACCTGGGCGCACGAGCTCCCTTATTTCAATTTAGGGATTTTCCTACAGCGCATGTGCTGTGTCTATTACGAAAAACGAAACACTTAAACTAATAAAATACACTAACTGTACTTTACTCAGATTCAATTTAATATTAATTTAATTTATTCTTAATCCTCTGAGTAACTGGTGTCAGCATTTCAATTGAGAATTTTTATGTTATTGAGACGTAAATTACTAACACACTATTAGATAGAATTTTATTCTAGAGGTTGTATTTCTTTACTAGTATTATAAAAATTCAGGTAACATTTTTCCTCGCCATATGTTTTTTGCCAACCGATTCTGACATTTTGTTTAAATTTCTGCCTGTACTGACTCGAACGAAACGAAGCGAAAAAGTGTATGCACATATTCCAAGTATATTGTTTAGCGTATCAGTGACATATGCAATATATCTTATATGGTGTCACCAGAAGACTATCTCTACCCGAATTCAATGTCTCATCACATATCGCGTGGCAGTCAGCCAGATAAAAGTGCATAGCGTATGAAGCATCTAACTTATAAAGATATATTTGGCTAATTTCGGGGTAGTGAACGCGTATTATTTGGTCGCTATGCATTATTTTCATCTATAATATATATGCATGTGCAACGTCTCTCTGTCTGTCTGTCTGTCTGTCCGCTAGTGCGCTTATCACTGGAGAACCACTTATCCGATTTACGTACTTTTTTTTTAAAACATACATATGTTCTCCGGCCAGGTTATAGGCTATATGGAACAATATTATGTAGCAGAGAATATCTATAATCTATAATCTATATAAAATGCATAAAATGTCTGTGTGTCTGTCCATTAGTGCGTTTATCACGCGAGAACCACTTATCCAATTTACGTGTCTTTCTTTAAATTCATACATATATTGGCCAGGTTATATAATAATAATAATCTATATCTATAATATATGTAAAATGCAGCGTCTCTCTGTCTGTCTGTCCGTTAGACCGCTTATCACTGGAGAACCACTTATCCGATTTACGTGCTTTTTTTTAAAACCTACATATGTTCTCTGGCCAGGTTATAGGATATATATTATATTAACATAAAGAATAAGCAGTGACGATAATAGTGAATCAAGTCGGAAAAAAGGTTACCGTTAGCGCGTTCTCTTGCAATATACTGCCTAAACCATTAAATATGGAACAATATCATGCTGCAAAGAATATAATATATATAAACTGCAACGTCTCTGTCTGTCTGTCTGTCTGTTAGTGCGCTTATCACTTGTGAACCACTTATCCGATTTAAGTGTTCTTATAAATTTATACATATGATATGTTCTATATAACTCAATATAAGCCTAGATAATGGGAAATAAGGTGAGATACTGGGAGATAGGTATAAATAATGGGAGATAAGGAGAAATAATGGGAGATAAGCAGAAATAAGTCTAAGTAATGGAGTTATGGTGATATAATGGGAGATAAGGAGAAATAATGGGAGATAAGGAAAAATATTGCGAGATAAGTCGAGATAAGCCTATATAATGGGAGATAAGTATAAATAATGGGAGATAAGCAGAGATAAGTCTAGGTAATGGGAGTTATGGTGAGATAATAGGAAATAAGAAGAAATAATGGGAGATAAGGAGAAATATTGCAAGATAAGTCGAGATAAGCCTAGATAATGGGAGATAAGGTGAGATAATGGGAGATAAGGTGAGATAATGGGAGATAAGGAGAAATAATGGGAGATAAACAGAGATAAGTATAAGTAATGGGAGTTATGGTGAGATAATAGGAGATAAGGAGAAATAATGGGAAATAAGGAAAAAATATTGCGAGATAAGTTGAGATAAGCATAGATAATGGGAGATAAGTATAAATAATGGGAGATAAGGAGAAATAATGGAAGATAAGCAGAGATAAGCCTAGGTAATGGGAGTTATGGTGAGATAATGGGAGATAAGGAGAAATAATGGGAGATAAAGATAAATATTGCGAGATAAGTCGAGATAAGCCTAGATAATGGGAGATAAGGTGAGATAATGGGAGATAAGAAGAAATAATGGGAGATAAGGAGCAATAATGGGAGATAAGGAGAAATAATGGGAGATAAGCAGAGATAAGCTTAGATAATAGAAATTATGTAGAGATAATGGGAGATAAGGAAAAATAATGGGAGATAAGGGGAAATAATGGCAGATATTTTATTACGTTAGGTAACATAAGGAATAAGCAGTGACGATAGTAGTGAATCAAGTCCACGCGAGCGGAGCCACGGGCACGGCTAATTTTCCAATATAATTTTGATAGCATAGGCATATGCTCTTATGATAGTGAGGAGGCTGATAATCACTTTCAAAACCAGGGAATAGTCGTTCAAAAGTGAAAAGACCGGCGAGATGTTCTTGTATTGAGTACAAAATACGGAAACGAAATGGTTGCTGCTCAAGGAACGGGAAAAGATATTAGCAAACCAAAGAACGTTGTGGAGAATAATAAATATGTATCAAGCATACGTAGACATCTCAGATCAAATGAAATCATATAACACTTGTCTTTGTAAAAGCCTAAAGTGATATTACATACTTGATTGGGATATCGCTGTTAAATGCTTATATTGCCCATGGCAACATTACAAATAAAAAAATGTGTATAAAAGCCCTTAGGAAAGAAACAATCGAAGGTTTACTAAAACTAAACACCCAACACGCCGGGACAGGAAGTGAGAATATTAAAAAAAAACTGGCTAACGACCACATTTCCTTGTGAATGAAGGTCGGAGTATGAGGTGTCGCTGTGTTATATGTTACAACAAAATGGAAAGTGAGCTTGAAAGAAAAATTGCTATTTCGAAAACTCCACAAAGCCCGTTGAAATGTGCATGCGAAAAACACTACTGCCTAACTGTTTCTTTGAGACTCATAAGACAAAGAAAAATCAATTTTTATATATATTTAACCCTTTATTTCATGTGTTGTATAATATCACACATGCTATAAAAAGATATTTTGATACCTAATGGCTGTATGGTGCCACGCCAGCTTCACTAGCAAAAGGCCGAAAACATTTTCGGGATCCCCAGGCCGCCTTTTTTAAATCCCATACATTGAAATGCGGCGAATGAAGACAACGTGGCTTCGCAAGGCAGAATTATAATTGTGCCATTGTGAGACCTCTGAGGATTCATGTGGCCATACGATACCAAAATGTTGTGAGACTAATGTGGTCTCTCATCGCACTCAAAATATTTTTGTCTGAAGGGAGTCTAGCGGTGTTTTTTCTATTCATAAATCTCTGGAGACAAACGAATGATTTCATATTCTAGTTGTACAATAAATACAAGGTGGTTCTCAATTCCGCGTCTTAAATACTGGTGTACGTGGTTGAGCATAAAAATATAAGAAAGGAACCTATTAATCATATAGTCAAATATCTATTTCCTAGATATTACCTTGAGAAGTTTACATAATTTGAAAATTTAATTTCTTTAGTTCTCTCGGCATAGCTTGCGAATTATTTTACAAATTTTGATAAAATGTATGTTAAACGATTATATCTCTTACCAGTAAAAAAAATATTTAAAATTATCATTTGACATTACGTCACTACCAGAAAGGAAAAGACCGTTTCAGGTAAAAATAACCAATTATTTTCTAGAAAACGTATGTTTCTCAAAACTATTCCACTACTCATTAACAAATTTTAGGTCTTACCAGGAATGGTGGTACATTTCTAAATAAATTTTACTATCGTCCCTGGATTTCTCTTTTTTTTAATAGTTTCATGTTCTTTCTTTTTCACATTTTATCTGTAATAGCCTTGCTTTTTATTTTGATCTTTTGTGTAGATAGTTTAAAGTGTAATTTTTTTCTGATGAGATGGATGTTAATAATAATATATTAGAGACCCGTGCCGGGTCTCAGTTTGCATGGAGGAATGATTCTAATCTGAGTAGGGGCTTCTCAGTACTCTATGGAAGACGATCTTAGAGGGGACGTCTTCAACTCAACACGGCGCGTCCCAATGGCTGATAGGGACTCTTGCGGGAAACTACGCACGCAAGAGTACTATTTTTACACGCGAATCAACTGAGGGCATGAGCAGCAACGGCTATATAATTACTAGTGATATACTGGTAGATTTTCCGACTGCATACCAACAGATAACTGCATCTTATGCTTGTAATCTTACGGTGGCGCGTATAAGATGTGGTTACCGTGCATTGAGGAAAGCAAAGGGAAAGCACCCCAATTGATTTTCCCCAGTATACTTATTTATGGCTCAAAACAATCAAAAGATAGGCCTTAGTCCCCGACAGACCATAAATAGTCAAAGAATCTCCGGATCAGCTGCAAGGATATGTGAAATGTGAAAATATTATATCAAGCTGGAAAAGTCGATAACGTTGTTAAGGAGATGGAAAGATTGAAAATATAAATCTTGGATATTAGTGAAGTGAGGTGGCCGGACAGTGCCTAATAGAAGAATATCAATTGTATTACTCAGGAACAAATACAGGCGACTACCTAAACAGAGTACGAATCATCGCTGAAAAAAACCTCTATGTTACCAGTTTTACACCAATATCTGAAAGAGTCTTGATATTGTAAATCAATGTGAGCTCTGTACCGATTAATATTATTCAGGTATCTGCTTTCACAGCAGACAAAAGTGAAGAAGAAGCAGGAAGATTCAACGAACTGTCAGGTGTATATAGTAGACTCCCAACACATCACAACGACAGGCATCGGAAGAGAGGGAGAATGCGTTGGACCTTATGGATTGGGAGAAGGAAATGAACAGAGAGATCGATTATCAATGTTTGCAGCAGATTAAAAAATGGCAAAACTATAAAGGCTATATACATGGAAATCGCCATTAGATTCTACCGGACATATAGTTAGAAATAAGATCGACTATATATTAGTAAATAAAAGATACTAAAACTAGTTCGCTTCTGTTAAATTCTATCCCGGGGCAGATATGTCAGACCACACTCCGTTAATGGACACAGTAAATTAAAATTTAAAATAGTAAAAAGAAAAACGAAGAACAACAAATATAATGTGCGAAAATTAAAAAATCCTAGCACGAAGGCGATAATGAGATACTAGCTGGCAAAAAAAACGCAAGAAGAGAATGTTGGGAATGATATGAATTCTGAAGTAGAAAGACTAAACACCATGGTAAACAATATCAACGGATACTTAAAACCAGACAAAAACATGAATAGGAACATATGGATGACAAATGAAATTTTAGAAATGATGGAACTCAAAAGACTTCTGAAAAATACACCTGAGTATTTAAAAACACAAACAAATATAAATACAAATTGACCAAGGCAACAACCAAAAATGCTTACAATTCTAAATGTGGCTTTATCGTAGAATTCCAAGAGTTTCATGGACAGAAAATGTGTATAACGCAAAAGTTCTCCAAAAAATGAAAGATACCGAAATAATAACCACGATAATGACTCGTAACTTGAATACCTCGGCCACATAATGAGAAACCAAAGAAGTTACAACAAATAGAGCAAGGGAAAATACCAGAGAAATGTTGCCCAGGCCGACGGAATATATCTTGGCTTAAGAATCTCAGAACGTGGGTTTCAGTGAGAACAACAGGAATATTCCGTGCCGCAGCTAACAAGATCATAGTGACCAGAATAATCGTCAACATCCGGACCGGATAGGAACTACAAGAATAAGAAGATATTATACCTAAACAAATTCAATCGCTTTCCTTTGCAGAGGTTTCGAGATTATCTTAAAAACGTAAAATGTATTAATTATTTGGGTATGATTTTGAGAAAAAACATGTTTACCTAAAAACGGCTGCTAGTGGCACACTGTCAATTGACGAAGCGATTTTTTATGTTGAATAATTCGAGCTATTAATGATCAATCTTTTATTTTTTCTAGGTTTATCTTAGAACTGAAGTTAGGTAAAAAGTTTTATCGTCTTTAGGCATGATTCCTAAGAGTGAGTAACTTGTTCTTTTACCATGTAGACTGTTAATACAAATATATGTTGCAAATATAAAGATTTTCAGCCAGGAAAATTCATCAGGATTTACATTACCAGCTACAAATTTTTATCAAAAAAATTCTTTATTAAATTTTGTTAATATCCTTAAAATCATACTTTAATATAATAATATTTTAAACTTTATGCTAGGAATCCGTTTATATTGGAAACTTATTGCCTTAGCTTGAAAGTTTAAATAGCTACTTGATAACATCTGGAGGATTTTAAATATATATTTTTTGGAAGCATCGTGAGAAAATTCTTAATCAGATTTAATTAACTTTAGATATTCATAGATTCTCCATACATACCCATGTCTGCTCGATGAAAGTCAAATTATTGACAAACCAGGGACGTAATTCAAAAACGGTTCTTAGAAACACAATTATCAGACCATAACATTAATTTCGTTAAGTGCAGAAGATCTTTAAGGAATTATGTAGCATTCGAATAATAGGCCAAGGGATGTCGGCTCAGATCATGCAATACATATATACAGTCTAATTGAGATAACAATAAACTCTTAAATTATAAAAGATGAGTGACATTTCATAAAAATGATTTAACACCTTAAACTTAGATAGCAAAATCACATTTAAAAACTTTGCTGAAAGAATAAATTTTTAACAGAACTTTCAATTAATATTATAAAAAGGATACAAAAAGCTGTAGATATAAATAAAAGTGTATGTCAATAAAAGTAGCAAATATAACTATAAAAATATTAACGATTTAGAAAAAGAGATGAACTGATAAAAAAATATTTTTTTATTAAGCACATTTTTAGGTAAATAGAATAAAAAACAAGAATTTTCCTTTTTTAATACTTAGAAAATGACAAACAAAAATATAATATACCTAAGAGTTTTTTTGTGCGCATATTTTATATCAGTACAGAATTTTGTATAATTTTATTAAATTATTAATATAATTCACAAGAAAAGTATTTCAGAGAGCAATTTCAAGTCTCCTCATATATTGGCTGCGACAATATTAAAAACCTTTTTTAAGTCGGTGGTTTTAAAACTTTACCTTGTCATTCAGATTTATAATACATCACATGAGCCAGTTGGTACCAAATTGTCTACTACACATATAGAATAAAGCTTAGACTGTCTGGATAGTAAAGGCCAGAGAACAACAAAAGTAATGAAATAACCTTTAGAACAGCAAACCTAAAATAAAATTGAACTAAAAATACACTGCCATGGAGAAAATACATATGATATTAGAGGGGAAATAGATTGTACCAATTTTAAAATATACAATAAGATTAAAGTCCGTATAGACCAACGGAATATCTGCAAAAAACGTCACTTTTTAATTATTAATAACAATTAAAACATTCTTGTTATGGCACCATCGTGTGTGTTTGATGAGAAGTGTATTCTAGAGCTAAACTTACTATTTCAAGCATACGTTAGGTTTTTGTGATGTTATTGTTATATTATTCCGCTGGAAAATATACGTTTTTTATATAGCACAAATAAATTAATCTTTTTCGCTTAAAAATATAGTCTGTTATTTAGATTTTAAGAGGATTTTCTGGATTTAAATATGAAAATTGGGGTATCAAGTAAAAAAACATCAAATAGGTACTTGCAAACAACAATAGCTATTATAGCCGCCATTATTATTGCATTTAAAATTTTAATTACGAGCATATTCACTGAAGATAAAATAGAAAAAATATATTTTATATAAATAATGATATTTATGGTATTTTATTCTTACCATTTCTCTAAGTAAAAGAATATTATATAAAGAAACCAGTCAGCTAGCTTTATTATGGGTCGAAATATAGCATGTTTTACTTTAGTGTCAAATGTATACGTATATATATATATATATATATATATATATATATATATATATATATATATATATATATATATATATATACATATACATACATGTCATAAAATTATTTATTAACATTTGACCAAGATGTCTTCATCAGAATAAAGGTGTATATCTACAACCAAATAAGACGTTCTGCGTTAGTTAATGTAATGTAAAAATATATATTTTTTAAACTTATGTACATTTTTAAGAAACTTGATATTCCCTAAAAATTGGTATAGGGTAAAAAAACAAGAAGAACAACTTTTATTATTATTATTAGCTACTTTAAATTAATAATTTCTCAACTTTTACTAATTACCTCTAAAGGTCTAGTAGGCAACAAATTTCTTAATGTACAATATTTCATCATTTAAAAGTTTTCGTAACTAGTTATAAAAAGTAAAGCGTGTTAAACTATAATTTTGGTAGAAACGTCACTGGAGCCTATTTTGTTCAGATATCATATACAGGATATTTGTCACAAAAATAAAATTATGTTTATTTATAGTAATTTATTTATCTATAATCTATAATATATATAAAATGCAACGTCTCTCTGTCTGTCTGTCTGTCTGTCTGTCTGTCTGTCTGTCTGTCTGTCCGTTAGTGCGCTTATCACTGGAGAACCACTTATCCGATTTATGTACTTTTTTTTTTTAAACATACATATATTCTCTGGCCAGGTTATAGGCTATATTTTATTACGATAGGTAGCATAAGGAATGAGCAGTGAGTGAAGTCGGAAGTTTGCCGCTGGCGCGTTCCTTTGCAATACACAGCCTAAACCATTAATTATGGAACAATAATATGTAGCAAAGAATATCTATAATCTATAATCTACAATATATATAAAATGCAATGTCTCTCTGTCTGTCTGTCTGTCCATTAGTGCGTTTATCACGAGAGAACTACTTATCCGATTTACGTGTCTTTTTTTAAATTCATACCTGTATTCTTTGGCCAGGTTATATAATAATAATAATAATCTATATCTATAATATATATAAAATGCAACGTTTCTCTGTCTGTCTGTCTGTCCGTTAGTGCGCTTATCCCTCGAGAACCAATTATCCGATTTACGTGATTTTTTAAATTCATACATATGTTCTCTGACCAGGTTATAGATATAAATTTTATTACATCTATAATATATAAAATGCAACGTATCTCTGTCTGTCTGTCGGTCTGTCTGTCTGTCTGTCTATCTGTCTGTCTATTAGTGCGCTTATCACTGGAGAACCACTCATCCGATTTTAGTACTTTTTTTTTTAAAACATACATATGTTCTCCGGCCAGGCTACAGGCTATATTTTATTACGATAGGTAGCATAAGGAATGAGCAGTGACAATAATAGTGAATGAAGTTGGAAAAAAGTTTGCCACTAGCGCGTTCTCTTGCAATACACAATCTAAACCATTAAATATGGAACAATATTATGTAGCAGAGAATATCTATAATCTATAATATATATAAAATGCAATGTCTCTCTGTCTGTCTGTCTGTCTGTCTGTCCATTAGTGCGTTTATCATGCGAGAACCACTTATCCGATTTACGTGTCTTTTTTTAAATTTATACATATATTCTTTGTCCAGGTTATATAATAATAATAATAATCTATATCTATCTATTACGTTAGATGACATAAGGAATAAGCAGTGACGATAATAGTGAATCAAGTCGGAGAAAAGTTTGCCGCTAACGCGTTCTCTTACCATACACTGCCTAAACATTAAATATGGAACAATATCATGTAGCAAAGAATATAATATATATAAAATGCAACGTCTCTCTTTCGGTCTGTCCGTTAGTGCGCTTATCACTCGAGAACCACTTATCCGATTTACGTGTTTTTATAAATTTATACGTATGTTCTATATAATTCGATATAAGCCTAGATAATGGGAGATAAGGTGAGATAATGGGAGATAAAGAGAAATAATGGGAGATAAGTCGAGATAAGCCTCGATAATGGGAGATAAGGAGAAATAATGGGAGATAGGCAGAGATAAGTCTAGATAATGGGAATTATGGTGAGATAATGGGAGATAAGGAGAAATAATAGGAGATAAGGAGAAATAATGGGAGATGAACAGAGATAAGCCTAGATAATGGAAATTATGTAGAGATAATGGGAGATAAGGAGAAATATTGGGAAATAAGGGGAAATAATGGGAGATATTTTATTACGTTCGTTAACATAAGGAATAAGCAGTGACGATAGTAGTGACTCAAGTCCACGCGAGCAGAGCCGCGGGCCCGGCCGGCTATATATATATATATATATATATATATATATATATATATATATATATATATACATATATATATATATATATATATATATATATATATATATATATAAACGGAATCTTGTGAAGTGTTGCAAGGATGGTTTGCAGCTGTTCCAGAAGAATCCGGACGACTTTAAGCGTCGTTTCGTCACTGTGGATGAAACATGGATACATTACTATACTCCTGAGACCAAACAACGATCTAAACCATGGGTTACCAAGGGGGAATCTGCACCAAAAAAGGACGAAGACCGTTCCTTCGGCCGAAAAGTTTATGGCGACTGTCTTTTGGGATTCGCAAGGGATAATCCTCATCGACTATCTGGAAAAGGGTAAAACTATTACAGGTGAATATTATTCATCGTTATTGGACCGTTTGAAAACCGAGCTGCAAGAAAAACGCCCGCGATTGGCCCACAAGAAAGTCCTTTTCCATCACGACAACGCACCAGCACACACCTCAGCAGTTGTGGTCGCAAAATTAATGGAAATAGGATTCCAACTCGTTTCACATCCCCCCTATTCTCCAGACTTGGCTCCCTCGGACTACTATTTGTTCCCCAATTTGAAGAAATGGCTGGCGGGACAAAGATTTTATTCAAACGAGGAGGTAATTGCAGACACTAATGGATATTTTGCAGACTTGGACAAATCCTATTATTCGGAAGGGATCAACAAACTAGAACATCGTTGGACGAAGTGTATAAGCCTAAAAGGAGACTATGTCGAAAAATAAAAAAGGTTTACCCCAAACACATAAGTAGTTTTTATTTTTGTACGGACTTTTCAAACCAGCCTCGTATATATATATATATATATATATATATATATATATATATATATATATAATAGTATATATATATATATATATATATATATATATATATATATATATATATATATATATATATATATATATATATATATATATATATATATATATATATATATATATATATATATATATATATATATATATATATATATATATATATATATATATATATATATATATATATATATATATATATATATATATATATATATATATATATATATATATATATATATATATATATATATATATATATATATATATATATATATATATATATATATATACATATATATATATATTTATTTATGTATTATATATATATATATATATATATATATATATAATGCAACGTCTCTTGTCTGTCTGTCTGTCCCTTAGTGCGCTTATCACTGGAGATACCACTTATCCTATTTACGTGCTTTTTTTTAAACATACATATGTTCTCTGGCCAGGTTATAGGGTATATTTTATTACGATAGGTAACATAAGGAATAAGCAGTGACAATAACAGTGAATCAAGTCGGAAAAAGTTTGCCGCTAGTGCGTTCTCTTGCAATACACTGCCTAAAGCATTAAAATATAGAACAATATCATGTAGCAAAGAATATAATATATATATATATATATTATATATATATATATATATATATATATATATAGAATGCAACGTCTCTCTGTCTGTCTTTCTGTCCGTTAGTGCGCTTATCACTCGAGAACCACTTCCGATTTACGTGTTTTTTTTTTTAATTCGTACTCTGGCCAGGTTATGTATAATTTTGTTTCTATAATATATAAAAAATGCTGCTGTTTTTTAAAAGTCACGTATATTCTCTGGCCAGGTTATCTATAATATATATATAAAATGCAACGTCTCTCTATCTGTCTGTCTCTCTGTCCGTTAGTGCGCTTATCACTGAACAACCAGGTTATATAATAATAATAATATATCTATAATATATGTAAAATGCAGCGTCTCTCTGTCTGTCTGTCCGTTGAGACCGCTTATCACTGGAGAACCACTTATCCGATTTACGGGCTTTTTTTTAAAACATACATATGTTCTCTGGCCGTTTTATTAGGTTAGATAATATAAGAAATGAGCAGTGACGATAACAGTGAGTGAAGTTCACGCGAGTGGAGCAGCGGGCACAGCTAGTAATACATATTACATAATATACATAAAATTTATAGTTAAACATTTACATCACCTCTATTGAGTTTGAACATTACCACAAATAGAGACATTACACATATGGACCAAGTAAGTCATTCGTGAATTCGCTTCCCAGCAAATCAATCATCTATTTAAAATTTCATTGAGAGCGGTAAGGAGAAGTAGAAAAGATATAAAAAAATTACAACTATCTCTTATGCTATTACCATAGTCTACTTCCCTGCAATACAGCTAAAGAAACGGAATGGGTCCTGCCGTTCGTCGCACGACGCCCCACTGTTCAACTTAAATCACTGTACAGATCGTAGAATTTTAGTTTACGCAACATTTTTTTTTTTTTAAATGTTCGATTTTTAATGTTCAATTTTTCATAATTCTCAATAAAAAAGCTAGTTCACTAAAACACTTTTTTTTACTTGTGATACACGTGATACTTAATCACTTAGCACTGAATCGAACTCACTCCAACTATCTAAAATAAATAATGCTCTTGCCTTTGCCTCTTTTACAGTATTAATATTTATATGTCTAACTTAATTTGAAGAGACATGTAATTAATATCTGATATTTTTGAAACATCATAATGCTTTTTCAGGTATTTTAAAAGAGTACTGCTGTTTCTAGCTTCGCTTTTCAAAAAACCAGACGATTATTCTCTGTTTTTTATTGAAATATTCATCGTGCTAACAAAGTAATAGAGATAAATTTACAACCTTTTATATTAGAAAAAATAAAATTGCAATTCACACAGTGTTTACTCCGAATGTTTGTTAATAAAGAAAAAATTCAGTGTTCACAACGATAAACAAAGAAAATATTTAAAAACTTACACAGTTAAAAAAGAGACAAGTTAACACAAGAAACAGATTCTTTACCCAATTCAAATTTTAAAATTAGAAAATTACTCAAGTAATTTTACAGGTTTTGGACAAAATAACTGGATTAAAGTTTTTTAGGTTGTAAACGAATAATTTTACTCCAAAAGGGTAAAATTACATAAACTGAGTAAAATAATCGTAGTTCTACAGTCTTAGCTCGAAAATGCGATCTCTTAAGCAAAAAAGATTTAACCTTTAATTTAATACGTTTGAAAATAATTAAACGTGCGTTTAATTCTTTTTTGAAAGTATGTTTCAATCCAATAATTGTTAAAAAGAATTAAATATGCGTTTAATACTTCTTCAAAGTATTAAACACACCTTTAATACTTTTGCCAAAGTACGCTTTGATCAAATAATTGTTAGATAGAATTAAGCGTGCACTAAAGACATGCAAAATATTAAATGTTCTTAAATTCTTTTGTAAAAATACATGCTTCGATCATAATTGTTAAAAAGAATTAAATGCACGTTTCATACTTTTGCAAAATACTCTTCGATCAAACAATTGTTAAAAAGTATTAAATTAAAGGTTAAATTTTGTTTAAGTAACAAATTGTACTTTCGAGCTAAGAGTGTAGTTATTTTATTTCACTGGATAAAGAAATATTTTCTACACTCTAAATATAAATTTACACTTGACTATATTCACAATATTTACATTTTAAGTAATCAAGTATATATTAACTCAAAAATGCGCACTACTTTTTTATTTTATTTAAAAAACAAAAACTTTGAACACTTGTTTGCTACATATTATCAATAAACTGAACTAGCAATTAATATTTACTGTTATTATTCATTTAATACATAAAAAAATTGTTAAAATCAACTTTTTTCAGCTGCATTCATTTTGCATGATACTATGATTAGGTTAGTCTGCCAGACTAAAACGACAACCTCGCAATCGAGCAACCGAGTCAACCTGTTTCAAAATAAGAACAAATTTTTAATTCTTTTTACAGAAAGCTAAACTAATGCAAGTGAAGTTAACATTGAATTGCTAGCACCAAAGTAAAGGTTTTCATACAATGACATGATTATTTTACAAAAGTTAGTATTAAACGAAAATAAGGCTTCTAATTCGTCTCGTTATCTTCAAAATACTCTTAGTAACTGTTTGAAATAAATTTTGAATACTGCAAATTACATATACAATGAATTATTTTGTTTCAAATCGATACACTTCTATGTACATATGTTTTAAATATAAAAACTTGCCATTTTGTGAAGACATTTCATAAATTCTGTTGTTGATATTAAATTCGTTATTAGCGATCCCCAAAAACCCCCAAGGAAGCCGTATTTTTCATTAATACTTATTTTTGTGAAATAATCATGCCATTGTGTGAAAATGTTTATTTCGATAATAGTAGTTTCGATCGAGATCATTTTCATCTGAATTAATAACTTGTATTTAGTCTTTTCATTCATTTCATTCATATGCCAAATTACTAAGATCAGAAATCTTTTTTTCGTGCTGCACGATTGTATGTGTATGCCGCCTTTACTGTACATAATCGAACCTTGATTCATAAAGAGTAAAAACTGTATTGTCGGTATGTTAAGATAACTTATCATAAATCCATATAGTCTGCTTAAAGTTAAGATATATATACATGTATAAACATTAAAAATATCGACAATACAATTGTTTCTTACAATTTACAAATTAAGGTTCGATTGTGTACAGTAACAGGCTTTTCAATCATTATTACTTTATTAGAATGATGAAAATTTCATTAAAGAACAGAGAATTATCCTGTTTCTTTGAAAAGCTAAGCAAAAAAAAAGCGATACTCTTTTAAAATATCTGAAAAATTCTAATGTTGATGACCGGTCTCTTCTAATTAAGTTAGAACAGCACTTTGTATCTAATTTTATGAAAAAGCTCAAAAATTTGTTTTATTCAAAAAAACTATTTTCCAAAACACATTCCAAGTGACTAAATCAGATTTTCACTTTTTTTCACGCGAATACACATTAAAAGAATACTAAAAAGAATTCGTGGTGTATCCTGGGTAACGCGAATAAAGTCTACTATATTTTAGAAAAATTAATACTTACAATTAAAGTTCGTGGTGTGGATGTGGGAGTTATAGGATTGGTAAATGTTCTATGTTAGGCTATATTAAGGAAGGTTAACTTAGGTTTAAAATTTGTGGTGCAGTATTCTTAGGATTAGAAAACAATGTCTAGGAATCTTTTCGTTCCCCTCTGCGCTATACTAGGTTAGGTGAGTTTAAGTCACATTTTTATTTTGAGCTTCTGGATCTTAGGACTAGAGAATACGTTACGTTAGGCTATGTTAGGCAAGGTTAAGTTATTTAAGTTTAAAGTTTATGCTTAAAAAATTTCTTTCCATCCCTTTTTAGTTTATGCTAGATTATATATATATATATATATATATATATATATATATATATATATATATATATATATATATATATATACAGTTCAAAAAGTCTTCGTATGATTGGAGACCCGGAGACCAGCGGCCTTGATTCGCTGGAACATCGAAGAACGGTCGGCGACTTGAGTCCGTTCTACAAGTATTTTCATGGAAAGTGTTCGAGGGATGTAGCGATTTACAGCGATTTAAGAACAACGTGAATCGCTTTTTCCGCACACGTGCCGCTCCTGAAGCGCTTTAGGGACTTCCCCGCAGCACGTGTGCTAGACCCATAAAAAAAATACCACCGCTTTCTACGCTATTTTTCTGTTATGTTTAACTAATTAATTGGAACTATGAGAAAACATGTTTAAATTAATATTTGAAACTTAACTAACGAGGACTAGTATTAAAAACAACTACGAAACATTTCATTTAGAAGTTACATCATTGTTATAAAAATGTAAAGAAAATTAATGTCAAAAAGGTCTCCATACACTCAATAATTACCAATAACAACTTCGTTTAAACTAATATTCAGTGGGACCGCCGTTGGCCTTAATAATCTCCTCTAACCTTTTTGTCATGCTTGGAACCAGCTTTCTAGTAATTTCTGCTGGCATGTTGTCCCATTCGTTCAACATTCTGTTTTTAATTGATCACTGTTTGAAACATTATGTTTGCGAACGCGACATTTAAGTTCCTCCCATAAATGCTCGATGGGGTTATTAACATCGGGTGATTGCGGAGGTGTATGAAGCTGCTGTTGCCCATTATGGATCATCCATTCTCGCACCAAATTTGCAGTATGTTTCGGATCATTGTCCTGTTGGAAAATATATCTTTTTAGAGTGCTAATTTTTAAACACTTTCTCTTATTGTCTCTTAAAATGTTCAGATAAACATGCTGATCCATGGTGCCATCAATAAAATGTAATTTTGCAACCCCTCTAGCGGACATGCGTCCACAAAGCAGAACACTGTCACCGCCTTAACTCACCGTGGAGCAAATGTTTCTAATATCGAATGCGGTATTCTTCTTTCTCCAAACTTTAGTTCTGCCACCAGACCCAAAAAAGTTAATTTTAGTTTCATTACTAAAGATTACGGATTCCCAAAATTCAGGAGGTTTAGTAAGGTATTCCATAGCAAAAGCTAACCGCTTTTTGCGATTAGCTTTCGAAATTAACAACTTCTTCCTGGCTGCACACCCCTCATAGCTTGCCCTGTGTAAACAATTTCTCACTGTTTGTGAACAAATATTTTTCGAAAATAGTTCCCGTACTTCTTCTTTTAATCTTGCTGGACGTTTCTTGGTGTCTATAATTATTTGTCTAACAATACTGGCCTCTTCACGTGGAGTCAGTTTCTTGGGACGACCGGAGCGTCGTCGAATTTTATAGAAACCCGTTGATTTTTACTAGTTTCCAATGTACTGAACAGTAGCATGCGGCTTTTTAACAAATTTCCCTATATTTCTGTACCATTTTCCATCTTTCCACAAATCAATTATGATCTTTCGAATTTGAAATGGAATTTCACAATTTCTCTCTCTCATTTTTAGTGTTCCGTACGGAAAACTTATAAGATGAATTCGGTGTCTGTCTGTGTGTGTCTGTCCGTCTGTCTGTCTGTCACATCTGATTTTCTCCGAAACTATTTGTCGTAGAAAGTTGAAATTTGGTAATAATACTGGAATTGAAGGCCTCATCAGAGCCGTGTAGTTTTGAAAGTTAAATTTTGACTTAAGGGGTTAGTTTTGGGGGGGTAAAATCGGAAGTAAAAAAAAAATTTTTTACTAGGTCATCGAGGGTGGTGTCAAATGAAAGCTTGTGAAAACACGAGTAATATATATATATATATATATATATATATATATATATATATATATATATATATATATATATATATATATATATATATATATATATATATATATATATATATATATATATATATCTATATATATATATATATATATATATATATATATATATATATATATATATATATATCTATATATATATATATATATATATATATATATATATATATATATATATATATATATATGTGTATATATATATATATATATATATATATATATATATATATATATATATATAATGTATATATATATATATATATATATATATATATATATATATATATATATATATAATATAATGTAATACTTTGCGCGCACTGTCGCCCCAAATTATCTCAAAAAATACTGATCAAAATATTTTGAAAAAATTCTGGAATATTCTCCACGCGGTGTAGATTGAACGAAAATTATCACGAATGCATTACCTTTAATAATTTATCTGGTATATAAAAAAAAAATCAAGGTCATCAGTTTTCAGTAAAGTTTGGAAACGAACTTTGTTGAAAACTCATTTGGGGTGTGTTTTGTGAAGCCACTGATCATTTTATACCACCGTAACAATTTTTCTTCTAAAGCAATCAACGTACGGAAACCTAATTGTGTAAGTTCAGCTTGCACTTGACCGGTTATTAATACTACTTTGAAAACCCACTGCAAAATTACTAGCAACAAGTGACAGATTATAAAATATGGCCGAAAATTATTCATTTGTTTTCAGTTTAGCGCGCAATAGATAGCTTGATAAAATGCGGCGGATTATAACGTGTTTTTTTTAATGCAGTTCTTGAGTGTATGGATACTTTTTTGACATTAATTTTGGTTACATTTTTATAACAATGATGTAACTTCTAAATAAAATGTTCGTAGTTGTTTTTAATACTAATACTAATAAGTTTTAAATATTAATTTAAACATGTTTTCTCATTACTCAGTATATATCACCACTACACAAAATACTTTATTTTTGCAATCGACTCTCGTTTCGCTAACCGTGTTAGCTTGATCAGCAGCGATGATTGACAGTCAATCATCGCTCCTGATGAAGCTAACATGGTTAGCGAAACGCGCGTGAAATACAAAAGTGTTTGGTGTAGTGGTGATATATACTGAGTAGCGTCATTGTGCCAAAGATTCCACATTCTCAACATATATTTTCTCATAGTTTCAATTAATTAGTTAAACATAACAGAAAAATAGTATAGAAAGCAGGTGGTATATGGAGACTTTTTGGACTCACTGTAGATGTAATAAAAAATTATTTTTTATATAATTTTCCAATTTTTTTTCTTGTTGTTATAAATATTTTTAAACAATAAGCTTTTATGGAAAAGTTAATGGTCAGAAAAGGAATAATGATTCTTGGGATAAGGCCGAACTGCTTTCTTCACCTACAATAGTCGGTTATAGCAATAAATTTTGGATTCTGCCCTTCAATATTAAGATATTGAAAAAACCTTGGAACTGGCATTTATCGGAAAATTTTCCGTCGTAAATTCAATGTCCACATGTAATGCAAACCATTAACCGATTTTTCTATTTATTTTATTAGGGTGATTTTAAATTTCGATATATTCCCTAATCTTGTTTATTTTGCTTGTGTTCAGCTGTAGCATATGATATGAAATATCTTATCGAGGAACGTTGGAATGTCCAATAATTGAAAATCGATGGCATACTAGAACTTTATGCACCTTAAAATTGAAGTAAATATCTAAAACAGAGAGTGTTTTCATAAACGATAAATGTTTTGTGAATATAAAAAAATGGAGTACAATAGTAATTTTATTACTCTTAAATGTTTAATTTTCTAACATTTGCAGCTTAAGTCTTGACTAAATTAAAAATTATCCCAACCTTAAGATGTACAGGGTGAGTTAACGATAGAGTAAAGTTCATTATTTCATTTGTTTCGGGAATGACGAAAAAAATATTAAAAACAGTAGTTTTAGGGAATGTTAAGCTGCACAGTTTAAAATTATTTTTGAGTATACAGGGTACTTCAAAAAAAGTGTGGGCGATATAACATATGTTTTTTTTTTAAAATAGAACATCATATTTTCTTATTTTTTTTTTAAATTCTACGTAAAATTTTATAACTTTTTTATTAATACCTAAACCTAGTAGTTTTTCTAATATTTGAATTTTGTAAAAAATTGCCAGTAGAGCCATTGTTTCCGAAGGTGGAATACTCATAATTGGTACGAGCGTTGTATAGAGATGAAAAAAATATATATGTAAAGAAAATTGAGGTAAATGCTACAGGGTGTTCAAAATTAATTTATGCATTTCGACTAATTTAAATTGAAAAACCTTAATTTTTTAAATGGCACACCCTGTATATTATTATTTTTTCTAATAGATTTTACAAAACCGTCCAACTTTTATTAAGTATGTTATATACCTTTTTCTAATAGTTTTCGATTTATTTTGAATTTTTCAATTTTTACCCTTGTTTTTAATACACTTATGCTATTGTGAAAACATAAACAAATAGTTAGTAATAATTTTAATATAGTTTAACTTATATAATGATTAATTATAATAAGCTTAGTAATAAATGTTCAAAAATATGCCCGTGTACTTGCATACACATGTTTAGTCGTTTTACTAGCCTTAGGATACGCATCCCGTATCCTATTTTCCATATCTACTGGTATTGTAGGAGGATTCACATAACATGATCTTTAATATAGCCCCACAAAAAAGTCTAAAGGTATTAAGTCACATGATCGTGGGGGCCACTGAATGAATCCGTCCCTACCATTTCCATTTTTGTGGGTAACGATAGTTTAAAAATTCCCGAACTTCCCGGTGGTAATAAGCAGGAGCTCTATCTTGTTGAATCCACATTTGTTCCCTTTTAAGGTTATCAACTTCTTCAAGAAGCTAGGGTAATTCGTTTTGCAAAAAATTTAGATATCTAGACCCGTTAAGCGGTTCGCGGAAAAGATATGGACCAATAATTTGAAAATTTAATATTCCACACCATACATTAAGCGACGAGCGATTTTGGTTTTCAACTTCCCGGTCCCAAAATGGATTAACTGTTGAATAATAGTGCATGTTATGGCTGTTAACTGCTCCATTACTGCGAAAAGTAGCTTCATCAGAAAACATTATTTTGGTTAAAAAATTTGGATCGATCTCTATTGCTCCATTCTTGGTGGTACAAAAGTTTACTCGTCGTTCATAATCACGGTCTTGAAGTTCTTAGTGTAGTTCCATATGAAAGGGATGATACTTGTATTTTTCTCGTGGTACGATTAGCCGTATATTGGGATGTGTCAGATAAGTAGCATCTATCTCTATAAAACGCTCGTACCAATTATGAGTATTCCACCTTCAGAAACAATGGCTCTACTGGCAATTTTTTACAAAACTGAAAACTAGTATTTTTACAAAAAAATTGAGATATTAGAAAAACTTCTAGGTTTAGATATATAACAATATTAATAAAAATGTTATAAAATTTTACTAAGAATTTAAAAATAAATTAAGAATAGGATATTCCATTTAAAAAAAACATTTTATATCGACCGCACTTTGCCCTGTATACTCAAAAATAATTTTAAACTGGTCACCTAAACATTCCCTAAAACCATTGTATTTAACATTTTTTTTGTGATTCCCAAAGCAAATGAGATAATGTACTTTACTCTATCTCACCATGTTTATATAAAAAAACAACTTAACGAAAAATGATCATTGGGTCAATAGCCAGTGTCAATAATGGTAGCAAATTTTCAAAAATAATTTGCAAAAATTATGCAAAAAATGTTTTTTAATTATATTTTTTTTATAAGCTGGTAGTAATAAAAAATTTTTGATTAGAAACTATTTTATCTTGCTTCGTTTATGACTTTGCCGATGTCAGTGTAGTTTTTATTTCAAATTTTAGTTTTATTCTGGTTAACTTAGTCTGAGTAAGCTTTAGCCATATATTGCGTGCAATGTTGTTTATTTACTGACAAAACTTTGAATACGTAATAAGTTAATGGTAAGTAGTCTTAAAAATGCTGTAAGTTGACATTCCAGTAGCTAACCAAACAAATAAAAAAAATCATTGACATTAAATTAATTAAAAACTTAGTTGATTCAGTAATACCTGAACCAAAGTAAGCTGTACGCAGATAGACAAGATCTGCTGACATTTTTATACTGAAAAGTGTGGCCAAACATGCACAAATATTTTTTTTTTTTTGCGATCTATCCTTGCAAATAGTCGTAGCCAAAAATTGTGATATGTGAAAATTTAAATCTAAAGTCAGCCTAAGTTATAAACTTCTACAATTAAAGAAAAATCAATTTAAATGTTTATTAATATTTCAAAATTATTTCTTTAATATAAAAAATAATTTTGGCAAACACATTCACCAACATGTATTGATTTTAAAAAATTAGGTCTTTCCACTTTTTTAAACATTTTACCCATTGCTCCATAACTCCATAATTGAAATTTTTTACAAATGGGGCACTACTAGTCTGAAAAGGGCCGAAAGGTAGTCCTTCGACTCTTTGGCCGAAAACCGCATTTTTTAAGTTAATTTCTATATTGTAAAAAATCTCTGAAAATAACAATTGTCTCTTTTACTGTTATAAATTATAAAACAGAATAGTTTTTATTAATATTAAGATTAGATTGGTCGAAATGTCTTCTTTCAGTTAAGACTTAATATGTTATAGAACTCACCAAATAAATTACTTTATTAAATATGTTCTAGATTAAAGTTAAATTACGAAGATAATACAGCCCCTTGCAGACATTTGCTGGCTATTTTGATAAGTCATTTACTTTGACACTCTTGTTACTATGACGACTTTTTCCTTTTAAACTTGTGTTTTTTTTCTTTTTTTCATAAAACAAATATTATTTTGCGCTCATTCCAGAAATAGTCACTTTATACTCAATTTTCTTAAACCGGCAAATTTCTTTAATTTACTAGTGCGGAAAATAAATTCTTCGGTATGATCTAAACATGCTGACAAATTAGGAAATGTCAAAATATTCAATCAATATTTCATATATGCCATACCCATTCTGACAATTTTATTATTTTTATTAGTAATTTATATAAAGTCACAACCAATTGAGTACCCGTCACATTTGGAAAGTGACAGTGTTATTACAATACATGTAAACTCTCTGTCTGAGGCGTAATTCTAAGACTTACTTGACACGCAAATATTGACATGCCAGACATACTAGCTCTTAAATACTAACCATCTACCACTCTTGCTGCTGAAGTAAGTAAAATTTTAAAGTATCTCTTATAGGCGATATTTAGTGAAGTGATTTATTTTAGTAAGTACTATAATCAGCTAAAGGAAAAACGTATACATATTAAGTAAAGTAAAGAATTTCATAAAGCATGTAGATAACTAGTTTGATTAATATATGTCTAAATATTTATTAATTTTCTACATTTTCTATATTATAAAAGAGAAAAGTTGTGTGTGTGTGTGTGTGTGTGTTTTTTTTTTGTGGGCGTAGCACAGGCAAATATCTAAAGCACTAACCGAGAACGCGTGTGAGGAAAACTCGTATCACGTCGGTTTTGAATCGCTGTAAGTTGTACTCGGTGGGAAAAATAGTCCTGTTTAAAAAGTATTATACGAGGAGTAACAAGCTGAACCTAATATGGATACGATGTTTTAGGGCGTCGTATATTAATAGCATGTGCCGCTCTGGGAGGAATTAAGGGGCCTACATCCATCGAACACATGAAACTCGCCAACCATTCTCCAATGTTCCAAGGTATCAAAGTTTCAGGTAAGTTTTAGGTCTCCAATCAAGCGAACAGCTTTCTCCTGAATAGAATTCAACAAATGCAACGCTCCAATGTTTGGCACCAGAGCCCCAAACATTGGAGCAGTATTTAATCGTTAGTCGAATTTGAATTTTATAGAAAATTAACAAATATGGAGTATAAAATTCGAAATAGTATTCCCAGCCTTTGATAAGCTCTTTGGTATGCATGCAACATGTTCTTGCCAGGACATATTTGCTCCCAAATTAACGCACTGCAACTTAAGTGACAATGCTAGAGGAATGGAGTGTACCGACATCACTAAGTCGGGTTCCACGGCTTGAACTTTTTTAGAAAAAACTGCCGCTTCGGTTTTTGTAGCTTTTTGTGCGTTGTTACGGTCAATCTTAAGATTCTATAGAATTTCTTCCAGGTTGTTAAGTTGAACGACTTTCTGCTGTCTGCGGATATTTGCATGAGTAGTTAATCTTCGGGCGTTTAAAGTGGATAAAGAAGTAAGCATCATGTCATCTGCAAAGCTATAAATTATATTTCTAAGTCTTTCCAGCAGATCGTTAATGTAAATAAGAAAGAAAGCAGGAGACAATGTAGGGCCTTGGGGCACACCGACGTTGATAGTGAAGGTATAGAAAGAAATCTGTCGACTGCCACTCGTAAAGAACGCCCTCTGAGGAAACCCGAGAGCCATAAACAAAAGCTTTCAGACGTACCATAAGAGCGTAACTTAACCAACAACCCGTCATGCCAAACATGGTCGAATACCTTGGGTGCAACCACTCGAGATTCTCCAAAATGGCCAACTACGTCATTCCAGACATGCGTTACTAGCTAGTAATATTAAATCCTTCCAGATATTTTAAGAGACGCAGTTTATGCTAGTGGTCGATAGCTTTTTGGCAAGGTATTCTTGCGTTTCTTAGGAATCGGCTGAACTGTAGCACATTTCCAATTAGAAGGAAATATTGCCTTTTTGTAGGATAAGTTGAAAAGCTTACAGAAAACTGAAGTTAGTTCGCTTGCGCATTTTTTGAATACTATAGTAGATATTCTATGAACGCCAAAGTTTTGTATTGCCAAATCTTGCAGGGTCTAGGCACCTATCTGCTACTTATCAGTAGGATACTCGATGTCGAGAGCAGTTTACAGTCGGACGAACTCAACGGCGGATTTACGGTGAAACAAAGATCCGATAGGGCTGCTATTTTACCTCATCATGCTATTTTTCCTACAATGTTTTGCATTTACCCTTCAAATAATTTTTAGTGGTGATTGGTGTTGTTTATTTAGTTGTGTTGATTTCTAATAGTTTTTGAAAAGTATATTTTGTTATGTAAAATATAAGTGCTTTAGTTATTTTTATATAGTAAATTGTTTGTGTAGTTTTAATTTGAATCCTAGATGAAATATTATTTAAAAAAAGGTAAAACGTTACCAATTTTTAATATAAGTAAGCGTGCGTGCACGAAATTGAAAAATATTAAAGATAAATTGTCTGCTTTATTATTGTGATATATACACATATATATATATATATATATATATATATATATATATATATATATATATATATATGTATATATATATATATATATATATATATATATATATATATATATATATATATAATTTATGTCAGTTTTTAACTGCCCACGTGTTTTCTTTTTTATCTCTGTATTACCCGATCCAGTCGATTTTACAATTTATCGTGTTTCAAAGTAGTCACGAGGTTGCTTAGTTCGAAACTTCGGTTATTAAAATAGCAGCAGTATCGAACAACTGGGCAACAAATGGCAAAAACTCGGATTTTCAAATAAAAAACTAAATACACCCTTTACAGAAAATATAACAGTCACAAATATAGATAGAGAGACGTTTTGTCTGATTTAAATGAAACTGGTGTTGAATTAGTCTTGACTGTCACTGTTAAAGGCGATTGCTGTTTATAGATCTCAAAAGGATATGTGGCTGCCAGAATACCGAAAATACCAATCAAACACATGCAAAACAGATTGCAATGGACTAAAATTAAGTTCATTGGAAAAACGAATTAAAATTTCAATTTTCTGCTCACCGTTCAACTAACAAACGGTTTCTGAAGTTTTCACTGTATACTACTAAGCGCGAAGGTGGCAGCATCATAATTTAGAGATGGTTTGGTAGCAGTAAACTTAAATAGAAAAGAATATAAAATTCTTATAAGAGCGTGTCATGCCATATGGGCAACATATTATTGGTCGCAATTTTATCTTTCAACAAGGTAAAAGAGACTAAACACTCTTCAAAATTACGTCAGTAAAGTAAGTAAAACTAATGTATATAATGTAATAACGATTCCAGTCCCCGATTTCTATCTTATCGAACTAGTATCGGAATGAGTAGGGTTAAAAAAACTAAAAATGAATACAAAAGGTTGGACGCTCAGTATCTTAATAAATTAGTAAATAGGATGCCAATACAATTTAATATAAATTCTTTTTGATGGATCAAATGCCAACCAAATATAAGTAATTTGGTAGGAAACGCCTTATCGTGAAGGTAAGCATTTATTCTAGTACAATAAAAGCCTTTTTCCATGTTGCATTTTCTTTTAAAATGTTGTTCGTATCGTTATTTGGTATAGGTTTTAATTCAGTTGAATACTTCAACTTATAAACGAAACGCCTTTTCAGTTGCATGATTTTACTATATTTCTCATTTTCCACTCTGGAGCACCCACGATGTGTCTGTATTAAAATACCACAAATTATTATACTTTTTAATGAATTTTAAATGGTTCATTCTTTAATTGATTTTGCATTGTTGACAGTATGGTTTTTTTCATAATTCAATTTAGTTTTAGTTTATTTTGTGTCATACCTATTAACTTTTTTTTAATAAAAACAGTCACACGGTACGAAACAATATTTGGTTGGTGTTATTGTTGTTAGATATGACCTTGAGATCACATAATATAAATAAATATAGGATTATTCTATTTCTAAGACACATTTAAAATTACATCATTATAAGGTAGGATACAACGAATTGTACTAAGAGCGCATATCTAATACTTCATCGAATGCTAACAGCACTTTTTGAGGGATTTTCCCCAGGCATATGTGGTTAATCTAAAATAACTGAAAACGGCCCATTTTTCATCAGTTTACCCACTCTTCTCTTATTCGTCAAATCCATCCCGAGAAGCGTTTTCGCTGTATCTCGGCTCGTTAGTCAGGTTAGGATTGACAAACAAGAGAACAGAATTTACGAGTACTATCCAAGAAGTTACAGAACGTGAATCGTGCTTCGGGATTTTTTCATTTACTTAAGTTTTAACGCTCCTAGATAACGGCAAACATAAGATTCCTTTTCGGTCAGTCTCTCTATCGATCTAACCGGGAAGGAGGGGACAGAAATAGGAAAATAGATTTTCTTTAGTAGCATTGTTGCACCGTTGCATTAATATTCTGAGAATTTTATTTGATTTTATGGTAATATTAAATAAACTTTAAATATAAGTATTTATAATCTAACATATTAGGGGTCTAAGAGGGGAGAGATTAGAGGAGTGGTTTAGACAAATTTCAATATTTCGAATTTTAACAAAGACTATTAATATTTCAAAATACACCGATAGTTTAAAATATGGAGTTGTAATGCTTGTGTTAAGTTATTCATTATTTTTGGAAATTCCAAGTGTGGGTTCCCGTGTTTATTTTAGAACTGTTTGTTCGCACAGAAAGTACTGAGTAAATTTCTTTACCAAGTTTTGTTGTCTTCTTCCCACGAAAAAGACGATTTTCAATTTATATCGGCTGTCTATCGGTCTGTCTGTCTATATGTATGTAAAGCTCTCTGTCCGGCTATTTATCTGTCATTTGGCCCCATAACTTTGGACGGAAATAAATAATCGATATCAAATTTACATTGAAGCCAAAATAAACGTCTATAATTTTTAAGTGCCATCGCTTCAGGAGGGATAAGGGTCGATAAATTTTGTATAGTTTCAATTATATTATCAAAATTTTTTCCTGGTAGTGACTACCATTATGAATAAGCTATAGGCAATAATATTTGTAATATTGTTACTAAATTTTAATCCGGTCTTCAGAAAGTTCGGAAATATTGTCACTCTTTTAGTTTGACTTGTGTTATAGTCTCTCAGATTTATATATTTTATTCTCTGCTACATTAAATCAATAATTTATTAAATATTATTTTTTCTATACTTAATTTCAACACTCAAAATCATTTTAACTTCATTTTTACCTTCCGGTAAAAAAAATATACTTAGTAGCCAGACACACACAATAGCCTCGTCAGGAGAATGATTTAATTATTTACGATACTATATCGCTTTTGCAGACATTTTGTGGAATGTATACTAGATTGTTCTAACTCAGGTCTTTTACTTCAAAATTAAAATTTTTATTGTCCTCCAACATTTTTGCTTTTTTGACATTTTAAGATTCCTGTTTTACAAAAAACATAGTCATCCATTCGCATCGGTTTATCTGTCTGTTGGCATGAGAACTCTCGAACAAATTAAGATATCAGTTTTGAATTTGGTACTACTACAAAAGCGATATGTTTAATTATATCGATATAGCGTTGGAGAGTTCGGGCATTTCTCGTAGTATTAATTACATTTAAGTTAAATCAAACGGTTTTTGAAAATCTAGAAGATCGATCCGGATACCTAAATTGTACCGCATGCTCTGTAGTAGTATAGTAAACATGGATTATGTTTAACTGTACTCCCTCTGAAACCAGCTTGTTCTTTGGGTTGATAAAGTTTGAATTTCCTTTCGATCCTTCTTCTTAAAGTGCAATATCCCATATGGACGTAAGCCACCATCTCGCCTTTGCTTGTGGTTGGTGCCTTTTTAAGTGTTCCAGAGACAAAAAAGACCTAAAGTTTAATGCCGGTTCCGAAGGGCCAAAAAGGGCTTTTACTAAGCATGATACTACGGTTGGTTTGCCATTGCCTTCCCGAGAGAGGCAACCGTCACGTAGTAAAGTTTTTTTTGCGAGCTAAGATTCGAACTCGAGTCTCCGGTGTACAAGGCAGATACCTTACCCACTATACGATGGCCGACTCTCTGTTCAGCCTATTTGTTATCCTATTAAATAGTTTCTATAACTGGAGTTGCAAACTAATCGGCGCGCATTTTTCAAAATTGTCTTCTTTTTAGTATTCCGTACGGCTCAGTTATAAGATCACTTCGGTGTCTCTCCATCTGTCTGTCTGTCACACCCGATTTTCTCCGAAACTACTTGACATAGAAAGTTGAAATTTGCTGCTAATATAGGAATTAATAGCCTCATCAGAGCCGTGTAGTTTTGAATGTTCAATTTTGACTTAAAGTGTTCGTTTTGGGGGGTGATACCGAAAGTAAAAAAAAAAAAAAATTACTTGGTCATCGAGTGGAGTGTCAAATGAAAACTTGTAAAAACCCTAGTTCAAAAATATATAAAATGTAATACTTGCACATACTTTTCTTTGTATTATTTTTAAAAAAATCGCGAAAAATAGCTGTCTCCCCCTTATCTCGAAAGTACTCAGCAAAAAATTTTGAAAAAAGTCTGGAATATTCCCCACAGAGTGTAGATTGAACGAAAATTATCACAAGTGCATTATCTTTAATAATTTATCTCGTATATATAAAAAACAAATTCAAGGTCATCAGTTTTCAGTAAAGATTTAAAACAAATTTGGTTGAAAACTCATTTGGGGTGTGTTTTGTGAAGTGACTGATCATTGTATACCTCCGTAACAAAAATATTTATGTTAAAAGCAATCAACGTACGGAACATTAATTGCGGAAGTTCAACTTGCACTTGACCGGTTTTTTATACATTACGATCCTTGTTCAGTTCAACCATTTAGTTAGCATTCGTCCTTGCAGTTATTGAATAACTTTCATGTTTTTTATGTGTTACCTCTTTAAAATGTTAAAGCATTTGAGGTATTAAATGATCGTCTCCTACTTTCCTTTTTCACTTATACTAAGACTTAATCCATTTTTTTAAATGTCCTTAGAGTCCTTCTAATAGAACTTACAAAAATGTAAAATACATATTTATAAACAATAATAACTTCTATAGCTCCTATTTTTACTGAACTCTAAATTTCAATTGCGTTAGCTGGAATATAATAATTTGAAGATAAAATAGGAGGAAACTCTATTTCATTTAATCAATGCCTTTAATTATGAATAGAGTTGATTTTATTCTTGCCTTCTCTAATTTAAAAGAAAATCATATTTAGAATATTAAATATACCTCTTTAAACAACAGGTACTTCAAAATTGACTTTACTTGTTTGTTAGTCATTCATCTTTAATTATCCGATTCAAATTAGGGGTAATTAATTTATATCGTTCGCTAGATATTTATGATAACAATTATTTGCAGAATCATAATAAATTGAGTACAGTTAAATATAGCTTATTTTATTTGTAGGTAAATATTAAATTAAAATTATTTTGTATATTAAGTTACAGGTAATAAAATAATAGTAATTAATGAGAAAATAGTTTGATGTAGAAGATAATAATATATATAAATACAGTAGGAATTCTTCAAAATATATAATAAATCAAACAAGAAAAATCTGTTAGGACAGCCTCGCCGACATCTATGCAAAAATGGCGATCTCTATTCAGGCGGGGAGGTGACCGACAAAAAAAAATAAGATGTAATTTCAAAAATAAATAGTTCATTATTATTCTGGTTTATTACAATATGCTCGCGCGGACGACACAATATGCATTATTTGGGTACTAGAGGATATAAGAAATCATGCTGTTTACTACTACGCTAGGCCGACGCTTTTACTTCTGGCACTAAGAGTTGCATTAAAATGACATTCCACCATCTATATCATACCTGATTAACTATGACCCAGATTTTCATATTTCTGTTACAGGTAGCTTCATTTCTATATTTGAAAATAGTTTTATGGAGGTTGTAATCAAATCATATTAGTTGAGTGTTCTTATAATTTTAATGAAGACATCCGTTCACTTGCCGTTCAAAAAAACTGTTTTTTTTTTATTGAAATACATTTTACTGCCATTTAGAAAAATATTATGTATGTTAAGCTAATGCTTTAAGAGTTTGAGCTCTCTTAGATGACCTGATGAGACAATGACATATAGTACAATAACAATAGGCATATTCATTTTTATCATTTATTTAAAAATCCTCATCCATCTTGCTCCCATTTATTAAATCACATGTACACCCTGTCAGTACTATTTACTGACATAGGCGTATAGTTTCCTAAAAAAGCTTCTTAATTGAATTTATAACTTCAATAATTACACCAATAAATAAGGTAATTTAATAGTTAGGTCTTCAAAATGATGGTGATGAAGACTTATTTTAATCTGGCTCATATTTTTTTGTATTTTCGTGAGAGGCCGGTTACAAAAAGTAGTAGCAAATATAAGTCTAGAATAACACGTAATATTAGTAGAATACTAAGGGTCACTGCATTTTTGTACCGTCCTATTAAGCTTTTACGTGGGGTAATGATGTTGTTCATCTTACTTTAGCATTTATATTCTACCGGATTTGATATCTACGATTTAATTAATATCACCCTCTGTTTTACTGACAGCCTCAAGATTTTCTGAAAACTAGTCCAAATAAAAATTTACAAAATGTACGTGATCAATTTAAGTTTTCAAAACTAACTTTTAATACTTTCTTTTTATAATTAAGACATTCATGATTTTCGAGAAATTTTAATCTTCAGTGGACTTCCAAGCACTTCGATTTTCGTCTCAAGTACTTAATACACTACGATAAAAATGTATCTTATACTCGTATTATAATATTTGTTAATTGTTTGTGTAAAAAAGCGTATTTTATCGAAAACAGTACTAGAAGCACTTTTAAGTTTTCACGCAAACCGTACATAGTAGTT
>CM032454.1:96659842-96672342 GCA_019049505.1 Pachyrhynchus sulphureomaculatus | reverse complement strand
AAGAAATTTTGCAATAACAACATGCGCCATAACACAATGAAATCATTAAAATCTAACTCGTCCTTCAATAGGTATAGTAACATATATACCCTACAGATTAAACCACATCATTAAAATATTGTTTAAATGGATTAGATGAAAGAACCCAGCAGAACTCTTAAATTATTAATTTTAGGTATCTATGATATATATAAAATGCATTCTCCCTATGTCTGTCTGTCCGTTAATGCGCGTATCACTGAGAGAACCACTTATCCGATTCACGTGCTTCTTTTTTAAAACATACTTATGTTCTCTGGCCAAGTTATAGGCTATATTTTATTACGTTAGGTAACATAAGGAATAAGCAGTGGCAATAATAGTGAATCAAGTCAGAAAAAAGTTTGCCGCTATCACGTTCTCTTGTGCCTAAACCAATAAATATGAAACAATATCATGTAGAAAAGAATATCTATAATATATATAAATTGCAACGTCCCTCTGTCTGTCTGTGGTTCTGTCAGTCTGTTCGTTAGTGCGCTTTTCACTGGAGAGAACCACTTATCCGATTTACGTGCTTTTTTTTAAGAAATATACATATGTTCTCTGGCCAGGTTATAGAATATATTTTATTACATTGGGTAACACAAGGAATAAGCAGAGACGATAATAGTAAATCAGGTCCGAAAAAACTTTGCCGCTAGCGCGTTCTCTTACAATACACTGCCTAAACCATTAAATATGGAACAATATCATGTAGCAAGGAATATAATATGTATAAAATGCAACGTCCCTCTGTCTGTCTGTCTGTTCGTTAGTGTGCTTATCACTCGAGAACCACTTATCCGATTTACGTTATTTTTTTTAGATTTATACATATGTTGTCTGGCCAGGTTATAGGATATATTTTTATTATGTTAGGTAATACAAGAAATAAGCAATGACGATAATAGTGAATCAAGTCGGAAAAAATTTGCCGTTGGCGCACTCTCTTGCAATACGCTACCTGAACCATTAAATATGGAACAATATCATGTAACATAGAATACAATATATATAAAACGCAACGTCTCTTTATCTGTTTATCTGTCCGCTTATCACTCAAGAACCATTTATCCGATTTAAGTGTTTTTTTTATATAATAATAATAATCTATATAATATATTGTAACCTGTTAAATTGTCCTCTTTTTGAGGCATCTTTTTTTTTGTACCCTGTGAGAAGTTGTTTGTCCCACGCTTGAGCGCAATTTTGTACCGTTTGAATATTGGATGCCCCAAGCTTGAGCGCAATTTTCTTGCAGCCCCGCTTTAATTTCTGATAATGAATCGAGTGAATCCTGATTTTAAAAGAACTAAAGAAATTAAACACACACCAGCTCAGTTTTCTTTGGTAGAGAGATATGGGTAAGAGATAATTTTTGTACGTCTTTTTGGACTTATTTTCTATTTTTAAAGAAACCTCAGCTGTACGACTTTTTGGGCACCATTCATTTTAAAATAGAAAGGATCTAACTTCAGCTAAAAAAATGAAAAAAATGCTGAAAGGGTGTACTGTTGGTAAATAAAAAAATCAGTTTGGTACAGCCGTTCTTATCCTGAAAAGTAAGATAGGTATTCAGTGAGACACTAGCTTTAATCAACAAAAAGAAAATTTATTCAAGTTTTTAAAAATAAAAAGTTCTGACCTTTGCAGTTTTACAGGATTACCAAAAAATTTTAGCCTAACTGGTAGTTATGACATTTAAATTCTAAACTCTGACTACTCCCGAAGACGAAAAATAGTGCTTTTCACTTCACTTTTTAGTCAGTTCATATTGCTGTTAAGGCACTACTCAGGGATAAGTCTATGGAAGGATGTTTTGGTAACTTACTGTTTTTATTTCGGCTTCGATGGAACACGACCGATTTCACACTTTTCTAGTAGACACTTAGAGAGCCCACTACGGCTTTTCGTTAAAAAACTTGTGCATTATTTAGCTCTCATGATTGTTGTAATGAGCCTTTACTGCAGCTCCGTCGAAGGAAGCTTCTTGGCGGCTCCGATGAAAAGTCGCCTGGCTGCGGCTTGATGGTACTCAGCCTCGATTCTTGTCCTACCGGACCCTTAAATAAGCCGTGGGCCTTCTCTCGGTCATATCGCGACGCCGGAACCAAAAATCCGGATACACATTTTCAACCAATCCGGCGTGCCGATCGATTCGGTCAGAAACCCGCACAGCACACTAATATACCGAACGGCTTGGAATCTCTTGTTAATATACCGTTCGATACAAAAATGAAAATAAGTACAATTTGAAGTGAAAAATCAGTAACATTACATGGTCTTAAAATCTAGGAAAAAATGAATGTTACATTTACCCCCTTCCAAAAAGTAATAGACTACACTAGTCTATTAAACTTAGGCTACTTATGAAAAGGTACAAAGTGGTACACTATCACTTAATACTAAGGTCAGAACTTAAAACAAAAGTACAAACTTCGGACCTTACTACTAGACTTAACTCAATTAAGCACTAATATTAAGTACAATGAGAACCAAATGAAAATCTTTGCATGATCACAAGAATCTTATAACTAGACTTAACTTAATTAGACACTAAGGTTAAGTACATCAAAAAGCAAATAAAAATCCTTGCATGAACATAAGAAATACCTTTCCAAAATAACAATCGCGGTCTTCTTATCTAAAAGAATCAGCTCTGTTATTGTTACCAAAACAAAAATTATAACTTTGTCTAGACTCTTGTCTAAATCAAAAAAAGTGAACTGAAATAAAATATGAACACCCCCCTTAAAATATTTTAAGGATTGTCTGAAAATTTTCTATTTCAGCAAAAGAAATTTATAAAAATTCTTAAATAAAGAAAAATAAAAAACTGATTCTAGTGCAAACACTTACACTAAAAAGAAAAAGTCTTGTCAGACCATTTAGCACAAGGCCAAAAAAAATATCTGGATAAATATCCAGATAAACGCTCGGGAAAAATCGCTATCAATGCTCTAGCTCATCGCTAAGAGAACATTCTAAATCTAGTATCACTACTAGTCGCACTCGGAAAATAATCGCACTCTATCGCGCAATGTCGACGTCCTAAGACATCTAGACATGCTAAAATCGCTAGGGAAAACGCTCTGGTTGATCGCCAGAAAACACGTCAGCTTATCGCCAACAAAACACTCTGGTATATCGCCAGAAAAAAACTCGGCTCCTCGCCAAGAAAACACTCGGTAAATAGTCCTCGACTACACAAAGCCTGCGTTCTAAAAGAACAATCTCGCCATTAACATAGTGAGCAGCTATAAAAGCTAACAATACCACTATAGGCACAGTGAATAGCTATAAAAGCTAAAATTCACTCTAAACACAGTGAATAGCTATAAAAGCTAAAATTCACCAAACTGAATGATCCTGCTTCAAAAAGCAATGTTCACAAAGAACAGAATGATTAGTCTGCGCACAACTAACATTCAAGGAAACATTCCCAACATAACTATATGAGACAGCAAGTCTCGAAATAGGACCTCCCTAAAGTAATAATCCTAAATATAGGAGTCCATAAGCAAAACGACTCAAAACCTCGCATTTTGAGCACATGCCCTCAGGCAACCAACATACACCGAAATATATACAGAAATATGTACAGAAATATATACAGAAATACATACAGGAGTTCAAATCCCAAACTCTTGGTTATGATAACTCCATACTGAGCTTGGTGAAAGCTCTTAGCAAAAGCTAAACAAATCTTCGGCACATCGCACCAAAGTGACAAATCTGCCTAGAAACATGAGCCAGAAGAAACGCCCTCCATCATTCTTCAGGGTGGCTACACAGAGATATAAAACTTAACCAGCATTGCGCTTCTTCAAGTTGCATGAAGAACCCTCGTGTACTGGTCTCGCCCTAGAACAACAACGAAAAACATTCAATCCATCCCACATAACAGGAGACAAACACCTCACTACGATATACTGAAAAGTGGAGACAATAAAATACGGAAATGGTGACCCTGGTGTCCACCAACAAAAGGGAGTAGATTATAGCATCCACTAAACTGAAACGGTGTCTACCACACCACCATAAGTCAAAAAAATTAATCAATAGGGTGTTCCGAAACACACTACTGCCAACAGCCTGTCACCACTAATAGGCTAATTGGAGCTGAGGTCGACTACAGTAGCTAGGCTCTCCTTTGGTTCAAATAGAAATAACCATTGGGTAACAAAACCCCTAAAGGTCCCAAAGGTCAAACGTTCACCCCCCATAGACTACCCTTCCAATCAGTCTGTTCCTCAGGAAGACTAACTCCCTGCCAAACGTCGTAACGGCATCTGTTAGCACCCGGTGCATCACAGCCTGTAAAAACAAATAGCTCATGGGATACAACCTAAAAGGTTTACAAGGTTAGCTTAACCAAGCTTCTAACGGAAATTTCCAAAAAACGAAAATGAGCTTAAAAAGCTACATGAAGCAAAAATTTCTCTATTTTTCGGTGGCAACGCAACAAAACTGTTGAAGACGACAAGAGCTTTTCCAGCTTAATCAGAAACAAGAAGAAAACATCGTTGACAGCTAAAATATTCGATCATGGTGTTAATCGTCTTCCTAGACAATAGCCTCTAGAAGAAACTGCTACAGGTATCAGGCATAACCGTTTTCTGTCAGCCCAAACTCCTAGATTACCTCTTGGAAATCTAAAAATTCGGTTAGGAATCTTCCTTCACTGCGCTTAGCCTCTCTTGACAAGGTTCTCATCTCGGTATCAGATTTTGATAATTTCTTTGTGAAACGACTGTCTTAGTCTGCTCTCATCTCTTGTAAATGATCAGCCTTTAGTTCTCCTGCAGAACTTCAATTTTCTATCAATCTGATAGTAAACCGAAAAAACTCAACATACGCCTATGAGTCCATGCAAAAAAAATTTTAAAAAAATTTGTGACTCAAAGGTAACGTTTAAACGGCTCTGAAAAAAATAGAAAATACCCTCAGTTTGTCAATTCAGAAGAAGATCTAAATCAAAATAATCCAAGTCTTAGACTTACTGGATAAACCAAACTCAATTTACTCTTAATTGCACCCAACATATACCACTAAGGTAATAGAAATACACCCACTCGGGTAACAAACTTTGAAATTGCTCATAGAAATTTTGACTCTACATCACACTACACGAGCTACATCTTGCGCTTGTCCTAACTCAAGATCACCTTGGATTGCCTCTAATCAAAATTTCGCTTCCAAGTGTCAAGAACTGGATATTATTTGGGGTCATAAGCAAATCAAATCCCGCGACCACCGACATACCAGTCTTATGATATATCCTGAGTGTGACTCCTTCGCAAGCTCGCAAAACTGAGTCGATGCTAACTATCAACCACAATCAACCTAAGTTTGGGATATGGCCAATACCCAAAACCTTAGCATTAAACAATAAAAGTAAGCTATTTTCTGCTCAACTTTTATAACAGTCAAAAAAACGAGGTCGTCACCTCTACAGAGCAACATCAAAAAAAAAAATTTTAGCAATTAAGATAATGTAAATATAAATTATTCTTCTTCTGACAAACTTTCACTAGGGTTAGGTCCGTTGAATGGTTTTAAGTCTTTAATATGCCATCGTCCTATTTTAGTCCCATCTAAATTAACTAAACCATAAACTAAATCTGAAATCTTTTCTCTTATCACGCAATGCACATATTTAGGTACCAACTTAGATGTGAATTTATCTGCTGCACTGGAAAGAATTTTATTTTTTCGCCAAACGTGATCACCTATATTAAAGGCAAAATCCCTTTTTCTAAGGTTGTAAGACTTACTGTTCCGTTCATAAGCCTTATGTATCCTACTACGCACGTCGGTGAAAATATCTTTTAAACCCTTTAAATTTTTGGCGTACGCACCCCTGTTACCCGGAATTATTTCGCTGTCAACATTGACATCCAAATCTAAATTCTTATAATACGATCCGGATAGAGGTATATGTCTGCCGTAAACTAAGAAAGACGGTGTGAACCCCGTTACTTCGTGTCTTGCGGTATTTATTGCTTGTTGGATTTTGGAAATATTGTCATCCCAAGTGTCATGTGAATCAACGTAACTTCTTAAAGCGGTCCCTATTGTTCGGTTATTACGTTCGACAAAATTACATTGTGGAGAGTACACGGGATTAAAACGGATATTAAAACCATAAGTTTCACTTAGGCTCTTAAAACTTCTAGAGGTAAACTGAGTACCGTTATCGCATATTAAGAGCGACGGAACACCGTGGATTAGAAAGACATTATTTTCCAAAATTCTCTCTATATGTCCAGCTTTTGAGTTTTTCAAAGGAAATAGCATGGTATACTTTGTAAACCAGCAAGAAAAACCACGAGAAGCCATTTATTTCCCTTTTTTGAACGTGGGAATGGGCCTACTAGATCAGCTGCTACGACTTGAAAAGGGTAATTAACCGTTTCTCTCTTTTCCCATCAGTCCCATAGGTAGTGCATTTGGAGATTTCTGCGCTCCACATACTTCACAAGTCCTCACAAACTTTAAGATATCAAAACGCATTTTTGGCCAATAATACTGTTCCTGAACCCTGTGAAGAGTTTTATAAAAGCCAAAATGACCAGAAGTAGGAGGAGTGTGACACATGTCTATAACTTCCTCTCTCTGTGGTTTAGGAACTAGTATTTTCCACTCGGGTACATTAACTTTTAAAGGCAACTGGTTTGGGATAAACTTGTACACGAAATCATTTTCCACCTTCCACTGCGGAAAATTTTGAGGAAATTCCTTAATTTGCTGCCGTAAATTATCGTACCATGGATCTATACGATCTATGTCTACTGTATCAATTCTTACGCCAATCTGTGCATTAAGACTGTTTTCGTCCGCTGTATGATCTGGGATTCTTGACAAAGCGTCAGGAATAACATTGTGGACTCCTTTTCTATGAATTAAATTAAACGTATGTTGTCTCAGCCTAATCGCCCAACGCGCTAGTTTGCCACTAGGGTTTTTAATAGAATTAAGCCACAATAAACTATAATGATCTGTTATGACCGTGAAAGGAACACCTTCTATGTAAGGTCGAAACTTTTCGATGTTAAAGAGTACTGCTAAACATTCTTTTTCAACAACCGAATAGTTACGTTCAGCCCTTGATAAAGTTCTACTGGCATACGCTATCACTCTTTCCTCACCATTGATTTTCTGTGTTTAGGACGCCCCCTAAACCGGTATTAGAAGCTTCACTAGAAATATAAAACTGTTGGGAAAAATCTGGTTGGGATAAAATTGGAGCTGAAACCAATAGCTCTTTAATCTTTATAAAAGATTCTTCGGCTGCCTTTGTCCAATCTATCGATTGTCCTTTTTTTCGTCCTTTCAAAAGATCATTAATAGGCGACAACAGGGTAGAAAAATTCTCGATAAAACGTCTGTACCATGAACACATTCCTACGAAGCGCTTAACTTCCGTAGTATTAGTAGGTCTCGCATAATTAACCATGCTTGCTACTTTATCCGGATCGGTACGCAAGGAATTTGAGCCTACAATATAGCCTAAAAACTTTAGAGAAGTTTTGAAAAAATCACATTTGCTCAAATTTATCGTCAGTCCGGCCTCTTTCAATTTATCTTTTACTTCTTTAAGTAAGCGTATATGCGATTCGAAGTCTTCCGATGTTACTAAAATATCATCTAGATAGGTAAAAATATGTGGCTCATATTTCGGACCAAATATAGCGTCCACTAAACGTTGCTGAGTTTGAGCAGCGTTCTTTAGACCAAACGGCATAGTGACGAACTGAAATAGACCTCGGCCTACTACTGCATAAGCGGTCTTTTCCTTAGAGGATTTGTCCAAAGGAATTTGCCAGAATGCCTTTCTAAGATCTATCGAGGATACATACTTAGCATTCCTGAGTGATGTCAAAATTCTATCGATGTTCGGTAATGGATAGTTATCAAATTTGCTGACCTCGTTAAGCTTTCTTCCGTCAAAGCATAGACGATACTGTCCATCGGCCTTTTTCACCAATAAGATTGGAGAACACCAAGGACTGTTTGATTCTTCAATCACTCCGAGTTTCAACATTTCGTCTAACTCCTTATTTAATACTTTTGACATGTACGGAGACATGGCGAAGGGCCTTGTCTTTACAGGACTGGCATCAGCCGTATCTATAGACATGGTGATTTTTATTCGTTCGGCCTAACCTATCTTTACTACTTATTTCATTGAAAGAGCTTATTACGTTTTCTGCGTTTAAGCGTTCCGTCCGCGAGAGATCATCTAGGGTACATAGACGCGAGAAAAGGTTTTCTAAAGAACTTTCTGAATAACAATCTTTAAAAACTTGTATGAGAATTGACTTCTAGGGACTGTGGATACCACGAATTTTCTTTAAAATTTACTAAAATTCCGAATTTTTGTGCAAAATCACATCCTAAAACCAAAGTATGTGATAGAGAAGGTACTACTAGAGCAGAGATTACTAAACAATGACCATTGCAGACTAGCGGCAACTCAACCGTACCTAAAACTTTTAAACGGCTGCCATCTGCAGTGGTAACACTTCTATTTTTGACATGGCATATTTTTATACTTAAACGACTTAAAATTTTAATACCATTCTGACCTATAACGAAGGCATTTGCACCAGAGTCAAATAAAGCCGAGAAATGGGCACCTAATAGATTTATCTTGATATGCGGTCTGTTATCTGAATATTTATGCACGAATAAAGGAGACATGTGACCACTTGGAGAAGCAGGAGTTTTAACTTGAGAAGGAGGATTTTTGTTAGACTTAAAAAATCAGAGACTTTTTGTAACTATTTAGTCCAATCTGATCTATTGGAATATTTCTTTACTTAAGATCCTCGTTAGAATCTTTCTTTTATCCGCGATCGGACGTTCTGAGAAAGTACGACGGATTTTCAGTTCATAGTCTAACTCATATTCCAGTAGGTGATTGACTTTAAAATTGAAGGCTTCCATGATAAATGAATAAAATTTAAAAAGAACTGTTTTAAAAAGTCTTGAAAATATTTCTCCTGTGCTCCTAATAGTCAAAAAAAATAAAAAAATATGTAAAGGCACTTAAAATATGTAAACTTCTTTACCAAACATTTAAAAAAATCTTCGACAATTTCAAAAAAATTTCTAAGTATCGCCTTGTATTAAAATTCTTTTACCAAATATGTTAAGAATTTTCAACAAAAAAATCTCCAGATATCGTTTCGTATCAGCTAAGTATTTTTAATATTCATGCAAAACATCGGTGAGAAGAAAGAACAGTTTTTTGTTCGGTTAACCGCAAAATAAATCTAACACTGCAAAAAATTAAAGTAAACCAGTACATCTGCTAATCTGAACTATAAAGCTAGCTTTTAAGAAAAAAACAGGGATCACTTATCTTAGAGTCTATTAACAAAATTCAAATATCTATACCACCATCAGATAAATTGAAATAAAAAATTCTACAAATTTCCTGCTTTTGTCTTACTGCTATAATGTAGTTTTCGTTTAATAAATATTATGAAATAAAAATATCTGCAAAGTTAGAGCTTTTACCTTGTTCGAAAGCTAGTACACCGAACCCTTTAAAAAATAAAATTCCAAAAGCCCCGCGTTGACAGCGCTATTTTGTAACATGGGAAACTGTCCTCAGTTTGAGGCATCTTTTTTTTTTTTTGTACCCTGTGAGAAGTTGTTTGTCCCACGCTTGAGCGCAATTTTGTACCGTTTGAATATTGGATGCCCCAAGCTTGAGCGCAATTTTCTTGCAGCCCCGCTTTAATTTCTGATAATGAATCGAGTGAATCCTGATTTTAAAAGAACTAAAGAAATTAAACACACACCAGCTCAGTTTTCTTTGGTAGAGAGATATGGGTAAGAGATAATTTTTGTACGTCTTTTTGGAATTATTTTCTATTTTTAAAGAAACCTCAGCTGTACGACTTTTTGGGCACCATTCATTTTAAAATAGAAAGGATCTAACTTCAGCTAAAAAAATGAAAAAAATGCTGAAAGGGTGTACTGTTGGTAAATAAAAAAATCAGTTTGGTACAGCCGTTCTTATCCTGAAAAGTAAGATAGGTATTCAGTGAGACAATAGCTTTAATCAACAAAAAGAAAATTTATTCAAGTTTTTAAAAATAAAAAGTTCTAACCTTTGCAGTTTTACAGGATTACCAAAAAATTTTAGCCTAACTGGTAGTTATGACATTTAAATTCTAAACTCTGACTACTCCCGAAGACGAAAAATAGTGCTTTTCACTTCACTTTTTAGTCAGTTCATATTGCTGTTAAGGCACTACTCAGGGATAAGTCTATGGAAGGATGTTTTGGTAACTTACTGTTTTTATTTCGGCTTCGATGGAACACGACCGATTTCACACTTTTCTAGTAGACACTTAGAGAGCCCACTACGGCTTTTCGTTAAAAAACTTGTGCATTATTTAGCTCTCATGATTGTTGTAATGAGCCTTTACTGCAGCTCCGTCGAAGGAAGCTTCTTGGCGGCTCCGATGAAAAGTCGCCTGGCTGCGGCTTGATGGTACTCAGCCTCGATTCTTGTCCTACCGGACCCTTAAATAAGCCGTGGGCCTTCTCTCGGTCATATCGCGACGCCGGAACCAAAAATTCCGGATACACATTTTCAACCAATCCCGGCGTGCCGATCGATTCGGTCAGAAACCCGCAGAGCACACTAATATACCGAACGGCTTGGAATCTCTTGTTAATATACCGTTCGATACAAAAATGAAAATAAGTACAATTTGAAGTGAAAAATCAGTAACATTACATGGTCTTAAAATCTAGGAAAAAATGAATGTTACAATATATAAAACGCAACGTCTCTCAGTCTGTCTGTCCGTTAGTGTGCTTATCATTCGAGAACCACTGATCCGATTTACGTGTTTTTTTTATTCTTAACTTAATATTTATCAAAAAAATCTATAATATATACAACGTCTGTTTGTCTCTCACTTATACGATTTATGTGTTTTTTTATAAAATACATCTATTCTCTTGCCAGTTTATAGGATATATTTTATTACGTTATGTAACATAATAGTGAATCAAAGCACGCGAGCGGAGCCGCTTGCACGGCTAGTATTAAAATATACATCAAAATAATTTAAAATTCTATGTAGAATATAACTATTTAACAAACTGAATATGCATATATATATATATATATATATATATTATATATATATATATATATATATATATATTCATATGTATATATGTTAAAGAGTAGAAATTTACGATGGAGATCCGCTGTTGTGGGTCAGTGTTGTTCCCAGTGTGTAGTCCCAGGCGCTTCGTAAAAGTCTCATTTGACATAATTGATACTTACTACAACCACCGACCAGTAGCATCGATAGTGCCAATCGAGACTTTGACGAGCCATCTGCAACTACCAAGTGGGAAACATATATATATATATATATATATATATATATATATATATATATTATATATATATATATATATATATGCTTACTACTACTATCGATTATTCAGCATCGATAAGCAATGAAAAAATATCATATCATCATATCAACGAAGATTTGTATTAAAAACAACTACGGAACATTGTATTTAGAAGTTACATCATTGTTATAAAAATGTAAAAAAAATTAATGTCAAAGAAGTCTCCACACACACTTAACAATTACCAATAGTAGTTTGACGAAGTTTAACGGAAAATAACAATTTGGTTTAAACTAATATTTAGTGGGACCGCAGTTGGCCTTGATAATCTCCTGTAACCTTTTTGTCATGCTTGCAACCAGCTTTCTAATAACTTCTGCTGACATGTTCTCCCATTCGTTCAATATTCCGTTTTTTAATTCTTCTCTATTTGGAACATTATGTTTGCGAACGTGCCGTTGAAGTTCCTCCCATAAATGCTCGATGGGTTAACATTAGGTGATGGCGGAGGTGTATGAAGCTGTCATCGCACATTATGGATCATCCGTTCTCGCAGCAAGTTTGCGGTATGTTTCGGATCATTGTCCTGTTGAAAAATGTATCTTTTTTCGAGTGCTAATTTTTGGAAAATTTCTCGTAAACTGTCTCTCAAAATGTTCGAATAAACATGCTGATCCATGGTACTATTAATAAAATGTAAATTTCCAACCCCTCCAGCGCACATGCATCCTCAAAGCAGAACACTGCCACCAACTTGTCTCACCGTGGAACAAATGTTTTTAATATCGAATACGGTATTCTTCTTTCTCCAAACTTTAATTCTGCCATCAGATCCCAAAAAGTTAATTTTAGTTTCATCACTAAAGATTACGGATTCGCAAAATTCAGGAGGTTTTAGTAACGTATTCCCTAGCAAAAGCTAACCGCTTTTTGCGATTAGCTTCGGAAATTAAGCTTCTTCTGGCTGCACACCCCTTATAGCCTGCCCTGTGTAAACAATTTTGCATTGTTTTGTGAACAAACATTTTTCTGAAATAATTCCCGTACTTCTTCTTTTAATTTTGGTGAACTTTTCTTGG
>CM032454.1:96601765-96659742 GCA_019049505.1 Pachyrhynchus sulphureomaculatus | reverse complement strand
GAGAATATTTATATAAAAATATTTCGTACGGGTAACGATTAGACAAAAAAAATTAAAATCTACTTAATATGAAAAAAGTATAAAGAAGAAAACCATACCAAACGTCAAGAGAGTAACCACACAAAATTGTCAATATATAAAAATTAATATAAAAAACCTTATATACTTTCACACATATAAAAATAAACTAATAGTTTATTATACGTTTTATATTTTATGAGTTTACGACTTTCGTAAAATTGATTTGTAATATTTCATTTTTTCTCATTTTTTTCTTCCTTTTGTATTATAGATTACTTTGTAAGGACCATAGCTACTTTTAAATGGATTCTATCGAACTTTTTTAGTAATGTATTCCACAACAGTTCTTCATTAAATAATTTTGAGCTGACAACTATAGTTTCAAATGATTTTAATAATCCCATTTAAAATTTGCAAATTCAACGTTTTAGCAAGATTCTGCTCCTTAAGATTTGGACTTTCATTTTTCATCATAAAAATTTTACGGAGTTATCCTCCGATAGGTGAGAATGGAAATAAAAGAATTTAGATATAAAAAAGAGCCTAAAAACTTAAATAAGTAGCAAAATTAGCGACTCTCTTGAAAGAAGAAACATAATGTACATAGTTATTAATTTTAGGATAGACCACCCATCTAACTAGCTTATTTAAAGAGTTCAGCAGAAATTTTAAATACAGAAATGGTTACTTGTTTTAAGACATTTTTGAAAGTATACCATTTTGGAAATATGACAGACAAATTTTTATTTGTAATAATTAATACTTATATTTTATTTATTAGTTTTTTAAAACGCCTAATTCTGGAGACGCCATTATATTTTCTTATGGTCTTATTTTGCAAGATAAGAAAGAAAAATCAGTTTGAAAATAATATAAATTGAAAATCTATTATTACATTTACATTAAGAATTTTGATGGTTTTAAATTAAAACTAGGCGTTCGTGTAAAATATTTTTTTTTTTTTGAAAACTAAGAACATAAATATAACAAAATCAATTTTGGTTTATTTTAATAGTAATAATACCGTATTTAGGTCCAAATGAACAAACTCCGTTTTCTTTGTTCTCAAATTTACTCTTAGTTTTGACCTCTTTGTATTATTATTTTCTTATGTTTCGACATTGTTTCAGTTATATATCCTTGGAAATATATTTAAGCTAGAGATTCTTCTTTGCTTACCGCAATATTTTGTTTATTTTAATTCTGTTTGTTTTTGGGAATACTCATTTTTAAAAAATATTTCGTATATATCTCGTTTTTTTCGCTACACTTAGTTGTAACTTACTACTATCGAACTTCTAACAGAGTTAGAAAAACCTTTTTTTTTTCTCCCTTATTTGCACAATAACAGCAAAATATATTATAATAATATATATATATATATATATATATATATATATATATATATATATATATATATATATATATAACAAACAAGATAAATTTTAAAAATATAGTGTATCATATGCAAAATTAAATCTTTAGCTGTAAAAACCACAGCGTTCTAATGTACAGGATTGTCTATAAATGATGTCCACTAGACTTTACGATACAAAAACAAATGACCTTAAAATTAGATACTAGTTTCGCGCCGTGGATAATAAAATTAATAGACAGAATCTCTACATAATAATATAAAATAAATTCAAATTTGTTTGAACTATTGTACTATCGTAACTGGCATAATGGATCACATCCAACCACTATTAACTGCAGATCTTATTTTGTCTCTATTATGCTATGTTTTGGAGTGTACGAGAATTTACTGAACCATACAATTCTGCGGATTATTATGAGAGGGAATGTCCATACTTAATTAATAAATATACAGAAATTTGGAAGAAAATGTTTCAGGACCTCAAGTGTAACGCTAGTCAATATTTTAAAGTACCATTCCAAAAGTGTGAATGCACTGAATGTGTCAGTTTGCAAGAATCTTGAAAACTCTATACTCAAATTGCCATAAATATTACACAAGGAGTTATGATACAATGATTTTTTTAATAAAATACTTATTATCTGGACCGGTACCATAATGGTTCTACTTTCTCAAAACTCAAGATTATAGTAACAATCTTCGTTCCCCTGAAAAAAATTAAAAGAGAGGATTACATCAGTTGTTTCAAGGAACGCCGAACTTTTGCTCTAAAAAACCTGACATCCAGATGTACTCGGAGAACTAAAATACCTTGGGTCGATATAATTAGTCAATAGTCACTAATAGTATGTAAATGTAACGATCCACTGCATGACACCAAACATAGCAGTTCGGTGACGCTCATTGGAAAGCTGTGTAATGGAACAACGTTCTTATATTTAAGTTCTCTGCGCAAGCTTAACAAGACTTAATCGAGGCCCCCTCAGGGGGTCTGGAGAGAACATCCAGACTAAGGGCCTGTACGCTCCCCGAGGTACCCCCGTTCGCATGTCACCTCTGTTAAGTCAATTTTTTTTTTCGTCCATGTCCAGTGTTCTGTGTCCTAGCTCAATCCTAAAGTGTAGACTACCGTGCTGAGGGATGAATGGCCCAGCTTTTGCGGTCTCTAACGGCTCCCCTCCTGACACCAGGCGAAATCAGGTTGCAACATTAGCCTTGCCGCAGCATCCAGGCTCTGCTGCGGTCGACTGGTATTTCCTAGGCTTCTCGTGGGTAACTATACGTTTTCCAAAAAACCTCCCCAAATATAAAACGGTGTCAAAAAGACACAGAATTGAGTCTCTGATAGTGTATTCAATCCACTTATGATAGATTTTTTCTAGTTAAGTTATTGAACAGGGTTCATTTAAAGAAATATTTCCTCATACACAAGAGTCTAGAAGCTTAATTTCGGTACAACTCTCTGATACTAGAAAGCTTGCATATGCATTGAAGTAGGGAACGAAAGGCAATCTCTTTTAGCGGAAAAAATTTAATAAACTCCATAATTACGAAGTCACTACAGTCACTCATTCCTCTAACTTGAATCTGATCAAAGCATCATCACTTGTTCTGATCTGGTGAATTGCACCAGATGAAGAAATATTGGAAAATCTCTCTGACCACGGAGTTACAAAAGTATACAGGTTACACCTCCCAGCAAGAAAGCCCCTATTCGAAAATCTGTTACCTTTCATTCTATCATTCAAAACTCACTCCCTTTCCTGCCTCCATAAAGGCGGGTTGGTATAAACATCAGAGTTAGAACACTACATACCGAATCCAATGAGGTGTTTTTAAATGCCAGAAATTTCGGCCATGTAGCAATTAATTGTTCCTTTTCTCCTAACTGTCCTTCTTGTGGACATCAAGAACACGGTGAGGAGCCTTGCTCAGTGCCCGCTTCATGTATCAACTGCAGCCAAGATCACTCACCTAGAATACAAAGGATAGCGCAGTATTCAAGAACGAATTTGAGATTCAGAGAATTAGAACCCTTGATAATATTTCATACCCAGAGGCCAGAAGAAAATTCTCAGCACAAAACCCTAGTTTCTCCCAAACATATAGTGCCGTTGCGTCAAAAAAGAAAACATCCATATAGCTATCCAATGTAAACCTCAATACTGAAACCGAAAACTGATAACATTCCCCAAAACTCCTTCCAAAGGTTTTCTCCTTTTCTAACCTTCCCACTTCCCCCTTCCCTTCCTCGCCCTTCTCCCTCCCCCTCAATCCTCCCATCTTTCCTTCTACCCAAATCCCAGATCTCCCTCTTCTCTTTTCACACCCGCAAAATGGATCTCTCCGATATAAGGAAGAGATAAGTAGTTAGTCCACCCAAAAATCATGACCCCAACCAGCAATCAGGGGTCGATAAAAATAAACAAACACAAAAACACAATACAAACAAACCCCCTAAATCTACAAACAAATCTACAAAATCTTCCAAAGAATCCTTATCTTCGGATATGGACATTGAGACCTCAAATCCTCTAGAGCAGAACAAGAATACAACCAAATTCACTAAGAAAAAGTCCTAATTCTCCCATCTATCATATTCAATCGCAATAATACAATGGAATGTAAAATGGATTTTTTCTCCAGAAAAAGAGGATCTGCAGCTAATTATCTCATTGTATAAACAATCTATTTTCGCACTTCAAGAAACAAACTTCAATCAGTCCTCAAACTTCAATTAAAAAATATTTTATCAGCCATCATGAAAAAGCAGAACCAATCCAGAAAGAGCCTCAGGAGGCGTCGCATTATACATTCATAATTTCTCTAGATTACACTCCATTAGATCTCAACACCGAACTAGGAAGCCTGCGCCATCCGCACTCACCTTGTTTCCGAATTAACCATATGCTGTATATACATTCCTCCTCACCATATTACTACTCAAGATTGATGGATAATCTTCTATCCTCCCTTCCCTCTCCTTTCTTGATCCTAGGCGATCTCAATGCTCATAACCCTTTGTGGGGTTCTTCTATATCCACCCCTAGAGGGAAAATCGTAGAAACAACGTTAACAAGTCATAACCTATTCCTTCTAAACCAACCTGCACCCACGTTTCTTAGTTCCTCATCGCGTACTCTATCAATCTTAGACTTGTCTATATGCAGTCCATCCACCGCTCCTAACTTCTCTTGGGACATTCTAGAGGATACCCATGGGAGCGATCACTTCCCAGTCATCATCAGATCTAATTTTCCCGCTCATCCAACAACTCATACCACACACAGATGGAACTTAAACTTACAGATTGGACCTGTTATGCTAACATCATTCAAGCCTCCCACATCACCACCTTCCCAAACAAATATCTTCATCCAATCAGTTAACACAGAACATTTTGGAGGCAGCCTCCCATGCCATTCCTAAACACTCCTTAAATCCCTTCAAAAATGCCAGTTCCTTGGTGGACAGATGCTTGTCGCCTAGCCATAAAAAATAGGAAAAGTGCTCTTAACAAATTCAAAAGACATCCGTCTTCTGAAAATTTCATTAACTTTAAAAGGAAAAGAGCAGTAGCTAAGAGAACAATCAAGGAGGCCAAGCTATCCTCTTGGCATTCATTAACATCTTCTTTTAATCATCAACATCTCTTCCAAGGATATGTGGGAATAATATACAGAGAAATTGAAAGGTTTTTCCTCCCAGAAGCATTCCAGGTATTTTGATAAACAACACTTGGACTACTGATTCTGCAGTCATTGGCAATTCACTGGTAAAACACTACCATGGACAAATCTTCCCAACATCAATTCCCCTCAACCCCTTCAATCAACACCTTTAATACAAACATAGGCTTCCCCTACAACGTTCCCTTCTCCATGAGGGAACTGAGAGACTCACTTGTCAAAGCCAGAAGAACTGCTCCCGGCCCTGACCGGCATTCATCTGGATATGATCTTCAATCTCCCATCTTCTGTTATCACATTAATCTTGGAGTACTACAACAAACCTCTGGTCAAGTGGAGAATTCCCGTCCTCTTGGTTAACAACAACTATTATTCCCATCCACAAGACCGGCAAGCCCAGAAACAATCCTCATAGCTATAGGCCTATATCCCTCACCAACCACCTGACCAAATTATTGGAACGCATGGTAAAAGCCCGTCTTTGTTGGCATTTAGAGTCAAACAATCTCATATCTCCCCACCAATATGGCTTTGGCAAAAGTTTATCTGCCTTAGATCACCTCGCTTCGTTCGATACTGACATTAGATCAGCCTTTCAATCAGGGAAACACCTTCTGGCCGTTTCCTGGATCTGCAGAACGCTTTTGATCTGACAAACAGTAAACTCATAGCTGACGATGTTGATGAGGATGCGTTTTCAGGGGCAACCTCCCTAAATTCGTCATCAACTTTATCCAACCTCGATCTTTTAGAGTCAGAGCGAAATGGCGCTCCTCTCGGATATACATGTACTGAGAATCCGGAATACCTCAGGGTTCCATACTGAGTCCTACATTATTTCAAATAGCCATCCAGACACTGGAGAAACACTTACCAGATCACACAAAAATAAAGCTATTTGCTGATGACATGTTAATTTAAAAAATCTTCCAGTGACAGTAATACACTCACAAACCTCATTCAATCTTCCCTGAGCAATATCCAAAAATGGGCCACAATTTCGGGATATTCCTTTTCCCAAACAAATCATCATACATACATTTCTGCAAGAAAAGAAACTGCTCTAAATTAAATCCACTAAAACTTCTCAATGACCCTATAACACCTCAGATCAACTTCAAAATATTGGGCATGGTCTTTGATCCAAACTTGAGTTGGAAGGAGCACATCAACCATCTCAGAATGACTGCTTCAAAGGACATCAATTTGATGAGATTGCTAGCAAATTCTCAATGGGGAGGAAGTTTCACAACCTTAATCAGGATTTATAAATCTCTCATACTATCCAAATTAAATTATGGTGACTTTATATACGATGCATCAAGACCCTCTTACAAAAAAAATTAGATACAATCCAGAATCAAGCTCTCAGATTGGCTACAGGGGCCTTTCGTACGTCGCCTATCCCAACTTTACAGTGGGTCTCTGCTACTCTATCTCTCAAACCATTTTCAAGGCAAAGATCCCTCATGCTACCACTTTTCAACTGCCTCATTTAAACCCATCATGAAACGAGCATTACATTTATACCCGCCACCTAACACAATTACTCCACCAGACTCTATAGCATCTAGAATAAAAAACATCCTAAATCGTCACAACCTCTCCATTCAAACTAACGACTCTCCTAAAGTTTCTATGTTACCCGCCTTGGACATCAATAAGACCCTTCATTGACTTATACGCTTCGAAAATATAACAAGAAATCAAATCCAAGCCACATAATCAGATCAGCCTTTCTATTACTTATCAACGAGAATCTCTCATATTTAAACAGACGGCTCTAAGACTGCCCAGGGAACGGGGCCGCTTTTCGTATACAATTAACACTACCAATAAATTCAAATTAGACAATTACACCTCTATCTTTCAGCGGAATTATTTGCTATCAAAGAAGCGTTAAGATGGTTAATATCCACCAAACTAGATACTAAAGTTTTAATCAAAACAGACTCCTTGCGTTCATTACAATCAATCAGCTCTTCCACGCATTTTCAACCTATCACTACAGCCATATCTGATCTTATACAAATGGCATTCAATAGGGGTATCACTTATCTTTCATTATGGTGGCCTAGCCACATTAACATAAAAGATAATGAAAGTGCCGATATACAAGCTAGCTAGGGGTTGCCATCACCTCGGGCACTCCAATTAACACAATCCTCACTCCAAAAGATCTAAAAAACTTTCTCAAACAGACTTTTGATAATCTATTTCAGCTGGAGTGGGACCTGCGGGAGGATTCGTGCAAATTGTGGGGGGTTAAACCTCTAGTTTTTCCGCCCCTCCAGCTTGATGCTCTGTCACGTAGAGATAATACAATATGGAGAAGGGTCGCCATCGGGGGCACACCTACCTCACTCATTCTTATTTGTTAAAAGGTGATCCACCACCCATATGTCCAAATTGCGACAATATACTAACTATTAACCATATTTTAACTTCAAACGAATATTTAGACATCAAGACAAGGTTAGATCTATTAAAAACCACTTGATCAATTATTAATTCCAAATGTTACAAATATCTCGAATTTAATCAAATTCTTCAAAGAAACACAACTACTTTCTAAGATTTAAACATCCTATTTATGGCGCCAAATGATCCTCGATATCGACGCGCCAAACTAAAATAATCATTAATCGAGGCGTTCAAGTTATTAAAACTAGTATTCAAGGATGATGGTCTATCTACTACACGGGTTTACGGATCGCTTTTTTAGATTCGAGGACGATAGGGAGTCAACTGAAAATGATCTAAATAGTGGTTATTCGTAATCATCAATTACGTATGAAAAAGCCCAAAAAGTACTTGAAATTTTGGACCACGATCCGAATGTGACCTACAGAGTGTTGGCAAAGGACATATCCAAGCGTTCTGTGTTATGATTCTGCGTGATGTTTTGAACAAGCGTGAGGTTTGTTTCGCACTGACTTAGTAACAACTAACAGAGACACGCTTTTCAATACGCTCAGGATATTCTCAAAACGGTTTGCCCCTACCCAAATTTTCTGACAAAAATTGTTACAGGGGATGAATCATCTACCGTACCATCGATCAACCAAAACGTCAAAGTTCTGTATGAAAATCATCTGATGAGTCCGCACTGAAAAAATTTCGCTTTTAAAACGGAGACTGTGATGACTATTTTTTGTTTCCAAAATTGAAAATTCTGATGAAAAAGGGCAGAGTGCCCAAATATAAGTTGAAGTCGAATATGTTAATTAATCGTTCTAAACATTGTATTGATGCTAACAGAGATCATTTTGAATAAATAAAAACAGTTTTAGAAATATTGCTCTATCCTACAGCAACAGTAAGGTTTTTTTTGACATATTGTGTATCCATCAAAAAACAGCAGCAATCAAGAAAACGGTCCTACCGAGTAGAAAAGTAACGGGTATATAATTAGATGACATTATTTTCCAAAATATTGTTAAAAATTTGATATGGAATAGAAGTTTTTCTGATTATTACTTTGTTTTATTTTTTTCTTTATTGTACAGATAAACTCAAAGAGAGAGATAATTTAAATAACCGGTCACGTGCAAATTGAACTTGCGCAATTAGTGTTCCGTACGGTGATTGCTTTTAGAATAAAAATTTTTGTTATGGAGGTATAAAATGATCAGTGACTTCACAAAACAAACCCCCAAATGAGTTTTCAACAAAGTTTGTTTCCGATCTTTACTGAAAACTGATGACCTTGAATTTTTTTTTTATATATACCAGATAAATTTTTTCAAAAATGTTTTGATCAGTACTTTTCCGAGATAGCGATTTTTCGCGATTTTTTAAAAATAATACAAAGAATAGTGTGCACAATATATTTTTGAACTCGTGTTTTTACAAGTTTTCATTTGACATTGACTCGATGACCTAGTAAAAAATTTTTTTTTCACTTCCGATATCATCCCCCAAAACTAAACCCCTTAACTCAAAATTTAACTTTAAAAACCACACGGCTCTAATGAGGCCATCAATTCCTATATTAGTATCAAATTTCAAATTTCTGTGTCAAATAGTTTCGGAGAAAATCGGGGTGGGGTGTGACAGACGGACGGACGAACGGACGGACGGACACCGAAGTGATCCGTACGGAACAGTAAAAATGAGATTAAACCTAAAGTTCTAAAATAAATACTCTGTATATTATTGTCTATATCTATATTGTTTATACTAATAGTTAACTCTGAATAAAGCAAAAGTTTTTCTTTCTCTAATATAACCTTCTAGTTAGCAAATTATTACATTCATTTTTGCTTTATACTTTTGTAGAATAATTTTAAATCTCCTACAGGAATAAAAGAAGATTTGGACTTTACTAACGAGCTAGTAATTAAGTACTTTTATCTTTTATACATGAATTAACTTGCACTAGCAAAAAATTTTTAATCATTAAGAATTACATAAAGTTTTTTTTTAGAGTTTTAAACATTACAGTGAAAATTTGTGTTTAATATTGGTTTACCATTAATCTCGAAAGTTTGATCTCTATCATTCACAGTTTCTTTTTTTTCCTGTAATTTTAGTGCACTCGTGAAATATCTAATAGTCTGCTAGGTTCCAAAATAAATTTTATATTGCCATTTAACAATCGTTAATACCTGTAGTGACCTTGACTGTTATGACTTTTTGTAATGATTTTTCTCAACAAAAATAAAACGGAACTAAGCACAAATAACCAACAAACAACCAACCAAAAAGTTCAAAAATAAAAACAAATTCAAAACTACCATATAAAATAACGGAAATGGTACAAAACAAGGATATATACGGTACTAGGATTTACCAGAGAGGCAGAACATCGGTCCCCGCAAGGACCTTTTTTAATAAATATGTATTTAAGGCATATTGCATTTGTAATACATAAGACAATGTAAAAAATCTGGTAAAATGTATTAGTTAGTTAGAATAAAGAGTTTTTGAAATTGAAAAATTGAATGTGAAATGTAAATCAATATTTCCTGTTTTTTATGCCGGTTAGAACTTTATAACTACTTATAAATATATTTAATTATATATTCGGCCTATCTAGAAATACACCATGTCCAATAAAATAATGAATACAAACAATTCGGAATTAATTCACAGCCCAATTTGTTGAACAAGAAAAAAATTACTAAACTTACAGGAAGGCAAGGATGCTGGCAAAATTAGGAGAGGGTCATTTCTAGCTCATCAGCAGTACCATGAAATGAAGATTTTTAGGAACTAACCCTTTAGCTCAAACTAACACGTAATCAAGTTATAAAACTGGACTTTTAATAATTAGAGAAAATCTAAAGAGATTACAGACTCAGGCCTAAAAGAACATTTGTAATTTCAGTCGGGAGACTAACAATGTTGTCGGCAACAAATGTTATTCTCAACTTATTTTAAATTATAGAGATATTAGAACAGAGGAGGTATGTTCTAACGAGAAGCGTGGTGCTCATAGAAAGAAAAATAGATAATATTAGTAATTCTGCCTCTGTTACTTGGCGCATGCCCACAATAGTAAGTTAGAGTGCGTACCCGTGTGAGCATATTATTTGTATTTCGTCCGGAGTCAACAAAAAACAAGGAAAATTCTTCATTCTTGTACGGGTAATGTTTAAATAGGAATACGGAAGAATTTTTAAAGATGAATAAATTAATGTGTATTAATAACGAGTTAGAGAGACAGAATGACCCATATTATTTCTTTGTCTCTTTTTTAACGACGCCATGCTTTCGCTTACAGCAGACTCTATACGTTACCTCCTCTATTCTAATATTTCTATGTTTTAAATGCATAGTTACTTCACGCCATCTATTAATAAATAGTAATATTAAATATATAACGTAAATGACAAAGTTATACGCCTATAAAGAAATAACGTATCAAATATGTTAAACCCAATTTTAATATATAATAAATATTAAATTGATTTTTAATGTCATTTTTTCTATTGGTTTTTACTATCCTTACCAAAAGGAAGTATTGAATTTGTGAAGAAATCCCAAAAAACATAATTCCACATTTCTGTCTGTTTGTATGTTTATTTGCATGATAATTCTCGAAAAAATGATATATCGATTTTAAAATTTGGTACACATAAAACTGTGGAAGTAGGAATGAACTCTATAGAATTTAACTGTTACTGCTTCATGAGTAGGGGATGAAAAGGGAGGTATTAGGAGTATTATGGGAATTTTTCCCATACCTACGATATTTCTTTTGAAAAGGCGATACAAGGTTCTATAAATTTGGTATGTTTTTTTAAAATAATTGTGAATATTTGATGTTTTTAATATCATGAAGAAATTTTGAACATAATTTTTTTTCTATCGATTTAAATTGATTACATATATAATAAATATAAGTTTTGAGCAATTACAGGGGTTTGCTTCATGTTTATCGTGTAATTTGTCCTTTTTAGGGTTCTGGGAGAAAAGAAATCTGAACAATGTATTATTTTCTCGTTATTTTAAATTTTCACGGAAATAGTGTAGTGTAGTGCTCAATATTTTTCGTTAATATCTTACCATGAAGTACCAATCATTTAAAATATCAGATTTATTACCTATTTTAGAACTACTTGTTTGCCAAGAAAGGTAAGTAAACAATTTTGGGTTATTGTAAACTCTTCGACACAAATTAGGTTTATTTACAAGAAAAGGGCTTTAATTGTGTTTTAATTACAAATAATTTATAAACGCATATTTCTTATATAATCCGTAAATTTCTTAGTTTTTAAATAGGTACTGGAATAGTTGAATGAATAGGTACTGTAGTAAGTAAATATAAGGTAAGTAATTATATTGGAAACATATTTTAAATATAAATAAATGAAATATTATGTCGTAAAGATTTGTTGACAGATTTACAATATGAAATAAGTATGTATTACTATTTTGCGCTGATTCTTTTGAAGCTGTAGTAGAAATTAGGTTTCTATGTTAGTTAAATGGGAAAGTATACCTCAAATTGAAAAATAACATATATCACAAATATATTTTAAATTGCACATGTTTAATAAACCACGAACGAACGAAGCCAAGAATCAACTTATGTAATGCAATCTATTGTTGTACATGTTATGCACACCTTGCTTTTCCGAACTACATTTTCCTTTTTTTTAAAAAAAAAAAGGTTTTCTGCTATGGTTATTATGTTGTTCTTCAATACAATTTTTCGTTCAAGAGGTTATAAAAGACTCTTTTGGCAAAAGTTTTTAGACTTTATTAATCTGCTACATATACAATTATGAAAAAAAAATATATATGAAATAGAAAGTGCATGTCCTATATAAAATGTTAATTAATTCGTTTTATTTTTTATTGGACAAAAAAGAATTCGTCTTTTCGGAAGTTATATGTTATTTTCTTTCAATCAGTTTAAAATTAACTAAACCTCTTAAATATATCCGGAGTAACGAGTTTTTTAAAATGGCTTTAACGTTAATTAGTAACACTGTTTCAGGAAAACATGAATGATGGTAAGGAAATGCAATTAGCTTTTGGAACTTGTACTACGTGTTTGTACAAGGGCAGTAAGTGCGCACAAAAAGCAATTCACGTTGGTCGTCAATCGCTGTAAATTTCACTTGGTAGGAAACACAGTCCTTTGCAATTCATTCCAAAGGGATTTTCAAAAATAACAGAATTTTTAAAAACGGTGATACCAGAAGTGACAAACTGAATATCATATGAATATGATGCGTTTCTAATGAAGTGAATAGCTTCTTTTCTGAATAGAATATAATATGTTTGGGAGCAGATATTTAAATACGGAGGCAGTATTCTATCGTTGTTCGAAATTGAGCTTTGTATAGAATTAAAAGTTGTCATCTATTCAGAAGCTCTCTATGATGTGCATGCAACATGATATTGTCAATGTATAATGGTCCCTAAGTTAACGATGGATTGAGTGACATGCTAGTGGAATGGAGTTTTTAAGAAAAAAACTGGGGCTTGTGTTATTGTAGCGTTAAATTCTACACCGGCAAATTTATAGATTCGATTCCTGGTCCTGTCTAGCTGATTATTAATGTAAAAGAAAAAGTAAGACACAGAGAGAAATCCGTCAATTGTTACTTTGAAAGAACACTCTCCGAGGAAACTTAAAAACCATAAACCAGACCTTTCAGATATAACATAACCATATGCCTTTGTGTAACTTACCCATCTCTCCGTCACGTCAAACAGAGTTGAATCCTATGATATTTTAAGTATAATCACTTGAGATTCTCGAAAATGATCAATTGTATTTTTTCTAAATTTGTTTAATATAAGTTAGACTATCTCTTGTTGATCTTAGCTTATGAAAGCCACATTAAAGATAGCGAATAATATTAAATCGTTCTAGATATTTTAAAAGACACTGATTGACACCCGTTTTCATAGTTTTTAATACTACTAAAAACATTGCAACTGGTCGGTAATTGTTTGTAAGATTTTATGGCCTTTTTTTTGATATCGGCTGAATACCAGCGCAATTCCAGAAAGATGAAAATACTCTTTTCAGTAGCTCATTTGATTTAATTTCATTTATTAAAAACTCAGATATTTTAGAGGATTATTTGAAATAATGCGGAGAATTCTCTTCCTCATTAGTAATAATTTTGTGGAATGAGTATTTTCCTAAACGGGAAATTTCTAGATGAATGAACGAAACTGTTTATGAGTCAACAAAATGAAGGTTGTATAATATAAAATAGTAAATATAAATTATAATGTAGCCAGTCAAGAACATTTGTCGGTTTTGAAGAAACCGGAGCAAGAAAAATCGTTAAAAATGTCTCAAATAACTAATAAATATGCTTTTAAAACTCATTTTTAGGTCTAGTACTGATGAAATACTACTTATTTTTTTTTTTTATTGGTCTAGCACACGTGCTGCAGGGAAGTCCCTAAAGCGCTCCAGGAGCGACACGAGTGCGGAACTTTTACCAAAGCAAACGCATGGTGTAACTTAAGCTTTTAAAAGTTATCATGGGTGGTATAATTTAAGCTAAATTAATGATTTCTTCCTTTACATTTATTTATTCTCTTAAAGTTTATTTAAAAGAAAGGGGTACTTTTTTCCCCGATCTCTGGGTTTAGCATTTTTGAAGGTTGGCAGCTCTAACTTTGTTGCATCCTTAACCTATACCATATATTTGGAAAAATGTTAAAGAGAATGTTAGGACCAAAATTAAGAACCAAAATTTAATAGAATTGCCACCAAATTGCTACGTGAAAATAAAGGGCAAGTAATCTCACACTAAATTTGAATATACTTTAAAAACCGACAATAGAGCACAATGTAATTAATCTTAATCAAATTGATAATGAAAGTAATGATAACAGTAATTTTCATCTGTTAGAAAGGTTCGCTGAAAAACAAAAATTTTGCATATTTAAGGGATTTCCCATTGTTCTTTTTAGGGTGATAAAAAATTATGTATTATTCTTAAATGTATAACAAAATAAAAGCTATATGGGAATAAGAAAGTAAGCTTATTTTTTATAGCAAATTACTTATCTACCATTCCTTACGTTCGTTAAAATAAAGTAAACATAGTTAAGACCAAATATTAATAATGCGGAATAATACGAACCGTTTACTCTTAAGTTGCGAACATTAAAAGTAATAATTCTGAAATTAAAATTTTGCGTGATACGTTACAATAAGGAGTAAAATAAAAATAGTGAATTTTCTTTCTAATTTAAGAACCTGTAATACCAAGTTTTGTTGCGCGCTATAAAACATAATTCCCATGCATTTTTCCTTAATTTATCCATATACAGTCATGATATTCGAGACCTTTAGAATGTAGTTAAGGTAAACATTAGTGCAGATTAGTTTAAAAATAATAACGTTTGTATCACGTTTCCAATTTTTTTTTAGGTTTTGGAACCATAATTGCGAATTTGTTTTATTGGGCTATCCGGTTATCGGTTCAGAATATCTGTAAAATACTGTTGATAATTTTCATGCTAGCGAAAGCCTAGGTGTTATTACTGATAAAACAACAACAGACCCGAGGAAATAATTATTATGTATAGCCAACCAGGGCTACAAAATTTTAAACTAACTGGAGATTATTTTAAATTAATTTTTAAAAAATTGATATGTCTCATTAAACTTGTTTCTAATAGTTGTAAAAAATATCAAAATGTTAGTTCATATGGATTATAAAAAAAATGTCTGTTTTTTTTTTTGTAATAAATGAATAAGGAAAGCAATATTCCTACTAGCCCAGGTTTTCTTCATTTGAAAATAATTTTTTTTTAATCTTTACTTCTACTGGGACCTTTAGTGTTTAAGTATTAATATTTAAACTTGGTTTCCAAACAACAAAAAAATTTGTGCAAAAAGTTCATTACGTCAGATTATAAAGGCATACGTGCATATCTATAGTTCTAGATATCCCTTAAAACAAATACTTACTTTAAGTCAGTGGTTCTCAACCTTTTTTAATCGCGACCCTTTTTAGATTTTTTAAAAAATGTTCGCGACCCCAGCCCCCCCCCCTTTTTCCCATCCGCAATATTGGATCAATAGAAGAAGAAATAAAGGATTTGAAAAAATATAATTTAGGACTTAACAGTAATATTTTTTATAAAGTATCAATTATCAAATATTAATGATTAATGTGAGGATTAAGTTTGCATCTGCTTAACAATGTTATAATTCTTGGTTGAATTTTAGTCAAGGCCAATCTCATGTCATTTTGAATATTCAGCTTATTCCTGGCTATTTTCTTGATCTGCAGAAGAGTTCAAAAACCCCCTTTCGCAGAGATAAATAGAAGCAAATGGCACTAATATTCGAAAAGAAAGCATGGAAACTTTAGAATACGAATGACGCATAGCACACCAAAATTGAGGTAACGATTTTTCCTGAAATAAGTCACGTATTGATGAGTCATTTCGCAGTTCCTAAAATTCATCCTGCACTACATCGAGAATGTCGGTAACATCCAAAGATAGATGAAATAGGCTTCGTACTAATGCAGCTTCTTATTCAGAGAACTCCGGGAAATATCGTTGTATTTCAAATTCAAGGGCTTGAAGGTGGTTATTAATTTCCTCTCTTAGATTATCTACAATTTTCGTCTCCAATTCTTGAATCTTGGTGCAACGGTGTTCAAACATGGTAAAGTTTCAAAGATTTACTTTACGGCGCCAGTTTTGTAGCTTTAATACGAACGCCTGGATATTATCTCTGAAGTGAATAATGTGCGCTTCTTTACCCCTGCAGTTTCGAATTTAGCTTGTTTAGTTGATTTAAGATATCAGATAAATAAGCTACTCTTTTGATCCAGGTTTCATCATTAAAGCATTTTCCTAATTTCTAAGAAGTTCTCGATTTTCAATTCAAGAACTCGTCCCAGCAACATGTCCTTTTAATAACCAACGAAACAGCAGTGTAGAAAAGAAGAACTTCGTGATCCGAGTTCAGGTTTTTGCATGGTTCCTTGAACATAGGAGTACTGAGAGCTCTAGATTTTGTATAATTGACAGTTGTCACCAAAAAGACGAGCACTTCTTGCAAAGGCTTTAGAAGAGTCTTGGTAGCAAGAGCAAATCAGTGAATCATGCAAGGCATTCCCTTTGCTAAGGGTGCAAGCTCTTTAATTTTTGACTGAAAGCCCGACCTCGATCTAAGCATGGCTGGTGCTCCATCGGGGGTTTCTGAAATTTTATGGAGTTTTTTATTTTTTGCAATTTTCAGATCAATTTTATATGATGCCTGAACTAAAGCTTGGCTTTGTTGGTGAAATGTCCCAGTAAAATCCAACTTTTGTTTTTTCAAGGCAGCGTCATGTCGTTTAAAAAAGTCCCAATTTTTTGTAATATGTTCAGAATGCTTTGTTTCTAAGTGACGTTTGAACTTTGACAGTTTCATAGATTCAGCACTAAGAACAGCATTGCATAAAACACACTGTGGCTTCCCTATGCCGTTATTAATAACAGTTGAAAATCCAAATTTTAAATAGTTCTCCAAATATTTTCTTTTTTTCTCCATGATGTTGATATCTGGAAAATAAGATACTTCAAAATAAATTTAAGAAATGCATAAAAATTTTGAATTAAAATTATTTAATGTTTTTTGCTTACCAAAGCGGTAGATCATAAAAGAGTCTGTTTCTAGACGTGCCTATCGAAGGCAAATTATGACGGGCTATTCCAGTATTGTACAAGACACTAACTAACAAGGAACTATTGATATACAAACGACAAAAAGAACACGAACGATTTAACACTAGGTAACAAGTTTAATAAGCACGACCATTTATCTGTAACTTATATTTACATTCGAAACTTTAAACTCACTTTTGAGGTACGTGCACCAGTCGTCCACTGATTACCTCGCATATCTCGTATGTTGCCAAGAATAAATAATTTATTAACATTTTAAGACCAACTTTTAAATTTTAAAATTTAGTTTTAGTTTTTAAAATTGATAACCGGCAACTCTCCAAAAAAGCTAAGGCGACACCCTTGTGGGGCGTAACACACCGGTTTGGAACCAACCCTTTAAGTGATAGTCCATGCAGTAATACGGCCAAGATTAAAAGAAATATATGGAAATAACTTATTTTTTTAAATCCATTAAAAGAAAATAAAAGAGACTACAGGTGAAAGGTAGATAGTTGCTGATAATCTCCATATTTTCTTTTTAAATCTAAGCCTTCATCGATGCACTACGTGATTCTAAAGTTAACCTTTGCCACGTGCTCCCTTAGTATATATTAGTGTTTGATTTAATTTTTTTTTTCACAACGCATTGCTTCAAAACGTGTACTCTTAAACTCTTTTGGCGAAAATTATGTTATGTCATATGGTTAAGCAGATCATTTTAATTAAATATTATTTTAAAAAATTATTAAATTGAAAGAATTTTTTTTAAAGTTGAAAGACTTTATGAATAAGACTTAAAGATATTCTTGTTAAATATCTTAATTTAATTATCCTGTTCACTTTATAATTTACATTACACATCACTTATTAAAATGAAAATATATATTTTAGACACACTAAATAGTAAATATTAAATAATTTGAAAAAATTTAATTATTTTTACAAGAGTAAATTAAAGAACTGACATTTCTAATATGATATCCGTCTTGTAAACTAGCTAAATACTATTTCATATTATGTTTACTTTGGCAATAAAAAAATATCATTTACAGCGTCCTTTACATAGAAATGACACTGTGTATAAATTTCTAATTTCATTTTAATAATGACATAAACATAAACAATTTTGATGATTTGAAGTAGTGCATAAAAAGGACGCCTCTACTGCTGTCCACTCAATTGTAACATAAAACTGGCCTATGACGCATTGACAAGCAATAATTGGCTATTAAATTTGAAGAAATATTGTCTGTTTCTTTTAACTGCAAAAATTAAGCACTGTAACTTACAGATTTTTATAGTTATGTTCAAGGAGTACGTATTAAAAACTAACGTATCTTTAAAATTATTACTATATATATATATATATATATATATATATATATATATATATATATATATATATATAGATATATATATATATATATATATATATATATATATATATATATATATATATATATAATAGTAAATTACAAAAATTAAATTATATGTATTAAATACATAACAGTGAAACATACACGACAGAAAAAAAGCGACAAGAGCAGCTAATTTGGTAATCTAAGAGCTGTACAATATTTAAACAGGCAGCTAGAGCTACCTGATGTAGAGTTTTTCTCTGTTATTATGATTAGCAGATTTTTGTAAATTGGTAGAGCTTACAGTAATGCTTCTCTGAGTTTCAAATGAATTGTGAAAATTACTAAAAATAATGCTTAACAAATTCTTAATATTTTCAGAAAATACCTAAAATAATGACGAAAAAAATAAATTGGAGAAATCAACCTTTTTTATTTTGTTACAAAATAACATGTCAGCGTTCCAAGCTTCGACGGGCTCAATTTGCTAAAAACTACTGAAATATGGACTTCGTCCGTTTTCAGTTATTTTACATTAACCAGATACGCCTGACGAGGATCCCTCGAAAGGCGCTACCTGCTTTTAAGCGTTGACTGTGTCGACTCGAAAGCTCCTATGTCAGCTTTCGATGGAGTAATAGGTGTGGTGTGCATACTTAGTACAACTCGTTGTATCCTACCATCGTGTTCCGTAACTTCTTGATAAGTACCAGTAAATTATGTTCTCTTGTTTGCCAATCCTAGCCTGACTGACGACCCGTATACATGAATATATATATATATATATATATATATATATATATATATATATATATATATATATATATATAATATATGAGAAAGATCCCTTGATCCAATTTTAAATTTTTCTCGTTTTTTAAGAATGAGTGTACCCAATTCTTGTAGAGGCTCACCGTATTTATCTGGTTATGTTTTTTTTAGAGAGATTATTTATCTTATTTGTAAATTCATAAGTTATTGAATAGTTTATGATTAAATTTTGAAAAATAAACTTATCCAGAATTTCTTCCCGATGAATAATGTGCCAAAAAAGTATTATTAGCTATTAAAAAAAAAAACAGAAACATAAGCTTCAATAAGCTTTCAGCCTAATGTTTAAAATGTTTCACAACTGAAACCACATACAGTAATAACTTAGTGAAGTAAATAATTGTCGGAATAAAATAAACTTATGATTTGTGACTTGATATTATTTTAATTATATTTTTATTGAAAATTAATCTAAAAAGTTAGATAAACATACAAATACATCAACTAACAATAATGTAAAAGCATGTAAAATTTAAAAGACTCAGTCAAAACCAAGATAGTTCACTCTCATATAGATTAACTAATATCACACAATGTCCGGCTACTATTTAAGTTTCTCAATTGTTACTACAGCCCAAAGAATATAACCTGAGCCGATGCTATTGAGTGAGATCCTATAGAGGACGTATAGCCTCATTTTCCATGTGAAGAAGATATTAGGGACTGGATATTGAAATTTTTTCTACATATTGATTTGATTTTCTCGACTCCAAGAACCTTGAAACGTACTTAAAACAATATATATTAGATGCGGGCTCTCTAAACTTCGATCCATTTTTTCAACCTCTTATATGATTAGTACTATAGGTAATTATAGTTACGATTTTTTTTTTCAATATGACAAGAACACACTTATAATACTATTGAAATAATACAAAATTTATCGACACCTGCAGCGATATCCCTCAAAGACAAAGTTTATTTCCTTCTTCAAGTATTATATGTGTACTAAATTTAAAGTCGTTATCTATACATAAAGTCTGAGATTGATTTCTCGCAAATCGCGCTGCCTGCCTTTAGTATTGGCTATGCCAACCACTCTGTCGGCTTCTGGCTGCTGTGTCAGTCTCTGATTGAGTACTATATTGTATTTGTTTCGAGTTGATAGCAGAATTCTCTCATTGTGGATGCAAATACATGTTGGGGGGTGCGACCAAAAAAAACAGATTTCTCATGCATTTTACTGGATTTTGCTGCCTGTTTTGAATTATTTTTAAGGGTTCACCCTAATTTAGGCGGAAAACCTCTGCTATACGATTGAGTCATAAAATGTAAATGGGGGTTCATCGGTAGCATAGCCGGCCGAGCGTAACCTACTTTTAGTGTTTAATAAATAAAATTATCTCTAAAAATAAAGTTATAGAAATATAAGATTCTATACCAAAATTTTTTTGATATATAGATCTATGTATATATACAAAATCACAATTCACGATATATAAGTACTTTAATTACAATCAAAAACAATCATCATCTTCAAAATCTGAAGACTCGACTTCTCTTAAATTGATAATTAAGGGTTTTATTTCCACAGTTTTTCTTCGATGTATTCGTCAAGTTTCCACATTTTATTTTGTTTTTCTGTAACATGTCGAATAGCATTTTTCCAATTATCCTTTTTGATTCTCTCTGTTCCGACGAGTAATAATTGCCTTACGTCTTGAAGATTGAACATGGTGTTTTCACTTGCAACGAAACCTTTCATTTGTGCCCAGATTAGCACTATGATTCAACTCGCAGTGATATGCATGCAGGCATCGACTGCGTATCTCTTGAACTGTGTCTTATTTTGTTTCGCAATTTTAAGAAGTTCCGCTTTTAACATACCATCTTTATGTTTGAGATTTTTGTCTCTTATCCATTCGTTCTAATAATCCAGAATGGTATGAGGCATTGTCTAATACTATAACTGATTCTGCTGGTATACAATCAAACATTTGTTGGAAGTATTCCCCAAAAACATCAGCCGTCATCTCCTCATGGTAATGGACTTTGATTCGAATTCCAACAGGTCACCATCGAGAAATCCATTTTTTCACTACCAATATGTGCTATAATAAGCCTGGCACTCTTAATGTTTTTGTCAATCCAGAATTTTTTTACTGTGTGTCCCTCATTAACCCAAGTCCCATCCAAATAAAAAATATTTCTTTCTTAGGCTCGAAATTTTCTGATTTATCGTAGATATTCTCTTCTCCAACAAATTGTTTCTGTTTTATTAATAAGAACAGATTTTCTGTTTGTGTTTTTAACAATGAAAATTCAGGTTATGAAGGATTCTCCATAATTTCCATTTTTAAATCTGGTCCTAGTCTTCTCTGATTTCTTGCAAAACTTTATGTAGTGTAGTTATTTTTTCTTAACACAAAAAATGGTGTAGTTGACTTCTTATTGCGTTTTTTTCTTCATCGGCCTCTAACGGCTCCTTTACTTTGTGATTCTGAGGTTCGTTGCAAGGACCGCGTTTTCTTTTTCCTAGAAATCTATAAATAGTTGCTGATCCAACTCCCGTCATGTTGGCACAGGTTTCCACAATTTCATGAACTTGGCTTGTTGGCTGTTGATGCACTAGAGCGTGTTGGAAGTTAAGTATCATTGTTTTTTCTTGCAGGAAAAATGCAGATTTACAAACTCCGCGAAGTTTGACCGGGGCAAAACCGAAAGTTGAAGCCATCGCTGTTCTGATTTGAACTAAGCATGTTATAGGTTTTTGCTTTATTTTTTATATTTACACAGAATATTTTTATTGCATACTTAGGTACTTAGGCACCTACCTACTGATTAGTACTTTGGTTAATTATATTCCAAAAACTGCTAAAATCCCAAATAATTTTATTGTACCCATTATCATTAAGCTTTATAGCACTGTAGATTTCTAGTTCTTAAGAACTGTTAATTGTACTTGTTTAGGCCTTTATCATACAAAAAAGATTTTTAGTTTCATCATTTACTCATTAACCAAGGTCAGTCCATCGACCAGCACGGTCAACTGTCTTTATCCTGGGTACGACTTCTATTACCGATTTGGGCGTAACTTTGGAATCTGTCTTTTTGTCAGAAGCGACCTCTCTTGTCAACGAGAAGAAGCTTTGGAGCCCACAAGGTTCATCTGTATCCTGTATCGGCCACCAAGTGATACCAATTTTGGAACACTTTTCGCTTCTCTTGCAGACACCATTGATCATTTACAAATTAACTATCCAAGTGCCGAAATTGCCGACTTTAATGTCCACAATATCAACAGGTTTTAAATATTCCAATACTACCGACGAACAGGGTCGTGAAGCTGAATCATTCTCAATCAGTTATGGCTTAACTCAGCTTATTGACGAACCAACACGGATCCCTGATCGAGACGGGGAGTTCGCCAGTCTTCTTGATCTGTGTTTAACCACCAATCCGGAGATTTACACGGTCACCGTAAATCCGCCGCTAGGTTCTTCCGATCATAAACTGCTTTCGACATCGAGTATCCTGCCATTCAGTGACAAAGAGGCGCCTAGGCCGCGCAAGATTTGGCACTACAAATCTGCTAAATGGGAAGATCTCATGAAATACTTTCGAACTTTCCCTTGGATGGACGTTTGTTTTCGATCCGATAACCAATCTGACTGCGCCAGGGAGGTTTCCGATGTTATTTTGGCTGGTATGGAAGCTTCCATCCCTTTTTCGAAGAAATGCTCCTCCAACGGCAAGCCTTGGTTTGACGAAAATGCAAAGAAGCTGTTGCTTCTAAACATATTGCCTACCGACAATGGCGTGAAAATCCTAACACCATAAATCGTAACACCTTTGTTCGTGCCCGGAACACACACAATCAACGAATTAGAAACAAGAAAAACTACTCGCTTTTCCCAACAATTCCAGGTCCTTTTGGGCAGTCGCTAAGGCAGTTAGTCAAAATTTTACCAAATCCACCATACCACCACTCACACGGCCAGATAATTCCATTGCAACCACACCTGTTGAGAGAGCGAACTTGTTGGCTGAACTCTTTGCTTCACATTCTACTGGCATCATAAAGCGTATTTTAAGGAAGCTAGACACCAAGAAGGCTTCGGAATACCTGCCATAATTCTCAAAAACTGTGCAAGGGAACTAACACCAGTTTTCTGCAGACTTCTGAACCTATCCTACAGAAAGGGAATATTTCCGTCCTGCTGTAAATGTGCCACGTTTCAGCCGATACCTAAAAAAGGCAAGAAGACCTTGCCAAATAACTACCGACCAGTCGCACTGCTTCCAATAATATCGAAAGTCATGGAAAAAGTTAACAATGAGCATCTTAAAAATATCTTGAACGATTCAATATTATTAGCGATCACCCATATGGTTTTCGTAAACAAAGATCAACAAGAGATCTTCTGACTTATGTAACACATGTTTGGAACAACGCAATTGAACACTTTGGGGAATCTCGAGCGGTTGCTCTTGACATATCCAAGGCATTCGACCGTGTTTGGCACGATGGACTGTTGGCTAAGTTACGCTCTTAAGGTATGTCTGAAAGGTTCTGTTTGTGGCTCTCATGTTTCCTCAGAGAGCGTTCTTTACGAGTGGCGGTCGACGCATTTCTTTCTAACACCCTCACCATCAACGCCGGTGTGCCCCAGGGCTCCATACTGTCTCCTACTCTCTTTCTCATTTACATTAATGATCTGCTGGAAAAGACCGGGAATCCAATCTGCAGCTTTGCAGTTGACAGTACGCTTGTCTCTTCATTCACCTTGAACGCTCGGACATCGGCTACTCAGACGAATATCCGCAGACAGCAGAAGGTCATTCAGCTTAACAAAGATCTGGAAGAAATTCTATCTTGGGTGACAGTAACCAAGTTGAATTTAACGCTACAAAAACCCAGGCGGCAGTTTTTTCTAAAAAAGTTATTGTTGCTGAACCCGACATAGTTATGTCGGGGCACTCCGTTCCCCTAGCATCGTCGCTCAATTTGTGTTGGGCGTTAGTTTGGGAGCAAATATGTCCTGGCATGAACATGTTGCAGGCATAGCAAGGAGAGCTTCTCAAAAGTTGGGAATATTATTTAGAACCAGAAAGCTTTACACCCCACAACAACTGTTAATTCTTTACAAAGCCCTAAATTCGACCAACTATGGAATACTGCCCCACGTTTGGGGCTCCGCTCCCAAACATACACTGCATTTCTTAGATTTTATTCAGAGAAGAGCGGTCCGTCTGATTGGAGACCCGGAATTGACCGGCGCCCTTAATTCGCTGGTACATCGAAGAATGGTTGGCGGCATGAGTCTGTTCTACAAGTATTTTCATGGAAAGTGTTCGAAGGATGTAGCCCGCTTAATTCCTCCCAAAGCGGTGCAAGTTAGAAATACACATCGCGCTGGCGCTTCACATTCGTATGAGGTTCAGTTTGTTACACCGCGTACAACGCTTTTCAAGCAGTCTTTTATATGGAGAACGTCATCCCTTTGGAATAATTTGCCCAGCGCTGTGTTTCTCACCAAGTACAATTTACAGCGATTCAAGAACAACGTGAAATCGCTTTTTTTTTTTTTTTCCGCACACATGCCGCTCCTGGAGCGCTTTAGGGACTTCCCTGCAGCACGTGTGCTAGACCCACAAAAAAAAAAAAAACTTTGAAATGCGTTAATTTATATAGCTTATTGTAAAGTTTAGAAGGCATGTAATAAAATATTTTTTAGAAAAAAATCGCACTGTTGTATAGAGATAGAAAATAAAGGAGATTAAAAACTAAAAATGCAAATAATTGGTAGAGAAATTTCGGACGCTTATGATTTATGACATTTTAATGTTTATAACCCATGTTTGTGTGCTATCAACTCCAAACAAACAGATTATAGGTGTACGTATTTTGGTACAATTCGTTGTATCTTGCCGTCGTTATCTACATAAGAAAATCTAACATCTGTAAAAAGAAAATGTTTTACATTAGTTGAATAGTAGATAAATTTTAAATTTAAAATCTGATACTTTATATTTTAAAATTATCATTAGACTTGCAATCAATAAACATACCATACCCCAAAAAACCACGAAAATAGCATTTTTCCAAATTAAATTTTAGCGTGACATAGGAGGCAAAGTAGCAACATAAAACTAGGAATTTTTCTTTTCAGTAATTTAAGACTCTAATATGAAGTTGGTCACGTGGCATAAAGCATTGTTCCAATGCAGTTTTCCTCATTTTACGTGCATACATGCAGTCATGATTGATATGTGAGGCGCTTAAAAGAGTAAATATGAAAAAAGAAAAGAAAATTTTTACATTTGTGTTACATTCAATTTCTGTTATTGTGTGTGAACATCTGTGTAACATTTTGTTGTTAAAATTTATGTCGTGTATACAAGTAATTGTAAAAAGGTTACTATATGTTGTCATTATTCTCCTATTAATACAAACAAATTATTATAATATGTGTATTTTTCTTATAGATAAGAAGCTTGAAATTATTTTGCATCCAATAGTTTTATATTAATTTCCCTCATTATTTTATGCAATTTTTCTACAAGCTTTTGTGCGCTTTTTCACATACTATATAGTTATTTAAAGTACTCGAATTTTTTACACACGTTCCAGGATCTCATTATTTAATAATGACAAAATAACTATTATTTTCTCACCTACAGTGATTTAAAACTAATGTGACTCGTTACCTGGGCGCACGAGCTCCCTTATTTCAATTTAGGGATTTTCCTACAGCGCATGTGCTGTGTCTATTACGAAAAACGAAACACTTAAACTAATAAAATACACTAAACTGTACTTTACTCAGATTCAATTTAATATTAATTTAATTTATTCTTAATCCTCTGAGTAACTGGTGCAGCATTTCAATTGAGAATTTTTATATTATTGAGACGTAAATTTACTAACACACTATTAGATAGAATTTTATTCTAGAGGTTGTATTTCTTTACTAGTATTATAAAAATTCAGGTAACATTTTCCTCGCCATATGTTTTTTTTGCCAACCGATTCTGACATTTTGTTTAAATTTCTGCCTGTACTGACTCGAACGAAACGAAGCGAAAAAGTGTATGCACATATTCCAAGTATATTGTTAGCGTATCAGTGACATATGCAATATATCTTATATGGTGTCACCAGAAGACTATCTCTACCCGAATTCAATGTCTCATCACATATCGCGTGCAGTCAGCCAGATAAAAGTGCATAGCGTATGAAGCATCTAACTTATAAAGATATATTTGGCTAATTTCGGTGGGGTAGTGAACGCGTATTATTTGGTCGCTATGCATTATTTTCATCTATAATATATATGCATGTGCAACGTCTCTCTGTCTGTCTGTCTGTCTGTCCGCTAGTGCGCTTATCACTGGAGAACCACTTATCCGATTTACGTACTTTTTTTTTTAAAACATACATATGTTCTCCGGCCAGGTTATAGCTATATGGAACAATATTATGTAGCAGAGAATATCTATAATCTATAATCTATATAAAATGCATAAAATGTCTGTGTGTCTGTCCATTAGTGCGTTTTATCACGCGAGAACCACTTATCCAATTTACGTGTCTTTCTTTAAATTCATACATATATTGGCCAGGTTATATAATAATAATAATCTATATCTATAATATATGTAAAATGCAGCGTCTCTCTGTCTGTCTGTCCGTTAGACCGCTTATCACTGGAGAACCACTATCCGATTTACGTGCTTTTTTTTTTAAAACCTACATATGTTTCTCTGGCCAGGTTATAGGATATATATTATATTAACATAAAGAATAAGCAGTGACGATAATAGTGAATCAAGTCGGAAAAAAGGTTACCGTTAGCGCGTTCTCTTGCAATATACTGCCTAAACCATTAAATATGGAACAATATCATGCTGCAAAGAATATAATATATATAAACTGCAACGTCTCTGTCTGTCTGTCTGTCTGTTAGTGCGCTTATCACTTGTGAACCACTTATCCGATTTAAGTGTTCTTATAAATTTATACATATGATATGTTTCTATATAACTCAATATAAGCCTAGATAATGGGAAATAAGGTGAGATACTGGGAGATAGGTATAAATAATGGGAGATAAGGAGAAATAATGGAGATAAGCAGAAATAAGTCTAAGTAATGGGAGTTATGGTGATATAATGGGGAGATAAGGAGAATATAATGGGAGATAAGGAAAAATATTGCGAGATAAGTCGAGATAAGCCTATATAATGGGAGATAAGTATAAATAATGGGAGATAAGCAGAGATAAGTCTAGGTAATGGGAGTTATGGTGAGATAATAGGAAATAAGAAGAAATAATGGGAGATAAGGAGAAATATTGCAAGATAAGTCGAGATAAGCCTAGATAATGGGAGATAAGGTGAGATAATGGGAGATAAGGTGAGATAATGGGAGATAAGGAGAAATAATGGGAGATAAACAGAGATAAGTATAAGTAATGGGAGTTATGGTGAGATAATAGGAGATAAGGAGAAATAATGGAAATAAGGAAAAATTATTGCGAGATAAGTTGAGATAAGCCATAGATAATGGGAGATAAGTATAAATAATGGGAGATAAGGAGAAATAATGGAAGATAAGCAGAGATAAGCCTAGGTAATGGGAGTTATGGTGAGATAATGGGAGATAAGGAGAAATAATGGGAGATAAAGATAAATATTGCGAGATAAGTCGAGATAAGCCTAGATAATGGAGATAAGGTGAGATAATGGGAGATAAGAAGAAATAATGGGAAATAAGGAGCAATAATGGAGATAAGGAGAAAAATAATGGGAGATGAGCAGAGATAAGCTTAGATAATAGAAATTATGTAGAGATATAATGTAGAGATAAGGAAAAATAATGGGAGATAAGGGGAAATAATGGCAGATATTTTATTACGTTAGGTAACATAAGGAATAAGCAGTGACGATAGTAGTGAATCAAGTCCACGCGAGCGGAGCCACGGGCACGGCTAATTTTCCAATATAATTTTGATAGCATAGGCATATGCTCTTATGATAGTGAGGAGGCTGATAATCACTTTCAAAACCAGGGAATAGTCGTTCAAAAGTGAAAAGACCGGCGAGATGTTCTTGTATTGAGTACAAAATACGGAAACGAAATGGTTGCTGCTCAAGGAACGGGAAAAGATATTAGCAAAACCAAAGAACGTTCTGGAGAATAATAAATATGTATCAAGCATACGTAGACATCTCAGATCAAATGAAATCATATAACACTTGTCTTTGTAAAAGCCTAAAGTGATATTACATACTTGATTGGGATATCGCTGTTTAAATGCTTATATTGCCCATGGCAACATTACAAATAAAAAAATGTGTATAAAAGCCCTTAGGAAAGAAACAATCGAAGGTTTACTAAAACTAAACACCCAACACGCCGGGACAGGAAGTGAGAATATTAAAAAAACTGGCTAACTACCACATTTCCTTGTGAATGAAGGTCGGAGTATGAGGTGTCGCTGTGTTATATGTTACAACAAAATGGAAAGTGAGCTTGAAAGAAAAATTGCTATTTCGAAAACTCCACAAAGCCCGTTGAAATGTGCATGCGAAAAACACTACTGCCCTAACTGTTTCTTTGAGACTCATAAGACAAAGAAAAATCAATTTTTATATATATTTAACCCTTTATTTCATGTGTTGTATAATATCACACATGCTATAAAAAGATATTTTGATACCTAATGCTGTATGGTGCCACGCCAGCTTCACTAGCAAAAGGCCGAAAACATTTTCGGGATCCCCAGGCCGCCTTTTTTAAATCCCATACATTGAAATGCGGCGAATGAAGACAACGTGGCTTCGCAAGGCAGAATTATAATTGTGCCATTGTGAGACCTCTGAGGATTCATGTGGCCATACGATACCAAAATGTTGTGAGACTAATGTGGTCTCTCATCGCACTCAAAATATTTTTGTCTGAAGGGAGTCTAGCGGTGTTTTTTCTATTCATAAATCTCTGAGACAAACGAATGATTTCATATTCTAGTTGTACAATAAATACAAGGTGGTTCTCAATTCCGCGTCTTAAATACTGGTGTACGTGGTTGAGCATAAAAATATAAGAAAGGAACCTATTAATCATATAGTCAAATATCTATTTCCTAGATATTACCTTGAGAAGTTTACATAATTTGAAAATTTAATTTCTTTAGTTCTCTCGGCATAGCTTGCGAATTATTTTACAAATTTTGATAAAATGTATGTTAAACGATTATATCTCTTACCAGTAAAAAAAATATTTAAAATTATCATTTGACATTACGTCACTACCAGAAAGGAAAAGACCGTTTCAGGTAAAAATAACCAATTATTTTCTAGAAAACGTATGTTTCTCAAAACTATTCCACTACTCATTAACAAATTTTAGGTCTTACCAGGAATGGTGGTACATTTCTAAATAAATTTTACTATCGTCCCTGGATTTCTCTTTTTTTTAATAGTTTCATGTTCTTTCTTTTTCACATTTTATCTGTAATAGCCTTGCTTTTTATTTTGATCTTTTGTGTAGATAGTTTAAAGTGTAATTTTTTTCTGATGAGATGGATGTTAATAATAATATATTAGAGACCCGTGCCGGGTCTCAGTTTGCATGGAGGAATGATTCTAATCTGAGTAGGGGCTTCTCAGTACTCTATGGAAGACGATCTAGAGGGACGTCTTCAACTCAACACGGCGCGTCCCAATGGCTGATAGGGACTCTTGCGGGAAACTACGCACGCAAGAGTACTATTTTTACACGCGAATCAACTGAGGGCATGAGCAGCAACGGCTATATAATTACTAGTGATATACTGGTAGATTTTCCGACTGCATACCAACAGATAACTGCATCTTATGCTTGTAATCTTACGGTGGCGCGTATAAGATGTGGTTACCGTGCATTGAGGAAAGCAAAGGAAAGCACCCCAATTGATTTTCCCCAGTATACTTATTTATGGCTCAAAACAATCAAAAGATAGGCCTTAGTCCCCGACAGACCATAAATAGTCAAAGAATCTCCGATCAGCTGCAAGGATATGTGAAATGTGAAAACATTATATCAAGCTGGAAAAGTCGATAACGTTGTTAAGGAGATGGAAAGATTGAAAATATAAATCTTGGATATTAGTGAAGTGAGGTGGCCGGACAGTGCCTAATAGAAGAATATCAATTGTATTACTCAGGAACAAATACAGGCGACTACCTAAACAGAGTACGAATCATCGCTGAAAAAAACCTCTATGTTACCAGTTTTACACCAATATCTGAAAGAGTCTTGATATTGTAAATCAATGTGAGCTCTGTACCGATTAATATTATTCAGGTATCTGCTTTCACACAGCAGACAAAAGTGAAGAAGAAGCAGGAAGATTCAACGAACTGTCAGTGTATATAGTAGACTCCCAACACATCACAACGACAGGCATCGGAAGAGAGGGAGAATGCGTTGGACCTTATGGATTGGGAGAAGGAAATGAACAGAGAGATCGATTATCAATGTTTGCAGCAGATTAAAAATGGCAAAACTATAAAGGCAATATACATGGAAATCGCCATTAGATTCTACCGGACATATAGTTAGAAATAAGATCGACTATATATTAGTAAATAAAAGATACTAAAACTAGTTCGCTTCTGTTAAATTCTATCCCGGGGCAGATATGTCAGACCACACTCCGTTAATGGACACAGTAAATTAAAATTTAAAATAGTAAAAAAGAAAAACGAAGAACAACAAATATAATGTGCGAAAATTAAAAAATCCTAGCACGAAGGCGATAATGAGATACTAGCTGGCAAAAAAAACGCAAGAAGAGAATGTTGGGAATGATATGAATTCTGAAGTAGAAAGACTAAACACCATGGTAAACAATATCAACGGATACTTAAAACCAGACAAAAACATGAATAGGAACATATGGATGACAAATGAAATTTTAGAAATGATGGAACTCAAAAGACTTCTGAAAAATACACCTGAGTATTTAAAAACACAAACAAATATAAATACAAATTGACCAAGGCAACAACCAAAAATGCTTACAATTCTAAATGTGGCTTTATCGTAGAATTCCAAGAGTTTCATGGACAGAAAATGTGTATAACGCAAAAGTTCTCCAAAAAATGAAAGATACCGAAATAATAACCACGATAATGACTCGTAACTTGAATACCTCGGCCACATAATGAGAAACCAAAGAAGTTACAACAAATAGAGCAAGGGAAAATACCAGAGAAATGTTGCCCAGGCCGACGGAATATATCTTGGCTTAAGAATCTCAGAACGTGGGTTTCAGTGAGAACAACAGGAATATTCCGTGCCGCAGCTAACAAGATCATAGTGACCAGAATAATCGTCAACATCCGGACCGGATAGGAACTACAAGAATAAGAAGATATTATACCTAAACAAATTCAATCGCTTTCCTTTGCAGAGGTTTCGAGATTATCTTAAAAACGTAAAATGTATTAATTATTTGGGTATGATTTTGAGAAAAAACATGTTTACCTAAAAACGGCTGCTACTGGCACACTGTCAATTGACGAAGCGATTTTTTATGTTGAATAATTCAAGCTATTAATGATCAATCTTTTATATTTTTTTTCTAGGTTTATCTTAGAACTGAAGTTAGGTAAAAAGTTTTATCGTCTTTAGGCATGATTCCTAAGAGTGAGTAACTTGTTCTTTTACCATGTAGACTGTTAATACAAATATATGTTGCAAATATAAAGATTTTCAGCCAGGAAAATTCATCAGGATTTACATTACCAGCTACAAATTTTTATCAAAAAAATTCTTTATTAAATTTTGTTAATATCCTTAAAATCATACTTTAATATAATAATATTTTAAACTTTATGCTAGGAATCCGTTTATATTGGAAACTTATTGCCTTAGCTTGAAAGTTTAAATAGCTACTTGATAACATCTGGAGGATTTTAAATATATATTTTTTGGAAGCATCGTGAGAAAATTCTTAATCAGATTTAATTAACTTTAGATATTCATAGATTTCTCCATACATACCCATGTCTGCTCGATGAAAGTCAAATTATTGACAAACCAGGGGACGTAATTCAAAAACAGTTCTTAGAAACACAATTATCAGACCATAACATTAATTTCGTTAAGTGCAGAAGATCTTTAAGGAATTATGTAGCATTCGAATAATAGGCCAAGGGATGTCGGCTCAGATCATGCAATACATATATACAGTCTAATTGAGATAACAATAAACTCTTAAATTATAAAAGATGAGTGACATTTCATAAAAATGATTTAACACCTTAAACTTAGATAGCAAAATCACATTTAAAAACTTTGCTGAAAGAATAAATTTTTAACAGAACTTTCAATTAATATTATAAAAAGGATACAAAAAGCTGTAGATATAAATAAAAGTGTATGTCAATAAAAGTAGCAAATATAACTATAAAAATATTAACGATTTAGAAAAAGAGATGAACTGATAAAAAAATATTTTTTTATTAAGCACATTTTTAGGTAAATAGAATAAAAAACAAGAATTTTCCTTTTTTAATACTTAGAAAATGACAAACAAAAATATAATATACCTAAGAGTTTTTTTGTGCGCATATTTTATATCAGTACAGAATTTTGTATAATTTTATTAAATTATTAATATAATTCACAAGAAAAGTATTTCAGAGAGCAATTTCAAGTCTCCTCATATATTGGCTGCGACAATATTAAAAACCTTTTTTAAGTCGGTGGTTTTAAAACTTTACCTTGTCATTTAGATTTATAATACATCACATGAGCCAATATTATATGGTACCAAATTGTCTACTACACATATAGAATAAAGCTTAGACTGTCTGGATAGTAAAGGCCAGAGAACAACAAAAGTAATGAAATAACCTTTAGAACAGCAAACCTAAAATAAAATTGAACTAAAAATACACTGCCATGGAGAAAATACATATGATATTAGAGGGGAAATAGATTGTACCAATTTTAAAATATACAATAAGATTAAGTCCGTATAGACCAACGGAATATCTGCAAAAACGTCACTTTTTAATTATTAATAACAATTAAAACATTCTTGTTATGGCACCATCGTGTGTGTTTGATGAGAAGTGTATTCTAGAGCTAAACTTACTATTTCAAGCATACGTTAGGTTTTTGTGATGTTATTGTTATATTATTCCGCTGGAAAATATACGTTTTTTTATATAGCACAAATAAATTAATCTTTTTCGCTTAAAAATATAGTTGTTATTTAGATTTTTAAGAGGATTTTCTGGATTTAAATATGAAATTGGGGGTATCAAGTAAAAAAAACATCAAATAGGTACTTGCAAACAACAATAGCTATTATAGCCGCCATTATTATTGCATTTAAAATTTTAATTACGAGCATATTCACTGAAGATAAAATAGAAAAAATATATTTTATATAAATAATGATATTTATGGTATTTTATTCTTACCATTTCTCTAAGTAAAAGAATATTATATAAAGAAACCAGTCAGCTAGCTTTATTATGGGTCGAAATATAGCATGTTTTACTTTACTGTCAAATGTATACGTATATTATATATATATATATATATATATATATATATATATATATATATATATATATATATATATATATACATATACATACATGTCATAAAATTATTTATTAACATTTGACCAAGATGTCTTCATCAGAATAAAGGTGTATATCTACAACCAAATAAGACGTTCTGCGTTAGTTAATGTAATGTAAAAATATATTTTTTTAAACTTATGTACATTTTTAGGAAACTTGATATTCCCTAAAAATTGGTATAGGGTAAAAAAACAAGAAGAACAACTTTTATTATTATTATTAGCTACTTTAAATTAATAATTTCTCAACTTTTACTAATTACCTCTAAAGGTCTAGTAGGCAACAAATTTCTTAATGTACAATATTTCATCATTTAAAAGTTTTCGTAACTAGTTATAAAAAGTAAAGCGTGTTAAAACTATAATTTTGGTAGAAACGTCACTGGAGCCTATTTTGTTCAGATATCATATACAGGATATTTGTCACAAAAATAAAATTATGTTTATTTATAGTAATTTATTTATCTATAATCTATAATTTATATAAAATGCAACGTCTCTCTGTCTGTCTCTCTGTCTGTCTGTCTGTCTGTCTGTCTGTCTGTCCGTTAGTGCGCTTATCACTGGAGAACCACTTATCCGATTTATGTACTTTTTTTTTAAAACATACATATATTCTCTGGCCAGGTTATAGGCTATATTTTATTACGATAGGTAGCATAAAGGAATGAGCAGTGAGTGAAGTCGGAAAAAAGTTTGCCGCTGGCGCGTTCCTTTGCAATACACAGCCTAAACCATTAATTATGGAACAATAATATGTAGCAAAGAATATCTATAATCTATAATCTACAATATATATAAAATGCAATGTCTCTCTGTCTGTCTGTCTGTCCATTAGTGCGTTTATCACGAGAGAACTACTTATCCGATTTACGTGTCTTTTTTTAAATTCATACCTGTATTCTTTGGCCAGGTTATATAATAATAATAATAATCTATATCTATAATATATATAAAATGCAACGTTTCTCTGTCTGTCTGTCTGTCCGTTAGTGCGCTTATCCCTCGAGAACCAATTATCCGATTTACGTGATTTTTTAAATTCATACATATGTTTCTCTGACCAGGTTATAGATATAAATTTTATTACATCTATAATATATAAAATGCAACGTATCTCTGTCTGTCTGTCGGTCTGTCTGTCTGTCTGTCTATCTGTCTGTCTATTAGTGCGCTTATCACTGGAGAACCACGCATCCGATTTTAGTACTTTTTTTTTTAAAACATACATATGTTCTCCGGCCAGGCTACAGGCTATATTTTATTACGATAGGTAGCATAAGGAATGAGCAGTGACAATAATAGTGAATGAAGTTGGAAAAAAGTTTGCCACTAGCGCGTTCTCTTGCAATACACAATCTAAACCATTAAATATGGAACAATATTATGTAGCAGAGAATATCTATAATCTATAATATATATAAAATGCAATGTCTCTCTGTCTGTCTGTCTGTCTGTCTGTCCATTAGTGCGTTTATCATGCGAGAACCACTTATCCGATTTACGTGTCTTTTTTTAAATTTATACATATATTCTTTGTCCAGGTTATATAATAATAATAATAATCTATATCTATCTATTACGTTAGATGACATAAGGAATAAGCAGTGACGATAATAGTGAATCAAGTCGGAGAAAAGTTTGCCGCTAACGCGTTCTCTTACCATACACTGCCTAAACATTAAATATGGAACAATATCATGTAGCAAAGAATATAATATATATAAAATGCAACGTCTCTCTTTCGGTCTGTCCGTTAGTGCGCTTATCACTCGAGAACCACTTATCCGATTTACGTGTTTTTATAAATTTATACGTATGTTCTATATAATTCGATATAAGCCTAGATAATGGGAGATAAGGTGAGATAATGGGAGATAGAAATAATGGGAGATAAGTCGAGATAAGCCTCGATAATGGGAGATAAGGAGAAATAATGGGAGATAGGCAGAGATAAGTCTAGATAATGGGAATTATGGTGAGATAATGGGAGATAAGGAGAAATAATAGGAGATAAGGAGAAATAATGGGAGATGAACAGAGATAAGCCTAGATAATGGAAATTATGTAGAGATAATGGGAGATAAGGAGAAATATTGGGAAATAAGGGGAAATAATGGGAGATATTTTATTACGTTCGTTAACATAAGGAATAAGCAGTGACGATAGTAGTGACTCAAGTCCACGCGAGCAGAGCCGCGGGCCCGGCTAGTGTATTATATATATATATATATATATATATATATTATATATATATATATATATATATATATATATATATATATATATATACATATATATATATATATATATATATATATATATATATATATATATATAAACGGAATCTTGTGAAGTGTTGCAAGGATGGTTTGCAGCTGTTCCAGAAGAATCCGGACGACTTTAAGCGTCGTTTCGTCACTGTGGATGAAACATGGATACATTACTATACTCCTGAGACCAAACAACGATCTAAACCATGGGTTACCAAGGGGGAATCTGCACCAAAAAAGACGAAGACCGTTCCTTCGGCCGAAAAGTTTATGGCGACTGTCTTTTGGGATTCGCAAGGGATAATCCTCATCGACTATCTGGAAAAGGGTAATAAACTATATACAGGTGAATATTATTCATCGTTATTGGACCGTTTGAAAACCGAGCTGCAAGAAAAACGCCCGCGATTGGCCCACAAGAAAGTCCTTTTCCATCACGACAACGCACCAGCACACACCTCAGCAGTTGTGGTCGCAAAATTAATGGAAATAGGATTCCAACTCGTTTCACATCCCCCCTATTCTCCAGACTTGGCTCCCTCGGACTACTATTTGTTCCCCAATTTGAAGAAATGGCTGGCGGGACAAAGATTTTATTCAAACGAGGAGGTAATTGCAGACACTAATGGATATTTTGCAGACTTGGACAAATCCTATTATTCGGAAGGGATCAACAAACTAGAAATCGTTGGACGAAGTGTATAAGCCTAAAAGGAGACTATGTCGAAAAATAAAAAAGGTTTACCCCAAACACATAAGTAGTTTTTATTTTTGCACGGACTTTTCAAACCAGCCTCGTATATATATATATATATATATATATATATATATATATATATATATATATATATATATATATATATATATATATATATATATATATATATATATATATATATATATATATATATATATGTATATATATATATATATATATATATATATATATATATATATATATATATATATATATGTATATATATATATATATATATATATATATATATATATATATATATATATGTATATATATATATATATATATATATATAATATATTATATATATATATATATGTATATATATATATATATATATATATATAATATATATATATTATATAATATATATATACATATATATATATATTTATTTATGTATTTATATATATATATATATATATATATATATAATGCAACGTCTCTTGTCTGTCTGTCTGTCCCTTAGTGCGCTTATCACTGGAGATACCACTTATCCTATTTACGTGCTTTTTTTTAAACATACATATGTTCTCTGGCCAGGTTATAGGGTATATTTTATTACGATAGGTAACATAAGGAATAAGCAGTGACAATAACAGTGAATCAAGTCGGAAAAAGTTTGCCGCTAGTGCGTTCTCTTGCAATACACTGCCTAAAGCATTAAATATAGAACAATATCATGTAGCAAAGAATATAATATATATATATATATATATATATATATATATATATATATATATAGAATGCAACGTCTCTCTGTCTGTCTTTCTGTCCGTTAGTGCGCTTATCACTCGAGAACCACTTCCGATTTACGTGTTTTTTTTTTTTAATTCGTACATTTGTACTCTGGCCAGGTTATGTATAATTTTGTTTCTATAATATATAAAAAATGCTGCTGTTTTTTAAAAGTCACGTATATTCTCTGGCCAGGTTATCTATAATATATATATAAAATGCAACGTCTCTCTATCTGTCTGTCTCTCTGTCCGTTAGTGCGATTATCACTGAACAACCAGGTTATATAATAATAATAATCTATATCTATAATATATGTAAAATGCAGCGTCTCTCTGTCTGTCTGTCCGTTAGACCGCTTATCACTGGAGAACCACTTATCCGATTTACGGGCTTTTTTTTAAAACATACATATGTTCTCTGGCCGTTTTATTAGGTTAGATAATATAAGAAATGAGCAGTGACGATAACAGTGAGTGAAGTTCACGCGAGTGGAGCAGCGGGCACAGCTAGTAATACATATTACATAATATACATAAAATTTATAGTTAAACATTTACATCACCTCTATTGAGTTTGAACATTACCACAAATAGAGACATTACACATATGGACCAAGTAAGTCATTCGTGAATTCGCTTCCCAGCAAATCAATCATCTATTTAAAATTTCATTGAGTGCGGTAAGGAGAAGTAGAAAAGATATAAAAAAATTACAACTATCTCTTATGCTATTACCATAGTCTACTTCCCTGCAATACAGCTAAAGAAACGGAATGGGTCCTGCCGTTCGTCGCACGACGCCCCACTGTTCAACTTAAATCACTCTACAGATCGTAGAATTTTAGTTTACGCAACATTTTTTTTTTTTAAATGTTCGGTTTTTAATGTTCAATTTTTCATAATTCTCAATAAAAAAGCTAGTTCACTAAAACACTTTTTTTTACTTGTGATACACGTGATACTTAATCACTTAGCACTGAATCGAACTCACTCCAACTATCTAAAATAAATAATGCTCTTGCCTTTGCCTCTTTTACAGTATTAATATTTATATGTCTAACTTAATTTGAAGAGACATGTAATTAATATCTGATATTTTTGAAACATCATAATGCTTTTTCAGGTATTTTAAAAGAGTACTGCTGTTTCTAGCTTCGCTTTTCAAAAAAACCAGACGATTATTCTCTGTTTTTTATTGAAATATTCATCGTGCTAACAAAGTAATAGAGATAAATTTACAACCTTTTATATTAGAAAAAATAAAATTGCAATTCACACAGTGTTTACTCCGAATGTTTGTTAATAAAGAAAAAATTCAGTGTTCACAACGATAAACAAAGAAAATATTTAAAAATTTACACAGTTAAAAAAGAGACAAGTTAACACAAGAAACAGATTCTTTGCCCAATTCAAATTTTAAAATTAGAAAATTACTCAAGTAATTTTACAGGTTTTGGACCAAAATAACTGGATTAAAGTTTTTTAGGTTGTAAACGAATAATTTTACTCCAAAAGTAAAATTACATAAACTGAGTAAAATAATCGTAGTTCTACAGTCTTAGCTCGAAAATGCGATCTCTTAAGCAAAAAAGATTTAACCTTTAATTTAATACGTTTGAAAATAATTAAACGTGCGTTTAATTCTTTTTTGAAAGTATGTTTCAATCCAATAATTGTTAAAAAGAATTAAATATGCGTTTAATACTTCTTCAAAGTATTAAACACACCTTTAATACTTTTGCCAAAGTACGCTTTGATCAAATAATTGTTAGATAGAATTAAGCGTGCACTAAAGACAAGCAAAATATTAAATGTTCTTAAATTCTTTTGTAAAAATACATGCTTCGATCATAATTGTTAAAAAGAATTAAATGCACGTTTCGTACTTTTGCAAAATACTCTTCGATCAAACAATTGTTAAAAAGTATTAAATTAAAGGTTAAATTTTGTTTAAGTAACAAATTGTACTTTCGAGCTAAGAGTGTAGTTATTTTATTTCACTGGATAAAGAAATATTTTCTACACTCTAAATATAAATTTACACTTGACTATATTCACAATATTTACATTTTAAGTAATCAAGTATATATTAACTCAAAAATGCGCACTACTTTTTTATTTTATTTAAAAAACAAAACTTTGAACACTTATTTGCTACATATTATCAATAAACTGAACTAGCAATTAATATTTACTGTTATTATTCATTTAATACATAAAAAAATTGTTAAAATCAACTTTTTTCAGCTGCATTCATTTTGCATGATACTATGATTAGGTTAGTCTGCCAGACTAAAACGACAACCTCGCAATCGAGCAACCGAGTCAACCTGTTTCAAAATAAGAACAAATTTTTAATTCTTTTTACAGAAAGCTAAACTAATGCAAGTGAAGTTAACATTGAATTGCTAGCACCAAAGTAAAGGTTTTCATACAATGACATGATTATTTTACAAAAGTTAGTATTAAACGAAAATAAGGCTTCTAATTCGTCTCGTTATCTTCAAAATACTCTTAGTAACTGTTTGAAATAAATTTTGAACACTGCAAATTACATATACAATGAATTATTTTGTTTCAAATCGATACACTTCTATGTACATATGTTTTAAATATAAAAACTTGCCATTTTGTGAAGACATTTCATAAATTCTGTTGTTGATATAAATTCGTTATTAGCGATCCCCAAAAACCCCCAAGGAAGCCGTATTTTTCATTAATACTTATTTTTGTGAAATAATCATGCCATTGTGTGAAAATGTTTATTTCGATAATAGTAGTTTCGATCGAGATCATTTTCATCTGAATTAATAACTTGTATTTAGTCTTTTCATTCATTTCATTCATATGCCAAATTACTAAGATCAGAAATCTTTTTTTTCGTGCTGCACGATTGTATGTGTATGCCGCCTTTACTGTACATAATCGAACCTTGATTCATAAAGAGTAAAAACTGTATTGTCGGTATGTTTACATAACTTATCATAAATCCATATAGTCTGCTTAAAATTAAGATATATATACATGCATAAACATTAAAAATATCGACAATACAATTGTTTCTTACAATTTACAAATTAAGGTTCGATTGTGTACAGTAACAGGCTTTTCAATCATTATTACTTTATTAGAATGATGAAAATTTCATTAAAGAACAGAGAATTATCCTGTTTCTTTGAAAAGCTAAGCAAAAAAAAAGCGATACTCTTTTAAAATATCTGAAAAATTCTAATGTTGATGACCGGTCTCTTCTAATTAAGTTAGAACAGCACTTTGTATCTAATTTTATGAAAAAAGCTCAAAAATTTGTTTTATTCAAAAAAACTATTTTCCAAAACACATTCCAAGTGACTAAATCAGATTTTCACTTTTTTTCACGCGAATACACATTAAAAGAATACTAAAAGAATTCGTGGTGTATCCTGGGTAACGCGAATAAAGTCTACTATATTTTAGAAAAATTAATACTTACAATTAAAGTTCGTGGTGTGGATGTGGGAGTTATAGGATTGGTAAATGTTCTATGTTAGGCTATATTAAGGAAGGTTAACTTAGGTTTAAAATTTGTGGTGCAGTATTCTTAGGATTAGAAAACAATGTCTAGGAATCTTTTCGTTCCCCTCTGCGCTATACTAGGTTAGGTGAGTTTAAGTCACATTTTTATTTTGAGCTTCTGGATCTTAGGACTAGAGAATACGTTACGTTAGGCTATGTTAGGCAAGGTTAAGTTATTTAAGTTTAAAGTTTATGCTTAAAAAATTTCTTTCCATCCTCTTTTAGTTTATGCTAGATTATATATATATATATATATATATATATATATATATATATATATATATATATATATATATATATACACAGTCCAAAAAGTCTTCGTATGATTGGAGACCCGGAGACCAGCGGCCTTGATTCGCTGGAACATCGAAGAACGGTCGGCGACTTGAGTCCGTTCTACAAGTATTTTCATGGAAAGTGTTCGAGGGATGTAGCGATTTACAGCGATTTAAGAACAACGTGAATCGCTTTTTCCGCACACGTGCCGCTCCTGAAGCGCTTTAGGGACTTCCCCGCAGCACGTGTGCTAGACCCATAAAAAAAATACCACCGCTTTCTACGCTATTTTTCTGTTATGTTTAACTAATTAATTGGAACTATGAGAAAACATGTTTAAATTAATATTTGAAACTTAACTAACGAGGACTAGTATTAAAAACAACTACGAAACATTTCATTTAGAAGTTACATCATTGTTATAAAAATGTAAAGAAAATTAATGTCAAAAAGGTCTCCATACACTCAATAATTACCAATAACAACTTCGTTTAAACTAATATTCAGTGGGACCGCCGTTGGCCTTAATAATCTCCTCTAACCTTTTTGTCATGCTTGGAACCAGCTTTCTAGTAATTTCTGCTGGCATGTTGTCCCATTCGTTCAACATTCTGTTTTTAATTGATCACTGTTTGAAACATTATGTTTGCGAACGCGACATTTAAGTTCCTCCCATAAATGCTCGATGGGGTTATTAACATCGGGTGATTGCGGAGGTGTATGAAGCTGCTGTTGCCCATTATGGATCATCCATTCTCGCACCAAATTTGCAGTATGTTTCGGATCATTGTCCTGTTGGAAAATATATCTTTTTAGAGTGCTAATTTTTAAACACTTTCTCTTATTGTCTCTTAAAATGTTCAGATAAACATGCTGATCCATGGTGCCATCAATAAAATGTAATTTTGCAACCCCTCTAGCGGACATGCGTCCACAAAGCAGAACACTGTCACCGCCTTATCTCACCGTGGAGCAAATGTTTCTAATATCGAATGCGGTATTCTTCTTTCTCCAAACTTTAGTTCTGCCACCAGACCCAAAAAAGTTAATTTTAGTTTCATTACTAAAGATTACGGATTCCCAAAATTCAGGAGGTTTAGTAAGGTATTCCATAGCAAAAGCTAACCGCTTTTTGCGATTAGCTTCCGAAATTAACAACTTCTTCCTGGCTGCACACCCCTCATAGCTTGCCCTGTGTAAACAATTTCTCACTGTTTGTGAACAAATATTTTTCGAAAATAGTTCCCGTACTTCTTCTTTTAATCTTGCTGGACGTTTCTTGGTGTCTATAATTATTTGTCTAACAATACTGGCCTCTTCACGTGGAGTCAGTTTCTTGGGACGACCGGAGCGTCGTCGAATTTTATAGAAACCCGTTGATTTTTACTAGTTTCCAATGTACTGAACAGTAGCATGCGGCTTTTTAACAAATTTCCCTATATTTCTGTACCATTTTCCATCTTTCCACAAATCAATTATGATCTTTCGAATTTGAAATGGAATTTCACAATTTCTCTCTCTCATTTTTAGTGTTCCGTACGGAAAACTTATAAGATGAATTCGGTGTCTGTCTGTGTGTCTGTCCGTCTGTCTGTCTGTCACATCTGATTTTCTCCGAAACTATTTGTCGTAGAAAGTTGAAATTTGGTAATAATACTGGAATTGAAGGCCTCATCAGAGCCGCGTAGTTTTGAAAGTTAAATTTTGACTTAAGGGGTTGGTTTTGGGGGGGTAAAATCGGAAGTAAAAAAAAAATTTTTTACTAGGTCATCGAGGGTGGTGTCAAATGAAAGCTTGTGAAAACACGAGTAATATATATTTATATATATATATATATATATATATATATATATATATATATATATATATATATATATATATATATATATATAGATATATATATATATATATATATATATATATATATATATATATATATATATATATATATATATATATATATATATATATAATATATATATATATATATATATATATATATATATATATATATAATGTAATACTTGCGCGCACTGTCGCCCCAAATTATCTCAAAAAATACTGATCAAAATATTTTGAAAAAATTCTGGAATATTCTCCACGCGGTGTAGATTGAACGAAAATTATCACGAATGCATTACCTTTAATAATTTATCTGGTATATAAAAAAAAAATCAAGGTCATCAGTTTTCAGTAAAGTTTGGAAACGAACTTTGTTGAAAACTCATTTGGGGTGTGTTTTGTGAAGCCACTGATCATTTTATACCACCGTAACAATTTTTCTTCTAAAGCAATCAACGTACGGAAACCTAATTGTGTAAGTTCAGCTTGCACTTGACCGGTTATTAATACTACTTTGAAAACCCACTGCAAAATTACTAGCAACAAGTGACAGATTATAAAATATGGCCGAAAATTATTCATTTGTTTTCAGTTTAGCGCGCAATAGATAGCTTGATAAAATGCGGCGGATTATAACGTGTTTTTTTTAATGCAGTTCTTGAGTGTATGGATACTTTTTTGACATTAATTTTGGTTACATTTTTATAACAATGATGTAACTTCTAAATAAAATGTTCGTAGTTGTTTTTAATACTAATACTAATAAGTTTTAAATATTAATTTAAACATGTTTTCTCATTACTCAGTATATATCACCACTACACAAAATACTTTATTTTTGCAATCGACTCTCGTTTCGCTAACCGTGTTAGCTTGATCAGCAGCGATGATTGACAGTCAATCATCGCTCCTGATGAAGCTAACATGGTTAGCGAAACGCGCGTGAAATACAAAAGTGTTTGGTGTAGTGGTGATATATACTGAGTAGCGTCATTGTGCCAAAGATTCCACATTCTCAACATATATTTTCTCATAGTTTCAATTAATTAGTTAAACATAACAGAAAAATAGTGTAGAAAGCAGGTGGTATATGGAGACTTTTTGGACTCACTGTAGATGTAATAAAAAAATATTTTTATATAATTTTCCAATTTTTTTTCTTGTTGTTATAAATATTTTTAAACAATAAGCTTTTATGGAAAAGTTAATGGTCAGAAAAGGAATAATGATTCTTGGGATAAGGCCGAACTGCTTTCTTCACCTACAATAGTCGGTTATAGCAACAAATTTTGGATTCTGCCCTTCATTATTAAGATATTGAAAAAACCTTGGAACTGGCATTTATCGGAAAATTTTCCGTCGTAAATTCAATGTCCACATGTAATGCAAACCATTAACCGATTTTTCTATTTATTTTATTAGGGTGATTTTAAATTTCGATATATTCCCTAATCTTGTTTATTTTGCTTGTGTTCAGCTGTAGCATATGATATGAAATATCTTATCGAGGAACGTTGGAATGTCCAATAGTTGAAAATCGATGGCATACTAGAACTTTATGCACCTTAAAATTGAAGTAAATATCTAAAACAGAGAGTGTTTTCATAAACGATAAATGTTTTGTGAATATAAAAAAATGGAGTACAATAGTAATTTTATTACTCTTAAATGTTTAATTTTCTAACATTTGCAGCTTAATTCTTGACTAAATTAAAAATTATCCCAACCTTAAGATGTACAGGGTGAGTTAACGATAGAGTAAAGTTCATTATTTCATTTGTTTCGGGAATGACGAAAAAATATTAAAAACAGTAGTTTTAGGGAATGTTAAGCTGCACAGTTTAAAATTATTTTTGAGTATACAGGGTACTTCAAAAAAGTGTGGGCGATATAACATATGTTTTTTTTTAAAATAGAACATCATATTTTCTTATTTTTTTTTTAAATTCTACGTAAAATTTTATAACTTTTTTTTATTAATACCTAAACCTAGTAGTTTTTCTAATATTTGAATTTTGTAAAAAATTGCCAGTAGAGCCATTGTTTCCGAAGGTGGAATACTCATAATTGGTACGAGCGTTGTATAGAGATGAAAAAAATATATATGTAAAGAAAATTGAGGTAAATGCTACAGGGTGTTCAAAATTAATTTATGCATTTCGACTATTTTAAATTGAAAAACCTTAATTTTTTAAATGGCACACCCTGTATATTATTATTTTTTCTAATAGATTTTACAAAACCGTCCAACTTTTATTAAGTATGTTATATACCTTTTTCTAATAGTTTTCGATTTATTTTGAATTTTTCAATTTTTACCCTTGTTTTTAATACACTTATGCTATTGTGAAAACATAAACAAATAGTTAGTAATAATTTTAATATAGTTTAACTTATATAATGATTAATTATAATAAGCTTAGTAATAAATGTTCAAAAATATGCCCGTGTACTTGAATACACATGTTTAGTCGTTTTACTAGCCTTAGGATACGCATCCCGTATCCTATTTTCCATATCTACTGGTATTGTAGGAGGATTCACATAACATGATCATTAATATAGCCCCACAAAAAAGTCTAAAGGTATTAAGTCACATGATCGTGGGGGCCACTGAATGAATCCATCCCTACCATTTCCATTTTTGTGGGTAACGATAGTTTAAAAATTCCCGAACTTCCCGGTGGTAATAAGCAGGAGCTCTATCTTGTTGAATCCACATTTGTTCCCTTTTAAGGTTATCAACTTCTTCAAGAAGCTAGGGTAATTCGTTTTGCAAAAAATTTAGATATCTAGACCCGTTAAGCGGTTCGCGGAAAAGATATGGACCAATAATTTGAAAATTTAATATTCCACACCATACATTAAGCGACGAGCGATTTTGGTTTTCAACTTCCCAAAATGGATTAACTGTTGAATAATAGTGCATGTTATGGCTGTTAACTCCATTCATGGTGGTACAAAAGTTTACTCGTCGTTCAAAATCACGGTCTTGAAGTTCTTAGTGTAGTTCCATATGAAAGGGATGATACTTGTATTTTCTCGTGGTACGATTAGCCGTATATTGGGATGTGTCAGATAAGTAGCATCTATCTCTATAAAACGCTCGTACCAATTATGAGTATTCCACCTTCAGAAACAATGGCTCTACTGGCAATTTTTTACAAAACTGAAAACTAGTATTTTTACAAAAAAATTGAGATATTAGAAAAACTTCTAGGTTTAGATATATAACAATATTAATAAAAATGTTATAAAATTTTACTAAGAATTTAAAAATAAATTAAGAATAGGATATTCCATTTAAAAAAAACATGTTATATCGACCGCACTTTTTTGAAGTGCCCTGTATACTCAAAAATAATTTTAAACTGGTCACCTAAACATTCCCTAAAACTATTGTATTTTACATTTTTTCGTGATTCCCAAAGCAAATGAGATAATGTACTTTACTCTATCTCACCATGTATATATAAAAAAAACAACTTAACGAAAAATGATCATTGGGTCAATAGCCAGTGTCAATAATGGTAGCAAATTTTCAAAAATAATTTGCAAAAATTATGCAAAAAATGTTTTTTAATTATATTTTTTTTTATAAGCTGGTAGTAATAAAAATTTTTTGATTAGAAACTATTTTATCTTGCTTCGTTTATGACTTTGCCGATGTCAGTGTAGTTTTTATTTCAAATTTTAGTTTTATTCTGGTTAACTTAGTCTGAGTAAGCTTTAGCCATATATTGCGTGCAATGTTGTTTATTTACTGACAAAACTCTGAATACGTAATAAGTTAATGGTAAGTAGTCTTAAAAATGCTGTAAGTTGACATTCCAGTAGCTAACCAAACAAATAAAAAAAATCATTGACATTAAATTAATTAAAAACTTAGTTGATTCAGTAATACCTGAACCAAAGTAAGCTGTACGCAGATAGACAAGATCTGCTGACATTTTTATACTGAAAAGTGTGGCCAAACATGCACAAATATTTTTTTTTTTTTTGCGATCTATCCTTGCAAATAGTCGTAGCCAAAAATTGTGATATGTGAAAATTTAAATCTAAAGTCAGCCTAAGTTATAAACTTCTACAATTAAAGAAAAATCAATTTTAAATGTTTATTAATATTTCAAAATTATTTCTTTAATATAAAAAATAATTTTGGCAAACACAGTCACCAACATGTATTGATTTTAAAAAATTAGGTCTTTCCACTTTTTTAAACATTTTACCCATTGCTCCACAACTCCATAATTGAAATTTTTTACAAATGGGGCACTACTAGTCTGAAAAGGGCCGAAAGGTAGTCCTTCGACTCTTTGGCCGAAAACCGCATTTTTTAAGTTAATTTCTATATTGTAAAAAATCTCTGAAAATAAGAATTGTCTCTTTTACTGTTATAAATTATAAAACAGAATAGTTTTTATTAATATTAAGATTAGATTGGTCGAAATGTCTTCTTTCAGTTAAGACTTAATATGTTATAGAACTCACCAAATAAATTACTTTATTAAATATGTTCTAGATTAAAGTTAAATTACGAAGATAATACAGCCCCTTGCAGACATTTGCTGGCTATTTTGATAAGTCATTTACTTTGACACTCTTGTTACTATGACGACTTTTTCCTTTTAAACTTGTGTTTTTTCCTTTTTTTTCATAAAACAAATATTATTTTGCGCTCATTCCAGAAATAGTCACTTTATACTCAATTTTCTTAAACCGGCAAATTTCTTTAATTTACTAGTGCGGAAAATAAATTCTTCGGTATGATCTAAACATGCTGACAAATTAGGAAATGTCAAAATATTCAATCAATATTTCATATATGCCATACCCATTCTGACAATTGTATTATTTTTATTAGTAATTTATATAAAGTCACAACCAATTGAGTACCCGTCACATTTGGAAAGTGACAGTGTTATTACAATACATGTAAACTCTCTGTCTGAGGCGTAATTCTAAGACTTACTTGACACGCAAATATTGACATGCCAGACATACTAGCTCTTAAATACTAACCATCTACCACTCTTGCTGCTGAAGTAAGTAAAATTTTAAAGTATCTCTTATAAGCGATATTTAGTGAAGTGATTTATTTTAGTAAGTACTATAATCAGCTAAAGGAAAAACGTATACATATTAAGTAAAGTAAAGAATTTCATAAAGCATGTAGATAACTAGTTTGATTAATATATGTCTAAATATTTATTAATTTTCTACATTTTCTATATTATAAAAGAGAAAAGTTGTGTGTGTGTGTCTGTGTGTTTTTTTTTGTGGGCGTAGCACAGGCAAATATCTAAAGCACTAACCGAGAACGCGTGTGCGGAAAACGCGTATCACGTCGGTTTTGAATCGCTGTAAGTTGTACTCGGTGGGAAAAATAGTCCTGTTTAAAAAGTATTATACGAGGAGTAACAAGCTGAACCTAATATGGATACGATGTTTTAGGGCGTCGTATATTAATAGCATGTGCCGCTCTGGGAGGAATTAAGGGGCCTACATCCATCGAACACATGAAACTCGCCAACCATTCTCCAATGTTCCAAGGTATCAAAGTTTCAGGTAAGTTTTAGGTCTCCAATCAAGCGAACAGCTTTCTCCTGAATAGAATTCAACAAATGCAACGCTCCAATGTTTGGCACCAGAGCCCCAAACATTGGAGCAGTATTTAATCGTTAGTCGAATTTGAATTTTATAGAAAATTAACAAATATGGAGTATAAAATTCGAAATAGTATTCCCAGCCTTTGATAAGCTCTTTGGTATGCATGCAACATATTCTTGCCAGGACATATTTGCTCCCAAGTTAACGCACTGCAACTTAAGTGACAATGCTAGAGGAATGGAGTGTACCGACATCACTAAGTCGGGTTCCACGGCTTGAACTTTTTTAGAAAAAACTGCCGCTTCGGTTTTTGTAGCTTTTTGTGCGTTGTTACGGTCAATCTTAAGATTCTATAGAATTTCTTCCAGGTTGTTAAGTTGAACGACTTTCTGCTGTCTGCGGATATTTGCATGAGTAGTTAATCTTCGGGCGTTTAAAGTGGATAAAGAAGTAAGCATCATGTCATCTGCATAGCTATAAATTATATTTCTAAGTCTTTCCAGCAGATCGTTAATGTAAATAAGAAAGAAAGCAGGAGACAATGTAGGGCCTTGGGGCACACCGCGTTGATAGTGAAGGTATAGAAAGAAATCTGTCGACTGCCACTCGTAAAGAACGCCCTCTGAGGAAACCCGAGAGCCATAAACAAAAGCTTTCAGACGTACCATAAGAGCGTAACTTAACCAACAACCCGTCATGCCAAACATGGTCGAATACCTTGGGTGCAACCACTCGAGATTCTCCAAAATGGCCAACTACGTCATTCCAGACATGCGTTACTAGCTAGTAATATTAAATCCTTCCAGATATTTTAAGAGACGCAGTTTATGCTAGTGGTCGGTAGCTTTTTGGCAAGGTATTCTTGCGTTTCTTAGGTATCGGCTGAACTGTAGCACATTTCCAATTGGAAGGAAATATTGCCTTTTTGTAGGATAAGTTGAAAAGTTTACAGAAAACTGAAGTTAGTTCGCTTGCGCATTTTTTGAATACTATAGTAGATATTCTATGAACGCCAAAGTTTTGTATTGCCAAATCTTGCAGGGTCTAGGCACCTATCTGCTACTTATCAGTAGGATACTCGATGTCGAGAGCAGTTTACAGTCGGACGAACTCAACGGCGGATTTACGGTGAAACAAAGATCCGATAGGGCTGCTATTTTACCTCATCATGCTATTTTTCCTACAATGTTTTGCATTTACCCTTCAAATAATTTTTAGTGGTGATTGGTGTTGTTTATTTAGTTGTGTTGATTTCTAATAGTTTTTGAAAAGTATATTTTGTTATGTAAAATATAAGTGCTTTAGTTATTTTTATATAGTAAATTGTTTGTGTAGTTTTAATTTGAATCCTAGATGAAATATTATTTAAAAAAAGGTAAAACGTTACCAATTTTTAATTTAAGTAAGCGTGCGTGCACGAAATTGAAAAATATTAAAGATAAATTGTCTGCTTTATTATTGTGATATATACATATATATATTATATATATATATATATATATATATATATATATATATATATATATATATATATATATATATATATATATATATATATATATATATATATATATATATATATATATATAATTTATGTCAGTTTTTAACTGCCCACGTGTTTTCTTTTTTATCTCTGTATTACCCGATCCAGTCGATTTTACAATTTATCGTGTTTCAAAGTATTCACGAGGTTGCTTAGTTCGAAACTTCGGTATTAAAATAGCAGCAGTATCGAACAACTGGGCAACAAATGGCAAAAACTCGGATTTTCAAATAAAAAACTAAATACACCCTTTACAGAAAATATAACAGTCACAAATATAGATAGAGAGACGTTTTGTCTGATTTAAATGAAACTGGTGTTGAATTAGTCTTGACTGTCACTGTTAAAGGCGATTGCTGTTTATAGATCTCAAAAGGATATGTGGCTGCCAGAATACCGAAAATACCAATCAAACACATGCAAAACAGATTGCAATGGACTAAAATTAAGTTCATTGGAAAAACGAATTAAAATTTCAATTTTCTGCTCACCGTTCAACTAACAAACGGTTTCTGAAGTTTTCACTGTATACTACTAAGCGCGAAGGTGGCAGCATCATAATTTAGAGATGGTTTGGTAGCAGTACACTTAAATAGAATATATAAAAAGAGCGTGTCATGCCATATGGGCAACATATTATTGGTCGCAATTTTTCTTTCAACAATAAAGAGACTAAACACTCTTCAAAATTACGTCAGTAAAGTAAGTAAAACTAATGTATATAATGTAATAACGATTCCAGTCCCCGATTTCTATCTTATCGAACTAGTATCGGAATGAGTAGGGTTAAAAAAAACTAAAAATGAATACAAAAGGTTGGACGCTCAGTATCTTAATAAATTAGTAAATGGGATGCCAATACAATTTAATATAAATTCTTTTTGATGGATCAAATGCCAACCAAATATAAGTAATTTGGTAGGAAACGCCTTATCGTGAAGGTAAGCATTTATTCTAGTACAATAAAAGCCTTTTTCCATGTTGCATTTTCTTTTAAAATGTTGTTCGTATCGTTATTTGGTATAGGTTTTAATTCAGTTGAATACTTCAACTTATAAACGAAACGCCTTTTCAGTTGCATGATTTTACTATATTTCTCATTTTCCACTCTGGAGCACCCACATGTGTCTGTATTAAAATACCACAAATTATTATACTTTTTGATGAATTTTAAATGGTTCATTCTTTACAAGCTAATTGATTTTGCATTGTTGACAGTATGGTTTTTTTCATAATTCAATTTAGTTTTAGTTTATTTTGTGTCATACCTATTAACTTTTTTTTAATAAAAACAGTCACACGGTACGAAACAATATTTGGTTGGTGTTATTGTTGTTAGATATGACCTTGAGATCACATAATATAAATAAATATAGGATTATTCTATTTCTAAGACACATTTAAAATTACATCATTATAAGGTAGGATACAACGAATTGTACTAAGAGCGCATATCTAATACTTCATCGAATGCTAACAGCACTTTTTGAGGGATTTTCCCCAGGCATATGTGGTTAATCTAAAATAACTGAAAACGGACATGGCCCATTTTTCATCAGTTTACCCACTCTTCTCTTATTCGTCAAATCCATCCCGAGAAGCGTTTCGCTGTATCTCGGCTCGTTAGTCAGGTTAGGATTGACAAACAAGAGAACAGAATTTACGAGTACTATCCAAGAAGTTACAGAACGTGAATCGTGCTTCGGGATTTTTTCATTTACTTAAGTTTTAACGCTCCTAGATAACGGCAAACATAAGATTCCTTTTCGGTCAGTCTCTCTATATCTATTGACTTTTGTGCGAGACCGTTTTAAGGGAAGGAGGGGACAGAAATAGGAAAATAGATTTTCTTTAGTAGCATTGTTGCACCGTTGCATTAATATTCTGAGAATTTTATTTGGTTTTATGGTAATATTAAATAAACTTTAAATATAAGTATTTATAATCTAACATATTAGGGGTCTAAGAGGGGAGAGATTAGAGGAGTGGTTTAGACAAATTTCAATATTTCGAATTTTAACAAAGGCTATTAATATTTCAAAATACACCGATAGTTTAAAATATGGAGTTGTAATGCTTGTGTTAAGTTATTCATTATTTTTGGAAATTCCAAGTGTGGGTTCCCGTGTTTATTTTAGAACTGTTTGTTCGCACAGAAAGTACTGAGTAAATTTCTTTACCAAGTTTTGTTGTCTTCTTCCCACGAAAAAAGACGATTTTCAATTTATATCGGCTGTCTATCGGTCTGTCTGTCTATATGTATGTAAAGCTCTCTGTCCGGCTATTTATCTGTCATTTGGCCCCATAACTTTGGACGGAAATAAATAATCGATATCAAATTTACATTGAAGCCAAAATAAAATCTATAATTTTTAAGTGCCATCGCTTCAGGAGGGATAAGGGTCGATAAATTTTGTATAGTTTCAATTATATTATCAAAATTTTTCCTGGTAGTGACTACCATTATGAATAAGCTATAGGCAATAATATTTGTAATATTGTTACTAAATTTTAATCCGGTCTTCAGAAAGTTCGGAAATATTGTCACTCTTTTAGTTTGACTTGTGTTATAGTCTCTCAGATTTATATATTTTATTCTCTGCTACATTAAATCAATAATTTATTAAATATTATTTTTTCTATACTTAATTTCAATACTCAAAATCATTTTAACTTCATTTTTACCTTCGGTAAAAAAAATATACTTAGTAGCCAGACACACACAATAGCCTCGTCAGGAGAATGATTTAATTATTTACGATACTATATCGCTTTTGCAGACATTTTGTGGAATGTATACTAGATTGTTCTAACTCAGGTCTTTTACTTCAAAATTAAAATTTTTATTGTCCTCCAACATTTTTGCTTTTTGACATTTTAAGATTCCTGTTTTACAAAAAACATAGTCATCCATTCGCATCGGTTTATCTGTCTGTTGGCATGAGAACTCTCGAACAAATTAAGATATCAGTTTTGAATTTGGTACTACTACAAAAGCGATATGTTTAATTATATCGATATAGCGTTGGAGAGTTCGGGCATTTCTCGTAGTATTAATTACATTTAAGTTAAAATCAAACGTTTTTGAAAATCTAGAAGATCGATCCGGATACCTAAATTGTACCGCATGCTCTGTAGTAGTATAGTAAACATGGATTATGTTTAACTGTACTCCCTCTGAAACCAGCTTGTTCTTTGGGTTGATAAAGTTTGAATTTCCTTTCGATCCTTCTTCTTAAAGTGCAATATCCCATATGGACGTAAGCCACCATCTCGCCTTTGCTTGTGGTTGGTGCCTTTTTAAGTGTTCCAGAGACAAAAAAGACCTAAAGTTTAATGCCGGTTCCGAAGGGCCAAAGGGCTTTACTAAGCATGATACTACGGTTGGTTTGCCATTGCCTTCCCGAGAGAGGCAACCGTCACGTAGTAAAGTTTTTTTTGCGAGCTAAGATTCGAACTCGAGTCTCCGGTGTACAAGGCAGATACCTTACCCACTATACGATGGCCGACTCTCTGTTCAGCCTATTTGTTATCCTATTAAATAGTTTCTATAACTGGAGTTGCAAACTAATCGGCGCGCATTTTTCAAAATTGTCTTCTTTTTAGTATTCCGTACGGCTCAGTTATAAGATCACTTCGGTGTCTCTCCATCTGTCTGTCTGTCACACCCGATTTTCTCCGAAACTACTTGACATAGAAAGTTGAAATTTGCTGCTAATATAGGAATTAATAGCCTCATCAGAGCCGTGTAGTTTTGAATGTTCAATTTTGACTTAAAGTGTTGGTTTTGGGGGGGGTGATACCGAAAGTAAAAAAAAAAAAAATTACTTGGTCATCGAGTGGAGTGTCAAATGAAAACTTGTAAAAACCCTAGTTCAAAAATATATAAAATGTAATACTTGCACATACTTTTCTTTGTATTATTTTTAAAAAAATCGCGAAAAATAGCTGTCTCCCCCTTATCTCGAAAGTACTCAGCAAAAAATTTTGAAAAAAAGTCTGGAATATTCCCCACAGAGTGTAGATTGAACGAAAATTATCACAAGTGCATTATCTTTAATAATTTATCTCGTATATAAAAAACAAATTCAAGGTCATCAGTTTTCAGTAAAGATTTAAAACAAATTTGGTTGAAAACTCATTTGGGGTGTGTTTTGTGAAGTGACTGATCATTGTATACCTCCGTAACAAAAATATTTATGTTAAAAGCAATCAACGTACGGAACATTAATTGCGGAAGTTCAACTTGCACTTGACCGGTTTTTTATACATTACGATCCTTGTTCAGTTCAACCATTTAGTTAGCATTCGTCCTTGCAGTTATTGAATAACTTTCATGTTTTTTTATGTGTTACCTCTTTAAAATGTTAAAGCATTTGAGGTATTAAATGATCGTCTCCTACTTTCCTTTTTCACTTATACTAAGACTTAATCCATTTTTTTAAATGTCCTTAGAGTCCTTCTAATAGAACTTACAAAAATGTAAAATACATATTTATAAACAATAATAACTTCTATAGCTCCTATTTTTACTGAACTCTAAATTTCAATTGTGTTAGCTGGAATATAATAATTTGAAGATAAAATAGGAGGAAACTCTATTTCATTTAATCAATGCCTTTAATTATGAATAGAGTTGATTTTATTCTTGCCTTCTCTAATTTAAAAGAAAATCATATTTAGAATATTAAATATACCTCTTTAAACAACAGGTACTTCAAAATTGACTTTACTTGTTTGTTAGTCATTCATCTTTAATTATCCGATTCAAATTAGGGGTAATTAATTTATATCGTTCGCTAGATATTTATGATAACAATTATTTGCAGAATCATAATAAATTGAGTACAGTTAAATATAGCTTATTTTATTTGTAGGTAAATATTAAATTAAAATTATTTTGTATATTAAGTTACAGGTAATAAAATAATAGTAATTAATGAGAAAATAGTTTGATGTAGAAGATAATAATATATATAAATACAGTAGGAATTCTTCAAAATATATAATAAATCAAACAAGAAAAATCTGTTAAGACAGCCTCGCCTACATCTATGCAAAAATGGCGATCTCTATTCAGGCGGGGAGGTGACCGACAAAAAAAAAATAAGATGTAATTTCAAAAATAAATAGTTCATTATTATTCTGGTTTATTACAATATGCTCGCGCGGACGACACAATATGCATTATTTGGGTACTCGAGGATATAAGAAATCATACTGTTTACTACTACGCTAGGCCGACGCTTTACTTCTGGCACTAAGAGTTGCATTAAAATGACATTCCACCATCTATATCATACCTGATTAACTATGACCCAGATTTTCATATTTCTGTTACAGGTAGCTTCATTTCTATATTTGAAAATAGTTTTATGGAGGTTGTAATCAAATCATATTAGTTGAGTGTTCTTATAATTTTAATGAAGACATCCGTTCACTTGCCGTTCAAAAAAACTGTTTTTTTTTTTATTGAAATACATTTTACTACCATTTAGAAAAATATTATGTATGTTAAGCTAATGCTTTAAGAGTTTGAGTTCTCTTAGATGACCTGATGAGACAATGACATATAGTACAATAACAATAGGCATATTCATTTTTATCATTTATTTAAAAATCCTCATCCATCTTGCTCCCATTTATTAAATCACATGTACACCCTGTCAGTACTATTTACTGACATAGGCGTATAGTTTCCTAAAAAAGCTTCTTAATTGAATTTATAACTTCAATAATTACACCAATAAATAAGGTAATTTAATAGTTAGGTCTTCAAAATGATGGTGATGAAGACTTATTTTAATCTGGCTCATATTTTTTTGTATTTTCGTGAGAGGCCGGTTACAAAAAGTAGTAGCAAATATAAGTCTAGAATAACACGTAATATTAGTAGAATACTAAGGGTCACTGCATTTTTGTACCGTCCTATTAAGCTTTTACGTGGGGTAATGATGTTGTTCATCTTACTTTAGCATTTTATTCTACCGGATTTGATATCTACGATTTAATTAATATCACCCTCTGTTTTACTGACAGCCTCAAGATTTTCTGAAAACTAGTCCAAATAAAAATTTACAAAATGTACGTGATCAATTTAAGTTTTCAAAACTAACTTTTAATACTTTCTTTTTATAATTAAGACATTCATGATTTTCGAGAAATTTTAATCTTCAGTGGACTTCCAAGCACTTCGATTTTCGTCTCAAGTACTTAATACACTACGATAAAAATGTATCTTATACTCGTATTATAATATTTGTTAATTGTTTGTGTAAAAAAGCGTATTTTATCGAAAACAGTACTAGAAGCACTTTTAAGTTTTCACGCAAACCGTACATAGTAGTTGTTTCAAATATTTTGTCGTAATTAGCATATGAAAATCTGACGGATATTAGTATTAAGTTGTAAGATTTTTCAGTTTAAGATTATGGTAGCCTTGGCTCCATGGAAGAGTTCGGGCTTACAGTGCTAAGGGCCTAGGGTTTAATCCCCGGTAGGTCCGTATACTTATCTAATAATTTGTTTAAGTATATTTGGCTTTGCCACCTACACAGGTAGTAGGTATTGCGAAAATTCAACAACATCCGTGCAGCACTAACGCATTGTCTAAAAGTTAGTGTGAAATACAAAACATATGTTTCGGCACTTGGATAATACTGATGAATATCATGAAACCCTCGTCGATGTTCTACACGTGTGAATGATAAAAAAAATAAATAAACATTTGAAATAATGTATGTATGTAACTTTAAATAATGAAAAAATGATACTAATAGGTGTCCTCAATGGACATTAGAAGTAAGGTGTGGACACAAAGCATAACCATGGTCCTTGAAAATTTAGTTATTATGAAGCGGAAAGTGTCTTTGGTGTGAAAGCATCAATAGTTATCCGTTTACAGCGCTGTTAATGTTACGCGTTCAATATCGTGTCCGCGTAAACAAAGTAACAAGAAAATAGTTGCGAATGTTGATATATATATATATATATATATATATATATATATATATATATATATATAATATATATATATATATATTTATATATATATATATATATATATATATATATATATATATATATATATATATATATATATATATATATATATATATATATATATATATATATATATATATATATATATATATATATATATATATATATATATATATATATATATATATATATAATCCTAAGTTTAACTTCTGGGAAACGCCCTTATAAGAAGAAGAGATGAGCAATCAAAGGTCTAAAGGCTCTAGTATCTGCTTTTTATTTTCGTTATCGAGCTTTCGCTGCCTTCTGGATTCTAAAAATGCAAACCAGGTACAGAAAATAAACCAAAACGTTCGTTTTTTAAAATGTGATTTAATGAATTGTAAGACTGAGAGAAATTACTTACAAAAAT
>CM032454.1:96471765-96596765 GCA_019049505.1 Pachyrhynchus sulphureomaculatus | reverse complement strand
ACTTATACGATTTATGTGTTTTTTTTATAAAATACATCTATTCTCTTGCCAGTTTATAGGATATATTTTATTACGTTATGTAACATAATGGTGAATCAAAGCACGCGAGCGGAGCCGCTTGCACGGCTAGTATTAAAATATACATCAAAATAATTTAAAATTCTATGTAGAATATAACTATTTAACAAACTGAATATGCATATATATATATATATATATATATATATATATATATATATATATATATATATATATATATATATTCATATGTATATATGTTAAAGAGTAGAAATTTACGATGGAGATCCGATGTTGTGGGTCAGTGTTGTTCCCAGTGTGTAGTCCCAGGCGCTTCGTAAAAGTCTCATTTCACATAATTGATACTTACTACAACCACCGACCAGTAGCATCGATAGTGCCAATCGAGACTTTGACGAGCCATCTGCAACTACCAAGTGGGAAACATATAAACATTATATATATATATATATATATATATATATATATATATATATATATATATATATATATATATATATATATATGCTTACTACTACTATCGATTATTCAGCATCGATAAGCAATGAAAAAATATCATATCATCATATCAACGAAGATTTGTATTAAAAACAACTACGGAACATTGTATTTAGAAGTTACATCATTGTTATAAAAATGTAAAAAAAAATTAATGTCAAAGAAGTCTCCACACACTTAACAATTACCAATAGTAGTTTGACGAAGTTTAACGGAAAATAACAATTTGGTTTAAACTAATATTTAGTGGGACCGCAGTTGGCCTTGATAATCTCCTGTAACCTTTTTGTCATGCTTGCAACCAGCTATCTAATAACTTCTGCTGACATGTTCTCCCATTCGTTCAATATTCCGTTTTTTTAATTCTTCTCTATTTGGAACATTATGTTTGCGAACGTGCCGTTGAAGTTCCTCCCATAAATGCTCGATGGGGTTAACATTAGGTGATGGCGGAGGTGTATGAAGCTGTCATCGCACATTATGGATCATCCGTTCTCGCAGCAAGTTTGCGGTATGTTTCGGATCATTGTCCTGTTGAAAAATGTATCTTTTTTCGAGTGCTAATTTTTGGAAAATTTCTCGTAAACTGTCTCTCAAAATGTTCGAATAAACATGCTGATCCATGGTACTATTAATAAAATGTAAATTTCCAACCCCTCCAGCGCACATGCATCCTCAAAGTAGAACACTGCCACCAACTTGTCTCACCGTGGAACAAATATTTTTAATATCGAATACGGTATTCTTCTTTCTCCAAACTTTAATTCTGCCATCAGATCCCAAAAAGTTAATTTTAGTTTCATCACTAAAGATTACGGATTCGCAAAATTCAGGAGGTTTAGTAACGTATTCCCTAGCAAAAGCTAACCGCTTTTTGCGATTAGCTTCGGAAATTAAGCTTCTTCCTGGCTGCACACCCCTTATAGCCTGCCCTGTGTAAACAATTTTGCATTGTTTGTGAACAAACATTTTTCTGAAATAATTCCCGTACTTCTTCTTTTAATTTTGGTGAACTTTTCTTGGGATCTATAATTATTTGTCTAACAATACTGGATTCTTCACGTGGCGTCAGTTTCTTGGGAACACCGGAGCGTAGTCGAATTTTATAGAAACCTGTTGCTTTATACTGGTTTACAATGTACTGAACAGTAGCATGCGTCTTTTTAACAATTTTTCCTATACTACTGTACGATTTTCCATCTTTCCACAAATCAATTATGACCTTTCGAATTTGAAATGGAATTACACAATTTCTCTCGCTCATTTTAATACTGCTTGGAAAACCCACTGCAAAATTATTAGCAACAAGTGACAGATTATAAAGTATGGCCGAAAACTATTCATTTGTTTTAGGTTTAGCGAGCAATAGATAGCTTGATAAAATGCGACTGATTATAACGTGTTGTTTAAGTTTGGTTCATTGAGTGTATGGAGACTTTTTTGACATTAGTTTTGTTTACATGTTTATAACAATCATGTAACTTCTAAATAAAATGTTCCGTAGTTGTTTTTAACACTAATCCTCGTTGGTTAAGTTTCAAATATTAATTTAAACATGTTTTCTCATAGTTCCAATTAATTCGTTAAACATAACGGAAAAATAGTATAGAAAGCAGGTGGTGTATGGAGAGTTTTTGGACTGATTATATATTAACTTTTTTCTGTGTGATCTTTTGCACAAGTACTGCTAAGAACAGAAGAAGGTAATTTTCTTCTAGTTTCTATGTGAAGTGGATTGCCTGGTGACATAAGAATTTGTGAAGTTTATCTTTTCAATGGACAATACGACGAATTTATTGTAGATGTACCGAATACAAAGTTTTAACTTTATGTCAACTTCGTTCAATACCTATTATTCAAAGTGGATCATGAATGAGTTAATTATGGCTGTTGACTAAGATGATCCTACTTCTGTTTGCCTGCATATTTGTTTGCTGATAGGCTCCAATAATATGAAACGTTCTAGATTGCTACTTAGCTATTGAGCGCATCTGGCGGTGGTCCTTGATTTTTGGGCTCCCCCGTAATTTTAGTACAGTAGAAAATGTTGCCGACAGTCGTTTTTTTTTTTGCTTTTTGTCAACTTTACGTTAAACATGTTTGTATTTGTTATAGCACCCAGTGTAACCCAGTAACGTTTTGGTTATCGAATGTAAAAATTTAAAAAGGAAATAAATAAAGAGTAATAACACTAAACCAATAGAAAGTCTTTTTATTAAAACGTGAATATAAATTCCACACCTGCATAATATGTATTCCCACGATATTTTTAAATAAAAAAATAGTTAAAAATTTTCCTTTGATATCTATTCAACACAGTACATCAACAAATATTTTGTAATTGTGTTTACTCTGTGTGGGTATTTGTATGCAAAATAGATTTTCATTTAAAACCCTATATTAATTCTTCTGTATTATGATGCAATTTACGCGGATATTATGAAATTTTTTATTTACTAGACCTTTGTGTAAAATCGCTGTTAAATAATGACAAAACAATGGAGTAACAAAGTGGGAATCAGGTAGCATATGTCCCCAGCCTCTTCAGTTTAAAGAAAAAGCACCCGTCTTCACTTTTAAGTTTAGTGTAAGAAAATTTATTTTCTTTGAAAAACCCTCTCTCCTCATAGACTGAGTCGGAAAGGATTTAAGCTTCTAAAGTTATATTATGAGAGATTTTTTTTATTCGAGAGGTCTGAGACTAGTAACTGATATTTTACACTTTAAGAATCGTCTTTTAAATTGACCACCAGATCCTTTGAATAAATTTGCTCCCTCCTCCACACCCTCTTACGAAACCTCGCTACAATAATGAACAATGAGTTAATTGAGCTCTATAATGTTCTGTAGATTTAAAAATCCTATATGATGCATCGATAATTTTTCTTTAAGCCTTATAATCTCCCCAATAGAGCTTCGTAACTAAAATTTACAGTTTAAAAATTGCTATTTATTCTATAAAATCCAAATGTTAAGCTCAGCTAGGAATTAGATGTTGAACTTGTGTTTTCACCTGTTAGTAAATCATTATTTCTTAATGCCACCAGAATTTTAACAGTGATAGGATCCTCTGAAGTTTATATAATTGGTTCGCGTACAGAATCAAATGTAGCTAAAACTATTACAGGGGAAGAAATATAATAGGGATTAAAGAAAATCTCTTTAACGATCTGCAATGAATAACAATTAATGAAATGATTGGCGCTTTTATGCCTAAAATGTAATATTTTAAGTACCAAAAAAGTCAGAATAAAATGAAATAAATAATATTCTTGAAAGTTATCTAGTACAAGAAATAAAAAATCGGTAAATATTTCAAAACGCTATTGAAATTATACAGTATTAAACAAACCTCAAACTTTTTAGGTTAAAATGGCAAATAATGAAATAGCATCCTAATCTTTAGACTTCTAGACTTAAAAAACCGTTTATTATTTTAACAAAAAAAGGAAAATTTATCATATTACTATTAAAAGCACATATAATTTAAAGAACCTATTTCTTTTAACCCCCTGTGCCTGACGCGATATCGTTTAAAAAATCTTCATACTCTCATTATATATATATATATATATATATATATATATATATATATATATATATATATATATATATATATATATATATATATTTATATATATATATATATATATATATATATATATATATATATATATATATATATATATATATATTTATATTAGCCGGGCCCGCGGCTCCGCTCGCGTGGACTTGATTCACTACTATCGTCCCTGCTTATTCCTTATGTTACCCAACGTAATAAAATATCTGCCATTATTTCTCCTTATCTCCCAATATTTCTCCTTATTTCCCATTATCTCTACATAATTTCCATTATCTAGGCTTATCTCTGGTCATCTACCATTATTTCTCCTTATCTCCCATTATTTCTCCTTATCTCCCATTATCTCACCTGATTTCCCATTATCTAGGCTTATCTCGACTTATCTCCCATTATTTCTCCTTATCTCCTATTATCTCACCATAACTCCCATTATCTAGACTTATCTCTGCTTATCTCCCATTATCTCTCCTTATCTCCCATTATTTATACTTATCTCCCATTATCGAGGCTTATCTCGACTTATCTCCCATTATTTCTCCTTATCTCCCATTATCTCACCTTATCTCCCATTATCTAGACTTATATCGAATTATATAGAACATATGTATAAATTTATAAAAACACGTAAATCGGATAAGTGGTTCTCTAGTGATAAACGCACTAACGGACAGACAGACAGACAGACAGAGAGACGTTACATTTTATATATATATTGTATTCTTTGCTACATGATATTGTTCCATATTTAATGCTTTAGGGAGTGTATTGCAAGAGAACGCGCTAGCGGCAGACTTTTTTTCTCCGACTTAATTCACTATTATCGTCACTACTTATTCCTTATGTTACCTAATAAAATATATCCTATAACCTGACCAGAGAACATACGTATGGTTAAAAAAAAAGCACGTAAATCGGATAAATAGTTCTCCAGTGATAAGCACACTAACGGACGGACAGGCAGACAGACAGACAGACGGACAGAGAGACATTGCATTTTTGTATATATTATAGATATTCTCTGCTACATAATATTGTTCCATATTTAATGGTTTGGACTGTGTATTGCAAGAGAACGCGCTAGCGGCAAACTTTGTCCGACTTCATTTACTATTATTGTCACTGCTCATTCCTTATGCTACCTATCGTAATAAAATATAGCCTATAACCTGGCCGGAGAACATATGTATGTTTAAAAAAAAAAAAAGTACGAAAATCGGATAAGTGGTTCTCCAGTGATAAGCGCACTAACGGACAGACAGACAGACAGAATAAGTTGCATTTTATATATATATATTATATATATATATATATATATATATATATATATATATATATATATATATATATATATATTATAGATGTAATAAAATATATACCTATAACCTGGTCAGAGAACATATGTATGAATTTAAAAAATCACGTAAATCGGATAAGTGGTTCTCGAGGGATAAGCGAATTAACGGACAGACAGACAGACAGACAAACATTGCATTATATATATTACAGATAGCTCTATTTAACAGGTGCCTCATAGAAAGTAAAATACCAACACCTTGGGTAAACGCCTTGATTGTGCTTATATATAAGGGGAATAACTTTAAATTGGAGAATTACATACCCATCAGTCTGTTATCGGTACTATACAAAATTCTCAATAGAATCATAACATGTAGATTAAAGAACAAATTAGACAGTTATCAACCACGTGAATAAGCGAGATTTAAAAGAGGATAGAGTACTTTGGACCATCTTCAAACCATTAGATTACTAATGGAAAAAGCAAATGAATATAAGGTCACCTTATGGATAGCATTGGTTGACTATGAAAAAACATTTGATTCAGTGGAGATATAGGCAGTCCTTAATGCCTTAAGTAATAGCAGAGTCGATGAAAAGTACACAATTCTTCTCGAATGTATATATAAAAATGCCACATCACAAATAATGCTTGAAGAAAAAACAAATAAAATCAAAATTAAAAGAGGAATTAGACAAGGCGACTTGATATCCACAAAGTTATTCACTTTGACTCTAGAAGACATATTAAAATCGTTAAAGTGACGATGAACGATTAAATCACTTAAGGTTCGCAGATGATATCACTCTGTTCGCCAACACAAAAGAAGAATTACAAGAAATCCTGATTGAATTAAATAACAAGTCTCGGTCTAAAAATAAACTTCACCAAAACCAATTGTTTGAACAACGAATGTGAAGATAACAGCCAAGACAAATTAATAGAAGATGAAAAAATAGGAAAGATACAAACATTCATTTAGTTAGGACAAAAAATCGAAATATCAAAAAATAATTTAAAGGCTGACTTGGATAGAAGAGTATCATTAGCTTGGTCTACGTTCGGACACACTTCAATTGGACATCCCAAATACAATAATAGCCATAGTATTCGGTATTAACATATGGCACTGAAACGTAGGCTTTAAAGAAAAGTATAATAAATAAACTCCAGATAACCCAAAGAGCAATGGACAGGGGAATGCTAAATATTAGACTCCAAGATCGTATTCCTAACATCGAGATACGAAGAAGATCAAAAGTGGCAGATGTAATACAACGAATATGCATATTATGGTGGAATTGAGCGGAGCATATCGCAAGGCTGAAGATAACAAATGGACACGCCGTATAGTTGAATGGAGGCCTAGAGAACACAAAAGATGCAGAGGTAGACCACAGGCAAGATGAACGGACGACACAAAAAGATTAGCAGGGCACGATTGGAAGCAAAAAGGAAACAACAAAGCTCATTGGGGACAACTTGGGGAGGCTTACATCCGACTGTGGATGGAATAAGCTAATAATGATGATGAGTAAATATACCATATATAAGAATATAATTATATATATATATAATATATATATATATATATATATATATATATATATATATATATATATAATATATATATATATATATATATATATATATATATATATATATATATATATATATATATATATATATATATATAGAGGAGAAGGGTAATCTTGACCGACTAGTTGAACAGCAGTATTATGTTCTTGGGGTAAGCGGTCTTTGCAAAAGAACTAAAAAGTTTTGGACACCTTTTTAGCTACGCCAAGCTTTCGAAGATATTTCATTTTCTTCATCAGGGCTACAATTACAGTAGATTATCAGTATTTTTGAGATTAAAAGTAAAGAACAACCCTATTTTATATGTAACATTAAAGTACTTACTGCTAAGTGGTGTGTTCGTTGTTTGTGGGGGCACTTTATTACACTTATTCATCAGAAAGAACAGAAAAAAACATGAGAAAAACTCAACATACTCATCTCTGGGAAATATAATAAATTTTTACTTCATTTTCTTAGAATAGTACGAAGAATTGTGTGGTCGTAAAGTAATTTTAATTTATAAAGGATTTTTTTGTTATGTTTTCTTGTCATTTTGCTAAGGGCAATGTGTTTCTATCTCTTAGTTAAGTTGTGGTTAATTTATATTTGAAAGTAGAATGACGTTGATATTTTGTTTGATCGTTTTTAAAGTTGAAAAGTTAGTGAAAATCAGTGGGATTATTATCAAAGAGATATGTCAGATATGTTGTAAGAGTTTTCATTTTGACTACCTATTTGTAACTGACATTGAAGATCTGAGTTTAATTTTCTCCAATCTATTACAGAAAAGTTATAGAAAAAAAAAAAAAAAAAAAATTATATATATATATATATATATATATATATATATATATATATATATATATATATATATATATATATATATATATATATATATACAGTGCCACCTCGATAATCTGGATCTCCATTAAACCGGATTGTTTAATAATCCAGACAAACATTTCTATTTCATTGTGTACTTTATAATCCGGATTTGATAGTACTAGGTAATCCGGACCTGCGTTTTTAGACATCTACTTAATTTAAACTACATTGGAAAACTTAAATCGATAGTGAGGGGATTCCCCTAACTTCAGTCTAATATATCTGGGATTCACACAAACTGTAGGTACCTTTGATTTGCCTACAACGCAGCGCGTATCGCGTCTAAAGGTTAAGGATTTTGTAATTGTTTGTTTATTGCCACAAGTACAACATACTTACGTTCTATTTTACTTTATGTAATTCATATAAGTATGTAAACTTTTTTTTTTACGTATATGTACCTACATATTAAAATGCCTTCTAAAAGAAAACATATTACACTAACAATAAAACAAAAGTTCGATATATTAGAAAGACTAGTTCTTGGTGAAAGCGGAAAAGTGTTGGCAAATGAATACGGAGTAGGAACATCCATAATTTCGGATATAAAAAAGAAGCAAGGGAAAATCAAAAGGTACGTATATATAATTTATTTTAAAGATGATTTTGGACAGTCACTATGGACGTGTAACTTCTTTTAGATTTATTTCCAAATGTGATTCCGGCCCTGGCGTCATAAAAACCTTACGAAAAGCCGAATATCCAGAAATGGAAACTCGTTTGTATACATGGGTTTTGTACGCAACGATCAAGGCACGTACCAATTTCCCCGAAATTTTGTCAGGCAAAGCAAAACAGTTTTACATTGAAACCTACGGGAATGATAATTTTAGAGCTAGCAGAGGCTGGATTTCTAACTTCAGAAAAAGACAGGGTCTGCGTGCTTTAAAAGTTTGTGGCGAAAAACTATCCAATGATGAAAGTGCCGTCGATCTTTCCTAGCTTTATTCGCAGATAAGATAAAAGAATTAAACCTTGGACCTAGTCAAATATACAATGCAGATGAATCAGCTCTGTATTGGAAAATGTTGCCTGAAAAAACGCTGGTTCGTTCTCAGGAAAAGACCGCACTAGGTCGAAAAATAAACAAAGAACGCGTTACCTTTCTAGCATGTTGCAGTGCTGATGGATCACAAAAATTAAATGATAGGAAAGGCAAAAAATCCTAGGGCTTTTAAAAATGTGAACATACCTGTTGAGTACAAATCATCTGCCAATGCATGGATGACTACAGCAATTTTTTTTAGACTGGTTTGATCATTCTTTTATTCGTCAAGTCAAAAGTCATTTAAGAAGTCTCAACTTGCTTGAAAGAGCCCTGCTAATCGTTGATAACGCTTTGAGCGATGGAACTATAGAAGAGCTGACTAGTGAGGATGGACAGTTTACAACATTATTTCTTCCACTAAATTGTACTGCACTTTTGCAGCCTATGGACCAGAATGCAATCAGACTGACAAAATTATTTTATCGGAAAAGACTTTTAGCCCATATTTTATCAAATAATGAAGAGAACCTTGTTAGGTTGTTAAAAAGCATTAACCTAAAAGATGCTGTATGTCTACTAAGCAATTCATGGGAAAAGTCTCCCCTGAAGTTTGAAAACGTGCTAGCACAAAATTATGGCTTATGTGGCAGATACCAACCCAGACACTGAATATGATGCTGTAGATCTGATTCCTCTGAGTGAATTGCGTCACAATTTGCTTTCCACGAATGAATAAATGAAAGCTAATACTTGAAATTTTTCTTTTAGTATTTTTTTGGTTAATTCGTAAATATTTAACAGATGTTTCAGATATGCCGAACTGAGCAGAATCTCACGAACGTAGAAATATGTAATTGGCTTGAAAATGATGAAGATTCGTTACCACTGGAAGACATAGATGATACAGATGAACAAGACGAAAGTGATAATGAAGGTTCAGAGTTAAATACTAATACAAACCAGACTGTTAAGAACACTGTGAAGAGTGATGAGGCAGTTAAAAGTTTCAATGTGTGCATGGGATGGGCAGAAGAAAATGATATCCCTTTAAGTAATGTTCTTGTACTTCAAAGATTGAAATAAATTGCTTTTATGATGAACCAGAGAAGGGTCAAGCAAACAAATATTACAATTTTTTTACAAAATAAGATAAAACTTGATAAGATATGCTTCTATTTTAAATATTATTCTAAGTATGTACTCTTTTTAGTTGTTTCGTATTAAATGATTCGTTTTTTTAATATAAATAATGTCCTGCTTCAGTAATTCGAATTAATTACTAATTCGGATCACCGCGGTTTTACCTAGTCCAGATTATCGAGGTCGCACTGTATATATATATATATATATATATATATATATATATATATATATATATATATATATATATATATATATATTTATATGATTATATTAAAAATTATATAGTCATATCAGGACACTCTATTCCTCTAGCATCGTCAGTCAATTTACTAGGCGTTAATTTGGGAGCAAATACGATTTGGCATGCAAGTGTTGAATGCATAGCAAAAATAACCTTTCAAAAGCTGTGAATATAATTTCAAACTAGAAAGCTTTACACTCCACAACAACTGTTAATCCGCTACAAAGCTTAAATTCAACCAACGATGGAATACTGCTACCATGTTTGGGGCTCTACTCCTAAACATATACTGCTTTTATTAGATTCTAATCAGAAGAGAGTTTGCCTGATTGAACATCCTGAACTCACCAGTAATCTTGTTTCCTTGGAACATCGAAGAACGGTTGATGACTTAAGTCTATTCCACAAGTATTTCATTCGATTGATTCGCTTAAATCTTCACAGCGCGGTGCATTCTAGGAAAATAAAACACATCCGTATGAGGTTCTGCTCGTCACTCCTATTTTTTCAAGTAGTCTTTTATATGGAGAATCTCGTCACTTTGGAATGATTTGCCTAGAACAGTCTTTCTCACCGAGTACAATTTACAGCTTTTTCCGCACACGCGTCGCCCTTGTAGATATAAAAAGTTCTTGCAAATCAGATCGCCGAACTCCTTACATCATAGCAGAAACTAGGGAGGAAAAAAGTTTCTACAAAGTATTCAGGGCCATAGAGAACGATTGGAGTTATCTTTCGCAAATTCTCACAAGCAACAAAGCTTGTATATTCTATCGAAATTCGCCCAAAAAGCAAGAATCGATTCATTGGTTTCATAAGGGCTCTCCACCTATAAAGAAAGTCAAAACTTAACCATCTTCTGATAAGTTGACGGCGACGGCTGTTTGGGACTGCAATGAAATTTTGTTCATTGAATACATAGAAAAAATCTACGATTAAAAAAGACATACTTTAGGAAAGGACGATCCAAAACTTGAAGCATACCATTAGAAAAAAACGGACGGTGAACCAAAAATGAGAACCAAAAATTTCCCTGTTTCACGGCAAGTGCAGGATCCATAAAAATTGCGCAGATAAAGCCATTATCGAGAACTATGGATTCATTTCATTATAACAACTGCCGTTTAGAACTGATTTAGCGCCCTTCGACTTCTTTTTGTTCAAACATCTGAAGAAAGACCTCAGAGATAAATTTTTTTTCTTAGATGACGAGTTGATTTAGATGAGAAATGTCTGTTCAATATATTACTTTACAGAAGTGATATATTTCGTCTTATAATTTATCTCTCTATCGCTTTATCAGATTAAATGGAAAGTGATTTTTTACCAGTTTTTATTGTATTCATTTATAATTTTTGCAACTACATTTAAGTATACTGGGTTATATTTATCATCATCTATATGTTTACTTTATATTTAGGGCGAAACTGGTTCATCTCATTTATATATATATATTATATATATATATATATATTTACTATACCTATATATATAATATATTCATATTTATTATTTTAATTTATATTTAAGTGTATATATTTTCTTCTATAAAAAGTGATATATACCTACCTATTTTTATATATATATATATATATATATATATATATATATATATATATATATATATATATATATATATATATATATATATATATATATATATATATATATATATATATATATATATATATATATATATATATATATATATATATATATATATATATATATATATATATATATATATATATATATATATACAGTAGAACCCCGGTTATCCGAGGTAACGTGGGCGGTTCCCTCCTCGGATAACTGAAAACTCGGGTAATCCGAATTTGTTTTTTATTCATTCAAAAAATAAACACCAATATATACTTTAAACCGATGTATTAACGTTTTTAACATATAAATAGGTACATACATTATAAAAGAGTGAAATAGGTATCTATGCGCTTCTATTTCATATTGCATCTTCTTTTTCTCGCTGCAATGTTTCTCCATCTATTAAGAAGAAGCAAATCCGCTGGGGTTGCCTCTGGTTGTTGTTCGATATACCTCAAAGCTTTTTCCAAAGAAGCAAAACTTTCTTGATGAAAGATCTTAGTGGAAGACTGTTCATCTACCGCCGCTTCGTCATCCTCATCGTCATCTGATTTTTCGGTTTCCTGAAAGACTCATTTCTTCTTCTAAATCATCTGCTGTAATCCATTGAACAACATCTTCTCTTGTCACATTTTTGCAACCTTTTAATTTTTGCATTAATTCAAATAAACTTTTTTCTTCTATCTCGCTGTCAAAATTTGAACAGGTCATTTCTCCATGGCTTCTCAATTTCAAAGCTAATTCGTTTAATGGAGTATCATCTTCACTGTCATTATAGTCTTCAAAATCAATAACTTTTGACCAAGATTTTTGAATAGTGGTAGTACGCACAGAATCCCAAGCTTGACTTAAACAGTAAATAACATTTTTCAGTGTAACTTTTCTCAACCCATTGATAATATCCTCCTTTTTTTGTGTATTCTAGCAGATGCTCAAGGTATAAACGCCTATAATTTTTTTTAATGGTTTCAAGGATCCCTTGATCCATTGGTTGCATTATTCTGGTTACATTTGGAGGAAAAAATTTTACAATAATTTCGCCCACATGAAGTCCTTCTCCAGGGAGAGAGGAGGCATTATCCATTAACAAAATTGCTTTAATAGGAAGACGGTTTCTGTTTAAAAATTTAGTCATAGATGGCACGAACTCTTCTCCAAACCAATTAATAAATAAGGTCGCATCCATCCATGAGCTCTTCTGACTTTTGTAATAGACTGGTAGGGCTTTGGGTGAGATGTCTTTTAAAGAAGTGCAGACTTGCCAATCACCATCAGTAGGATTTTGTGCTTGCCAGATGCATTCGAACATACCATTATAGTTAATCTTTCCTTACTTCGTTTGTGCCCAGGAGCTGATTTTTCCTGTCGGGATGCCAATGTTTTTGATGGAAGCATTTTATAATTCAGACCAGTTTCGTCACAGTTGAAAATTAGATCACATGGGTATCCACAATCTTCGATTTGCTTTTTAAAGTTCTGCTTAAACTTCTCAATTGATGGCACATCAGCAAAAAGTTTTTTCACCACATACATGTCGTACACCGTACAGTTTTTTCCAGCGGTCAAGCCATCCAGAACTGGCGGTAAACTGATCTATCTCTGGGAATTGCCTACTAATCATTATTGCTTTCTGTTGTAAAATTGGACCTGACAGAAGCACACCTTTTGATCTTTGTTGTTAAACCACATGAATAAAGCTTCGTTAACCTTTCCATAGTCGCTGGTTTTCATTGATTTTCTTCCTGAAGACGAGGAGGCTTGATTTATACACCACTCTTCTATTTTTGTGCGGTTTCTTTTAGAATCTCCAACTGTTACCTCACCTACTCCATAATCTCGTGCAACAACTTTAATTGTCTCTCCTGCTCTCTTCTGATGGCTTTTAATTTTTCTTCAATAGGAACGACGATTCTTTTACGCTTGTTTTGCTTCATTATAATACGACAAACAAAAATTCAAACAAAGCAGTTCGTATTAATTATACTTAACTACCAGAACTCCAACCAAATAAATTTTGTGAGTGTACTAGTACTTCTCCGTAGTGAATGCTATAACGCACTGCATTCCCGCAAATTTACATGCTGAAAGAGTCCAAAAACATAAATAGGGGAACCCCTCACACGGGCCAGGGGGATTTCCCGAAGGCCCCGACGATTTTAAATGGAAATATATCATACATATTTTAGAAGCATAGACGCGCGTACCTCGGATAATCAGGTTCTTAAATTGGCTCGGTTAATCCGGAGCTCGGATGGATAACCGCGACTCGGTTCGGGGTTTTTACAATATATATATATATATATATATATATATATATATATATATATATATATATATATATATATATATATATATATATATATATATATATATATATATATATATATATATATATATATATATATATATATATATATATATATATATATATATATATACATATATATATATATATATATATATATATATATATATATATATATATATATATATATATCGGGATAGTGGTCTATGTAGTAAAATTATTCTTTTGTTGTTTAAAACTTTATATTTCGCCAGTCCTTCTCGGCTTTATCAGGAGTATTAATAAAATTAAAACCATCATACACACATAGGTCGTTGAAAACAAACAACATGAACTTACCAACTAGAATAAGATAGATACAAAAGGAAAACAAAACATCACACAACTAGACTAACTATACATATATATAGATCAAAGGTGTTTCTTTAGAACTGGTAGTGAATATTATTTTATTTCTTTTATTTATTTAATTTTAGTGATCCATACGGAACACTTATAAGATCACTTCGGTGTCCGTCTGTCTGTCTGTCCATCTGTCTATGACACCCGATTTTCTCCGAAACTAATATATAGGAATTGATGGCCGTGTAATTTTGAAAGTTAAATTTTGATTTTTTTTTTTCCAGGTCATCGAGTGGGGTGTCAAATAAAAGCTTGTAAAAAGACGAGTTAAAAATAATATGTATATAATATATATATATATATATATATATATATATATATATATATATATATATATATATATATATATATATATATATATATATATATATATATATATATATATATATATATATAAATATATATATATATATATATATATATATATATATATATATATATATATATATATATATATATAATATATATATATATATATATATATATATATATATATATATATATATATATATATATATATATATATATATATATATATATATATATATATATATATATATATATATATATATATATATATATATATATATATATATATATATATATATATACGAGGCTGGTTTGAAAAGTCCGTGCAAAAATAAAAACTACTTATGTGTTTGGGGTAAACCTTTTTTATTTTTCGACATAGTCTCCTTTTAGGCTTATACACTTCGTCCAACGATGATGTTCTAGTTTGTTGATCCCTTCCGAATATTAGGATTTGTCCAAGTCTGCAAAATATCCATTAGTATCTGCAATCACCTCCTCGTTTGAATAAAATCTTTGTCCCGCCAGCCATTTCTTCAAATTGGGGAACAAATAGTAGTCCGAGGGAGCCAAGTCTGGAGAATAGGGGGATGTGAAACGAGTTGGAATCCTATTTCCATTAATTTTGCGACCACAACTGCTGAGGTGTGTGCTGGTGCGTTGTCGTGATGGAAAAGGACTTTCTTGTGAGCCAATCGCGGGCGTTTTTTCTTGCAGCTCGGTTTTCAAACGGTCCAATAACGATGAATAATATTCACCTGTAATAGTTTTACCCTTTTCCAGATAGTCGACGAGGATTATCCCTTGCGAATCCAAAAAGACAGTCGCCATAACCTTTCCGGCCGAAGGAACGGTCTTCGCCTTTTTTGGTGCAGATTCCCCCTTGGTAACCCATTGTTTAGATTGTTGTTTGGTCTCAGGAGTATAGTAATGTATCCATGTTTCATCCACAGTGACGAAACGACGCTTAAAGTCCTCCGGATTCTTCTGGAACAGCTGCGAACCATCCTTGCAACACTTCACACGATTCCGTTTTTGGTCATGCGTGAGCAATCGCGGCACCCATCTTGCGGATAGCTTTCTCATGTCCAAATGTTTATGCAAAATATTATGTATCCGTTCAGTCGAGATGCCCACAGCACTAGCAATCTCATGCACCTTAACTCTTCTGTCATCTATCACCATATCATGGATTTGATCAATGATTTCTGGAGTCGTAACCTCCCCAGGCCGTCCAGAACGTTCAGCGGCACTTGTGCCCATATGGCCAGTCCGAAAATTTTGAAACCACTTATAAACTGTTCTAATCGAAGGTGCAGAGTCACCATAATGTTTATCAAGCTTCTCTTTAGTCTCCTGAGGCGTTTTGCCTTTCATAAAGTAATGTTTAATCACCACACGAAATTCTTTTTCGTCCATTTCTTGAAAATCACTCGACTTCCTTGATTCACACTAATGCCAAACACAAAAAAATAGACCAATATGGCTGAAACTTGGTGTGCGTTCATTCAAGAGATGCTACTAACTAAACGTGACCTCGATACGCGCCGGTGGTGCCATCTCTCGGACTTTGCACGGACTTTTCAAACCAGCCTCGTATATATATATATATATATATATATATATATATATATATATATATATATATATATATATATATATATATATATATATATGTGCATATATATATATATATATATATATATATATATATATATATATATATATATATATATATATATATATATATATATATATATATATATATATTTATATATATATATATATATATATATATATATATATATATATATATATATATATATATATATATTTATATATATATTTATATATATTTTATATATATATATATATATATATATATATATATATATATATATATATATATATATATATATATATATATATATATATATATATATATATATATATATATATAATGTAATACTTGAGCACAATTCACTTTGTATTATTTTTCAAAAAGCGCGAAAAATCGCTGTCTCCCCACCTTATCTCGAAAAGTACCGATCAAAAAATTTTGAAAAAATTCTGGAATATTTTCTATAGGGTGTAGATTGAACGAAAATTATCACTAGAGCATTACCTTTACTAAGTTATCTGGTATATAAAAAAAAAAAAAAAAATTTCAAGGTCATCAGTTTTCACTAAAGATCGAAAAAAAGCTTTGTTGAAAACTCACTTAAAATGTGTTTTGTTAAGTCACTGATCATTTAATACTTCCGTAACGAAAATTTTTATTTTAAAAGCAATCAACGTAAGGAACATTAATTGCGCAAGTCAAACTTGCACTTGACCGGTTATTTTTTTTTATTATAGGTGTGTGTATAGTGGTCAGGTGTAGCGAATAATATAATTATTAAGAATATCACTGTATATGTTGCTTAAATTATTGCTGTCCATTTTGTAATTGATGGAGCTTTCCTCATTTATGATATGACACATTTCAAGGAACAAGCATGTTTTATAGTTGTTTTTGTATTCCAAGATCATAACGTTATCAAAGTCAAATTTGTGTCCTGTTCTCAAGTGATGATACACTGCAGCGCAAGTTTTCTTTCCCGTTGCGCAATCACTTTCATGTTGAGTTAATTTTTGTTTAAGCCATTGTGATGTTTGTCCAATATAACTGCCCTCGCAATCCAAGCAAGACATTTTATATATTACATTATTGTTGTATATAAGTGGCGTCTTCTGTTTTACACTACAAAATAAATTCCTATTACATAATTGATTTTATCTTGCTATTTTTACGTCACTGTAGTCTTTGAAGGTTGAGACTATCTTGTCCGCCACACCACGTACATAGGGTAGTTTTCAAGTAGACTTCATGTCTTACTTCTTCCATGGGACCATCAAAGATGTTGGAATTGAAAATTAATCCATTCAAAATATGGCTAGGATAACCATTAATGCGAAAAATATGCAACAGTTTTTAAAATTGTTGTAAAAAAGTATCGTCACTGATGTGAGTAGCTCTATTCCTCATTGCCACCACCAGATTATACTTTTGACTAGCTGGATGATTTGAAAAGAAATTTATAAATCTATCAGAAGCTGAAGGTTTCTGATACCAATCCAATATAATTTTGTTGTTTTGGCTTCTTTTGATTTTGGCATCCAAAAAATCACTGTCGAAATTGAGACAGATGATAGTGTTCCTTTTTAAGAATGCTTTTACTACATAGACCGATATCCCGATACTTACCTCATATATATATATATATATATATATATATATATATATATATATATATATATATATATATATATATATATATATATATATATATACAGTCGACTCTCTATATAGTGAAAGACCAAAATGTTGACCGAAATTTCACTATAGAAAGTTTTTCACTCTATAAAGAGAAAATCCGTATATATTGCTGTGTATGTAGGTCTTGAAAAAATTGCACTATAAAGAGTTTTTCACTATATAGAGTTTCACTATAAACAGTGTCGACTGTATATATATATATATATATATATATATATATATATATATATATATATATATATATATATATATATATATATATATATATACATTTATATATATATATATATATATATATATATATATATATATATATATATGTATATATATAAACTGTCAGGAAATAGTCCAACTTGAAAACTTAAATTTAGAAAATCTACTTTAAGCTTGTCGTCGCCAGCACTTGAAGCGTTTTTAAGTGAGTTTATAATGTGAATTATTTCAAAATACATTATCGGGGCCAGAAAAAGTGATCTAGGTGCTCTAGGAACACCATCAGGAATGGCATCTGTATCAGGAACAGTTATATTATTAGCTACCTTCTTTCCTATCCCAGAAAAAAATTTATTAAATTTATCTGCTTTGAGTTTTTCGTCTAGAATTTCAGTTTCTTTATCATTGGAAATTAGTCCTATTTTCCGATTATTTTTTTGACTCTTGCTAGCTGACTTTAATAAATTCCAAGTTTTTTAGAGTCTACTAAGTTTCGCTGAAATGAATTAATGTAATAATTAACTTTGGTTATATTTATTAACTTAGTCAACATTTTATGGTGATTTTTATACATATTAAGAGCTACAAAATTCTCAGAATCTCTAGAAGATATTCTTTTTGATTTGTCACGCTGACGTATAGAATTGAGCAATTCTTGAGTAATCCAAGGTTTAATTCGTCTCTTATTGCATACAATATATTTGCGAAACGTGGATTCATGAATAATATACTTGAGTTTATTTATCAAAATATCTGTACATTCGTTTACATTCTCACAGTTCAAAACATCCAACCAGCGTTTCCCTTCCAAAATTTGTTTTACTTTAGTAAAGTCTATTTTATCAGCAAACTTTTTAGACATTAAATTTTCATTTATCTTACTTATATTCATATTTAAAAGAACAGAAAAATGATCAGTAAAGCCGTGGTTCAGAATCACTCCATAGACTGCACACTGCTGCCCATGCTTTACAAAAAATGATCTGTACAAGTTGCACTGTTGCTATCTTTCCTGGTTGCTTAATTAATTATACAATTAAAACCCTTTTCATTTAAAGAGTCTATGTAATTACCAACAATTAAACTATTTCTATCTAGAAGGTTTATATTTGTATCTCCGCAGAAAATTTCATTATCATAAAAATGCAAATTTTTGTCATTTAGGAAAATTTCCCGACAATTCAATCAACTTGTACAGATGGAGGTCTATATATAGCAGTCAAACATAAAATTGCATTGTTTTTACATACCATTACCCTCAGAAAATTGCAGATGTCAATCCTAATAATTTTACAGTCAACAAGCAATGTACTTCTAATGTACACTATGCAACCATCACATTTGTTATTCTTACTTTCATTATAAACTATTTCGTATTGTTCAATATTGAAATCTCGAGGATTATTCCCTGTATTGGTTTCGGAGCAGACTATAATATCAAAGTTTTTGTTTAATGACTCAAGGTACCATAGTAAACCATCATAATTTTTACGAATACTTCTAAGATTAACGAGAATCACATTTAAATCATTTATTGGGTTGTCAAAAAACTTTACTTCGATATTATCGCAAAAAAAGAGTTTTATAGTTTAAATCATCATCACACAGTGTATTGTAAGATATTGCAACAATTCCAACAATTTATCGCGTATTGGCCATGAGTTTGTCCATGCAAGATCCGGCTGAACAATCCTAATGACTTCAGAGCCATCTATCTGTTTTTCTATCAATATACGAGTATATATATATATATATATATATATATATATATATATATATATATATATATATATATATATATATATATATATATATATATATATATATATATATATATATATATATATATATATATATATATATATATATATATATACATCTACATATATATATATATATATATATATATATATATATATATATATATATATATATATATATATATGATTATATGAAAAATGTCTTTCGTCAAAATTGTCGAAAAGGAGTAGGAACAGGTAATCAAAATTGACAATTGTTTATTTCATGGTTTCAGGAACTGCCAACAATAGACAAAAAAAAACGAATTACAACTATTTAAAGTTTTCAAAATATAGTTTCAAAGCAATTTTAACTTAAAGTTTCTATCTGCTCAAGTGTCTAAAAATTATTTGTAACCTTCAAGCCAATCAAAATAGAAAGAAAAAGTAAAACATAATTTCTATACAATTTTTTCGGGGACTTCTGGCAAATAAATTGTGTATACTATTCAGCATTAACTGTTCTGCGATCCTTTGAAGCAATGGTTGCAACATGTCTACTATAACCAAAGAAACAAGCGATCATTTTCTCAGAAGCGCTTCGCGACCGAACCACTTTTGTTGGATTCGGTTTATCATCAAATATTTGGTTAAACTTTTTAAGTTTATAAATTGGAAGAGTTAATGCAAACGTTTTCGATGCGCCCTAATTTCTTATTAGCCTATTAACCTCTACACAATGTTCCTATGAGAAATAGAAATACCCGCAATAGATTAAAATTTAAATCTCACCTATGGTTCATTATCAAATTAATATGTAGTAAGCCAATCAATTATTCTGGCGAGGAAAGAGAAAAGTAAAGAAGTTTCAATAACGTGTATATTTTAAGCGAGATTACAAATTTCGGAGACACAAGGTGGCCAGTAAAAAAAACTTTAATTTTTAATATTAGTGGTAAATATAATGGATAAAGTTAGTTATCAAAATACAAACCTTGGAATTTTTCGAAGTAATATCATATCATCTAAATATAAACCGTTACATTGTTGTCTTCTAAGCAAGCAATGTAAGTACTGATTATTGCTCCCATGATCGCTATAATTTCTTGCCAGATATATTCTTTGATTTGTATCAGAGAGCAATAATCAACCTGCATCAAAATATGGTATACATGGAAACAAGTTTATTTTGGATGATTTATCAATTGATTGTCACCCTGTGGATCTCCACATATCGCTCTAAATCCACTGTTGTTGAGCGATTCCTATCATCCACGTGGCACGACTGAGGTTTAAACCGTCATTTGAATTATTTCGGACTCCAATAACAGGAATATATTTTATGAAATTTTTATCAAGCAATTGTATAATTAAGGTGTCTGTTAATTATTTTGTTATTTGTCACTTATTTTGTATTTATCTGCTACTGCAGTTTCGTAGGTTTTCCACATTGTCAAGCGTAATACTACAAAATAAGGTGGTTTGTTTACGATTTATAACAAATTTGCCGGTACAATTTGGAATTACCCATAATTAAATTTCGGTGAACCCTAAATTATTTTATTACAAAGGGATAAATGACATTATTGTTTGCAAATCAGGTATTTTTTTTATTAACAATAAAAAAACTAATGTTTTTTATGATTATGGACGTATTTGCAGGTCTTTAAATAAGTTTTCTTCCAAATTTCAAGAATATTCTTTTCGTAAAATTCCTTCTTCAAAAATATATCTAACAAAAAAATACTTTTAAAATACGCCAAACTGGGTGGAATTCTGAACAACTGTTTGAGTATTTAAGTGGGTTGTATCCTTATTTTTATTGTTCTTGTAGATCTCTATAGCTTCTAAAATATTTAATTTTCGTAATATGTAATATTTGTAGATTATTTATAAAAAAAAAATAATTTGTTTGGTGGAAGTGATTAGCAAAGTTGAAGTTGTCTTTGTTTAATCTAAAAGATGTTTGGTGTTCTCTAAATCTAGTATCAAAATTTCTCTCTGTTTGGCCTATATAACAGCTATTACATTCATTACATGACAGTCTCTTACATTGAAATTAAGGGAGGAAAGTTTATAGGGTGATTTAAAAGCGATATTTATGTTGTCTTTTGCAAGTGTATATGCAATTTTATTAGAAATTTTTCCGAAATAGGTCAATGAGGAAAAATGTTTTTTTATCGTTTTTAACGTATAGGTAAATATGTCTTAACTTTAGTTATTTTTGTGTATTTTTAATTTGGTGATCTATTGTTTTTCCCTGAAATCCGTTGTTGTGGGCAATATTCTTGATTATATTTAATTCTTTCTCTAAATTTTGTTTGTATAAAGGGATATAGAATGTTCTATGAATCACTGATCTATAGGCTGCGAGTGTTTGTGAGTTGGGGTGTCAAGAATTATTGAGAATAGTGGTGTCTGTAAAAGTGGGCTTTCTAAAAATATCGAGGGGAGTTTACTGTTATCTTTGGTGATGGAGAGGTCTAGGAAGTTTATTTTGTTATTCATTTCTTTTTCTAATGTGAATTTTGTATTCGGATGTGCTCCATTCTGGGAATTTAGGGTGGATTGGAGAAATTCATCGTCTCCTTTAACACAGACCAATATGTCGTCTACATTCCGGCACCATAAAACTATATCCCTTATCTGTTGAGACTCTAGAAAATTGTTTTCAAAATCTAACATAAAAATTTCGGCAATCAAGGGGCTTAGTGGAGATCCCATGGCAAGGCCTTCTTTCTGTTTCAGAAATTGGGAATTTAAAATAATTTTCTTCTGTGTACAGTTCGCACAACATCATTATTTCTTGTTCTACTTTTCTCAAGTAAGTGTTTAATTATTTTTGGACACTCCTTATTCGGGATGTTGGAAAACATGTTCGTTATATTGAAGGATGCAAAGATAGAGTTGTCAAGGATATTAAAATTTTTAAGTTGATTACACAGTTCTATGGAATTTTTGATGGTGCATTTGGGTTCAAACTTAGTGATGGTTTTGAAGATCATGTTAAGTTTTATGGCAAGTTGTCGTAAGGGACTGTTTGTATATGATTTCTGAAACAGAAAGAGGGTCTTGCCATGGGATCTCCACTAAGCCCCTTGATAGCCGAAATTTTTATGTTAGAATTTGAAAAGAATTTTCTAGAGTCACAGCAGACAAGGGATAGTTTTATGGTGCCGGTATGTAGACGACATATTGGTCTGTTTTAAAGGAGACGCTGAGACCCTCCAATCCACCCTTAATTCAGTGAATGGAATACATCGGAATAAAAAATTCGCAGTAGAAAAAAAAATGAATAACAAAATAAACTTCCTACACCTCTCCATCACCAAAGATAACAATAAACTCTCCTTCGATATTTTTAGAAAGCTCATTTTTACAGACACCACTCTTCCCAATAATTCATGCTACCCCAACTCACATAAACTCGCAGCCTATAGATCAATGATTCACAGAACATTCTCCGTCCCTTCAAATAGACAAAATTTAGAGAAAGAATTAGATATAATCAAGAATATTGTCCACAACAACGGATTTCAGGAAAAAAACATAACTTAATTGAAAATAAACAAAAACAACTAAATTTAGGAGATACACGTTAAAAACGATAAAAACAAACTTTTTCCTCATTGACGTATTTCGGGCCAATTTCTAATAAAATTGCATGTATACTCGCAAAAGACAACATAAATAACGCTTTTAAATGACCCCAAAAACTTTCCTCCCTCTTTTTCAATTTAAACGACAAAACTCATAAATACAAAGACTCTGGAGTTTATAAACAAGCACGTAATGAATGTTATAGCTGTTATATAAGCCAAAGAGAGAGAAATTTCGATACTAGACTTAAAGAACATCTTTTAGATTAAACAAAGAAAACTCCAACTTTGCTAACCACTTTCATCAAACAAATCATATTTTTCCAGACATAAATAATCTACAAATACTACATAAAGAACAAAAAGGAAAAAAATTAAATATTTTAGAAGCTATAGAGATCTACAAACACAATAAAAATATGGATACAACCCACTTAAATACTCAAACAGATGTTCAGAATTCCACCCTGTTTGGTGTATTTTTTAAGTGTTTTTTCTAGATATATATTTTTGAAGATGGAAGTTTATAAAAAGTTTTAAGAATATATCGAAAAATATTTCTTGAAATTTGGAAGAAAACTTCTTTAAAGACCTGTAAATACGTCGATAATCATAAAAAAGATCAAAAAAAATGTTTTACTGTTAACAAAAAAAATACCTGATTTGCAAACAATACTGTAATTTAACCCTTTGTAATAAAATAATTTTAATTTAAGTTCTCCGAAATTTAATGATGGGTAATTCCAAATTGTACCAGTAAATTTGTTATAAATCGTAAATAAACCATCTTAGTTTATAATATTACGCTTGACAATGTAGAAAACCTATGAAACTGCAATAGCAGATAAATAAAAAATAAGTAACAAATAACAAAATAATTCGTTTCATTTCATTTAGAAATTTGTCATGCGGTCCATATTTTATAATAAATAGATAACTGGTAATATACCTTGATTACCTTGTTTAAAAGCTTAAAATTTGTGTGGTATTAAACAATTATTTCCAATGAACGTTTAATATTGTCAGAAAATATAACTTATGATATATGTACTATGATTAAACCAGTCATAGGAAATATTCACTAGGCCTTAGGTTAACTCCATTGCCACATATCAGGTTATTATGTAAAATAAAGACCACCTTTTTTGGTTGTAGAATGACCAGAGAAAAAGAGAATAATTTTACGATCGTACATAAAACGTTAGTAAGTTATAGTATTTTCCCAACTGCACTTGATCGCTTGTACTGTTTCTTTATATCTTTATCACCCTACTCGGGGTCTTGGTAAAATCGAACCAGTGTTAAACTAGTACATCTATTTTTACGCAGTTTGGAGCTGAACAGAAAAATTTATTTATGGGACAACCTCTCTAATGTTTTCGTTTATTGGGAAATATAATATATACTAAAATACTAAGTTTATTAAAATATATACAGATGGTTGTGTCACAACGAACTTCTATTAACAATTAAATAAGGATGAGGATTAACATATTTCGGAATCATACCTCATCAGGGGATTTTAGATGTGGTAATATCCTTTATAGTTACCCTATTCAGGGCTGACGTTGGTCATTAGTTTAAATTTTTATGTTTTTGGGAGCGTCCAAATCTTGAAAACAAGAGAAAGATTTTTTTATTGAAATGTCCCTCTCAACCATCGTTTTTTCTGATTGGCAGCTAATTTTTTTTAGTGGTTAAAATTATTTGTTTTTTTTTGAAGTTCGATAGAGCATTGATTTTTTTCTAAAGATGTGGAACAGATTCAGGATTTGAAATAGTTATTTCCTTATTTCGATTTGATCCCTGTTACTAACGCTTTGTTTGTCGGAAATGCCTTAAGTTTTCAAAATTATATTATCAGCAGAAGTTCTTTTGAGGGGCCCTTAACGTCCGTCAAGTAATTGTTACGGAAACGAAAGTTGATTCACTTCAGCTCAGGATTTTTTCTTCAGGAGGTTGACCATAAAACTAACTATTTTATTATAAATGAAATACCATATGTTTTGTTGCCTTTTTAAGGTTCTACATTCAATGCATAGTATATTGTAATAGTGAGCGTAGCTAGGGGTCATGCGAGAGCAGCTGCCTCCCCTCCCTAGATCCTGAGTGTCTAAAAAAATTATGATAATAAAAAACAAAAAAACATAAATGGAATTTTGAGAAGCTGCCCCCCTCCAGCTCAGAGACTGACTACGCCCATGTAATATTACAAGAGTCAGTAGCTTTTTTAAACACTATTTTAATATTTTATATAGTAAATAGTTATATCAAAATCTTATAACCGAAGGATTTATGGCAGTGTTCGCAAATGACAACGTATGAAATAGCATTATTATGTTCCTATTTGAAAATTTTATTTTGTTTTTAGGGCTCTTGTTATCTCGTTATACTTTTAATGTGTTAAAAAGCATTAGCATTGTATATATATATATATATATATATATATATATATATATATATATATATATATATATATATAAAGTCCGTCCGATTTGTAATGGCATAGTTGGCCATAAAACCGAGGGCAGGAGGTGCCTGACTATTGCACCTGCTTTTATTCGGATGCTAAAAATGGCAAGTCCCATCCAATTATCTGCCAGTGTTCTTCCTTTGTCTGTTACGCCCTGGACTCGTACACTCGACAGAGATAGCACCAATTAGCCGCTAATGATAGGAGTTTCCACTATAAAACAGGGTCGCATTTGAATTTGTTTGTTATTTGTGATAGAAATTCGAAATGCCACGAGAAGTATTGAATGGTCAATGTCGGAAGTTAGTACTAAATATTCTTGATTATTTCCAAAATAAAAAAGAAAACTCATTGACAAGTTTGTCTGTAATTAAGTGTGCATCGGAGTCACTAAAACTAAGTTTGAGAACGGTAGCCAGAATAAAACAAGAAGGCATTGATGGTGCTAAAAAAGAGCATACGAGGATAAGAAGAGCTCCAAAGACCAGAGACTTCAGAGAGTCCGAGAAAAGTGAGATCCGAAAAGTTATTCATGACCTAATTTTAGAAGGAAAACAAGTTACTTTGGACATGATACGTGAACAGCTAGAATCAAAAAAAAATTTAAACTGCAGCAGATCGACACTTGGTTTAATTCTGAAACAATTAGGATTTAAATACAAAATTGACAATGGAAGAAAATACATCATGGAGAAACCAGAAATATCATCAAAACGAGTCAAGTTTTTGAGAGAGTATGTTACCAATATGACTTCTGACGCTCCCCTAGACGTTGTGTTTTTAGACGAAACATGGATTCACCAACATAGAAGCAGCATACGGACTTGGCACGATGAAAATCCTCGATTTGTATGGCAGCAACCGCTGGAAAAAGATACATCATCGTTCACGCTGGCAATAGCAATGGATTTACAGATGGGAGTGAGCTTGTCTTTTCCACAAAAAAACAAGAGTTATGACTACCACGATAATATGAACGCAGAACTCTTTGAAAAATGGCTGAGAGAAAAACTGCTGCCGAAGCTCGAAAGGTCGTCTTTAATCATTATGGATAATGCACGATATCATTCTAGACTTAGTGAAAGTGTACCAAATGAATCGACAAGAAAAGGAGAAATCATCAATTATAACAATAATAATAATAACATTGTAAGTGAGGCGAGGCGTGATGATAATGCACTAATATCTGTTTGGGAGGCAGATAGTTACCAAAGAAAACTGGATCAGTTGTATAACACATACAGAAAATATAATCAAAGAAAGTATGTTCTCTTTTTGCCAGTAAGCAAAAAGAGAACATACTTGATGTAACGGTGCCACCAATTGTTATTAATGTAGACGAAGGATCATTTTCTAATAGTAGCAGTTCCAATTTTGACTCTGATGATGATGTTTCATCCTAATACAATCTAAATATGGTTTATTTATATATTTATTTTTAAAAAAAAATATGTTGCCAAAACGCAGATACCTACTTCTTGGTAAATTATATCATACCAACATATTTACCTACCTGTTATTTTAGGGACTTTACTTATATCAATTTTCTATTGTTAAATTTGAACCTGCAACATTTAGGTTAGCTTTAACTCTTTTATTATATTGAAAATATTATATTAAATAAAAATTCTGAAACTTTCACGTAAAATAGTTTATAATTCTGACTGTATTATTTTAGAACTGTGATAATTTATGTAAAGATTTTTTGATAGAAATATGTTATAACTTTATCTTTATATCTAATAAAGCCTTGCAATTATTAGAAATATGTTTAATATCCTCTCCTATTTTCCGCTTCTTATAGTCCATTATAAAAAGACAAACTCCGTATGTTCAAAACTCATAATCATAATACTTCCTAATACTTATAATAGAGATGTATCTGAATCCATCTCTGAGTATGGGTGTGCTCGTTAAATTAATAAATGACACGTACAATTGAGTCTCTTACTCCCAAATAATATAATCGAGATCGTTAATGACGGGTGTCTTACATTGATCAGATCGATATTTAAGGCGGAACAACATCTGTTGAAGTATAAGTGGAAGCAAGATGCATAATATCTTTTATTCTGTCTACCATTTTATTGCCGACTATGCGATTACAAATCGTACGGACTTTATATATACACACACACACATATATATATATATATATATATATATATATATATATATATATATATATATATATATATATATATATATATATATATATATATATATATACATATATATATATATATATATATATATATATATATATATATATATATATATATATATATATATATATATATATATATATATATATATATATATATATATATATATATATATATATATATATATATATATATATATATATATATATATATATATATATATATATATATATATATATATATATATTGGCAACAGACCTCGTTCATTTGGAGTAATACTCCTGCGCGAGATATCTGACCTAACCTAAATTTGGCATTTACTGTCATAAAAAAATAATAATAAAATTGTGTGTCTAACAAAAAGTATAAACTTTACTTTTTATTCCAAAAATATATATTAAGAGACACTGTCCCACGTCGTTAATTAACTCGATATTTAGTGATCTACAAAGCTTTAATCCGATCATCTGTGAACCACTACTGCCATATTTACCAGTTCATTCATTTTGTCATCATTTCATATTTTTTAATCTATCAAAAACATATTTAGGAAAATTAAGCTGCCGCTATGAAATGCAAAACCAAGAAGAAGAAAACTCCCTAACATGATTCTAGGTAATATTTGTTATTACAATTACAACTTCAAAATGGTTTAATGTTTTTTTATATGTCATCAGAAAAAACTCCTTTCCATGAAGGACGGATAAGCAGGCAGGTAGCTGGAGAATGGAAGTGGCAATGGCCCCCACAAATCATCAGTTGTAATATCATCAAACCAATCTTCTAAAAGATCATATGCTTCTTCCAAAGGCAAAGATCCATCATCCATGAAAAATTTATCGTTTTCTTCATAATTAATTTGTGAAACTTCATCGTCAATGACAATATTACGATACATATTATTAATTAAAGTAAAGCTATAGTGAGAGTAGACAACGCTCTTTGAATAGAATTGGAGATCGAATCAAACAAACTTCTATAATGATTAATTCACCATCACCAACGAGTTCGAAAGGTTGAAAATGGAGGGTACAAAAATAGCGAAAACAAGAAATTGCAAAAAATGCTATTTTTTTCTCCCCTCCCCTTCCTTTCTCTCTCTCTCTCTTTCTTTTCTTTTTTTCTTTCTTTTCTCTATCTCTTTCTCTCCTCTTTCTCTTCTCTTTCTCTTTCTCTTTCTCTTCTCTTTCTCTTCTCTTTCTCTTCTCTTTTCTCTTCTCTTTCTCTTCTCTTTCTCTTCTCTTTCTCTTCTCTTTCTCTTCTCTTTCTCTTCTCTTTCTCTTCTCTTCTCTTTCTCTTCTCTTTCTCTTCTCTTTCTCTTCTCTTTCTCTTCTCTTTCTCTTCTCTTTCTCTTCTCTTTCTCTTCTCTTTCTCTTCTCTTTCTCTTCTCTTTCTCTTCTCTTTCTCTTCTCTTTCTCTTCTCTTTCTCTTCTCTTTTCTCTTTCTCTTTCTCTTTCTCTTTCTCTTTCTCTTTCTCTTTCTCTTTCTCTTTCTCTTTCTCTTTCTCTTTCTCTTTCTCTCTTTCTCTTTCTCTTTCTCTTTCTCTTTCTCTTTCTCTTTCTCTTCTCTTTCTCTTTCTCTTTTCTCTTTCTCTTTCTCTTTTCTCTTCTCTTTCTCTTTCTCTTCTCTTTTCTCTTCTCTTTCTCTTTCTTCTTCTCTTTCTCTTTCTCTTCTCTTCTCTCTCTTCTCTTTCTCTTCTCTTCTCTTCTCTTTCTTTCTCTTTCTCTTTCTCTTCTCTTTCTCTTCTCTTTCTCTTCTCTTTCTCTTCTCTTTCTCTCTTCTCTTTCTCTTCTCTTTCTCTTCTGTTTCTCTTCTCTTTTTCTTTCTTTCTCTTCTCTTTCTCTTCTCTTTCTCTTCTCTTTCTCTTCTCTTTCTCTTCTCTTTCTCTTCTCTTTCTCTTCTCTTTCTCTTCTCTTTCTCTTCTCTTTCTCTTTCTCTCTTTCTCTTCTCTTTCTCTTCTCTTTCTCTTCTCTTTCTCTTCTCTTTCTCTTCTCTTTTCTCTTCTCTTTCTCTTCTCTTTCTCTTCTCTTTCTTCTCTTTCTCTTCTCTTTCTCTTCTCTTTCTCTTCTCTTTCTCTTCTCTTTCTCTTCTCTTTCTCTTCTCTTTCTCTTCTCTTTCTCTTCTCTTTCTCTTCTCTTTCTCTTCTCTTTCTCTTCTCTTTCTCTTCTCTTTCTCTTCTCTTCTCTTTCTCTTCTCTTTCTCTTTTCTTTCACTTCTCTTTCTCTTCTCATTTTATAATGCTACAGCTACCATAACAAAATCAAGAGTTATTTAAACATATTTTTAATTAATACATTATAAAAATAACGGAAATAGGCAGTAAAGTGTAAAGAAATATTATTTCAGACTTTATGAATACCCTGTATAGTATATGTATCAGATTTTATGAATACCCTGTATAGTATACGTTTTGTAAGAATCATCTATAATTACGGCATAATGAAATTGGAAGAAACACAAGAAAATACATGTATATTTATTCCAGTGTTTAAAAATCAAGTTAGTGCATAAATATTTTTTACACTCTAACAATTCGTGTCATCCGATTTAATTTCGGTGTGACTAAAATTGGAAATAATTGGCAATTTTTCGAGGTATGGTTACTATTAGAAAACATATTTTATTGTTCATCTAATATTTTTACTAAATAAATACACAAAATACGTTAAATTCATAGTACTTATCCCTAGGTCTTTCAATTTCTGTACATTTTTATACGTATTAAAGTATGTAAACAGGTTTCAGGAAGACGAACAACCAGCCTTTGAGGTTTTGCAATAAAAAGCGTAAAATTTTGTCAAGAATTTTTTTTATATTTTATTTTGTTTTTGGATGGCCAGAGCATAACAAAGGATACTGTAATATTCGACAAGTCGATTGCCAATATTTACTTTACCTTTTAAAATGTTAGAAGTATATTACGGTAAAAAATTCTATTCGAGGTTGGGTAGCTATTGAATTTCTACTTGTAAAAAGAGTAAAAATCAAAGTTCATAAAAATTAAAACACTTCCAGTTTTAAACTGCATACATGGCCATTCTTTAAATATGGCACAGAACAATATCATCAAATAAATACAAGTTATTATGGACATATCAAACGTGCTGAAGTAAAACCTTGAATAATTAATTTTGAATATAAAATAGTTTTTGAAGAGTACTAGAAGTAATAAGCTGAACATCATGTAGATCTACTGTAATAGTATGTCTGTGTGTCTATTTCTTGAACGCACTGCTCTGAAACTATTCTTGAATATCACAAACAATTAAGCTTTCTGATGAATTTCAAGGGTCTAATCCGGTCAGTAAATTGTTTCAGAGATATTTATAATTCTGTAACAAAAATAAGAAAAATGAAGAAAGAAAAAGGAAAATAGAGCACATCCTTGTCTCTTTGAAATTTCGTTTTCTATGAGACATTTCTTTCCACGTCGTTATATAGCATTTCAGCCAAACTAGGATCCCTATGAATATTAAGAATATTTCATATTATATGTTAATATAAAATTTAAAGAAAATATGTAAATAGAGACAAAATCACATTACACACAAATGAGGTTATATTCATGCTTAAAAAATAAATGATCTTTTAACTAACCAAGATAAATAGCAAAGTGACATTCTTTTGCCCTTTTAAGCTCTGAAGACCAAGACAAAATAATTATTTTGACATTTATTACATGACATTCCTTTTGTCTGCTATAGAAGCCCAGTCTTGGATTCAATTACTAAAAATTAGAGTATTTTTGGGAGGCAGAACCTCAAACATATCCTGAACTGCTTTCAAAGCGAATGAATCTGTGACCCTTTACTAAAAATCAACATTACCATAATCAATATCAACGTGCTTATCAGAAATGTTTTCAAGGTTAGTATTTCTGTAGGCCGTAGGATGATTATATGATGTAAAGAAGTGTAACTGGTTGGCAAGATAGACAGGATAATACATAAGAGTTATCTTAACAATATTCAATTGAAACCAAATTTATGCGAGCTAGGTCGAACTTTTTAAGATTTGAATCAGTTTTATGAGTGACGAAAATATAATAAGGATTTGCATCCACAGACAAATAGAAATTGTTGTGTTTTAGGATCGTTGTACTTTTTACGTGCTCAGTTATTATTAGAACATTTTCAGTTTCACATGGTTATCATGTCGTTTCTGTACGAAAATAATATTTATTTTTTAATTTATACTTGTGCTCTTGTTATTATGAATTCTTATATTATTCCACATCTATGTCTTACAATTAGGTCAACCCGTTTGTTCTAAAATACTTTAATTGGCTCGTGAAGCTTGTTATCCTACCTAGAATCATGTTAGGGAGTTTTCTTCTTCTTGGTTTTGCATTTCATAGCAGCAGCTTAATTTTCCCAAATATGTTTTTGATAGATTAAAAAATATGAAACGATGACAAAATGAATGAACTGGTAAATATGGTAATAGTGGTTCACAGATGATCGGATTAAAGCTTTGTGGATCACTAAATATCGAGTTAATTAACGACGTGGGACAGTGTCTCTTAATATATATTTTGGTATAAAAAGTAAAGTTTATACTTTTTGTTAGACACACAATTTTATTATTATTTTTTTTTATGACAGTAAATGCCAAATTTAGGTTAGGTCAGATATCTCGCGCAGGAGTATTACTCCAAATAAACGAGGTCTGTTGCCAATACAGCGTTGTCTACTCTCACTATAGCTTTACTTTAATTAATAATATGAATCGTAATATTGTCATTGACGATGAAGTTTCACAAATTAATTATGAAGAAAACGATAAATTTTTCATGGATGGTGAATCTTTGCCTTTGGAAGAAGCATATAATCTTTTAGAAGATTGGTTTGATGATATTACAACTGATGATTTATGGGGGCCATTGCCACTTCCATTCTCCAGCTACCTGCCTGCTTATCCGTCCTTCATGGAAAGGAGTTTTTTCTGATGACATATAAAAAAATATTAAACCATTTTGAAGTTGTAATTGTAATAACAAATATTTACTGATTTATATTTTTATTCCCAACAATTTCTATAACTATGCAATAATTTTATATTAGCTAATGCGCAATACCATGAATTAATGGTCTTAAGAAAACAACAATCTGGAATCTTCTGAAATCGACATAATTTAGGTGCTCTTTTAAATGGATTTGGAAAAATTCGTTTTACCTTTCCTCCAACATAAATTCGATATGGAGATTGGTAAACCTTCAATACATCTTTTAAAATGTTATCCATTTCATTAGTTCGGGTTGTTTTCGGTCTATTTTTCGTTAATTTTTCTTTGTTCTTTCTTCTCTTCGGCATACGGAGGAGGCATATATTAATATTTAAAGTTTAATAATATTATTCTTGAGAGGAAAAGTTACTCTGTTTGTTAGGAGAGTCACCTTGTTTGTGGGAAGAGAAGGAGGAGGAGGTATTCCCACAAACTACTTTCTTACAGACTTGGGCTACATCCAGCATTTTGCACCAACCTGTGTATTATTTCCTAAATACAAAAAAGTACAGGGTGGATTTTTTTCTGTCTTTAAGAAATATTAAACAGGTTGGTGCAAAACACTGGATGTGGTCCAAGTTTGTATTTTTCAAATCCCGTATCATATTTTTCTGTGTGATTGGCAGTACTTTCCAATGCAGTTCAATCGTATATAACTGATTTAGTGATTTCATGAACGAAGAAGAAGCTTAAAACCAAATCGATCAAACTCGATATCATTGAATTTGCATTCAAAAGCCCTATAAGTTGAAGAAAAAATAAAAGATCACTAGCATATTGATTAATTTTCCTCAATTGAAACAACTTTAATTGTTGTGTTTCAATAATTCAATACATTACAATTTTATTTGAAAATTTTATATGGTATTAGTTTTTTAAAGTTTTTATGGCGTCGTCTTATAGCTATGTTTTCAGTGTTTAGGGAATATGCCTAAAATATTTCAGTTTGTTATTAGTACTTAAATAATATAAATAATAACAAATATTATTACTAGCAATAACTAATGGCACAGGAAACTTATATTTATGTAATGATGTAGAGACGTTAAAAAATATGCACCAACAATCAAAAAGAAAGTTTAAGTGAATAAAACTGACGAGAGTCGAGTTTCTAGCATAAAAGCTAAGCGCCTGAGCTCCGTAATTTGTATTTGAGTTTCTGTAATGATGTCAACAACACTTGACGACACATGAATAAGCTTAATTACGTAAAGGTTAAAAGCTTAAGGGTGTGCCTTGTGGAAACTGCATTTAACATGGAAAGATTGAAATTCTACGCTAATTTGAGTATACACAGGTTTAAGAAAATAAATCATTAAGGATTATAGTAAAATTATTGATGATAGATTATTGCTAGCTGACCACAGCCACTACAGACTATACTTTATAAGATAGAACAAACTTATTACCAGAGAATGGAAGAATTCGAGAATGAGCATAGATGAATCCTTATTCTAATTTTGATAGGATACCTAGTATATCAGAAATAGTGGCCAAATGACGAGTTTGTTAATTTCAAACTTCAGATCAATATATTGAGCGACTAATTTCACATTGCACATGGCTCTGATATGATACATAATACGTCCAACGTCATCTCGCCTCAGCCTTCCTTCGTCCCGATAGTTAAGAGAAACAAGAATGATGATATTGCCGGCAATACTCGACGTTTCATCTAAACAAAATTCCCATTAATGGTAATAAACTTTCATTCATTTTTATTGGTACATTTTCTATTGTTCCAGTACGTAAAGTTTTTGTGATTCATACAGTTTTTTTGTACTTATTGAACACGTTTTCGTATATTCAAATTAAGATTTAAATCTTGCTAATAAAAAGTTAAGATTTTATTTTATTTATTTTTATTATTTTTTACAGGCATGTCTTATTCAGTTAAGGATTGCAAGTTTAGCCAACGTCTAAATCCTGGAGAAATAAATTTACAAAGCAACAAACAGAATATACTATAACATTGTTTTAGTAAAAGTAAATACTACTGTTTGTAACCTACTTTTTATTTAATATTACTAACATACGTGTTACAGTATAGTCATTACACAGTAAGAGCAAAAAAACACATCAAAATATGTCCTTGCTAAAACCGATTAAGATGAAATAAAAAAATGCATTGTTATGTTGTTTTGACTGAGCTTTGATCGGTTTGCTCACGGTTGTCGCCCACGTAGGACACAGCGTATAGAAAATATAATCTTATCGACTATTAAGCAAACTTGAGGTAATTGAGACTTCGAATAATCTTGTAGCATGTTAATACTGCAAACACGATGAAAAAAATATATTTTTTTCTTCTGCTTTGCAGCATTAACAGGTTACAAAAATGGCCAACAGGGCCATTAAGATAGCTAGCGATGTAATTGTAGATCACTTTAAAAAACTCCTACATATTTTTTATACAAGAATCGTCGATTTTTATAAACATCACTATATTTTTTATTTGTTTGTTTCAGAAATGTTGTGTAAAAGCTGAAAGTGTACCAACTTCATATAGAAGTACATTCAAAAATTATGGGAGCTGAGTAAATAAAACACAAACTAATACCTTATTCATCCAAATTTATTTGGCCCTTTCAAAGTAAACTCCTCCTATTGCAATACACTTATGCCACCGTTTTTATTTAACAATGTCAAAATACTCAATTGTCGAAATTGGTGTCAGGGTGGTAATTCTCTTTCATACCTTCTATAAATTCAAGACAGTATCCGCAGAGTAATAATTTCATCTTGAGAAGAAGGAAAAAGTTACACTGTACCATATCTAGTAAATATGGCATTGCGATACGATCATCGGTTAATTTTTATTTTAAAAGTCACGAATATTTTTTGCATTGTGAGATGGTGCGTAATAATCATGCAAAATTAATAAATTGTTCTGATTTTGTTTTACCAATTAATTAAAGTAAACGACACAAAATGCTAAAAAAAAAACACTTCCTGTTAATTGTTTTGCCAGTTAGAAGGTACTCCTTGTGTACAACACCACGATAATTAAAGGAAATATTTGACATGGCTTTGATTTTTTACGACTGACATGATTTTCTTGGTTTCGATTCACCTTTTGCGGGATATTGACTTGTTTGTTGCAGTGCTTTATACATACATCTAATTCTCATCACCAGTAATTATGTATTTCAAAAAAAAAAAAAAAGTATATCTTTCTTTGTTGACGTTTTCTTATACAGTTGCGGTGGATGATCTCTCAGAACGCAAGATTCTTTCAACTCTTTCTCCGCCTACCCTAAACAATTTATACCACTTGAGAACTGTTGTTTTGTTAAATAATTACCTCTGTAACACTTTTCTATATTTTTAACGTATCAATAAAAAATGCCTCGTTTTTAAAACACTTTGCTCAATAAACTTATTAATTTTAAAAATTGTGAAATCGACATTTGCACAATTACGAGACATGATTTTATTTCTGACTTAATAACAGTTCTACCATTATAAAAATAGGGAACTAGTCACCTTAATTTTTGAAGATAGTAGTATTCAAATGATTATATTTTTATTAAAAGCAGCCGCTGAAGAAATCTAAATTACGCAATTAAAAAATTTTGGCCAATAAAACGCGAAGTTTGGTCCAGCATTCGCAAAGATTTTATTCTCTCTCTCTCCATCTACTTGTTCATTACTTCTATATTTTGGTATGTTATATTATCGACGTCTTTTACCGCAGAAATTTTAAGAGTAGCAGTTTAAAAATTTTAAAATTTTAAGAGTAACAAGTAAATATAATAACAAAAAATAGTTTTGCTTGCGAAACATACTTGACCGTCAATCTTTGATTGCCTATTTAATTTAATATATAATAATATTAGTGTTCAGAATAAGTAGTAGTAGTTATTTAAAAAAAAAACTTCATGTCTTATTTATGAGAATCAAATATTTATATTTAAAGAAATCTTAAATATCTTACGAATTTAATTGCGTCTCTAATAAGAGAAATGAAGTTATAATAGATTTTGAGATTTCCTTTCTGAAGGAATGTATTGTATTAATGAAAAACTCTCCGATATTCTTGCATTTTTTCATGTTTAGGTCCTTAAGTCACGTCTGATGTCAAGATAACTCTTGAGCGAAATAAGATATTAAATTTAGTGGGGAATGTGGAATCTTTGGCACAATGACACTACTCAGTATATACAACATTTTGGTCTTTCGCTATATAGAGTGTCGACTATATATATATATATATATATATATATATATATATATATATATATATATATATATATATATATATATATATATATATATACAGTAGAACCCCGGTTATCCGAGGTAACGTGGGGGGCACCCTCCTCGGATAACTAAAAAACTCGGATAATCCGGATTGGTTTTTTATTCATTCAAAAAATAAACACCAATACTTTAAACCGATGTATTAACGTTTTTAACATATAAATAGGTACATACATTATAGAAGAGTGAAATAGGTATCTATGCGCTTCTGTTTCATATTGCATCTTCTTTTTCTCGCTGCAATGTTTCTCCATCTATTAAGAAGAAGCAAATCCGCTGGGGTTGCCTGTGGTTGTTGTTCGATATACCTCAAAGCTTTTTCCAAAGAAGCAAAACCTTCTTGATGAGAGATCTTAGTAGGAGACTGTTCATCCACCGCCGCTTCGTCATCGCCATCGTCATCTGATTTTTCGGTTTCCTGAAAGGCATTCGTTATTTCTTCAATACTCATTCCTTCTTCTAAATCATCTGGTGTAATCCATTCAACAACATCTTCCCTTGTCACATTTTCGCAACCTTTTAATTTTTGCATTAATTCAAATAAACTTTTTTCTTTTTCTTCTATCTCGCTCTCAAAATTTGAACAGGACATTTCTCCATGGCTTCTCAATTTCAAAGCTAATTCATTTAATGGAGTATCATCTTCACTGTCATTATGGTCCTCAAAATCAATAACTTTTGACCAAGATTTTTGAATAGTGGTAGTACGCACAGAATCCCAAGATTGACTTACCCATTAAATAACATTTTTCAGTGTAACCTTTCTCATCCCATTGAAAATATCCTCCTTTTCTGCGTATTCTAACAGATGTTCAAGATATAAACGCCTATAATTTTTTTTTGTTTTCGAGGATGCCTTGATCCATTGGTTGCATTATGCTGGTTACAGTTGGAGGAAAAAATTTTACAACAATTTCGCCCACATGAAGTCCTTCTCCAGAGTGAGAGGGGGCATTATCCATTAACAAAATTGCTTTAATAGTAAGACGGTTTCTGTTCAAAAATTTAGTCACAGATGGCACGAACTCTTCTTCAAACCAGTTAGTAAAAAAGGTCGCATCCATCCATGCGCTCTTCTGACTTTTGTAATAGACTGGTAGGGCTTTGGGTGAGATGTCTTTTAAAGCTCTTGGACGTGCAGACTTGCCAATCACCATCAGTGGGATTTTGTGCTTGCCAGATGCATTGGAACATACCATTATAGTTAATCTTTCCTTACTTCGTTTGTGCCCAGGATATATATATATATATATATATATATATATATATATATATATATATATATATATATATATTGCATAGATGCGGCAATACCTGGCGGAAGTGAGAATACTCACATTAGACTGGCCTGCGCGGAGTCCCGACTTCAAACCAATGAACTCAAAAGGAGAGTTCAAGCCAGAAATCCAGCCGCCGCTGAGGGACTTAAAGGGGTCCATGGCGGAAGAGTGAAAAAGAATTCCATAGACAATGGCGGAAAAGCTCACCTGCTCCATGAAAGGCCGGCTGGAAGCAGTAATAAGGGCTAGAGGGTAATACAAAATATTGATTTTCATTTTTATCAATAAATTTAATTGTTCAACTTAAAACTTGTTAAATTTTTCTTTTCTCTTACCCCTATTTTCAGTTCTTGTTCTCCTTGTCCTTTTAATCATTTCAATTAGTGAAAAGCATGAGAGATGCTATGAAATTTGGTATATGCGCTACGGCTTCAGGCCGGTATTCGTTGATGATTTTAAATTAACTCTGAGTATAAGTTAACACGTTTCCAATAAAAAGTAATTATATCAAACGAAAATTACAAAATAAAACGGTGTGTTTTTACACAGCAGCTTTATAACTGGTGTCAGAAATGGGATGATATCAATAGAAAGGCTTAGTTAAAGCCTTTGGATATGAAACAGAGATATTGAAGAATAAAACAGCAACAGCCAACAGGTTATCAATAATGAAAAATGCTTTTCCAGATTCCAATTTTAAGTAATTTTTCTAGAAATAGCAGAATCGTTTCCGATACTGGACTTGACTATTTCGAGCAGATCTATCAAAGGCTGCAAAAAGAACAGAACAAAGAATCGATTTAACCATTTTATTATTACTGATAAATGTATGGTTCATTGCTTTCATCAAGAAAACAAAAATTATTTGAAAAACTAAGCCTAAAGACCTATTTATATTACACTAACATCCAGTTAATTCATTTGGACAATCAAATTTAAACGTTCGAAGATATTAGGAACAATTTGCGATTAATTTATAATTAATTTGATTTCATGTGGTACTTGACATAAATTACGAGTATGATACATGGTCTAAAACTTTTTTATATATTTTTAAATTTTTTTGAAAATTTCTACACCATAGATTTTTTTGTACGTTATCAGTGTAATTACATCCCTAATGAAACAAATTATTTTTAAGAAGGAAGAGCACACCAACTTCAACGGTGGAGTTAGTAAATAATTTTTTAAGGCTTACCAGTACTAATGGTACTATTATTTACTAATTTTATTTACTGGAGCAGTGAATATTGTAATAATAAATAAATATTGTTATAATTCGTTGGCTTTTTATTTACACAATTAAATTTTCAAGAGAAAATTATATCTACAGTTTTCAGGTGTTTTTCGCTTTCTTAAAATACACTTTTATGTTAATGTTAAATATTTGTGATATTTATGCCCGAAAATAAAATAAATGTGGTTGCTAAAGATAAATAATTTTATATTTAAATATTAAATATAAAGTATTAAAAACTAGTAGAAAAAAAAAACCGGCCAAGTGCAAATCGGACTTGTGCAATTGATGTTCCGTAGGGTGATTCCTGTTAAAGTAAAAATTTTTGTTACACAGGTATAAAATGATCAATGACTTCTTAAAACACACCCCAAATGAGTTTTCAATAAAATTTATTTCCAATCTTTGTTGAAAACTGATGGCTTCCAAATTTTTGTTTTTTTTATATACTAGATAAATTATCAAAATCATTTTTTTTCATACTAGATAAATTATTAAATTATCACACTCGTGATAATTTTCAATCAATCTACACGTTATGGAGAATATTCCAGACTTTTTTCAAAATTTTTTGGTCAATACTTTTCGAGATAAAGTGGGTGGACAGGGGTGTTTCCACTCCACTCCATAACCTGGTCATTTTTTTTCACTTCCGATTTCACCCCCAAAACTAGCCCTTAAGTCAAAATTTCACCTTCAAAACTACACCGCTTTGATTAAGCCATCAACTCCTTTATTTTTGCTAAATTTCAACCTTCTATGTCAAAAAGTTTCAGAGAAAATCGGATGTAACAGACAGACGGATAGACAGATAGACACCGAAGTAATTCCATAAGTATTCCGTAAGGAACATTAAAAATACAAGCCTATTTAATAAGTAATAAATGTACAACAGCAAGTCAAAAAATAATAAATTTTAACAAGTACGTTATGTAAAATTTATTTGTCTAATATTTAAAGAGACAAAAAATACAATTCAAATTTGGCACTAATACACGGTTATTCATAAAGTAAAATTGTATTAAGATGCAATACAATTTTAGAGATTGTATATATATAAAAATAAACATTTATTTTAAATACTTGTCAACTTCTATATTTAAATTTTTTATTTTCTATAGTTTCAAATTTTATTCTCAGCATCCCCTATGACAGGAAAGGCTTTTCGTTCCTAAAACCCCAGATGGGTGCCGCATTATTAAAACGCAATTCGATAGAGTTGTGTACGACAACACGTTCCTTTTTTTGTCCGTGGAAATCACATTTATTAAAAGACATTGAAGCCTTAGATAATTGAAACAAGAATACAAAGGTTTATTTGCCTGTGCAGTGACTGAACGAATATTTTTACAAAGGAATAATAAATTTAATATCATTCATAAGTTCCGTTGCACAGTAATTTATAAGGTAATATTTTAGTAAGTGATGATGTAATTCTTATGAAAATCCTTAACAAACATAAGTTTTTAATACAATATTTCTCTAAACTAGAAATATTATAAATTCGAATACATTGTCTGTCACATAGATTACTATCGCCCCGGTCTGACTCCAACATATCTCCAAAATCGCTGTTTGCTTCTAATAACACTGTAAAGTAGTCAAAATTCGCCAAAAGACGGCATTAACGAGAAAACATTAATCCTTTTGTGGTGTATTCATATTTTTCAATAGCATGTATTTATTTTAAGTAGTGGCCATAGAAAATAAGGAACAAAATAATACATTTTTAAAGATATGACAGTGAAATCAGTCGAAAATATGAATACAAAAAAAGCACCTCAAAATTTGTAAATAAAAAACTTCAGGCCATGGCATCGTTACTAATAAGCTGTTGAAATGAGATCGAGAAAGGTTAACTCAACAATATCTTTACCAAAAATAAAATTCTAGGTGAATGGGAAACTATATCACTATAATCTTATTGTTCATAAAAAGAGATAAAAAGGTATCAGTGAGCTACAAAACAATCAACCTCACTAAGATCTCTAAAACCACTAAGCGTTAATAAGGATATTATCAGCACTAAATTTCTCTAACAAAAGAACAACAAAGATTTAGATCAGGAAAGTTTTGCATAAATGTCGCTTCTATTATAAGGTAAAGGCCCCCAACGATTTTCACCTTGACCTGGTGGTGGAGCTTAAGACTGCATCCGTAACTATCCTGAAGGGGATGGGACAGGTGCGATTCAACTAAGAGGGATCCTCTAAACTAAGGTCTTAGCTACCGTGCCGAGGGCTGCATGGCGCAGGGGGTGCTGCGTCGCGAACGGTGCCTCCCGGATACCAGCAACCTCCGGGAGTAACGAGCCAAGCCTCAACCATACGCGGCGCTGGTTGGGTGAAATCGCAAAACCGTTGTACTCGTGAGACTATCTATGGACACACAACAAAATAAAAATAAAACAACAACTGTCGCTGAAATCCTCCAGGAGTGGCTGTCTTGGGTAGCGAACAATCGGAGGGCGAAGCGCCATCTAACGCGGGGGCACCAACAGGCCCTAAACCCCGCGTTCGTTACAGCGGCGCGGCCAGACGCGGTTTTAAAAAGCTGCGGAAGAGCAAAGGGACTAATCGACCTGCACACTCCTGCAGCAAAGAGGTGAGAGGCGGAACGACAACCCCGGCCCAAATGCTCAAACGCAGTAAGCCGAACAATGCTTCTTCGGATCTCGAGGTAGGGGCTGGTTCAAGGGCGTCGACATGCAGAGATCATAATTTTAAAATAGATTTTGCAACATACGAGGTTTAAACTCGAACATAAATTCAGTGCACCAACACCTGTAATCAAATAAACCTCATGTACTCGCTCTCTGTGAAACCAAAGTCAGTTCTTTGACCACAGTCGACTATCTTTATCCTGGGTACGACTTCTATTCCCGATTTAGGCGTAACTTTGCAATCTGTTTTTTTCTCAGAAGCGACCTCTGTTGCCAACGAGAAGAGGCTCTGGAGCCCCCAAACTTTGATGTTATATGGTTAAAAATAACGACTCAACAAACCACAAGGTTCATCTGTTTCCTCTATCTACCACCAAGTGATACTAACTTTAGAACAATTTTCGCTTCTCTTGCAGACACCATCGATCATTTACAAAATAACTATCCAAATACCGAAATTGCCATCCTGGGCGACTGTAATGTCCACAACATGAACTGGCTTAAATATTCAAATACTATCGACGAACAAGGTCGTGAAGCTGAATCATCCTCAATCAGTTGTGGCTCAACTCAGCTTATTGATGAACCAACACGGAACCCTGATCGAGATGGGAAATTCGCCAGTCTTCTTGATCTATTTTTAACCCCCAATCCGGAGATTTACACGTTTACTGTAAATCCGCTGTTGAGTTCTTTCGACCATAAACTGCTTTCGACATCGAGTATTCTACCAATCAGTGACAGAGACGCGCCTAAACCGCGCAAGATTTGGCAATACAGATCTGCTAAATGGGAAGATCTCATGAAATATTTTCGAACTTTCCCTTGGTTAGACATTTGTTTTCGATCTGACTGCGCCAGGGAGGTTTCCAATGTTATCTTGGCTGGTATGGACGCTTACATTCCTTTTTCGAAAAAATGGTTTTCCAACGGCAAGCCTTGGTTTGACCGAAAATGCAAAGAAGCTGTTGCTTCTAAACATCTTACCTATCGACAATGGCGTGTAAATCCTAACACCATAAATCGTAACACCTTTATTCGTACCCGGAACAGATACAAAGAAATTATCGACCAAACCAAGAAGGCATGCAATCAACCAAATAGAAACAAACTTCTCGCTTGTCCCAACAATTCCAGGTCCTTTTGGTCAGTCGTTAAAGCAGTTAGTCAAAATATCACCATATCCACCATACCACCAGTCATACGGCCAGATAATTCTATTGCAACGCACCGGTTGAAAAAGCGAACTTGTTGACTGAACTCTTTGCTTCATATTCGACTGTCGTTTTCCAAGGAAAAACATCACTTACTATTCCCATAGTGCAGTCAAGGATGCCCGATATTGTCTTTAGATAGCGTATCATTAAACGTATTTTAATGAAACTAGACACCCAAAAAGCCCCTGGCGCTGACGGAATACCTGCCATAGTTCTCAGAAACGGTGCGAGGGAACTAACACCAGTTTTCTGTAGACTTTTCAACCTATCCTACAGAAAGGGAATATTTCCTTCCTGCTGGAAATATGCGACAGTTCAGCCGATACCAAAAAAAGGCAAGAAGACCTTGCTAAATAACTACCGACCAGTCCCACTGCTTTCAATAATATCGAAAGTCATGGAAAAGGCTATCAATCAGCATCTTCTAAAATATCTTGAAGGATTCAACATTATTAGCGTTGGCTAAGCTACGCTCTTATGGTATGTCTGAAAAGTTCTGTTTGTGGCTCTCATGTTTCATCAGAGAGCGTTCTTTACGAGTGGTAGTCGACGGATTTCCTTCTAATACTTTTATTATCAACGCCGGTGTGCCCCAGGGCTCCATACTGTCTCCTGCTCTATTTTTCATTTACATTAACGATCTGCTGGAAAGGACCGGAAACCTAATCTACAACATTGGCTACTGAGACGAATATCCGCAGACAGCGGGAGGTCGTTCAACTTAACAAGGACCTGGAAGAAATTCTATCTTGGGGTGACAGTAACCAAGTGGAATTTAACGTTGCTGAACCCGCCATAATTATGGCGGGGCACTCCGTTCCTCTAGCATCGTCACTCAATTTGTTGGGCGTTGATTTGGGAGCAAATTGTCCTGGCATGAAGCAAGGAGAGCTTCTCAAAAGTTGGGAATATTATTTCGAACCAGAAAGCATTGCACTCCAAAACAACTGTTAATTCTTTACAAAGCTCAAATTCGACCAACTATGGAATACTGCTACCACGTTGGGGCTCTGCTGAGTTATAAAGAGGCCATGGATCGAATAAAAATGTAAGACAAATACTGTAAAGCAGCATCAAAACTACTCAAAATATTTTCGCATGAAACTGCAATTAAAATAAATGGCAATCACAGAGACAAAATAACAATATAAGCAAGAATTCGCTAAGGATCCTCCTTAAACATAGTACTCAGTATATATCACCACTACACCAAACACTTTATTTTTATACTTTACACTTTATATACTGAGTAGTATCATTGTGCCAAAGATTCCACATTCCCAACTTAACTTAAACATAGTGATCAATCTGAAAAAGATTACACGGAGCTGAATAGAGAAATAAATAAATAATGCTATGTCGACGACGCCAAGTGGTACCAAGAAACGAAGAGGATATTAAAAGATAACTTTACCAATTTCGCAAAAAAAAATTGCATTGCCACTTATTATTACCGAAAAATTGTAAGTAGGGATTTAAATATATCACCATAAACACTTCAGATTTTGATAATATTGACACAGAAGTAAGGAATCAAACCGCGCGATGACGAAAACTACTAAGAAATTCAACTAAATCTCGATTTACAAGATTACAAAGAAATCTGTGTTGGTGTATACAGCGGAAACTTGATTTAAAACCTTAAAAATAGTGCTTCGAAGACAAAGGAGAATGAGTTACATTAGGTAGGCATGCAAGTTAGGTAATATAAATGAGTAAATATTAAACAGATGGATAAAGTGAAACAAACATACAGATAAAATGACAGAAGAAAGATTTATTAGACCTACAAGAGATAGGAAACCAATGTGAAGTAGAAACTTAAATGGACTGGAAAATAGGTGACAATAAGACAATCAGAAATAGACAGCTGTACCTACACAAATGAGGAAGGGAAAGAAAACTGTTGAAGTAGGGACTAGAATTTTTGATTGGTATGATTTCTTTTCTTTTATAGCGTAGACTCTAAAGTTTACTTTAATATAAAACCAATTATAATCGTTGACTGTCGAGCACCAGCCTGGTTACATTAGTATACTCCAGCAACGGAAGTCGTCGATTGACTGCTAGCTTTATTTATTTTATATTGAAACGGATCTTTGTACCTCTTTGTACCTCTCTTATCAAAGATGAGAGACTAAACTTGTAATACCGGAAATATAATAGAAATTTCAAAATTTGAATATTTATTATAAGGAGTAATTTTCCTTTTATACCCTCAGACCTGAACAAAACCTAAGTGCACATTTTCAAGAAAGGAATTTTTCAAAAACCAAAAGAAAAATCGAGTTCATACCTAAAACAAGTTAAAAAAACCCTTATGTTATCATGTATTAATGTTTTTTCCATTTTTTAAATCAGCAGCCATGCAGGTTAGTACATAAGAAAATCTATTTTTAACCATTTCTCATAACATTTTGATAAAATGCAGGTAAATATTTGAAAGCAGAGTTTTTCCTGGTCTTACTACCACAGTTGTCGGATTTTTGAGCATTTTAGTTTTAAAGAAGTTCCCCTCCCTGTCTTCGATTTCGTTCACTCTATTGGGAAACGTTTAGGATAGTTACGTGTCACTGTAAGAAAAGATTCTGTTCTAGAAAGGGTTTAGGAGATCCAATGTAAAAGATTTCTTTGAAAAGCCCTGTGCTAAGAAGAAGTTAAAAATTAAAAGTTCTATTGTGAGAGAATTTTTTTTCTTCGAGATGCTGTTGATTCTCGTTATTGTCCCCCCCCTCCAGCAACTATGAGGAGCTTCACTTAATATAATTTCCTTTACTACCCTATAGGAACTCCGTTTGTTTCCATCGCCGCCCGTTAAACCTAACTATTCTACGGCGCGTCGTGCATTCTTTACCCTAGGACGAAATAATCGAGATACAACTATCACACACTTTCCATGAAATTATTTATAAAATAGAATAAAGTCACCAGTATTCCTTTGATGTCACAAAGAATCTATTTTGGTGATTGCGGGGCCCGAAAACATGTGAATACCTCTTTTCTGGATAGAATCTAACTAATTCAGAGGATGTTTGGGTGCAGTCCCGAACATGGAACTAGTATTCCGTCGATAGTGGAATTTCAGCTTTATATAGGATTAAAAGCTCTCGCAAAATTCAACTTCCTATTACAGAATAATACTCTAAACTTTAAAAGGCTTTCCTTGTTATGCATGTAACCTGATCATTGATGGTGTCTTCCTGGTAATTATTTTTTGCGAACATTTGCATGCACAGCTGCTGTTTGCATGTTTAAGCTAAATAATGAAATAAAGATGCACTCATCAGCAAAGCCCTAGATTGGGTTTTTCGTCTTTTTCAGCAAATTATTATTGTAAAGAAGAATAATAAAGGAAAACAGTATAGAGCAACAATTTTCCCCATACAGATTTTTTTTATTATATTTTGACAATTCGTTATGTTAAGATTTCACTGTATTCTCAAATTATACCTTAATTTCTAAAAATAAACTAATTATATAGCACCCTAACCTCTCAAATAACGCGACTACAAAACCACTTCCTGTGAATTAATTTAATTGGAGGTAAATGTAAATAAAAAAAAATTTTAATTGTAAAATTCTACTGTTGCCAATTAATTTTCTATTGTAGTAATAACTTGCGAGAAAAAGACCTAAAACAAGACAAATGCATTATTATTTGCGCCTGCTGAAAGGTAAGCATCACAAATTTGGAAATTCTTCAAGACCAAAAAATAATTTGCTACTGGCTGATTCTTTGTCGACTGGTTATTCTTAACCTGGAACTTTTAAATATAACTACTATGTGATTTGAGATTGCGGAAGCAACTGCTACGACTTGTTTCCGTATTTCTTTAGGAAGGGTACGATGCTATAGGAAGAGCTAACAAAATGTATTGTTCTCATACCATTCTTTAGTGCAATAACCTTTTTCTCTGACTTTAAATATTTAAGAATATGTCATACTGTATTTTGAGAGTTCTTGCAATCGAGGAGTCTAAAAAGGTCTGATTTTTTATAAATATCTCTAAGCTGGTTCCTTACTATAAAATATTTATTATTGAAAATGTCAAGTTGTATTTATAGGGTTAAGCTGTTAGTTAATGAGATAAAATCACATTTAGTATATTAGAATTAAGTGTTTGCCAGAGATATTCTGGGTAAATTACTTTACTCATGCCATTTCTCTTCGATGTAATGAAAAGTGTAAACAAAAGCAGTTGACGTGAAGTTATTTTTATTATTATATCGGGTATATTTTCTAATAATATCGTCCTATTAGTAACAAATTGTTTAAGAGTTAGATAAATTATAATCTTTTTACTTCCCTTTAAAGAGAGCATTGTACTAGTAAAAAAAAATCTTTGCATTTCTTTTTATTCAATTCCCTTCTAAGCCATGAAAAAGCGCTTGGAACTGCAGGAAATAGTAAAAGAGCTATAAGAGAGTTAGAGCATGCAATGTTAAATATAAATATGAGCAAAACAAATATAATATAGAGAGCCTCCGAACACAATGAACCATATCATTACGTGGAATAGAACCATATACCTGACAAAAAAAACATAAAATTAGAGGGAAAAATGTAATTTTGCTCTCTAATTAAATCAATGTATTACAAAGTTCTGCTGTCTAGAGTTGAAACGTGGTCCATCACCAAGGAATCAATGAATAAGATGCACACTTCCTAACTCCATTTATAGAGAGCAATCCTAAAAATGACGTTTAAGGATAAAACTCTATAGAGTGGATTAGAGACAGTAATAAAACAGAAGGTATGAAAAAGACAATACCAATGTGCAGAGAAATTACAAGACCTCGGGACGACCCATGCTAATATGGAATGTTGACATTAGGAAATTGCTATATATATATATATATATATATATATATATATATATATATATATATATAAATATAGTATATATATATATATATATATATATATATATATATATATATATATATATATATATATATATATATATGTATATATATATATATATATATATATATATATATATATATATATATATATATATATATATATACACGCATGTAATAAAATGGCAAAAAATTATAGCAATTAGTCTTCATTAATATATAAGGTAGAAATAAATATAAAAATAGAATAAAAGTAAGTCTTCTTATTACTCAAAGACTACAGAAGGAGACTAAGTCGTTTTAACAAAAAACATCAATTAATTAATGCGTCCCTAAAAAACGCTTTCGTCTAGAAAAAAATAGTTTTTTTTACCAATTGCGATTTAAAATTAGGTATAAACGTTACTATCCATTCCTAAGATTGAGAAGTTTTTAACAAATTTGGCACAGTAATAGTTCTGTGTGGAACAGTCGCATGCATTCTTCCTGACTAGCTTTACTTATTCACACTTCGTTAACTGCACCAAATAAAAAATTATAAATTAAATTAGCTTGGAGTTCTCTGTACAACTTTGATGTTTTAGCAATCAACTAGCTATTTTATGATAAGAATTCCAAGTAAATGCAGGTACTTACATGTTTAAGGAAAATATTGAATTTTTATGCGTAGGATGTTATACGGGCGTCTTAAGACGAGCCAGTCTCATTATAAGTTGTGAGCGAAATATTACCAAGTTTATATATTACATTTTAGTAAAAAACTATTTTTAAAATATGACTATTTATATATAGATATTCTTGGAATATTATTAAAATCAGTATATGCAGTCACAGCATATTTCCAAAAAGTTATATTTCAGGAAATACTAAAAGGATATTGTTATTGAAAATCAATTTTTATTAAATTTTAACATAGTTCAAGAGAAAATAGGAGATTTTTGTGATTGATATTTTATGACTTCAGTTCCTTCTGGTGTTATAAATTATGTAATAAAAATAGGAAAAATGGAAATTTAGACTGATTGTAGCCTAAAATAAAAGAACTGTAAAGTGCCCAGTATTTCTTCACAAATATAGAGTTTTACAATAAATACGCTACAAATAAATTGATCTTAGCATTAATATTTGAGATTTTATGTGACCGGTATTTTAACATTAGATATTAATTAATGGAAAGAGTTGAACTAGAAAAGGACTTCAGAAGTGTTTTCAACCGAAAACCAACAATTTTCTCTAGATACTATTTTTGTTCAAAAGGAAATAATAATAACAAATAATGTTGTTCTTCTCTTCAAGAATCATAAAAAGGACGTATAATATAATATACTCGAAGCAGCTCCCTACTCTCTTCTCAGTACTTTGAAACCTTTATATATTAGACTAAAAATAATTATGCCTAAAATTTGTTTATTATCCAACCTAGATCTTGAATAATTAGTTTCAGGAATACCGATTTTAGAAAATTTTGGTCACAGTACAAAAGAATCCAGAATACATTTTTCAACTAACTTAGCAGGTCATCTATTTATTTGATAATATTTTTCTTAAATCATCGGTTTCAGTATCTTGGCAATAACGTATAAAATAATAATATTATTTTTTCCCGTGCCATCATTTCATCTCATTCATTGTAATTAACAGAAAATGTTAATATAGAAGAGAACGTGTTTTGTTTTTATGTTATAATTTAAGGAGCAATATGTCTTCCTGTTCATGGTAATTCATAAATCAAACGTTAACATGAAAAGAGTGTTAACATATATAAACGAAAATATAGTCATTTTTCAATTTTTTATTTTGAAAACACTAAACTTCTCAAGAAGCGGCATAAATAAGAACTTATAAAATAATATAAATGAATAAAATATTTTATTTTCTTTTAGCTTACAAAAGTAACTGTGGGATATTTGCCAATGCAATTTATCATTTTTATTAATCACGATAGCTAAACTCTATTAGCAATATTGTAAAATAAATGAAACAAATTGGCAAAGTCAAATACCTAGTGTTTTCCTTTCAAACAAGCTGTTCTAAACGAAATACTAAACTATTAAAATAAAGGATAATTTAACCCAATTACTACAATTCTGTATTTTATGAAATAATAACTTCACAGTGATATAATGAGATATTACTAAAAAGAAGTTAGCGAAACGAAGGATTTTAGTAAGAACTAATGAGAAATAATATAATTATTAGATTTTCCGAATTCAAAAAACCAAAACGGTGTGTGTGCTAATCAAAAACCAGAAAAATTCTCATAATAATCTCATCTGCTTCTGTATTAGAATTGCAAATAATGAAAGAAAAAATAAATTATAGATTTTTCGACTACAAGAACTCATCTAAGTGTTTTCCTCATACTTTTAACGACTTAATATTTTACTATTTTATATTATATATCTATCAAATTTGTCAATTATTAAAGAAAAACCGGAAAAATTCTGCTATTAAAGTTATACAGTATTTAACGGTCCCTATTCACCTTTTTTACCGTTAAAATTGAAAATAAAGAAAAAATCAAAGGCTGTTTAGATTTATTATCTCCAAGGACCTTGAAAACAACCTACATCAAGATAAATACGAAGTCACCCTTCTAATTCTATCCCTGTAGCTTCTCATACTTTCACTAGGCCAAAAATTTTTCCATTATCATAACCACAAACCTGGAAGAGTTCTCATAATATTATTAAGAGCATACAACTTACCCTCATCGCCATCCTATACTTTTATTAAAATTAAAAGTAATAAAAAAATAATTTAATTTTCTCCACTTCAAAAACCCTAACAAGGACATATAATATGAAATATAACAATGTTGCCGTTCTAACTTCCTCTCTTGGAACTTATATATTTTATCATATATATACATAAAACTTTTATTACCTTTTTTACGTTTATATTTTTTATATTATTAAAATCATTCAACATTTATTGACATTCATCTCTTTCAATTCCTTCTCCTAAAAAAATGTCACACAAGAACCTTATGTTGACACCTCATTTTATTCTTATACTGCCAGCAAACCGACAGACCGTTATACAGACAGACGAAAATAGGAAACTATATTTTTCGCTATCTAGGAAGCATAAGACCTGAAGAACATCTAAAATCTGAAAAATCAGAATCTTATAAATATACTATTATTCGTATTTAGTTTGGGTTAAAATAGTAAAAATCAAATATTCTGCTATAGATTAAAACATTCCAGAAAATATTTTTACAATACATTTAAATCCATGTCCATATTGTTAATAATACTAGAGATAAAACGTTTAACCAACATAACATATAACAGACAAACAGTACAGGCATATGAAATATAGTCTACCAGCAAATTAGTTATCTCGAAAAAGTCACCTTTTTTACCCTGAAGAGAATTCATATAAATTGAAACGTTAACAAGAACATAGAGTTAAGCTTTAACTCCATCCTCAATTTTAACAGCTACATTATTAACTGGCTAAAAAATTTTTTTTTTTTAAATCTACTAATTGCTCAATTTGTTGTATTTATAATATATAATTCAGCATTTTAGTTGGCAAGGCATATTTCTTAACATAGAATATAGATAACCATATTAATCATTTGTTTCACTAATTTTATTTAGTGAACTGATGTTAATGGTATCATATATAACATTTTTTTAAATTAGGGTTTTTTTGATATTAGTCCCTTTATCACATGTCACGAGGCTTTGTAAAAATTTAATAATAACGGAGATACAGGATTTAATAGTTCATTGTGAAAATGCCCTTACTATTAAAATACTTAAAATTGGTTTACATTTTCACATAAAATTTTTTAACAGTGCAGTATTCGATGAGCGTCATTCACAATTATCTAGAATACTTTACGCTTTTGTGTAGATAAAAACCTCTAAAAGAAGAAAGGCAAACTAATATTATGTGGTCGCAAAGTAACTCGAGTCGATCTAATGTTCGCCAATCAAGTACGACAACGCTATTGTTATTCTGACAATATAAATTGAGAGGTGCCATTTTTAAGCGCTAAGTATTATTTTTGGGTTGCTTTTTCACAGTGTTTTAAAAGCTCTTGTACAGGCTACATTTGCAAAATAACTTATTTTATTTGATACTAGAATTTACTAAACGTTACCCAACTTAAAAAGCATCCTCTGAATTAACAATAATAAGCTCAGATGCTAAGTATCCTATTCGTTTTACAAATTATCATTGTTGCATTTCTTTTTGTTCAATAAAAATTGTATAAATTTCCTAAAACTACGTGTTTTTTTCCTTCAGGATGAGTATTGACAAAGGGATCTACTCACTTGCTTAATTTGCGATTTTTAACTAAACAAGATATGCCTGCATGAAGCAAAGCAAAGCCTGCATGAAGAAAAAAACATTAATTTTTTATTAACGAAATTAAAATCTAAACTTAAGTATACTCAAGTATACTCAAACATGTCCAACAAGGTATACAAAACAAAAAAATTCAGTATAAAAGCGAAAACTAGAATAAGATCCGGAATACTAGGGAATGTAGTAACAAGAACGAAAGATTGGAGGTAAGAAAGAAAGCTATAGTTTCTAAGCGATGATGGTTTATGTCAGGGGTGCTCAAACTTGAACTGCTGGCGATCTACCTCAATATTGTTAGACAACGATCGATCGACTCTGAGGGGCTGCAAGTAAGTGTGATGCAGGATTGTCGTCTAGGTAGGGTGTATCGTGGCATAGATATTAGTTTTCCGCACAATATGCATTTTTTTAGTCAAGGTAAGTGTAGATCTGCTCTAAAATGTCAATGAAAAAACTCATAATTATTCAAAATTACGAGTTTATTGCTTCTTACAAAACAAACGAGTTCTAGTGTCTAAACTTAACTAAAGAGTGACTTTGGATGTTGAAGCGTGGCACTGCATGTCCTCAGCATACTTTTCATAAGATGGTACGTAATTACCGAGTGCTAATCGCAAGCATGATGACATATGTTCGTCAGTTAGTCGATTGCGATATTTTGACTTAATTATCTTCATTTCAGAAAATACAGACTCGCACAAGTAAGTTGACCCAAACATTGCCGTCAGTTGAAGGGCGATTTGCCTTAGATTCGCATATTTATCCTCAGATATAAAACACCAGAATTTTGTATCAGATGCTGTGGCTTTGAGATGTATATCTGATATAATCTGCACTAACTCATTTTCAACAGAACATCAGTCCATGTTAAACTGACTTGCTATTTCAGTAGCTAATTCCTCAATGTTTTTACACGAAAAAGGATAACTCATAAATGATGCGATATTTGCCAATTTACTGAAATCATAAAAACGTATTTCGAATTGGCCCAAAATATTTGATAATTCTGCCTTATAAATATCATAATTCAACTGAGGGATCCTTGCTTTCAAAGACGGAAAATTTTTCAGATCCTTTCTTTTCAGTTGATCTATCATAAGTTGCAATTTACTTTTGAATGAGTTTATTGCGCTAATCATCTCAATAATAGTTTTTCCTTTACCTTGAAGCTCCAAATTAATGGTGTTTAAATGCATTGTGATGTCTGTCAAAAATGCCAAATCAGTCAGCCATTTTTCGTTTTTCAGCATCTGAGTGTCATCACCTCTTTCGTCCAGAAAAGCTGTTATTTCGGGCAATAATTCTTGAAACCTTTCTAGGAATTTTCCGCGACTCAACCACCTGACGTCCGTGTGAAGAACTAAATCAGTGTATTCAGCTGACTCACTATCTTCCAACTGCAATTTAAAGAGCCGTCGTTGCAAGCTACGTGCACGGATAGAATTCACAATTTTTATTGCAATGCCCATAATCTCCTCCATGTTTAGAACTTTTGAACACAAAACTTGTTGATGTATAATGCAATGGAAGGAGAAAAATGAAGGGAAATCATCATTGGCTCGACACAATGCCACAAAACCGTTTTCGTTTCCAGTCATTGCTGGTGCTCCATCGGTTGTAATGCACACTAGTTTATATAATGGTAGCTTGTAGTTTGTTACAAAATTGAAGAAAACGTCATATATATCTTCGCCACGGGTCTTTCCTTTCAGAGGAATCATTTTCAAAAACTCTTCCTTAGCCGACATGTCATTGAATATCATTCGAATAAAAATACAAAGCTGGGCAGTGTCTGTCATATCGGTGGATTCGTCGAACTGTAAAGAAAAGTATGTACATTCCATGATATCATGTTTTAGTTTATCTGCCATGTCCTGACTCATGACTTCAACACGCCTTGTGACAGTCGGACGAGATAACTGAAGTTCTCTAATAGCAGACATAATCTCTGTTTTATTTTTAAAATCTCCAAATAAAGTCTCACCCGCTTCATAAATGCTTCCTTCACAACTAATCCATCATCAAATGGTTTCTTGTGTTTCGCCAATATATGAGATATTTTAAATGATGCGATCGTTGCAGCTTTTGATTGTTTGGCTGGTCTTGTGAACATGGTTTGTTCTTTTTTCAAACAAGTTATCAAATCACGTACTTTTCATTTTCTTAATTCACTCTGTGACGGAAAATCCTTTTCATAGTTTTTATGAACCGTTTTATGATGCCTCTCTAAGTTCCCACGCTTAGGTATTGCAACTGACGCACGGCAAATGAGACAAATGCACTTATCCTTTACCATACAAAAGAAAAATTCTTCCTCCCAATCGTTATTAAAATGATAAGTTTTACTTTTCTTCGCCGCACTCATTTTGGACTATTTATTAATAAACTTTGTATCGATGTATCGCCTTCAAGTTAAAACTCAGACTGATTCCTATTCCTGCAGGCGCAACATTTATATCGGCCCGAACGAAGTCTCTTTCAAACACGCCGCCCGAAGTTTCTAGAAAATCGGCGGGAATACGCGGCTTTTCTTTGACAAGTACCGCGCGTTCCTTTGATAAAGCCGCCTTTTACCGCTAGCAGGGGGTTATTACGATAAAATAAAGTGATGAGGGGTTATTCTGGCCTAATTGTGGATCGAATAAATTTTAGTAGTTTATTCATTACATTTTGTTTTAGTTACCTAAAACAAAATCTGTGAATAGTTCTATATCGGAATTTTTTTCTCGAGATAGACTCAAAAAGCACTCGCGATCGACTTGTCGATCGCGATCGACCGTTTGAGCACCCCTGGTTTATGTGAATGGACTGAAAGACATAGTGGTCGATAAATTTTGTATTTGGATCTTACCGGTGGGCGGAACCTACTATGTTTATTATTAAGATGGCCCAAATATAGATGCAGATTTAAATTTGTAACGTGTGAAACATAGGGACTGTAACAGCATTTTTCAAAAATATTATTAAGAGTTGGCAATATTTGTAAATAGGCGGTGAAAAACATTTCAAATCAATAATAATAGATGCCAAAACTATCGCGCCCAACATAATGAAGCAACATGTATATCCACAGCCAAATTGCAAACAGCAGTGTTTGAGATAAATGGCACATTCAACAGTAGAATAGGGGAAATTTTATGTATGAAGTTCTCTTGAAAATCCGGTGAAGATGAAAAATGTAAACATATCTTCACAACTCTTTTATATTGTTACCGGTAAGATTCTAACCTAAAAATATCTAATATTTACATTTCAATTTTTGTATGAAAATTATTTTCTTACAATTTTTCAACCACTATCTTAAAGATGGAGCATCTGAAACACAAAGAATATATTTAACTTGTTTCAAATCAAATGTCAATTCACATCGTAGGTTAATATTTATTACCTACTTATGGCTTTGAATGAATACAAAATATTTGAGACAGTATTTTATCAAAATAAAATCTGAAAAATGTTATCTAATAAGGAATTTTTGTTTGACATACATTACAAAAAAAAACCGGTCAAGTGCAATGTACGTTGATTGTTTTTAAAATAAAAAATTTTGTTAGGGTGGTATAAAATGATCAGTGACTTCACAAAACACATCCCAAATGAGTTTTCAACAAAGTTTGTTTCCAATCTTTACTGAAAACTGGTGACCTTGAAATTTTGTTTTTTTAAATACCAGATAAATTATTAAAGGTAATGATAATTTTCGTTCAATCTATACCCCGTGGAGAATATTCCAGAATTTTTTCAAAATTTTTTGATCAGTACTTTTCGAGATAAGGTAGGGGACAGCGATTTTTCACGATTTTTTAAAAGTAATACGAAGAAAAGTGTGCGCAAGTATTACATTTATATATATATATATATATATATATATATATATATATATATATATATATTTTACTATATATATATACATACACTATATAGTAAAATATATATTTTTTTTTACTCGTGTTTCAAAACGAATCACAAGTCAAAATTTATGTTACGGTGATATAAAATGATCAGTGACTTCACAAAACACACCCCAAATAAGTTTTCAACAAAGTTTATTTCCAATCTTTATTGAAAATTGATGACCTTGAAATTTCTGTTTTTTTTATGTACCAGATAAATTATTACAGGTAATGCACTCGTGATAATTTTCGTTCAATCTACATCCCGTGGAGAATATTCCAGAATTTTTTCAAAATTTTTTGATAAGTACTTTCCGAGATAAGGCGGGTGGACAGCGATTTTTCGCGATTTTTTAAAAATAATACAAAGAAAAGTGCGCGCAAGTATTACATTATATATATTTTTTTTACTCGTGTTTTCACAAGCTTTCCTTGACACCACACTCGATTACCTAGTAAAAAAATTTTTTTTTCACTTCCGATTTCACCCCCCAAAACTAACCCCTTAAGTCAAAATTTAACTTTCAAAACTACATGACTCTGATGAGGCCATCAATTCCTACATTACTACTAAATTTCAACTTTCTATGACAAATAGTTTCGGAGAAAATCGGTGTGACAGACGGACAGACAGACAGACAGACACCGAAGTGATCTTATAAGTGTTCCGTACGGAACACTAAAAACAAATGACTGTTCAAGAATAAATAATTTTACTTACCTGGAACAATGTAACCTTCTTTTTTAAAATGTTTAGAGCAAACTTTAGCATCAACTGAGATTTTTCGTTCAATTCGAAGAACTTTTTTCCACACTTCCAGTCTGTCAACTTTTTCCACTTGCCCAAATGCATTAGTAATGTTTAAAAACATTTAAATCTACATTTAAATCCTTTTGCAGGCGACTTTCAGAATTGCAAACACATCATAAAAGTCTTTTTTTTTTGATTTTTCACGAAAAGCAAAAATTTCGGTGTTCATTTTTAAGAAAATTTGTAATTTATGCTTATGACAGATTTCAAAATTCACCTCAAGTTTAATTCCTGAAAGAACCGCGAGATGTCGTATTGAATAGGTAAGATCCTAATAGTGCTACGTCTGAAAATAAGGCTCCTTTGAGTAAGTTCAAATCTTTTGTCAGGGATTCAATATTTAAGCACTACTAACCGTATGAAAATTCGATGTTTATAACTTTCTTTTAATTCTGTAAACATGGCTTACATAATCACTCTCTTTGAGGATAACTTAAAAGTAGGACTTCCGTCTATGGTACATGTATCATATTATTCTTTGGGCCTCAAACAATAAAATTCTTTTTGGAACACTCTCTTAGCATAACTAAAACCTTAGTCATTAAATTGGGCATTATGAATAGTTCAAAATTCATTAAGAACCTTTTTACGTTATAACAAAAATTTCCTCTGAGCACCAATTTAATACAAATTAATTACGTAATATTTCTAATAATCCTTTTCAAAAGATTTGGTGGAAAGTATACTTTATCTAGGCCTTAGTTCATCGTATAAATATTTAGTCTACATCTATTTTTCACCTTATGCATAGGAACTCTCTACTCACCGGAAGATGTTGTTTAAAATAAATAGATCAGTACACCTGTTAGATGAGAAAACTAAAATAATAATTTGCTTTCAGTTAAGCTAGTACATATATATATATATATATATATATATATATATATATATATATATATATATATATATATATATATATATATATATACATAGTCAATTTAGATCAGTGCTGACTTGAAGATACCTTTCTGAGTGAAGAATTAAGACACTTGAGTGCACACATTAGCATTATTTTCTAAAAATTGTATCACGGTTATTTTGTACTACAGTTTACATCCGAGTACCCAATGTTCCTTTGAACTGCATATATTAGAGGTGAAGAATTATTTTCTTTCAGTGTGGCCAATTGGTTAGGATACTTACGGAACTCATTGATGCAGGAATATTGTCTTCGTTAGTTTTATTCCTTCAGATGTTTCAGTGGCTTCTAATAAATATAAAAAGTTAGAGTGACGCCTAATGCCTCTGGTAGATAACAATAGTTTCAATAGTATTAAAAGAATTTTTCCTGATTTCAATTGAAAGTAATATATAATAACAGACCTTACCTTTATTTTACCTGACTTATTAGGAGAACTTTTCTTATAAGTATACTTCTTCTAGATTTATCCTGTATCTATTTAAAAAATGATGCTGACGTTTCGCCGGTCATCTTGACGGCTTCTTCAGAGCTTAATACGAGAACCAATTTCCTAGGAATTTATCACGAAACTATATTAATTCTGCTTCCACATGCCTTTTTATATCAGTGGACCAGGTTGGGAGATGAGCGAAGCTTTATGAATGATCAGTTTCCAAATTGGGGAGAGGCAAAAACCAGTATCATGCTTAAGTTTATTGAAATGTTTAGATATTTCGATGTACTCTCGAACTTTCCTAGGATAGAAAAAGAAATTTGTTCCAAGGATCTTTGATTAGTCAGAGGGAATCTGGTGTTTTATTTCTTGATGGTGTTCTGCAAGTGCTAAAATGGAAATGTTACGAAGACGTACTGTTCTTTGACGTTCCTTAATTCTAGTACATATTTTTCTGTCCGTTTTATCAAAATCGGTTTTACCACAGCTACATGGGATACTGTAGATTCCTAGATATTCGAGGGAAATCTTATCTTTAACAGATCTAAGAAGTGAGAATTTTGGGCATGTACAAAAACGTATTATTATTTTATGTTTCCGTAGAGGTTTCGAAATGCATTTTATGACATTCTTAATATATGGAATGACTAAAATCCCAAGCGACTGATCTGCTCTGCTTCTAACCTTTGGAGACACCTGGACAAATGTATGTTTTATGAATGGAGCATTTTATATCTCGGTACTGAAAATCATTTGATTGAAGAACGGAAGTAAGATACTTTCATTCTGACTGAAGAGATTATGGTTGAGTGATACAGCTCTATGAATAAAGAAATTTATTAAGCCCATTTTAAGCCTATTCAAAGTGAAAAAAAGAACTATTCGTAACCTTAATTTGGACATTTATACTTAATTCTTACTTTTATAGGCCCAAATATACCTCTACTATAACCAAATTAATCATTTTGTTTTTTTTTATTTTATAACAGTAATAAAAATTATTTTATTTTAGACAGCCTGCATACTATATCTTACATATATTATCTATTAATACGTACCGATATTTTTTGTAACTTATTAACACTATACACTTTTGGACAAAAGTTTCCTACTGCTGATATCAGTTGCTACTTAGACGATCAGCACAGAAAATATATTTATGGGTACAGAAAGTCGACGTGAAACAATACTTCGCGGCAAAACGAAGCTGGCTAGCTACCTCCGGATCGTTAAAATGTGCCTCGTTGAGTATTTCAAAGATACCATACATATTTTTCCCAATTATTGTGACATATAATACAACTTCTACTTGGGCGGCATCTCAGAGAAACTCGACAAGATATATTTTAACGATTCGACGGTAGTCGGACGGCTTCAATTTGCACTGACGTTTTATTCCACCTATGTCTTTCTGTAGCGACAGCTAGATCTTCTGTGCTATAGTCTTCTTTTATTAGTAGGATACAGAGAATAATGAAAACACTATCTGAACCCATACATACGGGTATATTAAAACCATTGCTATCTAGCAGAGCTACCAACAGCTAAAAATACACTGGCTATACTATCAATATTGCTGTCTATAGGACACTGGGTGTTACATTAAAGAATAATCCCCCACAATATTGCCATTGCCATTTACCAGCAGCCAAACAGTTTGGCTGTTGTTAAAGATTTTGACAGGATACATAACCACTCAGATCCAGCAATGGCGAACAAGCTACTCGTAGAAGGCTAGATTATAATGTGTAGTAGGGTAGACTTGTACCGTGTCGACATCAAGCCGATAATTGCTGTCATGTAAGAACATCCTACCTGCTACCTAATAGATTTTGGTACCATTTCGGCATGTAGGCCCACTTCGATATATCCATCTAAGAGAGCCTTACTTACAATCTTTTCCTCCACGTTAGTATGGGGTTAACAATGCAAAAATCTTGTTTCTTTTTACAATGAAGCAGAAACTTTAAACAACCTTCATATATTCGAGTTCGCTACTGGTATTCTTAGAGACGCATAATAGATTGAAAAAAAATTGCATACGAGAAACTCTCCATCTCTTGGACATAAATGACACATTGGCCGACAATGAGTACACCAATTTCGAAAATTTTTCAGTTTCCAAAATTTGTACCTTCTGGCATCCGTCGAAGGGCTGTGGCACTTAAATTATGAATTGTGGTTGACTGTCTTCGAAGAAAACATATCTTGTAACCTTCATTATTCGTCAGGTAGATGTCAGCTACGCACATCATTAAAGATTTTGATATGCCTGCTTATAGAGAGCAAATGGTAAAAGTATCCATTTTTAGTCATGTGCTAGCCTTCTAGACATATAACTTAAAAAAATAAACAAATATATATATATATATATATATATATATATATATATATATATATATATATATATATATATATACATATTATATACATATTATATATATATATATATATATATATATATATATATATATATATATATATATATATATATATATATATATGTGTGTGTGTGTGTGTGTGTGTGTGTGTGTAATTCTTATATTTGTTAATACAAAATAATTCTATTTATTCACTCAAAAGTAACGAGGGCTGGAAAAAAATAGATCACTTATCTTTTGGTAAACTGTACACTAAGTTTCATTAAAATAGGTTGCCAGCTTGTCATCCTCCTCGTAAGGGAATAATCAGAAATCTGATTAGAGCATCTCGCAGAATAATAACAACCGTGGCACTCTCTCCTTAAAAAGAATATAAATATTTCATAAATACAACAAAAATAGAACGCCCTGTATAAAAAACTTTGTTATTTTTTTTATCAATAACTATCTGTTTATTTTATTCTGAAGCGAACATCAATAACCTGACTATGTAAATATTAATAACGCCTTTGTGCCATGTCTATGGAAACTTAATAGAATCTAAGGTAAATATAATTTTCTATATGAAGTGTTGTTATTATTACCAAACAAAAGATTTACTTCACCGTTCTAGCAGAACAAACAATTATTGTTTCAAAATATTTCCGTTACTAAAAGTATGTATATTTTCAATAAATATTTTTGATACATTTAGTTTCTCATTGTTTGGTTTCATTTTATTAAATTTGTAGGGTCTACCTTAGACGAAGCTTTTCAACGTATTTGTTTCCTTTTCAGATTATTTCTTCTTGTATATTTCCTTTGTATATGTATCTTGTCGTATCATTTTCGGACCCATGTCGCATCTGGAAGTCATTCGCCACTTTTCATTGAGTTTTAGTATTTACTTAATATTAGATACTTTCCGTTATATTTTGAAAAGGAAATTAGATCAAAACCGGCACTGGTATTCAGCTGTTACCAAGCGGATTTCCAAATTGAAAAAATAAAAATAAGTACAATATTATAAATGATATGTGTCTTTTATGAGAAATAAATTATGTATATATTTATAAATTTTGTATAATGTTTACATTATTATGAGATTTATTCTTGATTTTAATTAGTATAATGAATGAATGAAATTTTAACCATAATTATCTGTAGTTGAAGGGTGTGGAAAGATTACAGGGGTGGCATCTTGCATGCTATGTTATCAATCCTGTTTGGGATTTTTAGAGTCGAGAAATCTAAAAATTGCGTTATGTTTACCATATTTTCAATTATTTATGATCCCACTTTTAAAAGAGCATAATGATATGAAAGAGAATTAGAGCAGTTGCGACTTCATATATATGAGCTGTACATCCTTTTCGAGTTCTAAAATTGAAGGATTAGGTGAATTGTGTTATATTTTGATTATTTTCAATTAGTTATAGTCGGGTGCTCCGTATATGACATGACATCCATCCGTTTCAGGGTTCTTGGATTGAGGCATTGTGTTTTTTTTTCACTATTTTCTATTAGTGTGTTAAACGACTGGAGAATGAATTGGGCTAATTGCTCCATATATTTCATATTATTCGAGTAAATAGTTTTCAGGGTTCGTAAAATAGAAGAATTTAAAAATTGTGTTATTCTTTCATTATTTTCAACAATTTGTAGTCAAACATGTAAAGGGTTAAATGAGTGACGAAAGATCTTAGAGTATGTTCTATATATATCGTAATATATGCCTTTTTGGTATTATTGAAGTGAAGGAATTTGACAATTCTTTATTTTTTATTATTTTTAATTATTAGAATTAAACACATAAAATGTTAGAGGGGTTGCAAGCTCTTTATCACGTTGTATATCATTCTCGTTATGTTATTATTTTCCATTATTTAGAGTCAAATATATAAAAAGTTAAAGGAGTGAGGAAATATCTTGAAGGGGTTATTCTTTACATATTTTAACGCACCGAGATTTGACTGCCTGTCACTTTTCTTTAAAAAAATAGCACTATTCTGCTTTTCGCTTGCTTGTGTAGGAAAAAACAGTGAATTATAAATAAAATTATTCATTCATACATTAGAATTGGAACATGAGAGAAGTAGGTTCTAATATTTTACGATTAATATCTCAGTATAACTTACCATATCCTTCTTGAAAATATTAAAAAGTAATAATTATTCTTTGCTGTAAGAAATCCATATTCTATAATTATTTCCAACTTGTATGGTAAGTCCTGGGTAAATAATTTTACTAAATATTTTATGTAAAACAAGGTAAGATGGCAGCAATTTTAGGTCACGTGGGCAGTATTCAACTTTCTACTTTGTTTTATTTTTCTGTATTTCTTGTATCTTACAACAAGAAATCGTCAGAAGTGGCCTGTTTATGTCTAGCTAAAGCACTGTGAGCTCTTTACATAATTTAAATTTATAATCTATACAAACAATACATCTTAATTCAATAGTAACAAATTTATACCACATAAAACGGAAAAATATAATAAAATGTTTTTAGATTAAAATGTCGCGGCGTAGACGCTCTGATGCTCACTCTCTTGGTTACCTGCACCGGTATCCAACTACGTAGTTTTTTTTCCACCAGCGTCAGTAGTAGAGTCACTTCACTCTAATTTAAATTATCATAATATGCAGTATTTCACAAAAACATGTCATGTACCCTATATATTAAATTTGAATTCTCTTTAAAGTACTAGGTAACAACAGATCGAAATTTAATTATTTGCAGCCTTGTTGCCGCATTTAATTAATTTTTAATTCTTTCAGGAAATATTTTATTAACCAAATCTAATCGACGATTTGTTAGCAAACAAACAATTAGTACAAAAACAGAATTTATGTTGATAGTTTCTTGTACAAGAACAAATTACTTACCTCTACGGGGAACATTAGCTCTACATGCTTATATGCTTAGGTATCACAATACGCTCAGGTATGACTAATACAGAGCTCTAATAAAATCTTCCCAGATTATCAAGCTCTGGGTAGCATTATACGTTCCCCAAGAATTTTCAGACAATTTGCACGGTTATAAGTAGTACTGATTCGCCACAATCTACACAAATATTTACTGGGTTCCAAACAATTGATGTTGTGTTTTTCTTCTCCTATTGATAATAGAATTATGAAAACTGTTTAGACGGTGTTTATTTGCGATTGTCTTTGCACTTGTACTTTCAAATTCTTAAATTTTTCAATCTTCTAAATGTAATTCTCCCACAGGTTATTTTTCTTAACATCATAACATCGAATAACGTTGTATCCATGAAAGATTTACCAACTAATACAATGTGTCATCTAGTATCAGCGACTGTGGTGTGTTAACACAGTTCGACATTAGTAAAGCTTGTAATTGGTTTATTACCTCCAGGGACTATTTGTAGTAAGACATCTTATTCATCCGTAAAAATTCAGTTTTTTTTTTCTCTAGGGTAAGTATCTTAGAAATGATATCGTGTCTTTCCCTACACTCAGACAATATGAATGTCACCTTACTTCCCGTCACTTCCTGTATTTTCCATGTTGTTTGATATCCATATCTATATTGCTCATTCTGCGCAGAGGACTTGGTGTTAATGATTTGGTCATGTATAGTTAATAAGGAGCCTTGTACCAGGATCATATTATTTTGTTCTTGTTTTTGTTTGTTTGTGAACGGTTATTGCTTTCTGTTAGACGATTTGAGTTCCCAGTTACTGATAACACTATTAAGTAAGTTTGCTAAAAATTTGGTTACCACCTACCGAGGCCATGAATAGGTACCTCCTGATCTAACAAATAGTGATGATGTTAAAAATATTCATAGCGTATAAACCAAACAACAAAAAGGAATAAAAAGGTATTAGTTAACATATACCATAAATTATTCTAGTTTTGAAGATTATGTAGAATATTCCTGGCTAAATATATAAAAAGAACTATATACTACAGGAAGTTCTTCTGATGATGTTCAAAATTAATATGTATCTCACTGGCAAATATTAAAATGATTCCTAACACAGAACCTTTTTTAGAAAAAGGTTAACCTCACTCTCCCGGATATGTTTTAGTAAAAGATAGTTGCATAACTAATAAGAAGATAATTTCATAATTAAAACGTTAGAGTTGAAAAATTAATAACGTTTTTACTTTATATAGTAATTATTACGTTTATACGGTTATAAAAAATAAAACAATTACTGACCTCATCAGTCTTTTATACGTAACTAACGCTCAGAAATAGGCTAATAAAATTAAATAGAAGAATATCAATTGGCCTAACTACAACACAGGTATTATTAACAATGAGAGGTTAGATTCAACAGGTAAAATTTTGTTTACAAAAAAAAAGATTCAAACAAGAAATATACACAAGTTGACAACGAGGCCATATGTTATAAGAAAACCGGCGTGGGAATCCTACACAATAAAACATATTATAAAGGTTTATATAAATACCATGTAGCTTCATAAAAACTCTGAAATTTTCATCTATCCCTACACATATTTGCAGATATTTTCATGAGTAAACTCATTTGGGTATTTTTCGCTATAAGACGGTAGCTTTTGTTTGCCTATTTGGTGGTAATAGTGAATTTTATGTTCTCTTAGCCCCAACGGTGTCCTCTTCGCATATTTTCCGGGGTAGCATGGCAGATTCGGCAAGCTTATAGAGTATTGGCTTAAGTTTATTATTTGCTGATATAGATACCTACCTATCCTCGGTATTCTTGATGCTGAGGTAGCATTGTCTTTCAGTGGCCCTTTAAGGGTCGTGTTTCTGTACAACTCGTCCACGGAAGTGTTGCTCCGGTTCACAATTCAGAATAAGTAAGTATTGTAATTATTATCAATTTTATTCAAAATAGATTAGTTTCATATACATACATACAAATTTTGCGCTAGCAGGTAGTTAAAAAATTAAGTAGAAAGAGGCTTTCGAGGGTACTGTACAACTTAAGAATGTTCTTAATTGTACAACTCAAGGATGTTCTTAAAATCTTTATGACAAGTTTGGACTGTTGATTCTCTAATTAAAAATACTATATTACACAAGAAATATAGATACCAAAACTATGAGAGTTTCCTCTCTTCCTTGAATTTTAAAACATTCCTTTTTATTTTTTTTTACGGATTTATATTCGCTATACTTCTAAGAATCATTAAAAAAAAATTTAAGAAAATTCCATCTCATTACAAAGTTATAGCATTAAATGTGAACTGGCGTCGGATTGAGACCGCTACCTGCCTCAGTGCAATATCTGCAATATTACTCAGTTATTTTTCAATATTTTTTTAACTTATTTTTAAATCTTAATAATTACTTTTTCTCCAAATGTTGAGCGATTTTTTAAATTTGTCTAATAGACAATTTTTTATAAATAATTAAACATACATTTTTTTGGTCGAAAATTACATACTAAAGCTTGAAACACCGTAATTTTTTTATTTTTGAAAAAAAAAACCTTCGATAATTTTTACCAACTACATTATGTTATTTTACAAGTTTACAAATAAATTGCACATTGGATTATTTTTTATAAAGTTATCCTGCAGACCAGGACGCGCGATAGTTTTCATCAGTAGTCCATTTAACCCGATAAAAAATAATATTAACATTTAAAACATATTAAAAAAAAAAAAAATTCTTATATTTTAAAGTACAATAAAAATCGCCATTCTTTTGTATTATACATTTAATATCCTTTAAAATATTTTTTTTTAAATACACTTACTTTTTTTTGCAGCGCCCCTCATTTTTCTTTTAACATTTACCCGGTAGTTATATTCTATATTAATCATTTAGTTAAATTATGTAGGTTATCTATTACAGTCTGTAATTATGACTTGACTATCAATCTTCTAATATCCAAATAAAAAAAAAAGACAATTAGAGCATAACCAAAATTCGCCTAATTTGACTGTCACTAAAGTGGCAAATTAGGACATTGACGGGTGTCTGTTGGCATTTCTAGATAGGCTACAAAACGCGTAAATTTAACTTACATGGTTTAGATACTATAACTAGTCAAGGTGTAAAAAATGTACGTCTTAGATGCCCGTACCTCGAAAAAGTTGAGCCTTGACTTATAGTACCGTACGTATTGGTAGTCAAATTTCTATATATGGTAAAAGAATAGGACGTTCCGTTTAAAATAAAAAACTAATGCCAATTTGACATTTTAACATACTCTCATTAATATTAATAAAATAAAAATTTTGCTTGACGTTGATGTTGAAATATTGTTATTGTTATTATGTTAATATTATTTCGGACACCTAGTACAACATTCGATATCGAACATACATATTTTTTGATATAATGCTAAAGCAAACACCAAGAAAGCTATTATATTTATACTGCCATCCGGAGACGATTTTAAAAACTGAAAAGTTTATTTGTCGTAATAATCTATGATCATTTCTCTAGGATTTGGAAACTCTGATGTCCTCGTAGCATCGCAATATAGGAGTAATATAAGCCATTTAAAAAAATATTTTATTAAGGAAAACTTATACATATAACGTACTTTGATTCAAAAAATGACAAGCCATTTTACATATTTTTTCTAATCTAATCGCATCATTTTTTTAATATTTGTTATTATTCAAAACATTTTAAGGTCATTTTTAATTCTGAACACAACAAGCTGTATTTAACTATTCTGACTAAATTTATTATCATTTTAAAGTTATTATGCTTTTCTGTCTTTATTTGAAATACGTAAGGAATAATTTGAAATAATCACCACTAGTTTAAATCGAATTATTAAAGCTAAAGCTTAATAACTACCAAACAAGCAAAGCCAAATTTCAAGTATCTCTTTACATAATGTTCTCGCAATTTACGGAAATTGCCAGGCTAAATATAGGTTCTTCCTAATTTATGACATTGTGTAATTAAAAGTTTCTTTCCATTTCATTATCAATTTATTAGATGTCACCAAACAAAACAGAAACGTGATGTTCAATAATCATGGCGACTGTAATATATCGTTGTTTATAAGTCTTATTTTTCTTTTTTTCTATGAGGTAAGCTATTATTGTACTCATCATCCCAATTTTCATATAAAAATCTAGTAAATCGTCTCTTCAAACTTATATTTTTCGCTGAAAAGATGCATTTATGCACCATCAGTTGCGATCCTCGCCGGCAAAACAACATACAGATAAAACCATGAGAATGTAACGCATATTCAAAATGTTATATTTATCTCTGGGAAATACTTAATTAGTATACATGACTGAGTACTCGTAAAGATATTTTGGTTTATAAGATGTCGATCTTTGAGATATTTTTAGCTTGTACTTAAAAATTATGTTCTGCATTTGTTCAAAAAAATCCTGAGTATGAGATTATGGGTAAATATGGGTTATTGCGTATTTTGCTTTTTCTTCATTGATATCCATACCAACTTTAGTAACGTTCTATAGCCTTCTCTTGTGTTGCCTGTCATAATGTGCCTATGATATTATTTTTATTTGATTGGTCAATATATTTTTCCTATCAATATTTTTGCAGATATTAAATCTCCCTTTTTTATCCTTTTATTAAACGAATCCGTTGTTATTCCATTGCATCTTACGTTGGCACTTATCTTTTCCATGCTCATTTATATTATTATTCTTAGTTTTTTGGTATTAAAATAACCGAAGGAAAAACAAAATGAAAATAGGAAAAAAAAAGGTCACAGATACCCAAGACCACCTAAAGACACAAAGATAGCAATTCAAAACAGTTACCTTCTTTAACGGTCTATGAGTGACAATAAGAAAAACGGGAAATAAAAGAGTGGGAGAAAAGATCATTTAGTAAGAATAGAGCACAAGTGAAAAGCGAGGCATATAAGACGCTGATAAAGTGAATTATTGCACACGCCATGCAAACAATAGCAATAAGCAAACAAGAAGAAGACAATTTAAAAATAATGAAGATACGGATAAGGAGAACCATCTTCGGATCAATCTTAACAGACCGGGCACTGAGATGGAAAAAAACCATAAAGTAGAGGAAGAGTTCGAAGAAGAAACCATTATAAGAATGATAATATATGAGAATAATAATAATATTTACAATAGGTAGGGTACATGATGCGAAGAAAACCAGAAGAAATGTTTAAGAAAATAACTCAGTGTATCTCAATCTGTTCCAGACACCTAGTAATGCCGAGGAAAAGATCCAAGGATATAGTGGAAGAAGATACAAAGCCGATGGTGATCAAAAACTGGAATTCAAAATGAAGTGGGGAAAAAATAACTGTATCAGCTAAGATCCATAACAGGTTTTAAAGCTGATGAACAAAAACTCATAAGTAATAACGCCGTAGTCATAATCTGACAGCATTGTAGGGCTTTATGATGATGATGGGTTATTGAGAATCTCCAGTCCAAGAGAGTAAATTGTTTCTAATAATAAACAGTTTTAATGTACATTTAAAAATGTGATTTTGTTGTTAGAACCATAGAACAATAAATAGTTAAAAAATATTCATACCTTACTTTATTGAAGTAAATTAATAATCAATTTTTGTAGATATTTTTATGGAATCTTCATTTCTAATAATGCTATAATTCATGTTTTGTTAACTTTTGTGCAGTTAGATGAAAACTTAACATAAAATTCCTTAAACTTTTGAGGCAAAGCTAGCGCCAATACTAAGTATCCTACGCCTAAAATAACTGGTTAAATCCTATTAACTGTTATTTTATTACTTCTTCTCTTTATTATTTTTATAAGAATAGGTAACAAAGTTAGGTCGTTATCATATTCAAAGTATTAGATGAATTTTGAATTTATAGTTCATATTATTCAGTTATTTGTTATATATCCGCTAGCCTACATCATAAAAAAACAATTTTTTTAACAAATTACTTATGTCAAAAAATAGTAATATTTGAGTTTGTTGGATATATCAACATTTACCATAATACCCTTCTCTTATATAAAAATATATTTTATAGGAAAAATCATTTATCGTTGCTAATTTTTTACTTTCGGGAAGACTTAACTAATTACACTAGGTTAAAAGAATAGTATTTAATTAGTGTGGTAGTAAATTAAGGGGGCAAGATCTTCTGTATAGTGTATAATTTTTACCATATAATATGTAAATAAAGTTCATTTTCATGGTTTAGTAAAATTTAAACTTTTAGGTTATGATCATTTTTCCTATGTGCACCTTACACTATTTTCTGCGATATTATACGCCAGTGGTTGAACACAATTGAATTTTGAATCCATTCCAAGTAGTCCAACTACAAAAAAAAATATTTTTTTATATTCTTTCCCAAAGTAGAGGTAGTTCAATGCTATTATTATATAGGTTTTTTATTTTGTCGTTTACAGAGAGCAACCTGTCTATGAAAACACATATATCTAACTCTTAGAGCTGGGTCGTTCTATACATGATCACAACAACTATTTTATACTACTATGCCAATTTAATAACTACTTGCTTTATGGCTGCAACGTGCACTATTTATTGCAACTTTTACAATCGACATTAAAAGAAAAAAGGAGGTTGTTAATATAATATAAATTGACGCGTTGAACTAAACGAATTTTTTCGAAAGAAGTACTCTTTGTTCATCATTTTATATAGTTTGAAGTTGTCGCGTTATTTGTTGGTAAATAATAAATGTAAATTTAAAAATCGATGTGTTCAATTAGGTATAAGATATCAGATTATTTGAATAATATCCGACATTAAAAGCAAAATAATTCGTGAAAAAAACTTCTTCAGGATCCCCATTAGAAGTACTAAAGTACAAGACGAAAAAATATTAACAATCTTACTTTTATATAATTATAATTTAAGAGGAACATATTTTAACACTAATCTTAATAAATAAACTATGGTTATGCGCATATTTTTGTAAAAATTATAGAATCGTATTTAAAAATTACAGTACTATATTTCGTCTCTTACCAAGAAATGAATTTTAAATTATACGATATAAGGAAGCAAGTTCACAAAACAGTTTAAATTATTAAAACTGTATTTATATTGTTGGATTTCTAAATTCGACGAAATACTCGTAAGAACGAAATATACTTTAATAACTAACTTTATTAACTATTATCACAAGTTAATTAATTATGTTCAGAAACCCGCAAAATGACTTTTTTATTATTTTTTATCTAGATGGTTTAATCCTTGCTACGGTATAAAAATATCGATTTTTTGTATATCATTTGTATCATGTTTACTAAAAAATACAAGGTAAGCATTGCTGGGTTACATGCATGATGGTGCTGACCATGGATCTGCTTTATTGATATTCTGAAATATACCTGGCCTACTGTTTTAATGCTCGTCGAGTACTAAACCTTTACTACGTAAAAGTTTAGCGCCTTACTGTTTTTGGAGTATTTTTGCAGACGCACACTGTAGATATTCGTTGCTATGAGAAAATAATAAACATTTTCAGGTTAGAATAAATTAAAAACTGGGCAAATGGTTACTGCAACTAATGGCGTCAATTTGGGTTAATATCTGAAAACATTTACCAGCCTCGAGGATAAGTTTACGGGTAGTTTTAACTGACAATAGCCTACGAAGTCGCAACGACTAAACCTTTCTTATAAAAACATGGCTTATCATTTTCTGAATCGCATAAACATAACATAAATTTCTTCAGTAATAAGTGTAGCAACAATACGAATTAATTAAAAGTAAGTGGGTGTTTAAATGTTCTTTATTGTCTCTAAAATAATACTTAAATGGCTTAGAGTTCTTACAACTAAATATAACGTATTGTATTTTATTTGTAAACGTATTATGTGCCATTTCTCCGTATCTTTAATTAGAAATCTTAGGAATAATTCTTTGAAGTCGTGAAATATGTAAGTAGGTGTAGAAGGTAAAGAGAAATTTCAAAGATACTATCACATAATATAAATTCAGTTTGAAGACATTGATTTGATGAATAAAATTTATTGACAAAAGTATCTTTTTAATATAAATAGAACTCTATTGTTGGTTAGAAATAGCTGTCTTTAATGTTTCATTATGTAGACAATTTAGTAAACTAATCTACATTTCTTCAACAGCAATTTGATGTTAAACTAAGTACCATTACGGTGATTTAAATATCTAATCAAAATTAAAGGATGATTAGACCTAATGTTTCAATTTTATCCGATTTAAAGAAAATCCTAATGCCGCACTATATATTTATTATGAGTATGTTGGTGTGCTCATAATAACTTTTACTATTTCATAAATAAATAAATATTGATTATTAGAAATATTGATTAAATATGACAGCCATAAAAATAAAATGACTCTTATATTTTGTATTGCTATTTCGTAAAAGCTCTATACTTTAATGGGGTTTCCGATAAAAATAGGTAAGGAGATTTGCTGGAAATTTTATATACACTTAGAGAGAAGCAAAAATGAAAAATAACCACAAAACAGCTGTCGTTTCCAAATATTTTAAATTATTCATTTCATTTAAATAAGAGCTAATTTTAAAATTCCATTTCACACATGCGCACACGCACATACACGCACACACACGCATACCCACGCACACACACACACACACAAACATACAAACACACACGCAGTCGCAGGCGCACGCACACGCACGTGCTCACGTACACGGGCACGCACGTACACAGGCACAGGCACACGTATGCACGCATACCGATTGTACAAGTTCTTATACTCTTAAACAATATTCCACCTCCGTTTGCTTATTGCATAAGATGTTTTTTTACAATAATTCTTTTAAATATGAAATATATGGCCCCCCATATGCCTTAAATGTGAACAAGTTTTTATAAAATCAAGAGAAAAATATGGATATGAGATCTATAACAAATATTTAAGAAAAAAATAAACCGATAAGTAAATAAATGTATTTATACTAATGAACGTCACATGTGTAGCAAAATTATCAAAGATGGAGGTGATAAAGTACCTGAACGTTATAATCTAACAGGTATTTATAGAGTATACCTGTCACATTCTAAATGTAACTTACATTTTAAAATACCCTATTTTATTCCGATAATATTACATAACTTATGAAGTTATTATTCACATTTATTTATCAAAAATTTGTCAAAACAATGAACAACTAAAGGTAATAGCTGAAAATAAAAAAAATATATATATTTTATTTCAAAAATATATTGATGTATATTCAAATTTGGATAAACAAACTAGAAAATCAAAAAAAAAACCGTTTTGTATTAGGTTCATAGATGCCTTTCAGTTCTTATCATATTGTTTATCAAAATTATCTGTCTAGAAATATCAAAATTTTTTCATGAATGATCTATGATAAAACTAAATGAAGATACATTACCAGAATATGTGGCGGCCCGTGGCTCCGTGGTGTAGTACTTTGCTTACTGTGCAGAAAGTCGAGAGTTCAATCCCATAGGTCGGTATACTCATTTATTAATTTAATTATGTATATTTAGCCTAGCCACATACATAAGTCGTAGTTGTTTGCTGAAATGCAATAACATCCGTGGCAGCACTACCGCATTGTCTAAAAAGGTGCTGTGAAATACAAGAATGTATGTTTCGGCACGGCAACATTAACGGGTATTATGACATCCTTGCCGATATCCTTGGGATATGGAAAAAGGGTAAAATCCCTACTGAGGCGTGTAGGTGAGCGATAAAAAAAAAAGAAAAAGAAAAGTCTTATAATAACCGATCCAGATATGCTATACTTTAATATTACATCCTTCCGACTTTTGCTTCGAAGCCGTGGCTTCCAAACATATTTTGTAAATATACTTGTTACTACTAAAATGTGTTTATATGATTTATTAAACCCGGCATAGGGTTGCATTTCAAATAAATCAGCTTGCTATAAAGCGTTTAACCCTTTCACAATTGTTGCTCTTCGCTGATTATTTTTTCTAGCGAATTTATGCAATTCTTCAACAACAGTTTCCATTATATTTTTATTTATCTTGACTGTGACGTACTAATGCTTATTCGTGGATACCTTACTTAAATAAAAAACAAAGAAATATTCATTCATTTAACTAGCTGATTAAATCTAGTTTTAATCTCTTTGATATTAGTCTGAAGTGTTTTTAATTTTTACAACTTTCACAATAATTTGAGTCTCTAAATAACTCCGTGTCAAATTATTTGAATCACCTATTGCCTTTACTGTAGAATTTAATTCTTTTCGCGCATATTTCATTGTATTATGAAATTCTTTTCTAGATACAATAACATTAGCCGACCTCTGAACCATCTCATTCAAAGATTTTATTTCCTTATGTTAACTGATCTCACACATTTTTTCATTCAAAGATTTTATTTCCTTATGTAACTGATCTCACAAATTTTTTATTTTTAGTATATTTTTTTATAATTTTTGATCCTGACTTTTTTGTAAAGATATTTAAGAGTATTTATATTCTTACTGCTATTTTTAATTCCTCCTTTACTTCTTTCAACTTATTTGATAATTCTTTTTTAAAAACTTCAATCAGGCTTTTAATCATTTTTAATATAAAATCATTTTCTTTCAATCTTATCGATTTTTTTAGTATTTGTTATAATTATAGTAGCCAAGTTTTCCTTTGTATGTTATTCTATTATAGATCTTACTGCTTGATTTAAAGATATTACCTCTTTCAGTAATTTATCATCTGTATTAGTTGGTATTTTAATTCTAGATTATGTCATTGTGTCAAAACCTCTTAAATTGTTTCACTATTTTTTGTAATATTGGCAAATGGATTGTTGTTTGAAGGTTCTTATACAGTTTTAATTTTTTTCTGTTAATACCTCCTAATTTATTTCGAGAAACCACTTTTACATTGTCATTTTTGTGCAGTAAAAAATTTTGTAGAGTTTCAATATTTTTATTTATGTCATCCTGAACTTAAAATTCTCTTAAAACTCTATTGTTAAGCTGACCTACAAAAATTGGATACTTTAACACTATACCTTTAGAAACAACATTTTTTACTTTATAGATATTTCTTGTATTCTTAGTTATCATTTTGACCTCTGCTATTTCATTTTTAATATCTTTTCCCAAACTATTTAACTGCTTAAATTTCTGTTTCATTGTTTGTACATCATTTTCACATTTTAATATTTTTTGAGAAATGAGATCTAATAACTTCTCTTTTTCTTATACAACATTTTTTATACTTAATATTTCATCAATGGGTTCAGGAATTTTTTTATCTTCTAATAATTTAATTAGAATTATTTTTTTGCAATGTTTTTTTAAGATTATTTTTAAGTAAGGCTAATAATTTTGAATTATTTTCTTTTCAACATATTTAGAAATACTATTCAAATTTTTCAAAATTATATTCTTAATGTTTGAAATTATTAAATTTTACAGTACTCGTGTAACGTTTTGAAATATGATATCCAAACTTATCAAGTATCATTGTATTAATGTATTAAATTACTTGTTACAATTATTTATACAACATTGCCTCATCTTCGTATTTTAATTGTTATAACCGGTGTTTTCTGCATTTGTGGATGCCCTTAATAAACGAAGTCTATCAACTAATTCATTAACATCATTCTGTTTATTATTTTTTAAAGTTAAATTATCCTTGCCCGTTGAAGCTGAAGATACTCTATTAGCTCTGGTTAATTGTCAATAAACCTTAAAACAAATTTGGAACAGGATCAATAATTCTGGTTTTAGTGATAACTTTCTTTTGCAAATACGGCCCTATTATTGTCACATACTCGTATGAACCATTTTCTTGAGCTTTGTTCTTGTTCTTTGGAATCGTGACTTTCACAACATGTATTAGTTCTTTTTACAACATCCACATAATTATCAAGATCGTCTTGTTTATAGCCAACAGGTCCTTTTTTAATAACTCATATAAACTTGCTGCATCAGAATATCTTGTATTTGCAACCTTTACTTCTTTGTTAATAATTCCAAAAGTTTTTATGTTAATCCTAGGTGGAATTTTTCCATTTCCTAATCGTGAACTATTCCATGGTGGTGATAAAATTTATGATGTAGATCTCTTTCACCATCATCAAAATACTGACGCGGTAGTTCATTAAATTGTTCTAACTAATTATTATAAGCTTTCGTGTTAACCTATTTGTCTATTTTTTGTTTCGTCTACTCCAAAATATGAGAAAAATTGTGAGTTGAAGTATAGGTGGTTGTCGCTATAATATTTGTTTACAGTACAAATGTGGTGCTTGAAAATTATTGTTAAGAAATGATGGTATTACATGTGGAAAATTTAGAGTTTTTCGACTCTTCTTGTTTTTTGTGGCGTTGATGTATCAGCAAAAATATCGTTCCCTGTTGATGGTACTCAGCAAACAAATTTTTTCGTCGTGTTGAGGATTCATAAAATTTTTTAAGTGGTGTATACTCTTAGATAAGTTGTTTCACTTTTCCCAAATGTTGAAACTGGTTCTTCTAAAGGTTTCTTCCAGTTTAGATTGGGCTTCAAATTTTACGTTTTTTAAACCATGTGTGTTTAATATCTTTTCAGAAGCATAGTTAATATTTTGTAAAGATTTCTTCTATTTGTATAACTAAATATATGAATCAAATCCTTTTCTATACCTCCCCGACTTTATATAAGAATTCTTGTCTGTCACCAAAAATCCAAATTTTTCTTTCCAACATAATAAAAATAATTCTTTACATCTATTAAATGACATATCAACTTCAACATAATAATCATAAATATGTCTTAAAATTGTATTATCTTGAAGAAATATCACAATTAAAATTGCATTATCACAAATGAGTTGTTTTAGAATGCTGTATGTTTGACATAAATAAAAAAATCTCTTTTCTGATATATTTCAAAACAAAAATAATCCGTTACTATGTTCTGGCTACAACAAACTATATTATCAAATATTATTGTACAGTTTGGTTTTATTTTATATCTTAAAATTATATTTTCTTCATTATCTGATGGTATATTTTGAATAAATATATGAATTTCAAACCGTAAGACGTTAGAATCTTCAATTAAGCTAATAACAGAAATTGTTTTGCCACATCTTAATGGTCTAACAATTAAACTTCTTTTGCTATTTCCATCAAACAGTTTGCCATATTTTCTAAAATTGTTTACTGAAGTATCATGATCTTTACTTGTTATAGAAAAAAGTGACCATTCGATTCTCATAGTGATACATATAGATGTATATATATATATATATATATATATATATATATATATATATATATATATATATATATATATATATATATATAAATATATATATATATATATATATATATATATATATATATATATATATATATATATATATATATATATATATATATATATATATATATATATATATATATATATATATATATATATATATATATATACACACAGATATATATATATATATATATATATATATATATATATATATACAGGGTGCCCCATATGTATGGAATAATGATTCCACAATATTTATTCATCAGTGTATCAGAAAAATGTTTTAAATAAAAGGTATAGGGTGTTATACGGCGCACATATTGACGTTGACAATAAAATGTTTTGAACTGTCAATTCGAAGAAATTACGCCATCTTAAATTTTTTTAAGTCCTACTAAAAATTCTATTTGTCTAACATACATATGTCTAGATTGAACTGTTTCGGAATTATTGCTATTTGAAATTAAGGAGATCAAATTATTTTTTTTTCTAAGCTTGCTTATATCGAACATTTACTGTCAGGTAACAACTTAACACGTTTTTTGACGAAAACGTTTATTGCTGCATTTTGTAAAACTGTAATTTAAGCGAAACTGAAAGAATCACTTTGTTAATGATGGTTGGTGACGGAGACCGTAGGAGAACACAACAGGAGATGTGTGATTTAACTCAGAATATCCGAATCGAGAACCTATTACCCAATCCGTAGTTAGCAAAACATTAAAACGATCAGGTCATATTAAGGATCGTTCTAAATCTGGACCTCCAAAAGTTAAAAGAAGCGATGATGTGCGGAAAGTTAGATGTTTTAATGGAAATTACAGAAAATCGCCATAAAGCACTCGTCAGCTTTACCTAGACCACAACATAAGTAAAGGTACTTTAAATTGCATACTGAATGAAGAAAAATTTCATCCATAGAAACCCATTCTATTGCAAGAATTATCTGAAGATGACTACGATAGACGCGTTGAATTTTGCGAGGTCGTAATGGAACGAATGAATAATGATCCTAACCTAATTCATAATATTGTTTCTGACGAGGCCACATTTTGTCTTAACGGAAGAGTTAACAGGCAAAACTGCCAGTACTGGTCTACTGAGAATCCCCACTGGATAATCGACAGTGATTCCCAAAGACCACAAAAGATAAACGTATGGGCAGGGATTTGTAGACGTCATATCATTGGTCCTTTTTTATCGATGGAAATCTTAGAGGACAGCGGTATTTACAGTTACTCCAAGAGCAAGTTGTTCCAACTCTTTCTTCCGATAAAAATAATTTGGATAGCCCTAACAGGAATCTGTAGTATAAACAGTACGTAGCATCTCCTCACTATGAAATCAATGTTCGTAGATATTTGAATACGATTTTTCCTAATCGATGGATAGACAGGACATAGAATGGCCTGCAAGGAGTCCCGACTTTACGCCTCTCAATTTTTTCTTTATGGGGTCATTTGAAAACCAAAAATAACCGAAGTCGACCTGAAACTGTAGAAGATTTACAACAAAGAATTCAATATGAAGTTGCACAGATCACCCCGGATTCTCTACAAAACTCTGTTCAGGCTGTTTATGACAGATTGGGTCATTGCTTCGCTGTTAACTATAGATATTTTGGGCAATTGTTACCTTAAAAATGAATCTAGAGGATTTGTTAATAGTTTTTTTTAGTCTTTTTTTATTTTAAATTTCCAATTAAAATAATTCGAAAACAGTTCAATTTAGACATATGGTATGTTGGACAGATAATATCTAAAATTTTTAGTGGGACTCTAAAATAATATCAATGTCAGTATAATACCCTATAACTTTTATTTAAACACACACAAACACACACACACACACACATATATATATATATATATATATATATATATATATATATATATATATATATATATATATATATATATATATATATATATATATATATATATATATATATATATATATATATATATATATATATATATATATATATATATATATATATATGAAACGTCAACTAGGACAAAGCTCTGCCCAAAATTGTAGGCGACGGAAAATAATGTTTGATATAACAAATTAATCGGAATACAAAGCACTTTCGAATGCTAAGTGGCAAAACATGATCACTCAAAATGGAGGCGACTACAACTAAGGTATGCGTCGAGAAAAAAACAGCTATAAAATATTTGAAAAAGCATTCAGATTGCTATTTACAAATTTTACCTATCCATCTTCATGCATTTGCATCACTGTTAAGAAATTCAAAATGGCGGATCCAACATGGCGAACCTCAAAATCGATCAGATCTCTGATTCTCATAGAACTTGATATATTACGTGTTCTTGAGGCCTCTAAAGTGTGATTATAGATTCATATTTTTAAAATATATTTAACTTTTGAATGGTAACAACTCATCTCCTAGAAAGACTGATCCAACATGGCGGCTGCAAATGAAGTAAGCGTGAACCCTTTTTCAGGTTGGAGATTTTGAGTAATTCTGATATAAAATTGTCAAAAGTTCAAAGGTGGGCCGATACTTACTGATGACGAATCTAAAGTCAGATTTTAAAAATTCAAAACATCGGATATATATATATATATATATATATATATATATATATATATATATATACATATTGTTGGATGAAGCGTATACACAGCATGTCATTGCCTATTCACAATCAATTGATGTAAAAAGAAGACACGCTACTGATAAGTTATTATCTGAAAAAGCTCTTGCTAGATTCAAAGCTAACGACATTACTTTTGGAGAAACAGAGCTGCTCTAGGAATCAAAGTTAAAAGAAAATTAGCTATGGAGCTTAGAAGACGGAAAACTACAAGAAATAATCGTGTTGGAAATGGAATATCATTATCTCGAGCTATCACACAAGCTAGAAACGGAATCAAAGTATAACAATTTAGAAGTTTAAAAGATAGTGTAGAACATATTTTACGTAAACTGATATTTAAGTCTAACATATATGGTAGCCTTACTGAAATGACTTATAATCAGATAAAATACAAGAGGTTGTCATTCATATGTGGTTTAACCTATAGAATAGTATCTGTTTTTAAAGGATTTACCAACATAACAATAACGAAGTATAATAATTCAGATAATTCAAACCTATTTAGGTATGTCAAACAAAAAAACATCATCACAGAATAATATTATTTATGAAATGAGCTGCCTTGATTGCCAAGGCTGCTATATTGAACAAACAGCGAATGACACAACATAAAAGTAATTGTTTAACGTGAAAAAGCTCTTGTGCCGCTATTGACCATCATCAAAAAAGGGGCAACCAATTTAATTTTAAATACATACAAAAAAACTCCAAAAGGTTTTTGTTCCTCGGAATATCTTATATCAATGAAAACAGTAACTTGCAATTTGTAAAACAGATACTGGTAAATTAAATAATATTTACTGTAACATATTGGGACTGAGTCCATCTATATACGTTATTATTTAGTCTTTGCTTGACAGCATTAGTTTATGTATGTGATTATATGCTTTTGGATGTTATGTATATAGTGATTAGAATTTTATAGTATGTTAGTGACTGTTACGTGATTTAATCTAAAACAACTAAAAACGGACGAGGCCCATATTTCATCAGTCTACCCAGTGCTCTCTCATTTGTCAATCCATCCCGAAAAGCGTTTCGCTGTATCACGACTCATCATTCGGGCTAGGATCGACAAAAAGAGAACAAGATTTCTAATACTTATCCAGGTACTTACGGAAAATAATGGTAAGGTAAAACGAATTCTACAAATATGCATTCCTAATACTCCTACGGAGGCTGCCAAAGCACCTACAAGCCAACAGAGTTGTTGGCCCGGCCAACACTCAACACATGTAGAGCGGTTTTCGAGGAATCCGCCTCATGCATATGTGGTTTAATGTAAAACAACTCAAAACGGACGAAGTCCATATTTTAGCAGTCTCCCCACTGTTCTCTCATTTGTCAATCTACGAGACGCGTTTCGCCGTATCACGGCTCATTAGTCGGGCTAAGATCGAAAAACAAGAGAACGAAATTTCTAGTACTTTATTTCTACTTCTTACGGAAGAAAACGGTAAGATACAACGAATTGTACCAAATACGCGTACCTAATACTCTATCGGAGGCTCACTGTATCCATTAGCTGACAAACTTAGAACCCATCTTAAGCAGGGCGTTGCAGAGGCTAGTTCTGCTGCATGATACAATATATTGGTTTCTTCGGTATTTAAACGTGATTTTACAGAATCCTACGTAGGACAATTGTTTTCTTTGAACATTTGGTACACTTCTCTTCGAATGAGGATATTTTACTTTCATCCAAACACTTTGTGTTACCAACATATTGTTGAAGTTTTGTCCCCAAACGCTTTTTAACAATGTCAGGTACCGTGGATATAGGTACTTTTGTCACTTCACATATTTCTTTCACATTACTTACATTATCACAGCCCTTTTTTATTAGCGATTCCGAGAGATTTTATAATTTATTATACGTCGAGTAATAAACATTTTATGGAAAACTTAAAAGATATCCCACTCGTTAAGTGTCTGTAAGTGGGTTACTTATCTAATTCTCCCGGGTAACAAATACATGTGTGAACTCTTTCAGAATTTTTACAAAACTGAACTCAATTTCTCCTAACCCCTTGTATTAATCCTATGGTCTTTATTTTCATTATACCTGATTACTGATTACTATGTATTGACTAATTGGGTAGCTTTGCGCTATTACTATTATACAATAATTTGATTACAAAAACGTAGAATGCATATTGGATTTTAAGATACTCTTATATACATGTCAGGCGTAGGCATTTTTTTACCTGATTATGCCTAAGGATTAAACGTCAGCAGGCCTGCTGCTTACTGGTAGGTGGTAAAGACAAGAGTCAAATGGCATATTTTTGAAGGAACTTTGTCTATCTATTTATATAAAAGCAAAAAACGCGAAAGATAGAACACAGATTTAGCAAAATTTTGAAGTTGCCACAAGTCGAACTCGCTTATTTATTTTCTTGTAATCTGAAACTAACTGATTTATCTGCAAATGCAATATTAATCTTGTAACAAATATCTATATATTGATTTATTCATATTAAAGTTATATTGTAAAATAACGTGCCAAATATAGTTTGATTTCATAAGTTTTTTCTAATGCATTTAAGAATTCATATTTTTGAAGAAAAGATAAATAATAACAAGATGGGATAAAGATTTTTTGTTACCCGTGATTGAAAAATATCGATTAATAAATTCCGTTCTGGTACTTCGAGGAAGTCATTCACAGGCTAATTGCATAATTAATAATATTTTTATTATTAGTATTATTAAGGTAATTTTTATATCTCTTAACAATAAAATTTAGATAATATGAACCAGAATTTCACATTTCTCTAACACCTATTTTCCAAATATCTTCAAGTTAACTTATAACTTTCAAAGTTGTTAATTTGAAGCATACTTTTTATACGTCTTTGGCATTTAAAATCATTTTAGACCTCTGTAACGCAATCAATTTAGTTAAGTTACGTTTATTTCTAATTTTTAGAAAAAAATTTTAAACGAGTAAGCAAAAAATTTAAAAAAAAATGATATAAAAGTTTCTTTGCACTATTCCATTGCTTAGTATAACTGTATCTAGATTCGATGTGAATTGTTAAAAATGGGTGAATGAGTGATTTCACGCCAGAATTATGAATGACAATATATTTAAAAATTTAATTAAGAGAGAGAGTATATGATAAAACAATAGGCAAAAACTTGTTATAACTTGTGAACGAAATATTTCGATTATTAAACTCATTTTCCAAACTGATCTTTATTGTATTAGTTTTAAATAATTAGAAACCCTTAAAGTTATTAAAGCATTTTTTTTAAAAGTATGATATCTTATTAAACTTCAAAATATAACAAATTTTAAGTTGATTTATTTTGACTTTTAAAAGGAAAGTAAATAAGTAAAAATTCAAAAAATTGATAGTTATTTAACAGTAACTTTAAGAGAATTTATCTTATTCAAACAGTTTCCCTGCACTATACTTCACACTGTCCAAAGCATAGTTAGCACACAAAAAGAAAATGCATTTTTGCGATGCCGATGGATTGTGGTAAATTGTTGACAGGATTTACTTTATTTTTTTAAGTTATTTCGAGTATGACAATGTATTTATAAGTACAATTCTTAAAGGAAAAATATAACAAAAAAGTGAGATAGACCTATTCTGTACTTCGGAAATGAAATTGTTTACTATTAAACTCTACCCTCGTTCTCCAATAAGACGAAAATTCCATAAAATATCAAGGTAATGGTTCACACTTTTTTAAAATAAAATTTCAATATTATGCACTAGAATTTCAAATTTTCTTAATATCTATTATCAAAATATGATCAAATTAACTTATGACTTTTCAGGTTTTTTTTTTTACGGTCTGGCACACGTGCTACAGAGAAGCGCTACAGGAGCGACACGTGTGCGGAGAAAGCGATTCACGTTGTTCTTGAATCGCTGCAAATTGTACTCGGTGGGAAATACAGTCCTGGTCAAATTATTCCAAAGGGATGATGTTCTCCATATAAATGACTGTTGAAAAGCGTTGTACGAGGAGTAACAAGCTGAACCTCATACGGATATGAAGTATTAGCGTGTACTTCTAACATGCACCGCTCTGGGAGGAATTAAGCGGGCCACATCCTTCGAATACTTTCCATGAAAACACTTGTATAATAGGCTCAAGTCGCCAACCGTTCTCCGATGTTCCAGCGAATCAAGGCCGCCTGTCAGCTCCGGGTCTCCAATCAGACAAACAGCTCTTCTCTGAATAGAATCCAACAAATGTAGTGTATTTTTGGGAGCGGAGCCCCAAACATGGGAGCAGTATTCCATAATTGGTAGAATTTGAGCTTTGTAAAGAATTAACAGTTGTTGTGGAGTGTAAAGCTTTCTAGTTCGCAATAATATTCCCAAATTTTGAGAAGCTCTCCTTGCTATGTCTGCAACATGTTCATGCCAGGACATATTTGCTCCCAAATTAACGCCAAACAAATTGAGTGACGATGTTAGAGGAATGGAATGCCCTGACATAACTATGTCGGGTTCAGCAAAGTTAACTTTTTTAGAAAAAACTGCCACCTGGGTTTTTGTAGCGTTAATTTCACTTGGTTACTGTCCGCCGAGATAGAATTTCTTCCAGGTCTTTGTTAAGTTGAATGACTTCCTGCTGTCTGCGGATATTCGTCTGAGTAGCCGATGTCCGAGCGTTCACAGTGAATGAAGAGATAAGTGTACTGTCATCTGCAAAGCTGTAGGTTGTTAATTTAGAAATCTACAACGAAATAAGAAGTGCAAGTGATTAGGACTTTTGTCATTATACACTGGTGATAGGCGATTTTAACACCAAGACAGACAGTCTGGTTGACTGAAGTAAAAATAAAAGAGGTAAATTCGGTTTAAATACAAGGAATGAACGTGGCTAAATGTTAATGAACTTTTTAGAACATTAAGAATTATTTGCCATGAATACCTTTTACTACAAAAAAAAACATGTAGAAAGTGGCCATAGGTAAATCTAAACGGAGTAGTAAAAACCGAAATAGACTACTTATTATCATTAAAAAAATATAGTAATGGATATAACTGTCATAAATAGGATGAATACAAGAAATGGCCATATAATAGTTCGAGAAAGAATAGAAATAAACCAACGTATAGAAAAAAAAAAAAATTATAACAAGACAGAAACCAAAAATTGATAAACATATGTTAGGAGTCAAGAAAGCAGAATACCAAAATGAAATAAGAAAAGAATTAGCTAAAGCTGATGACCGCAATAACAAAAATATAGACGAAACTAATGAAACATTGTCGAATATCTTGGTGAAAACAGGTGAGCAAATACCTAGAAAGAAGAGCAACAAAGCAAAAATACGGAGCGGAAAAAACAGAAAAACTGCTTGAAGAAAGATATATATTGCTAGCCCAGGGAAAGTGAAGTACTATTTTGAAGAAACTAACAAAACCCTTAAAAAGTCTATTAAGGAAAATTAAAGACAACAATTAGAGACAAAGATAAAAAAAATTATGGAACGGAACAAAAACATCAAACAACTCAGACAAAACGTAGGAAAAACTACAATCCACAATTTAAAAGATGAATATGGAGAAAATGTGAAAGATCGAGAAAAAATAACACACTCGATGAACAAAAAAAGTATCCACGTATTGCCCACCAGGAACGTCAAAATGTAAAGATAATCGATGTTAACTCAGAAGAAATATCAGAGATAACAGAAGAATAAATAATAAAAATACTAACCAATCAAAAGAATTCCTCTGAAACTAAGAAAGATTTGGTCATTATATTCAATCGGTCGACACTTACGTGGCCCATACATGGACATTGGCTAAGAAGATGATGGACCAACTGAATAAAATACAGAGAGCATGCAACGCCAGATGCTTAATATAAGATTAGCAGACAGAAGAGAAACGAATGTAAAAGACAGAAAACCAAAGTGATAGACGTAAGAGAACAGCTAGCAGGTTAGAAGTGGAGATGGGCAGGTCACACAATAAGATGAGAGATGAAACAAAAGAATACAAGAACGGAAGCCATGATTGGGACAAAAATTCAGAGGAAGGCCCGAAACAAGATGAAAGGATGACCTAAAAACAACGGCTGATTTAGGATGGATCAGAAAGACGGAGAATCGAGAGGGATGGAAAAAACAAGGGAGACTTATGTCCGACACTGGATGGAATAAGGCTTATTAGACAGACCAGGCAGATAGAATTTAGAAATAATTCTTAGAGCTATTAAATCAATTTAAACTGTAATATTTAAAATCACTTTTAGTTACCCTAATATCACTTTTATGGTTACGTTTATTTCCTCCTTGAGAAAAATAAAAAAAAAAACTTTAAAAAACGTATGATTTATTATAATATAATTAAAAGAAAATTTTTACCAAGAACGTTTTTATGTCCTCTGCCTAAAAATATTTAAAACCTGGTTAACAAACGATTTTTTCTCAATTTTTTGTGGTTTTAATTGTCATAAATAGTTGGCAGTGAGTAAATGATTTATTTCAAGGCCTGGTACATAGTTTCAATGACGGTGAAGCATTTGAAAATAAAATCAATTAAAAGTAACTATATGAAAGAGTTGGATAATGAAATTTGTTACAACAGCTAACTTAAATATGTCGAAAAACAAAATTTTTCTTGTTCCTGCATAATAACTAATATTGAATAATAGAACAGCCTAAACATTGTTAAGTAGATAGTTAGTAAAATTTATTTAAGACCCAGCAGAAACCTAAATTAATACCTGAAAAAAGGTTATTAGGTCAGTTTAAACGTACATAACTTTTGAAATCACATTAAACATGAAAAGATAACCAACTTTAATTTACAATAATCAGTATCACATACTAAAAATTCATAAAGTCAGCAGCTATTCACTGTTTTCTTATTTGTTAATCCAACCCGGAACGCATTTCACATCATCACGGCTCAACAACCGAGCCAGGATCAACAAATAAGAGAACAAAACTTGCAATAACTATTGCAGTCCTGGCGTAATATAACTGCAAGATGAAACAAATTGTATTTCCAGGATTGGCCAGTTAACCTGGCAACAATTTCTGCCAGGAAGCGTGATAATCAGGGTTCCAATATACGTATATAAAAATCAGTATCAACTACTAAAAATGAAGAAAGTCCGTATTTCAGCAGCGAACCACTGTTCTCGTATTTCTCAATTCAACCCGGGACACGCTTTGCCGTATCAGGGCTCATCAGCCCAGCCAGAATTAACAACCAAGAGAACGAAGCTGCAGTATTTATTGCAGTACTAGCGCAATATCGCGGCAAGTTACAATAAATTACATCCCTGGCTTGTGAAACCCTAAAGTTGGTCTCGGACGGACCAACAAAAGATTGCCCAGTTCTTAACTTCAAAAGTTACTAATTTAGAGAAAACTAAGAAAAAATACGATTTCTTATATTTTATAGTAAGGAAGGATCAAAAAAAGGAAAAAGCTCTGTTTAAATTTCAAAATATATAATTTCTTTCTCAATATAAATTTATTTTTTATATTTTTTCCATCATATACTCTTAATTACTCTGAATTTTATAGGTATATACGAGTATATCGTCGAAATACTGATTTTACTGGCCAGTCCTTTATTTCTAAGCTCTTATCCGTTAATTGTATTACCGACTTATTTATCTTCTTGATCTTTCCCCATTAATCAAACACAAATGAACAAATTGGATCTTAAAATAGACAATTAGAAAAAAAAGTTAATGTCAGTTTAGATGTCTATAACATTCGAAATCACATCAAACTTCAAAACAACAAATTTTGAGTTGCATGAATTTTTTTAGAACAAGTTAAAGAAAAAACCGGTAAAAATTTAAAGTATTGATAATTATGACAATAACTATAATAGAACTTTTGTTAGACAGTTAGGTTCAAAGCCTAGTAAGTACAAAACTCACATTTTTACGACCGCGGCACAATTTTCTGAATTTTGTGTGGGTTTGAATAACGAGGGCAAAGTTTATTAGTCGGCACGTTTCACTCATAATTTATACATTATTATATTTTCTAAGAATTTGAATTTTTAAATACACACATGAAATAATTCGCCCGAAGGATAAAATAAATCATTCTCAAACTGCTTACAAGTTACATCAGTGGAATCAAATAGATCTTTCAAGCTCTAGTTATGTAAATAACTACTTTTCAGTAATAAGAAAACTTTTAAGTTACTAAGAAATGTTTAAGTACTATTAAAAAATTAAAGGTAAACATCACGCATCAAATTTCCTTAACAACAGTAATCAAAATATCAATTTAGCTTATGACTTTAAAGTTAAGTTTTAAAAAAGCTTTTAAGAAAAAGGCTGTTTACATTTTCCTAGAAAAAGTTAAGATAGTTTTCATGTCCTATGCCTAAAAATGTCCAAAGGCTAGTTTTTTTTTTAATTTCCTCTTATTCCGATTACTGTAAATTGTTGGCAATGAACAAATGATTTATTTAACTCTCGCGGAAATAGTTTCATTGACTGTGATATATAAAAATTAAATTGATAAAAGACAAAAATATATGAAAGAGGAGGAGTAGTAAAATTTTTTATAACAAATGATTTCTTAAAGTATTTCTTTGGTTCTTAAGAAATAATATACAACACCAGAAATCTACATTTTCTTAAGTCTCATTGAAATATCTTAGTTTCTCACTGTTGAAATCACTTCAAACGTTTATAACTTAACAAATTTTAAATTTAAATGTAAGTTAAAAAAAAAGTTTTTAAAAAAATAAGTAGAGTAAAGACTTTAAAAAAATTATAATTTTTATAATAGTAAAAATAATAAAACTCTTCCTATACAGATAGTGTCCTTACGTGATACCTAAAAATATCCAAGTCTTAGTACATAAACTATATTTTTACTATAATAGCGTAATTTTTTGGTGTGATTATTGTAATGTTTCTTTCACGTCCGTAAATTAAAGATGAAGCATTTAAAAACTTAAGTTTTAAAACAAAGGCACAATAAAAATTTAGAATAAGAAAACGTGTATAACTTGAGGATAAAATGTGCTGATTAGTTAATTTCTCATGCTCTTTCCTTCGATTATAATAACAAGCTTTAAATATAGAAAAAAGTTGTTTCTTATACTTTTCGAAAGTCAAATAATATTCACCAAAATTTTTTGAATACACGTTATCAAAATATCTTTAGCTTATTATTATACTTTTAAACTTATTAATTCTAAAGACCTTTAAAGAAAAGAAACTATTAAGTCCTTGTCAGCATCCCAACGAGTGAAATTACTTTAAACTTCCGTAACGAAACATAAGTTGCATTTATTATTTCTTTCGGAGAAAGTTAAAAAAAAATATATTCTCAAAAATTAAAAAGATTGATAGTTCTCATAATAAAAATAATAGATCTTTGCATACCTAGATAGTTTCCTTGCACTATACCCAAAAATGTCCAAAATCTAGTTAGTATAAAAATCACATTTTTACGATAAAAGCGCACTTTTCGCGCCATGAGCTTTCGTTAGCTTTTAACGCGGCCGACACGGCATGCCAACTGAAAGTTTATTTCGCGCCACATGCGAAATTGCAGGCGCGTGCGTCAGGTAACATTCTTATTCACAGACCGTTTAAACACTTCGTACAATGAAATAAAACTAAAAAACCTTACGTTTCGATTTTGTTTAATAACGGCGATGAATATGCTCTAGAAACAAAGTGTGTATGTTAAAAGAACTTTGCCAAAAATATTTTTTACAAGCCATAATAAAGTATATTTAATCAGACTATTAAGTATTTGATTCAAATACTTAAAATCAAATTCAAGGTATGAATTGCATTGCATTTTAGTGAAGTCTGTTCTGGAGTATTCAGTTGTCTGGTCGCCAATGTTTGAAGTACATAAGTACAATCTCGAAAAAATTCAGAACAGGTTTCTACGATTGCGTGCTTAGAAGTGTGATATGGCAATAACTGACCATTTTTATACTATTATTAGGGGCCATATGAACTTGAATCTGTTAGCTCATAGACGTTTGGTGAGCGATCAGTATTTTCTGTATCTGATTGTCCTACTTTATTGTCATTCGTAAAATTTTATGTACCTCAAAGACATTTAAGGCAAACTGAATTGTTCTTTACCGGCTTCCACAGAACTGATTATGGTTATCATTCACCACTGCTGAGGGCTATGAGATTCATGAACCAGTTCCGGAAGCTGAACATTTTTTCAGGTTCCCCCTCTTCCTTCAGAAGGGATGTTCTGGCGTTGATTGTTTCATGGTAGGAGTGTAATTCTTGTGTTTCATTCCACATTTTCGGCCTTTCTGTTATTGATATGGTTATATTGTAAAGTATTATAAATACATTGTAAAAAAGGGTGTACTCGTATATTCTCAAATAAATAAATAAATTATTTTATTTCTTTTATTTTTTGTCGGTGTGTATACAGTGGTCAGGTGCAGCGATTATTGTAATTATTTAAAATATCACAGTATATGTTACTTAAATTATTAGTGTCAGTAGTGTATCTACACGGCTCCCACATTAATGGCCAATCACAGCCCAGCATTTGGGCTGGCTCTGACGTCATAGAAATTTGGACCAATGAGAGCGTTGTATGAAGTGGCAAATACTTAAAATCAAATTCAAGGTATGAATGCTTTGATTACATACATATAAACTATATAAATTTATTTTAGTCTAATCATAAATGTGTTGGTAGATCAAGAAAAACCGCCCGTCTGTTTATCGACCTGTTGCTACGACAACTTCCGAAAGAAATGAGATATTGATTTTAATGTTAGTAGATACTGAATGTTTGAAGTGAAAACCGAATACTGTTTGAGGTAGAGTGAGTTTCAGCAGTATTAGAGGAATCTTTTCTTATTTCAAGTCGATAGAATACAAATTGCAAGCATTATTATTTAAAGTCAAATATATATGGTGTGGTTAAGGGAATTTCAGCTTGCTTGAAATATATAAACATACGATATTTTCGGGATTTTTACAGTCTGAAAATAATCATCGCCCCTAATAACGCTAACGTAATTAACGTAAAAGTTTTAAATGATATAGTACATAGAGAACAGAATAACCTCAAAAAATAATTAATCAATAGCATTATCTTAGGTTTTCCTTATTTTGTATATATCAGGTGAGTCAATAAGTTTTGAAAGCGACACCTATGGAGCATCACTTGAACCAAATATTGAACACCATTTTGAAGCTTCATCTGTCATATGAACACGCCCTAAATTTCAAGTTGCCTGTCAAGTCATTCATTGTTTATCAGCTGGATAAAGTAGACATGTATGAGTATTTTTTAATAATGGAAAAAATCGAATATCGTGCAGTAAAAAAATTTTTTCTTTTGACAGGTTTATCTGCAACTGAAATACATGCAAAATTAGTGAAAGTTTTAAGAGAGTCTACTCCTCCATTTCCAACTGTTTATAGTTGAACTCTAGAGTTTAAACGTAGTCGTACAAGAGTCAATGATGATCCACGTTCTGGACGTCCAAAAACTGCAACAACTGAAGAAACTGTTGGGCAAGTACAACGTTTCACAAAGAATAAAACTGATTTTGTGCATCGATTTCTAACTATGGATGAGACCTGGGTTTACTAGTATAATCCTGAAATAGGACAACAAACCGCACAGTGGACCAAAGCGCGTCATTCAGCTCCAAAACAGCCAAAGTTATCAAAGTCGTCCAAAAAAATTATGTCATTAGTTTTCTAGGATGCACAAGGAATTTTGTTAATTGATTACCTTCAAATCGATAAAACGAACCCAGCAGAGTATTATTGCAACCTTTTGGACCAGCTAAATGAGAAAATTCGTGAGAAAAGGCCCAGTTTGCAGAAGAAAAAAAACATCTTTCATCATGACAATGCACGTACTCACAGAGGTGCTTTGGCAACGGCAAAACTAGTCAGATTAAAGAACAAATTGTTGGAATATCCACCCTATTCGTCAGATCTTCTTGACTTCCATCTGTTCCAAAACCCCAAACGATTTCTACGTGGGATGCGTTTTTTCAACAAATGACGAGGTGATCTGTAGATGGGTATTTTAAAATTCTTCTTCGGAATTGGAAAATCTCTGGAAAAAATCTATTGAGCTTAAGGGACATTATACTGAAGAATAAATGTATTTCGGTGTCCTACATGTAGGAATTGGTACCCCATTTGGTTGTGTTTGTTGTTACATGCGCAGGTGTATGGGGCTCAGGGGGCCCACGGAGCCACCAGTCACATGCACCAGCGTTTATGGCAAGAACAACATGGAGCCCTAGCTGTAGGAACTGGTACCCCCATTTGGGTGCATGGGAGAGGGGCTCAGGGAGCCCTATCGGTGTCCTACATGTAGGAATTGGTACCCCATTTGGTTGTGTTTGTTGTTACATGCGCAGGTGTATGGGGCTCAAGGGGCCCACGGAGCCACCAGTCACATGCACCAGCGTATATGACAAGAACAATATGGAGCCCTAGCTGTAGGAACTGGGGCACCATTTGGGTGCATGGGAGAGGGGCTCAGGGAGCCCTATCGGTGTCCTACATGTAGGAATTGGTACCCCATTTGGTCGTGTTTGTTGTTACATACGCAGGTGTATGGGGCTCAGGGGGCCCACGGAGCCACCAGTCACATGCACCAGCGTATATGACAAGAACAACATGGAGCCCTACCTGTAGGACCTGGAGCCCCATTTTTGTGATTAGTTGGTTAAATTGCCATCATAATGGTGAACGTAAAATAAAAAATTTCAGTATATAGGTTAGATTTGCAGCATGTGTAAACCTAACCTATACACTGAAATATTAATTTTACGTCACGTTCAAATAATCTAAGTGAAGGAAAGTAAAAGACGCATACACAAATTTTCAAAAAATACATATATTTATTTTAAAAATAAAATAATGTTGTTACAAACTTATCTAAATGAAAGAGCGAGTAAAAATTTTATATGAATTTAAAGTAGATAATCATCATCAGAGTCGCTCTCGTAGGGATCTTTAAAACGTCTCTTCACTCCATATGGATGGTTAGCATGTAGTTTCTCAAGACAGTGATCCTGTTCATATACTTCAAATAAGACTTCAGAAAAAACAACTCTGACACCAAAACTCCATGTTGTGATAATAAAGTATAGGTAACTGTAGTTTATCGCTATAGCATGATAATGATTGTTTATAATATTAAAGTTTTTAGTACATTGTTTAAAATTATTATAACATTTCTTACATATCCTAATATTAAAGTCCTTAACTAAATATGTCATTACATCGAAGTGATCTAACCAATCTGTAGTTGTAAGTACTGCATTTCTGGAAGCCATAGTAAAAGTCTTACTTAAATGCGAAACCCCTGAAGCACCCTGTAAAATGATCATGATCGTGTACGATAACATCCTTCGATTTAAATCGAAGCTCGCATATGTGGCAATATGTAGCATCTTCTACAGAATCAATAACCATAGGTGTTATATTTTTTAAGCGCCTGTAAATCGAACTAGATAACTGGGTCATTTCATTAACGAACCATTCAACACAATTGGTGCCGCGATAACTTTTGAAATGGGAAAAGGAGTCGTCGTACGTACATTTCAAAATAAAAATCAGCACTGAAAGCTTCGTGCCGTTGGTACTTCTGGGTATTTCCACCTGATAACTCATTTTAACTGACATTCAAAGTCAGCATATATGATAAAAGGGCATTTTTGTTTATAAATAAAATTTTTAAATTCAATAAATTTATACTTTGGAAACGTTACTTTGTATTCATTGAACTTCGTGCTCGGTTAATTTGTTTTCAGAAAAAAAAAAAATTTAGGCAACGATCACAAACAATAATTTATCTTTATGTTTAGTAAGTTGTGATTTCAATAGTCGCGATAAATGTTTAATCCAGCAATAATGATATTTGATGTTGATATCTTCGATATCAAAGTCATTTAATTTTGGAAAGTATTTATCTTGAACCAAAAGCAAATTGACATGTCTAGGTAACTTATTTTTGGTTAACCGAGCCGGAACCACATTGAAAAAAGAAGATCCCTTAGTTTCTATCAGTTCTAAAGCATAAACATTTACCGAAATATTATTATTTTTTTCGAATTTGGGAATTTGGTCTAATGTCATAGGTGATGGTAAATTTTCAATGTTTAGTACTGTTCTGTAATATGGATACGAAGAAGTTAGGTTATAATTATTGTGAGCTGGGAATAATGCGCTAACAATTGCCCAAAAGAAACAGGCATGATCATTGTTCTTAATATTGATACAGACCTTTTTTCGTTCTATTTCGTTAGGTAGTTTAATGTAAGATCATCCGTTCCCCACTTCAAATTTATTAATATTAATTTCAAGATAAATTATTTGCTGTAAAGCGAAAACGCTCTGGCGTTCTTGAAATTCAGACAATTTATTAAGAACTTTATCATAAACATGCTCAGAGAACCATTGCTCTAAATCCGTACCCAAATCGATCCCTTGTATTAAAATATTTTAAATCAATAATATCAGATTCGGTACCTTTTTTAATAAACTCCCCACAAAAAGTCGTATTAACTTTTATAGTTGGAAAATTCCTCAAGATAGCTTTTATTTTCTTTCGAAATAAAATAAATGCATCATTTAAAAATAAATTTATATCTTTGTGAACTAAATTAACGATAACTCCGGACTTAACAGAAAGCCTCGCGCTGCTAAATGCGAGCTCAATGCCAGGAGCGCGACACCTCGGCTGGTAGATCCTCACGCTATTCATCTAGTTAGGAATTGGCGAGCGCGAGGTTGACGGTTTCGTAGTTCTGCAAGTGGCCAGCGACGATTGGTGAGAGGACACCACCGTCGACGCACGGTGTGCTCTCTCGCTCCCACTCACAAACACTCCGTGTCGTGTTGTCTCTGGCTAATAGCCGAAGGTAGCCGACGACACCCGAGCGCTCAAGCCGAGTGGAGTTACTGGAGTCGGTGGAGTCAAACTTTTGTATTCTGTCCTATGCGCCGACGACTAAAAATTTTCATTTTTAGTTCAAGGGTACGTGGTGTTCGACCTCTTATGTTTAGTTACAGTGGTATTGGCGAAGCAGATTTCGTTACCCTCCAACATCCGCTACATAAATAAGATCTCATGGGTGATGGTGGACTGCCCATTAAACTAGTGCTTAACTTAATATGCATTATCTTTGGCAATCCAACTGTTATGGCACTTGTCTAGACCGAGCCACTTTACGTAAACTTTATCACCCTTTCGACGTAAAACCTTTTCCACTAAATATATATCAGGTTGCGTTGTGCGTTGTAGTTCTTGTTCATAGAAAGTTCCACTTACAGGTCTTCCATTCATGTCCTCCAAGAGATAGGTTGTGGGATTTGTAATCCTAACTTTGATAATTTTAAATAATTCCGTGGTCCAATTAGGTGTATATCCTTTGGCAAAGATATGCTTAGCCTTACTGATGCGAACGACATCTCCTAATTTATATTTGCGTTCTACAGCGAGTTTAATAAAATTATATGCCGATTTTAGGAGTCGACTTTCATTCTCCTTGGTAACATTTACGGGTTTCATTTTAATAGTACGATGTTTCGTATTATTATAATCATCAACTATTTGTGGTAGTATGTTGAATTAAACTCAGTCTTATGCACATTCGTTAATTCTAGTATTTTCCTGTAATGTTTTGAATCTTCTATCGTATAGTTGTGAGGATCCTTCATAAAGAGCAATTCATATAGTCCTCTTGTCCCTTTAAAGGTTCTACCTAATGGTAAATTGGTCTTTTTGACGATCAAAGTCTAATTCGTCCTTACCAAGTAACCACTTATTTGTTAAATGATCGTGAGTCATACCATACGTCGTATCAAACTTATTCTTATCCACATCTCTTACATATCTATCGATGTAGGAGCGTGCCAATCTAGGATAGTCGTTCAAGTATTCCTCATAGACTGCAGGACTAACTTGTTCCGCGGCAGACGTTTCAGTTGTAAATATGGAATCATCATCGTCATCTGCGGTAGTAGTATCAAACTCACCGATTGATTCGGTCGGTAAAAACGATACTTCGGAACGACTTCGCCAATTTGGTTGTGCAGCAGCTGCGTACTTTGGACTATCCTCTTTTTCTTTAGAATAACTTCTTCCTTCTTCGTTGGCAACGTTGACAACGTTGACAACGTTGTTTTCTTATCGCCAACATCGTCATTATCGTCGTCATTATCGTCGTCATTATCGTCGTCATTATCGTCATTATCGTCGTCATTATCGTCATTATCGTCGTCATTATCGTCATTATCGTCGTCATTATCGGTATTATCGTCATTATCGTCGTCATTATCGTCGTCATTATCGTCATCAGTAGACGTCTTCTATTTCTCGATGCCCCAATATTCTCTCCTTATTAATCAATTAATAATGAACGAGAAAACACACGTCGCGCATTGGCATCTTTGATTTTCCCTCACGTTTCCATGCGCGGCAAATGCCTCTTTGGCTTTTGGGGAAAGCCTCGCGCTGCTAAATGCGAGCTCAATGCCAGGAGCGCGACACCTCGGCTGGTAGATCCTCACGCTATTCATCTAGTTAGGAATTGGCGAGCGCGAGGTTGACGGTTTCGTAGTTCTGCAAGTGGCCAGCGACGATTGGTGAGAGGACGCCACCGTCGACGCACGGTGTGCTCTCTCGCTCCCACTCACAAACACTCCGTGTCGTGTTGTCTCTGTCTAATAGCCGAAGGTAGCCGACGACACCCGAGCGCTCAAGCCGAGTGGAGTTACTGGAGTCGGTGGAGTCAAACTTTTGTGTTCTGTCCTATGCGCCGACGGTCTGCGACACAGATCTAAAGAAATATGTTCACGGTGAGCGTGAGGATCTACCAGCCGAGGTGTCGCGCTCCTGGCATTGAGCTCGCATTTAGCAGCGCGAGGCTTTCCCCCAAAGCCATATCGCGATTATTAAAATCACAACTTGGTAAACAAAAGAAAAAATTATTTTTTTGTGATCGTTGTCTAAATTATTTTTTTTTCTGAAAACAAATTAACCGAGCACGAAGTTCTCTGTGCTAAGTTCAATGAATACAAAGTAACGTTTCCAAAGTATGAATTTATTGAATTTAAAAATTTTATTTATAAACAAAAATGCCCTTTTATCATATATGCTGACATTGAATGTCAGTTAATTCCTTTAAATGAGTCATCAGGTGGAAATACTCAGAAGTACCAACGGCACGAAGCATTCAGTGCTGGTTTTTTTATTTGAAATGTACGTACGACGACTCTTTTTCCCATTTCAAAAGTTATCGCGGCACCAATCGTGTTGAATGGTTCGTTAATGAAATGACCCAGTTATCTAGTTCGATTTATAGGCGCTTTACAAGCAACCATATAACATGAAACTTAAATTTCTCATCTACTGCTGCATTCTAGCTAACCTAGCCAAGTGTCAGAATATTGGTGATGATAATGATGATGATCACTTTTTTCACGGAACCGAGTAGTACACGAAATGATCCGTTATTTGAGGATTATCATACGCTATTCAACTCGAGTTTGAATCTATATCTAGCATGTTCACAAAGGGCAGATTATTATTCAGATTTATATGAACAAGAGCATGATGTATCTGATATGTTTATGGTCAAATTTGAGGAATGTGAAACGGTTTCAAGAAATTTAACAGATTATGTAAACTATACAAGATTAGCTATGGCGAAACGGGAAAACATCGAACTGGAATCGGACTTGTTGAATACACGGAAACATTTGGATGCTTAGACAGAGACAACACGACATGGAGTGTTTGTGAGTGGGAGCGAGAGAGCACACCGTGCGTCGACGGTGGCGTCCTCTCACCAATCGTCGCTGGCCACTTGCAGAACTACGAAACCGTCAACCTCGCGCTCGCCAATTCCTAACTAGATGAATAGCGTGAGGATCTACCAGCCGAGGTGTCGCGCTCCTGTCATTGAGCTCGCATTTAGCAGCGCGAGGCTTTCCCCCAAAGCCAAAGAGGCATTTGCCGCGCATGGAAACGTGAGGGAAAAATCAAAGATGCCAATGCGCGACGTGTGTTTTCTCGTTCATTATTAATTGATTAATAAGGAGAGAATATTGGGGCATCGAGATATGTTTATTACAATGAACACTACATCGCGCATTGCAACATTCGTTAGGCAATTCATCGTTGACACGTCGTAACACCATGCTAACTTGGACGCATTCACACGTATTAGAACCTTCTTTAACCCCAGGTTGCGACCATACGCATGTTACGTAATGTCTTTCCCCCAAATTTAATGAAAATCGAAATTTTGGTCTTTCCATAATATCTGATCTCAAAACTGAGAGTACCCATTTAAAGAGCAATTTAACTGCTCAGATTAATGAAATATACAGCATTGATCCGTTTAAACTACATGTCGAAAGAATAGGGAAAAGGTATTAAAGGCACCTAAAACACAATCGTAATTTTGAATATTTCAATTAATAAAAATTATATAGATATATATGTATTTTTATTTTTTAAACATGTTTAAACTAATAGACTATATTATGATTCAAAATAAGCATTATCAGCAAATACATTTCCTGTACGTGAGGTCAACTATTTGCATACGATTACATTATGCATTCCCGCAAGACCACTACGTACAGTGTGTTTTATGTGACTTAAACATAACTATATTTATACACATTACACTTGAAGTGATATTATTTAATTACCAACTCTCGCACTGTATTTGTAAGGCTGCGTGAGCCGTGACGTTCTTTTGCGTGTGTGGTCTAGTGAAAATTCGAAAATGTAAGTAACAGTTTTATTTAAAGTAAAGAGAGAAATGTCAATGTCTGATTATTTATTTTTGTTATTAATATATTTTAGATTGGATCTATCATTAATCATTTCTGCTTGCATAGTTTTTTATTTGAACGCTCGGACATCGGCTGCCCAGGCGAATATCCGCAGACAGCAGGAGGTCGTTCAACTTAACAAATACCTGGAAGAAATTCTATCTTGGGGTGACAGTAACCAAGTGGAATTTAACGCTACAAAAACCCAAGCAGCAGTTTTTTCTAAAAAAGTTAACGTTGCTGAACCCGACATAGTTATGTCGGGGCACTCCATTCCCCTAGCATCGTCGCTCAATTTGTTGGGCGTTAGTTTGGGAGCAAATATGTCTTGGCATGAACATGTTGCAGGCATAGCAAGGAGAGCTTCTCAAAAGTTGGGAATATTATTTAGAACCAGAAAGCTTTACACAACACAGCAACTGTTAATTCTTTACAAAGCCCAAATTCGACCAACTATGGAATACTGCTCCCACGTTTGGGGCTCCGCTCCCAAACATACACTGCATTTGTTGGATTCTGTGCAGAGAAGAGCGGTCCGTCTGATTGGGGGCCCGGAATTGACCGGCGGCCTTCATTCGCTGGAACATCGAAGAACGGTTGGCGACTTGAGTCTGTTCTACAAGTATTTTCATGGAAAGTATTCGAAGGATGTAGCCCGCTTAATTCCCCCAAGCGGTGCATGTTAGAAATACACGTCGCGCTGGTGCTTCGCATCCGTATGAGGTTCAGCTTGTTACTCCGCGTACAACGCTTTTCAAGCAATCTTTTATATGGAGAACGTCATCCCTTTGGAATAATTTGCCCAGCGCTGTGTTTCCCACCGAGTACAATTTACAGCGATTCAAGAACAACGTGAATCGCTTTTTCCGCACTCGTGCCGCTCCTGGAGCGCTTTAGGGACTTCCCTGCAGCACGTGTGCTAGACCCATAAAAAATTAAAAATAGAGAGAAAAAAATGACATTGACTGATTAGTTCTTATTATATTTTTAGATGGATCTATCAATAATCAATTCCGTCTGTGTTGCAGAGCAGAAGCCGGTGGTGAGTCTAAAGGACCTTCCAATTAACCAAACCCATCCAATCCTCAGTGCGAAGGAGACCGACACCCGTTTTGGCAAGTCCATCTTGTTGGACTTGGGAGAAAAAGTTGTGTTTTTACCAAAACGACTTACTGACATCATTAGACCAAACCTAGTCGAATTTGTTTGCGGTAAATACTCCGTAGTTTTCCTGGGTACAAAGGACGTTGGAAAACGGAATCCAATCACGCTGTTCAAGATTGAACTATCGCAGTAATATTAAGAGGTGAGTCTAACCCTATATTTTGTAAATTACTGTTATTATGAAAGCCATAACGAAAGCTAATATTCTCATTACTTCATTTCAAAATCTTAAAAAAGTATTATTTGATAATTTTTCGGATCAGGATGTTACCGTTGGGTGTAATCGGATACAAAGGAGGTTAATTTCTTGTCACAGAGCTATTCACCGTGAAAATATTTCTTTAGATTTGCGTCGCAGACTGCAAACTACAATTCAACATTTAAAATCGTTAAAAACATTAATTAAGCATACTTTGTGTACTAACAGAAATTCCGATATCCAAAATAGAGTAGTGTGGAATAATATTATATCTTGTTTCAAGGGTCGTGTTAAGTCCGGAGTTATCGTTAATTTAGTTCACAAAGATATAAATTTATTTTTAAACGATGCATTTATTTTATTTCGAAAGAAAATAAAAGCTATCTTGAGGATTTTTTCAACTATAAAAGTTAATACGACTTTTTGTGGGGAGTTTATTAAAAAAGGTACCGAATCTGATATTATTGATTTAAAATATTTTAATACAAGGAATGCCATTATCGATTTGGGGACGGATTTAGAGCAATGGTTCTTTGAGCATGTTTATGATAAAGTTGTTAATAAATTGTCTGAATTTCAAGAATGCCAGAGCGGTTTCGCTTTACAGCAAATAATTTATCTTGAAATTAATATTAATAAATTTGAAATGGGGAACGGATCATCTTACATTAAACTACCTAACGAAATAGAACGAAAAAAGGTCTGTATCAATATTAAGAACAATGATCATGCCTGTTTCTTTTGGGCAATTGTTAGCGCATTATTCCCAGCTCACAATAATTATAACCTAACTTCTTCGTATCCATATTACAGAACAGTACTAAACATTGAAAATTTACTATCACTTATGACATTAGACCAAATTCCTAAATTCGAAAAAAAAATAATAATATTTCGGTAAATGTTTATGCTTTAGAACTGATAGAAACTAAGGGATCTTCTTCTTTCAATGTGGTTCCGGCTCGGTTAACCAAAAATAAGTTACCTAGACATGTCAATTTGCTTTTGGTTCAAGATAAATATTTTCCAAAATTAAATGACTTTGACACACCTCAGGATATTGATATCGAAGATATCAACATCAAATATCATTATTGCTGGATTAAACACTTATCGCGACTATTAAAATCACAACTTGGTAAACAAAAGAAAAAATTATTTTTTGTGATCGTTGTCTAAATTATTTTTTTTCTGAAAACAAATTAACCGAGCACGAAGTTCTCTGTGCTAAGTTCAATGAATACAAAGTAACGTTTCCAAAGTATGAATTTATTGAATTTAAAAATTTTATTTATAAACAAAAATGTCCTTTTATCATATATGCTGACTTTGAATGTCAGTTAATTCCTTTAAATGAGTCATCAGGTGGAAATACTCAGAAGTACCAACGGCACGAAGCATTCAGTGCTGGTTTTTATTTGAAATGTACGTACGACGACTCCTTTTCCCATTTCAAAAGTTATCGCGGCACCAATTGTGTTGAATGGTTCGTTAATGAAATGACCCAGTTATCTAGTTCGATTTATAGGCGCTTAAAAAATATAACACCTATGGTTATTGATTCTGCAGAAGATGCTACACATTGTCACATATGCGAGCTTCGATTTAAATCGAAGGATGTTATCGTACACGATCATGATCATTTTACAGGGTGCCTCAGGGGTTTCGCCCACCAGCCTTGCAATTTAAATTTCAAAAAACAATTTATGGTACCCGTTGTGTTCCATAACCTCTCAGGCTACGACAGTCATTTTTTGATTAAAGAGCTCGCTAAACGTGGTAATGTAACTGTTCTACCAGTCAACAAGGAAAGGTTCATTTCATTTACGTATCATCATGAAAACAGTATAAAATTCAGATTTATTGATTCGTTGCGATTTATGGGGGCGTCAGTTGATCCTCTAACTTCTACCCTAGCCAAAGATGATTTTAAGATTCTACGATTGGAATTTCCTGATTTATGTGATGAATCATTTAACTTATTAACTAGGAAGGGTGTGTTTCCGTATGACTATATTGATAATTTGGACAAATTGAGTGAGGAGGTGCTCCCTTCCATTGATCAGTTTTTTAATAAATTAGATTGTACTAACATATCTGAGGAAAATTATAAGCATGCCCAAAAAGTATGGAATGCATTCAAAATTCAAAATTTAGGGCAATATTCGGATTTATATTTAAAAACCGATATTCTGAGTTTGGCTGATGTGTTCGAAACTTTTCGCGATAATTCTATTAAATCACATAAACTAGATCCTGCATGGTATCATTCAATACCTGGATACTCGTGGGACGCCATGCTCTTCTACTGTCGATGTAAGTTAGAGCTATTACGGGATATAGATCCAATAATTTTTACCGAACAGGGTATTCGCGGAGGACTTTCTGTATGCGTTAATCGATATGCTGAAGCCAATAATAAATACACCACAGATTATGATCCATCCAAGCAGTCAAATTATGTGCTTTATTTAGATGTAAATAATTTGTACGGAAAGGCGATGACGGAGCCGTTACCATATGGAGGTTTCGAATGGTGCGATGTTAACATTGATGTGATGTCAGTACCAGACGATTCCCCTGTAGGCTACATTCTGCAAGTTGATTTGACATATCCAGAGAGTTTGCATGATTTGCACAAAGATTTTCCGTTCTGTCCTGAACATCGTGTACCACCCGGATCAAAATTACCGAAATTATTAAGCACTCTTCACTCCAAACAAAGTTATATTTTACATTACCGTAACCTAAAACAAGCTTTAGAATCGGGATTAAAGTTAGCAAAAATTCATAAAGTCTTGAAATTTAAACAATCTCGGTGGTTTAAACCATATATTGAACTAAATAATCGATTAAGAACCCAGGCTACCACTACCTTCGGTAAAAATAACTTTAAATTGTACAATAACGCGATATTTGGAAAAAGTTGTGAAAATATTAGGAAGCACCGAACTGTCCGAATTGTCCGAAATTGGTCAGGTCGGTACGGTGCGAAAAATCTGATTGCAAGTCATCGTTTCCATAGTCGAACTATCCTGGATGAAAATATAATGACAATAGAATTACATAAATCTGAATTGATGTTTAACAAACCACTGTATCTTGGTATGTCTATCTTGGATATATCCAAACTAACTATGTTTAATTTCCATTACGGATTTATGATACCAAAAATGGGTTTATCGAATTGTAAATTATTATATACTGATACAGATAGCTTTATTTATGATCTTAAATGTGACGATGTGTTTAAAGAAATCATTAAACCAAATTTGAATTTTTTCGATACTTCTGACTACCCTGTAGATAATGTTTATAATATACCGAGAGTAAACAAAAAGGTATTAGGCCTACAGAAAGATGAAGTCAATGGTAGCATCATTACACATTTTGTCGGTTTAAGGTCCAAAATGTATACTTTTAAAATTCAGAGCGGACGAGTTTCTAAACGCGCTAAAGGTATTAAATATGATATAGTCAAAAATAAATTAACTTTCCAAGATTATTTGGATTGCTTGAAAGGTGGAATACAGTCTCGTGTCACTCAAAGGACCATACGCTCCTATTCACACAACATTTTCAGCATAGAGCAAACTAAGATAGCTTTGAGCCCCCACGATGATAAACGTCATCTATTACCAAATTCCTTTGACACTCTACCATTTGGTCATTACAAAATTAAGTAAATAGATTTTTTCTTTTGCAGATGTCATCCCCGGTGTCACCATCCAATAATGCGTACCCTCTAACGCAGATTTGTATTATTAGCATTTGTAATTTTGTTACGAATTTATCCAAATTAGTCGTTTCTTCACCTCCTCAGTTACCATGGGCTTTAATTTTGAAAATTTTACCTCTATATCCGACTACGAGATGGACATATATTAATAGAATTGCTAAGCATGATTATGAACAGACATGTAATACTTATCTAGGTTTCATGCATTTAAGTAAGACTTTTACTATGGCTTCCAGAAATGCAGTACTTACAACTACAGATTGGTTAGATCACTTCGATGTAATGACATATTGTATATGGGTTAATGTATATTTAGTTAAGGACTTTAATATAAGGATATGTAAGAAATGTTATAATAATTTTAAACAATGTACTAAAAACTTTAATATATAAACGATCATTATCATGCTACATGCGATAAACTACAGTTACCTATACTTTATTATCACAATATGGAGTTTTGGTGTCAGAGTTGTTTTTCTGAAGTCTTATTTGAAGTATATGAACAGGATCACTGTCTTGAGAAACTACATGCTAACCATCCATATGGAGTGAAGAGACGTTTTAAAGATCCCTACGAGAGCGACTCTGATGATGATTATCTACTTTAAATTCATATAAAATTTTTACTCGCTCTTTCATTTAGATAAGTTTGTAACAACTTTATTTTATTTTTAAAATAAATATATGTATTTTTTGAAAATTTGTGTATGCGTCTTTTACTTTCCTTCACTTAGATTATTTGAACGTGACGTAAAATTAATATTTCAGTATATAGGTTAGGTTTACACATGCTGCAAATCTAACCTATATACTGAAATTTTTTATTTTACGTTCACCATTATGATGGCAATTTAACCAACTAATCACAAAAATGGGGCTCCAGGTCCTACAGGTAGGGCTCCATGTTGTTCTTGTCATATACGCTGGTGCATGTGACTGGTGGCTCCGTGGGCCCCCTGAGCCCCATACACCTGCGCATGTAACAACAAACACGACCAAATGGGGTACCAATTCCTACATGTAGGACACCGATAGGGCTCCCTGAGCCCCTCTCCCATCCACCCAAATGGGGCCCCAGTTCCTACAGCTAGGGCTCCATATTGTTCTTGTCATATACGCTGGTGCATGTGACTGGTGGCTCCGTGGGCCCCCTGAGCCCCATACACCTGCGCATGTAACAACAAACACAACCAAATGGGGTACCAATTCCTACATGTAGGACACCGATAGGGCTCCCTGAGCCCCTCTCCCATGCACCCAAATGGGGTACCAGTTCCTACAGCTAGGGCTCCATGTTGTTCTTGCCATAAACGCTGGTGCATGTGACTGGTGGCTCCGTGGGCCCCCTGAGCCCCATACACCTGCGCATGTAACAACAAACACAACCAAATGGGGTACCAATTCCTACATGTAGGACACCGATAGGGCTCCCTGAGCCCCCACCCCATGCACCCAAATGGGGCCCCAGTTCCCACAGCTAGGACTACGCCCCCCTATTTTAGGTTATTCAACCAATATCATACGCAATCCCCACGCGCAGGATACTGTAAAGGGGGCCCCCCGGCCGGCCTCCTGGAACCCTCCTCCTGCAGCCCTCCCTGGAACATTACACATGGCAACATCGCACAGCCCCCTTGACAGATACGCGCGCGCGCAAACTTCACATCTGTCAACGGTCACACAGTGTTGCCACACCTAACACACACACAATGTTGCCACTTCATACAACGCTCTCATTGGTCCAAATTTCTATGACGTCAGAGCCAGCCCAAATGCTGGGCTGTGATTGGCCATTAATGTGGGAGCCGTGTAGATACACTACTAGTGTCCATTTTGTAATTGATTGAGCTTTTTTTCTTTTAAGATATGACACATTTCAAGGAACAAGCATTTTTATAGTTATTTTCATATTCTATGATCATAACATTATCAAAGTCAAATTTGTGTCCTGTTCTCAAGTAATGATGCACTGCAGCGTAAGATTTAGTCCCCGTTGCGCGATCACTTTCATGTTGAGTTACTCTTTGTTTAAGCCATTGTGATGTTTGTATAATATAAGTGCCCTCAGAGTCCAAGCAAGACATTTTATATATTATATTGTTGTTACACATAAGTGGCGTTCTTTTGTTTTTTGTATCTTGCTATTTTTTTGTTCTTTTTGTTTTACCCCTAAAAAATTCCTATTACATAATCGATTATATCTTGCTATTTTTTTGTGAGCGTAGTCTTTGAAGGTCGAGGCTATCTTATCCGTCAGACCTCGTTGACAGATGATAGAACAGTAGTAATCAATAAAATATGAAATTTAGTAGCTGATATTGAGTAGAATAAAATAATCGAACATGTTAATATTTTAACTTAAAACTGAAATTTTCGCGTTTTCTGTCTGGCATTGGACCGAGTAAAACTAAAGTGACTTCCGATCGAAATTTTTTACTTACTGTTAACACTGAGCTGGTATTCAGAAATTTTTACTCTCTTCATCTATTAATATTTTCAAAATTAGAATATTGCGTCCTTTTGTTGTTCTAATCTGCAAGAGCAAAGAATCCTCAAATGCTTCGTATGCTTAGGCGAAACGTTAAAAAACCCTTTCAATTTGACACGGCATGAAGATTCATAATTTGTCGTATCAGGATTTACATATACCATTGTTATAAGTGAGCTAACGTCTGTAATTTAAATCATTTCGTAGCAGTTTGTTCCCCCTTGCTATTTCCCACACGGGCTGATTGTCTAAAATTATAAACGACTAACTATTTGATCAATATTTTACTAATTAACTTTATAGTAGCGAATACGTCATCTAATTTTCAACATCTTTATATAGTCCGGAACATTAAGGGGACAGAGGACTGAATTTGTGATAACTGTTCATTAAGATCCATTAATCTTACATTCAGATACGTCGTTGACATATAGCTACATAAGCAGAAGTAAGATTAAGCTCTAATCGATTACCTACATATTAAACTGTACTAACTATTAAATGCTATTTAATTGTTTATTGTTAAAGATAACGTATAAAATATTTTTCAGCACCTTAAGCGGTATTCATATAAGTAAAAATATATTTTAAAAAATAGGAGCGTGTCTTATGGTTATTTTCTGATTAATTGAAAATTGTCTATTACATACGAAAAAAACAGTAACAGAGACCGCGATACAAATCCGGGAAGTGATTGATTAAAATACAGGTTTAAATTATCAACTAGACAACTAAAGAGTATTAAACTTCTAAACGTAAGCTTCACGTCTATGCATTATACAATATTTCTCGACATATTACATGTATTCTTTTTTTTTGAGATCTTATAAAATTTTATTTTTTTAAGCAGGCCGGGAAGTATTACTAGGTATTTTTTTTCAGTTGTGTAACGTTATATATCATATTTTCAACTAAGATTGATGACATAAAGTAGAATGTGTTGGATAGCATACTATAAAATTAATATTTATAGTCCTTCTTTATGATCTTAATCGTGAGTTTATTTCTAAAATAATTAATTTCTCAGCAAGAAAATCCCGGCCCTCTTGTTCACGAGTTACATCCTCTTGCTTTTCAGCATTCAGCAAACTATTTTAAAATTGAAATTCTAGAAAAACTTTGTAGCATGTTTGACAAAGTTGTATGGTAACCCTTTACATTTACTACATGTTTTCGCTTGTTTAACGCCTTCTATGTTAACTAACTTGCTGGCTGGTCCACCCTATTGTCTTAAACGTAGAACTTGTGTTCTAGCAGAGCTCGTATAAATTAACCATCACTTATGTATTTGTAGCTGGCAATTGAGTGTCCTGGATGGTTTTATACAATTGACTCTAGTTTAATGCTATCTATATAACTTGTATGTTGGCCAATAACTATTTTTCTGAAAAAATATTTGTAGAAATGTTACTTCTATGTTTTTATGTGAAAGTTTCCCTTACAAATTTTAAACGATTTTCTAAAAGCCACTGTACACAAGACATTTTTTATAATGTATGTTGTATCCACAGTTCATCAAATCATCAATCACAAGAAGTGAACATAACTTCCGTTGATAGACTTGATTAATCGCCAAAAACCAACACAGGTGTCATTAAAATAAATACTCAGTTATAGATGGTTATGGAGAAATTTATTTACGCAAATAAACAGGTGAAGTATTATTGGCTACGTTATAAATTGAAATATAGAAAACTATTTCTCTTTTATTAACTTTTTTGGTTTTATTTTTGTCGTTTATATATCGATAGCTTTTTCTAGATCTTTACGATCAAACCTAATGTTTTGTAAGACATAGCAAAATAGTATCTTCTAGTATTATTCTTTATTATATTAACAACCTACAAGACCCAATTAAGAATCCAAATATTTATGGCTATACTGTGACAGCATGTTTGTGTTATCCCATACCTTGGACGCAGAAACACATATAGATTACAATTTAACAAACACGTGAAATAAACTCTGCCTTAGGATGAGAGTATCACGTAAAGTACTCAACTTGTTTATATGGAGATACTTTCTTCCACTAGCTTTTACGCTCAATTTACTGGACCTAAAAGCATATATATCTCACTACTCAGTATATATCTCACTACGCAGTATATATATTTCACTACTCAGTATATATCACCACTAACACCAAAAACTTTATTTTTGCACTCGACGCACGTGTCGGTAACTATGTTAGCTTCGTCAGGACCGATGCTTTACTGTCAATCAGAGCTCCTGATGAAGCATGATTAGCGAAACGCGCATCGAGTGCAAAAATAAAGTTTTTGGTGTTAGTGGTGATATATACTGAGTAGTGTCATTGTGCCAAAGATTCCAAGTTCTCAACATATCTTTTCGTTGCCTTATTTCAAGCATAATAAACAAAGCTTCTTTTGCACTCTAAAACTAGAAAACTGCACATCTTAGAGTTATTAATGCTATATAACACTTTATATAATATAAGTATTTCAAAAATAGGAAAGTTGAAAATGGGCGTGTAGAGCTCCAAAAGTAATAACAAAAAATGAGATCGAGTTTATTATAACATCTTATAAACATCTAGTAGGAGAGGTAATGGAAATTTACAAATTCCAAACCAGCAGTGATCGTCGAATGGTAAGAGAGAATATAAAAATAATACGTAAAACACTGACACTGTTGGAATACTGCCTTAGTACTAAAAAAAAAATACAAGAGCGAACTAACACCACTTTTTTTTAGACTTTTTAACCTATCCTATATAAAAAGAATAATTCCTTCCAGCTTGAAATGCGCTAAAGTTCAGTCGATACTCAAGAAAGGCAAGAAGATCTTGCCAAACAACTACCGACTAGTTACCGTATTTTCAGTAATATCGAAAGTTATGAAAAATGGTATCAATCAGCATCTTTTGGGATTTAACATTAATAACATGAATCAATATGGCTTTCGTAAGCAAAGATCAGCAAGACATCTTTTAACTTATGTAACACGTTTGGAACTACGCCGTTGAACATTTTAAAGAATCTAGCGTCATTGTATTTAATATATTCCATCGTGTTTGGCATGACAAATTGTTGGATAAACTACGCTCTGATGGTATGTCTGAAATATTTTATTTATGGCTCTTGTATTCTTTGAGAGAGCATTTTTAATATTCGCAGTTTATAGGTTTCCTTCTAATACATTCACTATCCATGCTGGTGTACCACAAGGCTCCGTACTGTCTCCTACTCTTTTTTTTTCATTACATTAACGGTCAGCTGAAAAGGACCAAAAATATAATCATCAGATTTGCCGATGACAGTACCCCTGTTTTTCCAATTACTTTACTTAGTATATATCACCACTACACCAAACACTTTATTTTTGCACTCGACGCGTGTTTCGCTAACCATGTTAGCTTCATCAGCAGCGATGATTGACTGATGAAGCTAACATGGATATCGAAACACGCGTCGAGTGCAAAAATAAAGCGTTTGGTGTAGTGGTGATATATACTGAGTAGTGTCATTTTGCCAAAGATTCCACATTCCCAACTTAGTCCAATTACTTTATTTGTTCAAATATCACCTACTCAAGCAAGTATCCGCAGACGTCACGGAGTCGTTAAACTTAACAAAGACCATGTTGATGAGATAGCAGCCAAGTAGAATTTAACATTACAAAAGCTCAGGCGGATGTTCTCTCTAAAAAAGTTAAAGTGGTTGAAACCCGACATACTTATGTCAGAACACTTCATTCCTCTATCAGCGTCAGTCAACTTGAAAACAAATATATTTTGAGCATAGCAAAAGGATCTTTTTAAAAGCCAGAAATATTTCATCCAGAAAACTTTACACTCCACAACTTTTAATTCTGTACAAAACCTAAATCGGACCAACGCTGGAATACTGTTTCCATGTTTGAAGCTCTGCTTCCAAAACCCACACTACATTTGTTGGATTCTATTCAAAAGAGAGCTGTTCACCTTATTGAAAACCCAGACCTCACCAGCAACCTTGATTTGTTAGAACATTGAGGCACGGTCGGTGACTTGGGTTGGTACAAGTACTTTTATGGAAAGTGTTTGATGTATGTAGCGGTACATGCTAGCGCTAACTTTGTCACTCCTGTTTCCACCTTTTTCAAGAATTCTTTTATATGGTGAATAGCACTTTTTTGAATGATTTCTCCAGGACTGTGTTTCCATGGTACGATTTGCACTCATTTAAGACCAACGTGAATTGCTTTCTCTGCACAAGCTAAGTAAAGACTAAGAAGAGACCTATGGTAGTATAATAGAATTCAGAAAGAAGACTCACTAGAATTAAAAAATAAAGAAATGATAAGTAAAATCTTACAAGAAGAAAAGAAAACAGCAAAAGATAAAGAAAGTAAAAGATATTAAAAATAAGAATAAATAATTATTAGAAAAAGGGAAGTAGCGAATCAAGGCAAAACAAGTTGCTGTAGAATTAACTAAAAGTATAAGAAAATGTATAAAAGAAGACGTCAAATTATATAAACAGTCGAAGAAAATATAAATAATGAGAACAGTAAACACAAACATCAATCTTACTAATGTGTAGAAAATTAAATAGGAGACTAACAAATAGGCGATAGGAAAACATTGAAATAATAGAAATTATTACCAAAATACTGTATGGTGGAAAATAAAAATACAACACCGATTCCGTCGATATACTTGAAACAAAAGTAGACCAAATGAGAAAGTTAATTGGGAAAATAAAATTAAATCATGCTACTGAACAAGACGGAATAATTCGTGAATTTACAAAATACAGGAGATAAACTTTAGTAAAAATCTTAAAATATTACTAAATAGATACTTATAAGAAATACCACAGGACTGAAACAATGCTGTAATCGTGTTACTGCAACGGTTAAATTTTAAACCAATAAATTCGTGAGAAATAACAAGTTACTCATGACAAAAAAATGTAAGACAATGAACAAGCAGGATTCAGATAAAAATAGGAACTAATACTTATTTATTATTATTATTATATATTATAAACTACAAGTTCTTTGACTCGATCGAAATGTGGGCAATGAGAAATCCGTTGCAAAATTGCTGTGTAGAATACCTATGAAGAAGCAACAATATAGTGAAAGTACATTTAAAACAGAAAAAAAATTAAATTCAAACAGTAAGAAGGAGACTCCATATCACCAACAAAAACCAAACAAACTAAGGTGTACAGGCAACATACTTTTTCCGGAGAATTGCTTAGAACTTAAAAAAATAAGCAAACAAAAATAATGAAGAGATTCTCCCAACTAAATAACGAACCCATCATGATGAATGGAACCTGTGACAACACATAAAACTAGAGAGAAGTATGCAAAAGACACATTATTTAAATTGAAGAATAAGACTCACATAGACTTCTAATATAGATCTTGCTGTGTTGGTCTCCTAAAGAAAACAATGCTTAAGATGCAAACTACCTAGGGTTACATGGACAGATGAATTCTAAATATAACTCTAAAGTCAATAAATCTATAGAATGGATAAGAGAATGTACCAAAATAGAAGATACTAAAAACACAATATTAGCAAGATGAAGATGGGCAGGACATATAACAAGGATGGAAAGGACAAGATAGATGAGGAAAATGATTAAATGGAAATCATGGGGAAGAAGAAATGTAGGATGGCCCGTAATAAGATGATATAATTTAATTAATGGGAAAATTATCGAACTAGTCCTAAAAATTAAATGCTTAGACTCTCCTTTTAGGGCAAGGAAATACTGTGATATGAAATTAAAAGAAAAAATTGGCTATTTAAAATCATTTCTTTTAAACTTAAAAGTAACGTTCTTCATTGAAATTTGTTACTGGACACCGCATTACGAGTAACTGAATGCTGTTTATGGCCAATTCTACTATATGGTGTCAAAACATGACAAACTTAAATTTAAAAAAGTTGAACGAATCTATGCTATTAAAATATGGAAACTTCTTAAGCTACTACGTATCTAGACTACCTGGACAGCACAGACATCAAGAGATAAGGTTCTGAAAAAAGGTCGTGTGGCATAGAACTTATAAATATTATACAATAAGTTAGGAAGTCGCACTTGGGATCTATTGCTGTGGGTGTGCCAATCAGAATAGGGGCCTCCCCAGCACGTTCTGCTTGTCGTAGATCGCTCAATGTGATACCATCGCATCGGCTTAGGAGGCATAATGTTGCTCTTGTAAGCTAACGTTTCATAGGTGAGTCGATGACTCCGGATTATGCGATTCAATGAAAAAATTCCGGATGTAAAATAGTTAAAATACAAAGTTAAGATCACAGGAAAGAGGCGTCATTTTGCGGAGATTGAAATTATAAAGTAGATTTTTGCAACATACAAAATTTCTACAAGAATATTAATTCAGTACATCAAACCCTACAATCAAGAAAACCTTATGCCCTCGCTGTCTGCGAATATAAGGTTCATTAACCAGCACTGTCAGCTTTTTCTATCCTTGTTATGCCTATTTTATCTGATTCAGCCGTAACTTTAGAATCTGTCTGAAAACGAGAGGAAACTTTAGAGAGCAGAGACATTGATGTTATGTGGTTAAAAATAACAACTTAGCCAACCGCAGGTGTCAGCTACTGGCTTTTTCGACCATCAAATGATAATTTAGGACACTTTTTACTTCACTTACAATGGATTATTTAAAGAATGATAATTTAAGTGCAAAGATTGTGACTAATATTCGCAATATTAACTGGCATTTAAATACCACCGACGAACAAGAAAGTGATGCTTCCTTAATTAGTTCAGGTAATGTTACCTAATATATTGATCGACCAACACATATTACTGACGGTTATGGACAATTCACTACCAATCCAGAGATTTACACTTTCATCGTAAATCCGGCGTTACGTTCTTCCCAGCTTTAATGTGTTTCAATATCGAGTGTTCTACCAATTGGTAGCTAAATAGTGCAAAAATTGAGCACTCTAAGTGCGCTGGTTGGAAGGAACTTTGCCTTAGCTGTACGACTGATGGCCCTTTTCATTGTGCTAAGGAGATTTCCGATGTCATTTTAACTACCATCAAATCTTGGTTTGCTAGAAGATGGAAATAAGCTGCACAGAACATCTTTCCTGCCAAAAATAGAGTGAAAACGCTAATAGTAGCACTCGAAACAAATAATGGACGAAACTATGCTAGGCAGAGATCGTGGAGCTTGGTTAAAATTTTACTAAATCAACTATACCATCACTTACACGATTAGGCAATACTATAGCATGGACATTCTTTTAAAAAAGCCGTCTTATTAGCTGAACTCTTTGCTTTACAATCTACTTTCATTATCCAGCTAAAAGTACCACCCACTAATGTACAATCAAAATGTTTGAAATTGTTTTAAGGCAGGATAGTAGAAAACGGATTTTAATGAAGCGAGATATTAGAAAAGATCCTAAGTTGATGAAATACCTGTTATCATAATGAAAAAAAAAATACCTGTTATCATAAACGTGCTCGCATTTACACGATGCCACAAACAGATCATGCCAAATAAATATCGACTAGTTGCATACCTTTAGGAATATCAAAGGTACGGAAAAGACAGTCAATCAGCAGTTTTTGAAGTATCTGGCAGGATTATTAATGCCACCAATATCGCTTTCAGAAGCAAAGAACAACAGAAGATCTTCTAGCCTATGTCACATCTTTATAACAACGCAATTGAACATTGTAAGTCTCCAGCGGTTGAAATGACCCAGGCTTTTGACTGTGTTTGACATGACGGATTGTTGACTTATGGTTTTTGAGATTTTGACAATTCTGCCTTGAGGTGACCGTAGTCAAGTAAAATTTAACATTAGAAAACAACTATTTTCCTGATTCAGGACCTCGAACTTATCAAAAACCTTAATTTTCTGAAATATCGAATATAAATTGATAACATAAGTCTATTCTACAAATACTTTCATTGAAGTTTTTATATACATGCTAAAAATACATCACATTCATCTGAGTTTCAGCTCACCACTCGTTCTACGCCCTACACCCTATTTAAGAACTTTTTTATATGGAAAACTTCATTTCTTTGGAATGAAAACTGTATTTCCCCCGAGTACAACCTACAGCAGCCAATATGAGTCGCTACTTTTGCACACGCGTAGCGACTTGGGCCATGCCTATCATAAAAAAAGTAAAAAAAGCTCAATAGTTTAGACCAATATTTAAACTCTAAGGGAAGATCTGTATTATAAATAGTAATTATTTAAAAACGGTCTCGTAACATTTTAAATGTGCCACAACAACGACTTTTGTGGATTTTAAAAATATTTAGCGTTGATAAAATGTTTTATGTTTGCTCATAAAAGGGCTTTTGGAAGTTATCCATTTTTTCCAGCAGGTTGTAAATGTCTTTTTTACGGTTATGACTTGGATTACTACAAGCTCGTTCTAAATATTTTGTTTTATTATTGTAATTATTACTATCATTTCTTGATTATGCTGTAATTAGCGCCCATTATTTTGTTCCACATCTATTATACTTCGTAATTTTAACGTTAGTATGTGTTTATTTGCATTTTCAGAATATTATATATATTTTTAAATATCTTTGCGACAAATTACGGTTGTTTTATGGGTCTAGCACACGTGCTGCAGGGAAGTCCCTAAAGCGCTACAGGAGCGACATGTGTGCGGAAAAAGCGATTCACGTTGTTCCTGAATCACTGTCAATTGTACTCGGTGGGAAACACAGTCCTGGGAAAATTATTCTAAAGCGATGATGTTCTCCATATAAAAGACTGCTTGAAAAACTTTGTACGAGGAGTAACAAGCTGAACCTCATACGGATGTGAAGTATTAGCGCGACGTATATTTCTAACAAGCACCGCTCTAGGAGCGAACACTTTCCATGAAGATACTTGTAGAATAGGCTCAAGTAGCCAACCGTTCGATGTTCCAGCGAATCAAGGTCGCCGGTCACTTCCGGGTCTCCCATCAGACGAACAGCTCTTCTCTGAATAGAATCCAACAAATGCAATGTATATTTGGGAGCGGAGCCCCAAACATGGGAGCAGTATTCCATAGGTGGTTGAATTGGAGCTTTGTAAAGAATTAACAGTTGTTATGGAGTGTAAAGCTTTCTGGTTCGAAATAATATTCCCAACTTTTTAGAAGCTCTCCTTGCTAGGACATATTTGCTCCCAAATTAACGCCCGAAAAATTAAGTAACGATGTTAGAGGAATGGAGTGCCCCGCCATAACTATGTGTGTGTGTTATATGTCACAACGAATATGATTGTTATTTACTAAAGTAATTCGTCTAAAAACGATTTTAGGATAAAAAGTTTTTTAAAAGTCACTCTATTACCATGTATCAGGCAACATTTTATTTTACACTGCATATATGTTCTGATATACTTCTTTCCAAAATATGTCTCCTGTTCCGCCACTTTGACATATTTTTTTTTAAATTTTATGCTGACTACCATATCCTACCTTAAGTTATTAATTATAAATTAAAAATATAAATTAAATTATTTTAAGCCACATGAGTATCTGACATAAAATGAATTTTATTTTGAAAGAAGTACGGTAGTATTCATGAGATACTAGAACAAGGCACCAAGGATGAGCCTTGTTCTAGTAACTTAACCTTATGTATAGCAAGCTTCTGCTAAAATTAAACCACATAGACCTGAGGACAGTGACAAAGATCCTTACACAACAATGCTATCTGAATATATACCCACTATTATTTAGTAAATGAGCACTTCTTCCACACTTCACTGTTATTATAATTTTCAGATTTCCTATTTGAAGCATATCCTGCAACTTTTATATTATTCACAGAAATATCAACTTTCTTTGGATTTATCCACCTGCATGAATATTCACCACTAGAAGATTTTTTAAAAACTAAATATTACGAAAAGTTGCCTCATAGTTATAGGTACTAACTGCTAAAAGTGATTTTGAAGCAGAATTAAACTTCCAAATTTATCAAATCGAGAACGCATCGACTTTAATTTGAGTGTTTATTAAAGCTACAAAAAATAGGAAACAAATTACAGAAGTAGAGGGTTTAAAAGAAACTTAATATCTCTTTTCTTGTACCCAATTAGAAACCTTATGTTATAATTTACATATAACTGTTACAAAAAGCCTTCCAAAAGGTTTCTTATTTCTTAGTCAACTGTTCAAAATAAAATAATAAAAGGTTTTGAAGGAAAAAGTCAATTTTAAAGTCTCCACTTTTATAATTCGTTCTTTTCGAACGGTGTGAGGGCATAAATTAGAGGCAAAAACTCAAATTAATGCAAAAAAAAATTTCGTCTTAAACTTATTATTAATACCCTGAAATTTTTGAAACTGTATAAATGATAATTTTGTCCATAACTCGACAAATGTCTTGCCAATTACTAAAAAATCAATCATTTATTCATATTAATGACCACAGATCCACTTGCCTGATGCGGTTAAGAAATTAGACATGTTATTTTATACTCGACGACTTAAAGTATCAGGGAGGTGTTCGTGTTTTAATTTATTTCTAGAGGTACATATACGAAAAATATTCAGTGTATATTATATATATATATATATATATATATATATATATATATATATATATATATATATATATATATATATATATATATATATGAGCAAATTCGAAAAAAAAAAGAGTATTTCGAACAGTCAGAAACTGAAAAAATTTTTTTGACAAGCACACTACTTTAGCAATATTTTTTTCAAAAGTCTAGAATGTTTGGAACATGATAGCAGAGTGGTGCAAGCCCCAATTGAGGGTATCAAAAAAGCATATTTTTGTATATTAATGCTCGTAAAGTGAAAGTCAAAAAAATTTAATAAACCAATATTTTTGTGTTTTTTTTATCAGGAGAGCAGTGTAACCATACCCTAAAATGTTTTAGTGTTTTTAGTGTTCTGTACGGAACAGTTATGGGATCACTTCAGTATCTGTCTGTCTGTAGGTCACATCCGATATTCTCCGAGACTATTTAACATAAAAAGTTGAAATTTGGCACAAATATAGGAGTTGATGGCCCAATCTCGCCTTGACTTTAACTTAAAGGGTGTGGGGAGTGTGAAGAAAAAATGTTTGCCAGATCATCGAGTGGGGTGTCAAATAAAAGCTTGTAAAAACACGAGTTCAAAAATATATGTACTGTAATATTCTCGCAAATTTTTGGCTTTTGTTCTAACAGAAATTTTCCATATATGTTTGGTTTCAAGATAAATATATGACTGTTAAATTCAAAACGTTTGAACTGGTTGTGGTGTCTTTTATACTTATTAGAAAGTAAGGTTATTGGATAATTTATTAATAATTGTTAAGTAAACATAATAGGATATATATTTTTGATCTCGTATTTCCACAGGCACACTCGGTAACCTGGTAATTTTTTCTTTCACACCCACACCCCCAAAACTAACCCCTTAAGTCAAAGTTTAACTTTCAAAACTACACGGCTCTAATGGGGCCATCAATTCCTTTATTTGTCTCAAATTTCAATTTTCTATGTGAAATAGTCTCGAAGAAAATCGGATGTGACAGACAGACACACACCGAAGTGATTTCATAAGTATTCCGTACGGAATACTAAAAACACTAAATGATTTTAGGGTATGGTTACGCTGCTCTCCTGATAAAAAACAAAAATATTGATTTATTACATATTTTTGACTTTTGTTTTACTAGCATTAACATATAAGAATATCTATGCTTTTTTGATACCTTCAGTTTGGGCTTGCACCACACACATGGCTAGATGTTCCAAACATGTGTCCAAAAGTGTGCTTGACAAAAATTTTTTTTCAGTTTCTGACTGCACTAAATACTGTTTTTTTCGGATTTACCCATATATATATATATATATATATATATATATATATATATATATATATATATATATATATATATATATGGGTATATATATATATATATATATATATATATATATATATATATATATATATATATACGAGTATGTATATATATATATATATATATATATATATATATATATATATATATATATATATATACATGTATAGCTAGTTAAAATCTTATAAATTCGAGTTACATGTGATGGACTAGAAAGTAGTGAAAGTGACGGTAGAAGAAAGTGGTGTATTATTTTGTCAAACATTCTAAATTTTATACCACGTATACAATGTTATTTTATAAATTGTTTAACAGTCTATTTTTAAAATCATCAAGCGAAACATTAAAGAAGCGGAAGGAGTCACGGTATAGAACTAAAAGTACTAAAACTCAAAACTCTAAAGTTTTTAATAGGCGTTTTTGTTCCGAACTCTAACTACAAAAAGGCACTGAAAACTTGGGAATATACATGTTTAAGTCACATTAATGTCGGCATTTCTGGTTGAGGTATCATTAAGACGAATGGCGTGTAACCTAAAATCACGAACATATTCCGGCCGACGCGGATTATTCGGGTTCGCAAAATCCCGCAATCTCTACATCAATATTCCACCTATTTATGCGACTTTACCTTTATAGTGAACTTTACCTAATAGTTATTACCAATTTATAAGTTAGTATGATTAAAAGATATTCATCGGAACTTTATTGAATTTTCTCTATAAATTATTCATAAAGGAGGTAAACTGAAATTGAACTAAATAGGAATATAAATATATTGCTTAGGACTGGTACAATTATGAATGCAGTATTTATAATGCAATCAATATAAGATTTAAAAATAAGCATTGCTTTTGAAAGTACTACATAGATGTAAAACCAAAAAGCATGTTGAATAAGTTTTTAATAGTGTACTGTTCAAAAGAAAGAAAATATTTTTATTAGGTTCTCGTTGAAATTTAACTTTTTTTTTTTATCCCTTTTACATTGATTATATAGTTGACAATAGGTCAATAATGATTATCCAATTAAAATTTAGTGACAAATAAGGTTATAGTCAATTTATTTCTAAAATTTAATGTGACACTGCATATTTATTGCAAGTATGTCAAATATAACAGATTACACACCTAACCGTGTTTTTCTATATACAGCACGTTCTCTCCTTCTGTCTCTCTCTCTCTCTCTCTCTCTCTCTCTCTCTCTCTATATATATATATATATATATATATATATATATATATATATATATATATATATATTTATTTCAATTCTCGTTGATAGCGACCATAGTTATTGTAAAAAGTAGTTAGAGTTTTTTTCAGGAAATCGGTCAATAAAAGGAAACTCATTTGTTGTCAAATTCTATATTTCGTTGGTAATTCCCAACTTCATCAGGAATGTAAAAACTGAAAGTAGAAAAGAAAAAAATCTGTATGTACTAAACAAAAATAAACAAAAGGAGACTCACTAACAGAGAGTATTACAAAATCAAATGTTAACATGTGTCACACAGTTCCAACAAACAAAAACACAAACAAAATGACAAGGAACAACACAAAACTTTCTGTCCCAATCACTATAAATTCACTGATAAATACTAAAGTAGTTTGCTTGAACAGTGGTTTGCCTGTGTGAGTAGTAACCTATGCACAATTATTAATATCCTATCAGATTATACTGTAAACTTACAAACTTAAGATATTACAATAGATATTGCTTATGTTCTTAATATCCATTTGATAATTAATTGTTTTTTCATCCCTAATAATATGGAACATCTCAAGGAATAACCGCTTATTATATACGTTCTCAAACTCAAGTGTCTTAGTATTCGCATAGTCAAAAACATGTCCCGTAATTAAATAGTGACACGCCACAGCACACGAGTTCTTCCTGATAACGCAATCACTATGCTATGTTAGCCTATTTTTCAACCACTTAGAGGACTGTCCTATATAAACACCTTCACAACCCAGACATGGCAATCTATAAACAACACTACTGTTGAACATCAGAGGAGTTTTTTGTTTGGTCCTGGTAAACAACTTGCCATTACATAAATAATTAGTATTTATTATCTTCAAATGTGAAAACCTATTGAAGATCCTGACTATCCTATTAGTTAGATTCGGAACAGATTGCAACCTAACATACCTCACCTTAAGATTGTCATCATCCACAGGACCATCATAAAAATAATTTTTCTCAGTGTACGTTTTGGGTAACCATTGTTGACGAAAATGTTATAAAGTTTGTTTAGATTAGTTTGGAGGAATCTATCATCATTTATATGAGTTATTCTATTCTTTATGGCAAGTACTGTATTATATCTTTAACTCGTGGAATGATTTGAAGAAAAATTCAGATATCTGTTAGTTGCTGTGGGTTTTTGGTACCAGTCTCAAATGATTTTGTTCTATTTATCTCTAATAAACTTGGTATCAAGAAAGGAGACACACGAATTACGTTCCATTTCAATAGTGGACTGTAATCTATCATGAATTGAATTAAACCTATCCAATACTAGTTGAACTGAACCACCTGGAATGGAGCAAATGATGTGATCAATATACTTATATATGAATGGGACAATGGGACTTCAAATAGTAATTTAGATAATACATAAAGTAATAATAGGTCCAACACAATGGTGGTGAAAACAGGGCTGATGGGGGATCCCACGAGTGTGCCGAACATCTGACGATAATACTTATCGTTAAAATCGAAATACGTATGTTGAAAACTAAATATAATTAGATTTATAAAATTATTTTTTGATATAGTGATATATAGGATCCCAATCACCACTAATAACATCAATCACCAACTCCAATGGTATATTAGTAAACAAGGACAGAACATCCAACGATATAAGAACATAGTTAGTTGATAGCTGCAAGCCTTGTATTGCATTGACAAAAGAAAAGGTGTCCTTGATTTTAAAAACTGTGTCATCTTTAAATGCGCAGCTCCAAATATTGGATAGAAATTTAGAGATATTGTATGTAGTGGCACTGATAGAACTAACAGGTCTAAGTGGGTTATCTGGTTTATGCACCTTAGGCAAACAGTATAACTTTGGGCAAGTTGAATTGTAAATAGTAAGATTCCTGGCTTCCTGTTCAGTCAATTGCTTGCAGTGTAGTGTAGTTTTAATCAGACTGTTGTAATTATCTTGTACAGTGGTAGTAGTGTCACGATGTAGTTGGACCTAAGTAGTTTCATCACTTAACAGACTTTGAGTTTTCTCAATATATTTCGTTCTGTCTATCGCCACTGTACATCCTCCCTTATCCGCTTGTAAAATGTATACTTCTGGGTGATTCCTTAAAAATGTTTTTTTTTTTTAAAGTATAATTAAGTTGAGGCATCTTTATACGGATCGTGCCATGTAAGTAATTACTTAAAATATTAACTGTCTTTGATCTGAGTACATCTCTCTCCTCATTAGATACAAGTTCGATGATATTTTCTACCTCTGTTAATAAGTGATCTGATTTAAAATCATTCTTTTCAGTTTCTATACTAAATTTAGGACCAAAGGACAGTTGTTTGCCAGGACCAAACAAAAAACTCCTCTGATGTTCAACAGTAGTGCTGTTTATAGATTGCCATGTCTGGGTTGTGAAGGTGTTTATATAGGACAGTGGTTGGAAAATAGGCTGACCAAGCATAGGAGTGATTGCGTGATCGGGAAGAACTAGTGTGTTGTAGCGTGTCACCATTTAATTACGGGACTTGTTTTTGACTATACGAATACTTAAGTTTGAGAACGGATATAATAAGCGATTACTTTAGTATTTATCAGTGAATTTATAGCGATCGGGACAGAAAGTTTTGTGTTGTTCCTTGTCATGTTGTTTGTGTTTTTCTTTGTTGGTACTGTGTGACACATGTTAACATCACCTTTGATTTTGTAATCCTCTGTGTTGGTGAATCTACTTTTGTTTAATTCTTCCTTAGTACATACACTTTTTTTTTCGTTGTAATTATAAATATATCACAAATGGTGTACCAACAAAGACGTAGCCTCATTTAAAAAAATTCTAGTTTGATTATATATATAAATGTGTATATATATATATATATATATATATATATATATATATATATATATATATATATATATATATATATATATATATATATATATATCTATATATATACATATACATATATATATATATATATATATATATATATATATATATATATATATATATATATACAGGGCCCCATATGTATGGAATAATGATTCCATAACATTTATTAATCAGTGTATCAAAAAAATGTTTAAATAAAAGTTATAGAATGTTATACGGCGCATATGCAGACGTTAAAAATAAAATGTTTTGAAATGTCATTTCGAGCAAATTACGCCATCTTGATTTTGGAAAAGCCTTGTATATTATTTTATTTTTGAATCCTACTGAAAATTGTAGATATTATTTGTCTAACATACTATATGTCTAAATTGAACTAGTTTGGAATTATTGTCATTTGAAATTTAATAAAAAAAAAAAGACAAAAAACTAGGTAGGTTTATTTTTAAGGTAACAATTACTGAAAATGTCTACCCTTAACAGCGAGGCAACTACCCAACCTATCATAAACAGCCTGAACAGAGTCTTGCAGAGAATCCGGGGTGTTCTGTGCCACTTCATATTGAATTATTTGTTGTAAATCTTTTACAGTTTCAGGTCGACTTCACTAACCTTTGGTTTTCAAATGGCCCCACAAAAAAAAAACGAGTGGCGTAAAGTAGGGTCTCCTTGCATTCCATTCTATAGCACCTCTTCTGCCTATGCATCGATTAGGAAAAATCGCATTCAAATATCTACAAACACTGATTTCATAGTGAGGAGGTGCTCCGTCCTGTTGATACCACAGATTCCTGTGAGGGGTACCTAAATTATTTTTATCGGGAAACAGACCTGCACAAGTTGAAATAACTTGCTCTTGGAGTAACTGTAAATACCACTGTCCTGTAAGATTTCCATCGATAAAAAAGGGACCAACGATATTACGTCCACAAATCCCTGCCCACACGTTTATCTTTTGTGGTCTTTGAGAATGACTATCGATTATCAAGTGGCGATTTCAGTAGACTAGTACCGGCAGTTATGCCTGTTAACTCCTCCATTAAAACAAAATGTGGCCTCGTCAGAAAATACAATATTATGAATTAGGTTAGGATTATTATTGATTCCATCATGACCTCGCAAAATTCAACGCGTAGTCATCTTCAGATAATTCTTGCAATAGAATATGTTTTTATGGATGCAATTTTTCTTCGTTCAGTATAAGACTTAAGATACCTATACCTATATTGTGGTCTAGGCAAGGCTGACGAGTGGCTCTATGGGGATTTACTGTAATTACCAATAAAACAGATAATCTTCAGATAATTCTTGCAATAGAATATGCTTTTATGGATGCAATTTTTCTTCGTTCAGTATAAGACTTAAGATACCTATACCTATATTGTGGTCTAGGCAAGGCTGACGAGTGGCTCTATGGGGATTTACTGTAATTACCAATAAAACAGCTAACTTTATCATCGCTTGTTTTAACTTTTGGAGGTCCATATTTAGAACGTTCCTTAACATGATTTGATTGTCTAAATCGCTTTAATGTTTTGTAGACTACGGATTGGGTAATAGATTCTCGATTCGGATATTCTGCGTTAAAAAGATCACACACCTCCTGTTGTGTTCTCCTACGGTCTCCATAACCAACCATCATTAACAAAGTGATTTTTTCAGTTTCTGTTAAATGTACCATTTTGATATTACGCACAAATTGCAATTTCACAAAATGGAGGAATAAACGTTTTCGTCAATAAATCATTTTTTGACGCGTTAAGTCGTTACCTGACAGTAAATGTTTGACACAAGCCAGCTTAATTTTTTTTTAAATTTCAAATATCAATAATATCTAGAATTTTTTATAGGACTCAAAAATAAAATAATATACAGGGCTTTCCGTTTAAATAAAATTAAGTTGGCGTAATTTCTTCGAATTGATAGTTCAAAACATTTTTATTGTCAACGTCAACCTGTGCGCCGTATAACACCCTATAAATTTTATTTAAACATTTTTTTGATGCACTGATTAATAAATGCCGTGGAATCACTATTCCATACATATGGGGCACCCTGTATATTATATATATATATATATATATATATATATATATATATATATATATATATATATATATATATATATATATATATATATATATATATATATATATATATATATATATATATATATATATAT